>CM065117.1:19289814-19889814 GCA_033026305.1 Cirrhinus molitorella | reverse complement strand
TCCCTGTAGCACGATCAAAAAGAAGATTGAAAAATTGACGTAGCGAGCAGATGTTTTATGAGTCACCTGGTGATTGATTCTTCCAAGCAGGAGTAAATTATAATATCATTACATGATACTGATGATACTGAAGATTATTATTATTTTTATTATAAAGCACTACATGAATGGAATTTGTTTTTTTAATTAAAGTTAACATTTTTTTTAACATTAAAAACACTAATTGTGAAAGATTTACTTTATTTATTGAATAAAGTGAACTTTTTTTTTTTTTTTTTTTTTTGCTAATTTCAAGTATTTGATTAAATACATCTTGAAAATGTGGTTATTTAAATAAAATAAGTTAATGGTAGCCACTGACTTTCATATTATGAATAAATAAATATTACGGAAGTCAATGGCTGCCGTCAACTGTGGTGACCAACATTCTTCTTTTGTCCTCAAAAGAGGGAATAAACTCAAATAGGTTTGGAACAAGTAGAGGGTGAGTAAATAATGACTTTTTTTTTTTCTTATTGCATCATAGTTTTATTTGTTTATTTTAAAACTGTGTAATGCAAACGGATGGAAATTGTATATACATTTCAAATACATAAATATTATTTAGGCCTAAATAATTTTTTAGAGTGTACCTAATCTCTCCTTCCAAATTTATGACACCAAGCTTTTTTTTTTTCATCTAGAGCTGAAAAGTTTATGGTCATGTTTCAGTAGGTTCAGCTCCCATTTAAAGTGAACACCAAATGCGTTACATATTTTCTACCTTCACAAACAACTGTCATGTCAGCAAATTCTGCTGTGGCCACGAGTTAGGAACAGATATAATCATTCGCAGACTTAAACTGGTAATGGGGAAACTTTTCGTTCTCGCCTCAGGGACAGCAAACACCTGTCAAGTGTTTCTGTTCTCTCCTGCATATCAAGGAGACATCGCTTGAAAAGAGTTTTTAAAGCCAGGACAGTGAGATCTTCAAAGGCGTAGATCAGTAAATGAGGAGCCCTTGTAGACATTTTGCACAACTTTTCGAATGTTTCAATGCTAGCGGTTGAAGAAATGAATGAGATGAATTATTCATCTAGTGTGGAGGGTGGTACGCATTCATCTCAGGCACTCTTGATAAACTAGTTTTAAATGATGTCTGACGTGAAGGTCTGAATGTCAGCCGGCAGACAACAGCCTTCCAGACTCATTCAGTTCAACTTTAGTTTCTTTCATCCTCTAGTCAGAAAGACTACAGATGACCCTCTTGCAAGTGATTCATTGAATGCATATTTTGTATAAAAAACGTTACAATTTAAGAAATGTCTTTGACGAATCAGAATTGAAGTGTGATTCTTTAAAAAAACAGGATTTGGCTGATTTGTAACAGATCACAATTTGAGTCTGATTCTTTAACAAATCAGAACTGGAATCTGATACCTCAACAAATCAGAACTAGAGTATGATTCTTGAACAAATCAGAATTGAAGTCTAATTTTTTAACAAATCAGAGATGAAGTCTGATTCTTTAACAAGTCTGAACTGGAGTTTGATTCTTCAACAAATCAGACATAAACTCTGATACCTTAACAAATCAGAATTGGATTCTAATTCTTTAACATATTAGAATTGGATTCTAATTCTTTAGCAAATCAGAACTGAAGTCTGATACCTCAACAAATCAGAAATGGAGTCTGATACCTTAACAAATTAGAACTGGAATCTGATTCTTTAACATAATAGAATTGGATTCTAATTCTTTAACAAATCAGAACTGGAGTCTTCTACCTCAACAAATCAGAACTGGTGTCTGATACCTTAACAAATCAAAACTGGGGGCTGATTATTTAACAAATCAGAACTGGAGTCTGATACCTCAACAAATCAGAACTGGAGTCTGATACCTCAACAAATCAAAACTGGGGGCTGATTATTTAACAAATCAGAACTGGAGTCTGATACCTCAACAATTCAGAAATGGAGTCTGATACCTTAACAAATTAGAACTGGACTCTGATACCTTACAAATCAGAATTTGATTCTAATTCTTTAACATATTAGAATTGGATTCTAATTCTTTAACCAATCAGAACTGGAGTCTGATACCTCAACAAATCAGAACTGGAGTCTGATACCTCAACAAATCAAAACTGGGGGCTGATTATTTAACACATCAGAACTAGAGTCTGATACCTCAACAAATCAGAAATGGAGTGTGATACCTTAACAAATTAGAAATGGAGTGTGATACCTTAACAAATTAGAACTGGACTCTGATACCTTAACAAATTAGAACTGGAGTCTGATTATTTAACATAATAGAATTGGATTCTAATTCTTTAACAAATCAGAACTGGAGTCTGATACCTCAACAAATCAGAACTGGGGGCTGATTATTTAACAAATCAGAACTGGAGTCTGATACCTCAACAATTCAGAAATGGAGTCTGATACCTTAACAAATTAGACAAACTCTGATACCTTACAAATCAGAATTGGATTCTAATTCTTTAACGAATCAGAACTGGAGTCTTCTACCTCAACAAATCAGAACTGGTGTCTGATACCTTAACAAATCAGAACTGGAGTCTGATACCTCAACAAATCAAAACTGGGGGCTGATTATTTAACAAATCAGAACTGGAGTCTGATACCTCAACAAATCAGAACTGGAGTCTGATACCTCAACAAATCAGAACTGGAGTCTGATACCTCAACAAATCAAAACTGGGGGCTGATTATTTAACAAATCAGAACTGGAGTCTGATACCTCAACAATTCAGAAATGGAGTCTGATACCTTAACAAATTAGACATAAACTCTGATACCTTACAAATCAGAATTGGATTCTAATTCTTTAACATATTAGAATTGGATTCTAATTCTTTAGCAAATCAGAACTGAAGTCTGATACCTCAACAAATCAGAAATGGAGTGTGATACCTTAACAAATTAGAACTGGAATCTGATACCTTAACAAATTAGAACTGGAGTCTGATACCTCAACAAATCAGAACTGGAGTCTGATACTTTAACATCATAGAATTGGACTCTAATTCTTTAACAAATCAAACACTGAGTCTGATACCTCAAAAAATCAGAACTGGAGTCTGATACCTTAACAAATCAGAACTGGAGTCTGATACTTTAACAAATTAGAAATGGAGTCTGATACTTTAACATCATAGAATTGGACTCTAATTCTTTAACAAATCAAACACTGAGTCTGATACCTCAAAAAATCAGAACTGGAGTCTGATACTTTAACAAATTAGAAATGGAGTCTGATTCTTTAACATAATAGAATTGGACTCTAATTCTTTAACAAATCAGAACTGGAGTCTGATACCTCAACAAATCAGAAATGGAGTCTGATACCTTAACAAATTAGAACTGGAGTCTAATTCTTTAACAAATCAGACATAAACTCTGATACCTTAACAAATCAGAACTGGGGGCTGATTATTTAATAAATCAGAACTAGAGTATGATTCTATAACAAATCAGATATGGAGTCTAATTCTTTACAAAATAAGAAAAAAAAATGCAGTTAAGAAGGATTTTATTCTAAATAATGTATTCTAATAATGTTATTCTGTAATAACGCCAAAACAACAATTTGTTCATGGATCAAAAAGAGCTGGAGCAGTCAGTATGTAAATTACTAGTTACATTTCATAAAACTTGACTTATAGTACAGCTATATGGAGTCATTCATGGTGTTTTTGCATCTGTTTTAAATCCAATTCACTGAAATTGTATAGAAAAAAATTGTTCAAAATGTATTTCAAAACAAAATAACAGCATATGGGTTTGGAACATCAAAAGTGAGTAAGCCTAAATAATGACAGTTTTCATTTTCATAGAATGTTTCTTAGAAATACTTTCTTGACAAATATGAGTAATGAATAAATAAAAGCATTTCTGTAATATTTCTAACTTTAAGCAGATTATTGAAAACCCATTGTGATGCAGCCAATTATCAAGGAGTCCAAGGCCAGACATTTAGAGATATTTAGAGCATTATTACCTCAGAATACCTCTTTTATCTGTGCAATATCTCAGTGTGTCAGCGTTGGCTCTGAAGACACACGTTTGCTTTCTCTTGTGTGTCAGGCAGCAAACATGAAGAGATGAGATGACTCGTGAGTAATGAACAGAGGAAATGGACCATATGACTCTGTCATTCTGTTTGATATGTAATTCATCCACTGTCATACATGAGATGCTGTATTTAGACTGCATCTTTCTGAAAACCGTCTCTTTGTGGTGATATCTGCACATCAGAATGATGCCTCACAGCAGGCTGGATGTGTCTTTCAAATATCAAAAGAGTTTCTATAAGAGTTTCTTATTTACAGACTCTTGATTTCCTTGAAAAAAAAAGCAATTAGAAGAGTACGTCTATGCTTAAGGTTGACCATGTGTTGGCCAACTGCATTTCATCATTGACAGACGACGCATTTATCAAAGCATCTTTTCATTGCATTCAAGGTATACATTTCATCATTCCATGCATTCACTGGGAATCAAACCCATGACCTTAGTGTTGCTAACACCATGCTCTATTTTTAATGCCACGCACACTACAATTTCAGCCTTGATTTTCAACAAAACCATGCATTTGGAAGCAAAATGGTGCTCATTCATGTGAGTCTGAGAATGATCAGACTTGAAGTGAAAGAAGCGCAGATTGTGTCGTCGATGAGAAACATTCAGCAGGTTAAATATCTAGACCTGTACATGTAGATCTAAGAATATCTAGATCTAGAATATCTAGTCCTATAGTGTGAAATTCGTTTTTTGGGAAAACACATCAGGGACAACAGCCCGTCTAATGTGAAAAGAACAGCTTTTTTTTAATAGACGGCATTAGTCATGTAATTATCTATCAATCATCTACAGTATAGTAGCAAAGTTACTTTCTTCAGTTGTAAAGAAATTATGTTTTTTGAAGAAAACTATGGTGCTCCCAAGTTTGAACTTCCATAATGCTGTTTAAATGCAGCTTCAAAGGGCTCTAAACAATCCCAGCTGAGGAAGAAGGGTCTTATCTAGCGAAACGATTGGTTATTTTCAAAACGAATTGACAATTTATATACTTTTAAACATCAAATACTCGTCTTGTCTCATCTCTGCGATGCGCATGCGTAGTCTGTGTGATCCGGGTCAATACAATTGTATGTCCAAAAACTCCCGTCTTGTTTTCTTCCCCAACTTCAAAATCATCCTACATCACTGCAGAAGAACAAACTCAGTGTTTACAAAGTGAACATACAAAAAAGATCAAATGCCCTTTACAAAAAAAGGTAAAACAGCGCTGTAGGACGATTTTGAAGTTGAAAACGAGATGGGAGTTTTTCAACATACCCTAACTGTATTAACCCGGCTCACACAGACTACTCAAGCGCATCGCATCGCATCGCAGAGACGAGACAAGACCAGGATTTGAGGTTAAAAAGTATGTAAATTGTCAATTTGTTTCGAAAATAGCCAATCGTTTCACTAGATAAGACCCTTTAGAGCCCTGTGAAGCTGCATTTAAACTGCATTTTGGAAGTTCAAACTTGGGGGCACCATAAAAGTCCATTATATGGAGAGAAATCCTGAAATGTTTTCCTCAAAAAATATAATTTCTTTACATGACATGAACATCTTGGATGATAAGTGAACTAATCCATTAAGACATGCTTTTTTGGGTGTTAAATAATGGTTGCAAATACCAGTAATCTGATGTGCACAAACATTCATTCATCTTAATACCTCCCATACATTTTACATGTGAAAGGGAAACTACTACAAATGCGTATTCCATTAAGGTCAGGTGCAAAATAACTGGTTCCACGCCTTTTCGGCACAAATTCTTCACTGTGCGTCTTAGTAAATCCTGACGGTACTATTTTAACGCCAAAAGACTGTTTGCACTGTCGAAAGCTGTTAGTAAATCTGGCTGTTAGTGGCATTCAACATTCAAAAACTAGTCAAAGAAGAAATTTAAATCTACTAATTAAAAGCAACAGAAGCCAATAACAGTAAAACAACAATGGATGACCACCTTGATGATTGTTTGTGCAAAGAGCGCAAGAGTTGCCTAAACTTGTGTAATTCCAGTCTTAAAGGAACACTCCACTTTTTTTGAAAATAGGCTAATTTTCCAACTCCCCTAGAGTCCCCTAGAGTCCCCTGCACTCATTATACAGCAGCAAAGTTCCTTGATTATTACACCGGAATGAGAGTATATTTTCTATCCATATCAGCCTGGAAAATTGCAGCTTTTCATTTTCTGTCTGCCTTAGTATGCAATGTAACTACAGAAGAGTCAAGTTTTAAATAGGAAACATATCAAAACTCTTCTGTCATTTTTGAGCGAGATACTAACGGTCTAATCAGATTCAATGATTTATGCTAAGCTATGCTAAAAGTGCTAACGCCAGACCTGGAGATCGACTGAATAAATTCAAAAACGGTAAAACTCATCTGTTTAACTCTAGGGGAGTTGGAAAATTAGCCTTTTTTTTTTTTTAAGTGGAGTGTTCCTTTAAGAAGTTCTATATCAATCTAACTAATTCTAATGGTGAATCTGCTATTTTGTCTGACAAACAAACCAGACAGGAGAGTAGACTAGCGCTAGTAGACTTAAACGTGAAAAAGGTGTGTATTGACATCATTCCACGGTTGAAAAAAAAAAAAAACACCTTCTGATGTTCATTCATGTTTATTTTGTGCTATAACTTGTAATAAGGAAGATCGGTTCACGTTCCGCTTGGACCGAGTAGCCAGCGATCTGTCACAACACATTAAAGAGCCATCAAAATTAGAAAGCTGAGACTTTTTCATACCTAAAGTAACCTTCTCTGTCTTGTCTTGTCTTGTCTTGTCTTGTCAGCACAATATATTTTAGTTTTTATTGTGTTAGAACATGATGTGTGGTGTGAGAGCACCATGGCTTGATAGACATAGCCACAGTAACTAAGAGGGAGCCAGGTCTTTCCAAAGGGTCAGTTCTAGCCAATGGCTGAGTGTCAGCTTGGTGTGTCAGGGCCTTTAGTTTGGTGACATGATCCTGAAACTGATGTGTTGTACTGTCCTCTCCTTGTGTGAGCATGTGACATTGAGTTAGTTTTCTCAGCCATGCACATTCCTGTCTAACGTGGTGACAGTCCTGTCTGGTTTGTTTTTGTTCAGTGTCGGGATCTGGATGCTCATGCTCCATGTCTTTCATTGTAAACACTCTTGTATTGTGTTCTTTAGGACACATGGCTTATGATTATGTTTGTTTCAAGGCCCGGAAAGGTAATAGTCCATGTGACATCAGTAGTTCAACCCTAATCTTATGAAGCTACGAGAATGTTTAATAAAGTCGTTATTTTTGGTTTTCTTTGCACACCTAGGATGCCTGGAGGGTGAGTAATAAATTGGCTAATTTTCATTTTTGGGTGAACTAACCCTTTAAGGTTGGACTATTTGTTTGTCATTCTGTGATGGGAGTGTTCAAAAATCTTATTTATTTATTTATTTTTTCTCTCTGGTGACAAACAAGTGGCACAGAAACTTCATCTTTAACTTGCACTGAACCCAGAACATTCCTTGAGGACATGCATATTATTTTAGATTAAACATTTAGCAAAAATGTGCAGTGAGAGATTCACACCTAAGGGGCCATTCACACAGAATGTGTTTCTGTTTAAAAATGCGAGACACAGGGTGGTGGAATGAAACAGGTCTAGAGATGTGTTTAAAAAGTTAAACTTATTGTAACTTGTGTGACGCATTTTTAGAACACAGTGTTCCCCTTTCAGTCGTTTCACTACGACGTTACTATGGGAGCACTGCGACCAATCCTCTCTGAGCTACAGAGAAAAGGCCAATGAATATTGGCGAGTGGTTAGCGCCAGCCGCCACTCCCCCGTACATACGGGTATTTAAGATGGCGGCGCGCATACACTCATTCAGACTTCTGCTTCAGAGCCTCGCTGCTGAGCTGGGAGAAAGCCAACGCTATTGTTGCTGTCTAAAACGACTTTGCTGCGTGGATTGCTGTGCCGCTGTGGGGACCATCGACTTCCTGTGTTCTGCCGCTGGCCGCCGCTCCTGTGTGCTGCAAGAAGCTGTGCGTTTCAGCGAGTCCGGGTGCTACAAGCCCCGGCTCTCCCTGAGCACTCCAGGAGTGCAAATTCACAAAAAGAGCAATTTTCTAGCGGTTGAAAAAGATGTCCTCCGCGGACTCTTTTCGACCGTGCGCTTCCGGATGTGGTAGTTTCCTGACATCCGTCGATGGCCACGATCGCTGCCTCTCGTGTTTGGGCTTAGATCACGCTGAGGCAGCCTTTGTGGATGGTTCATGCCCTCACTGTGAGAGTATGACCATGGCCACGCTGCGGGTCCGCCGTTCTTTCCTAAGGCGGCTGCCCGCGTCCTCTACCTCTTCTAGCGTGAGGGGCCGTAAAGGTCCTTCCGTTGGATTAGTTAGAGCCGCGGGTGACCTGCGGGTGACGATCCAGAATGCTCCGCCGGGCAAAACCCCACGGACTTCTGGACCACCCCGTGGTCCCGTTGAGATGCCTCAGGCAGATGCATGCTCATCCAAACGCGGGCCATGCATCTCCTTTGGCGCTCCCGACGATGATCAGATGTCTATCACGGCATCTGAGGGAGGGTCAGCCCCTGAGGCGGAGGACTCGGCAGAGCGGCGCCCCACAGCGGGTGCTGCCCTGTCTGAGTCTGACGCCGAAGTGGCGGCCCTGCTCCTCCGGGCAGCCAAGAACATCGGGTTGGAGGTGCCGAGAGCGCCTTCACCCGAGCGTTCGAGGCTAGATGATTGGTACGTGGGTGCGGGCTCCGCGGCACCGCCGCGCCCCCCCCCCCCCGTGCCTTTCTTCCCGGAGGTGCATGAGGAGTTGACCAGGACCTGGCGGGCACCTAACACCTCCCGCCTGCGTCCGGGCTCCTCATACCTCACCACCCTTGATGGGGGGGTAGCCAGGGGGTATGTGGGGGTTCCCCAGGTCGAGCGTGCGGTTGCGGCGCATCTCTGCCCGCAAGGCGCCGCCGCCTGGCGTGGACCCCCGCGCCTCCCGTCCAAGCCTTGTAGGTTCTCGTCGGCTCTCGCTGCGAGGACCTATAATGCTGCGGGCCAGGCTGCCTCTGCGCTGCACGCCATGGCTATCCTGCAGGTCCACCAAGCCAAGGCGTTAAAGCAGCTCCATGAGGGTGGGCTTGACCAAGCGGTGATGCAGGAACTGCGCACGGCGACTGACTTCGCCCTCCGGGCGACGAAGGTCACGGCGCGGTCCATTGGTCAAGCGATGTCCACGTTAGTGGTCGAGGAGCGCCACCTCTGGCTCAACATGGCGCAGATGGCCGACGCCGACAAAGCACGCTTTCTCGACGCGCCCATCTCCCATGTTGGCCTGTTCGGCGACACCGTCGAGGACTTTGCCCAACAGTTCTCGGCGGTCCAGAAGCAGACGGAGGCGATCAAACACATCTTGCCTCGTCGTGAGTCCTCTCGGGCTCCGCCGAGTGCTCCGCCCCCGTCTGCTCGTCGCCGAGGGCGCCCCCCTGCGGCCTCAACATCAGCTCCGCCCGCTGCCCAGGAGGCAGCCCCTTCAAGACCGAATCCTCGGCGTAGAGCTCTCCGCAGGGGCGCGGCGCCCCCCGCTGCTCAGGGACCCAAAAAGCCCCGCAAATCAAATCGGCGTCCCTGACTCGGGTCACCCGGAGATGCTGGAGGTTGCTCTTTGGGGGACGACAACACCAGTCCCCCCACCCCTGGAGGAGGGCCGGGGGCCTTTGTGCGTAAATACTATGCCACTGGCCTGCGGGCCAGTGGTACCCACCCACTCACAAAGAGAGCAATTTCTTCCATCTCTGGGTCTAGTACCCCAAACTCTGCTCCTGAGCGACGCTATGCCTCCTCGGACTCGGACTTTGGGGACGACTTCGCCAGCGCGGGATCCTGGGATGGAGGTAGGGGCTGCCACGTGCAGCCAAACTCAAATTCAGAACGTTTATCCTTCTGTTCTAACCTCCCTTTCCCTTCCCCCCCCAGGCTGCCCCACCGGGGTCACGACGGTCAACGCTCCGTTGATCCCACTTGCACGTTGTCTGGAGGCTTGGTGTCAGCTTCCCAGCCCGTCTCGTTGGTTGATCCGGACGGTACGTCTCGGCTATGCGATTCAGTTCGCCCGGCGCCCGCCCAAGTTCAGGGGCATCCGCTTCACCTCCGTTCACTCGGAGGCGGAGGCCGCTGTCTTGGGTGCGGAGGTCGCTGTCCTCCTGGCGAAGGACGCGATCGAGCCGGTCCCTCCAGCCGAGATGAAGTCGAGGTTTTACAGCCCTTACTTCATCGTGCCCAAGAAGAGCGGTGGGTTGAGGCCAATCCTGGATCTCCGCGTCTTCAACCGGTACCTTCTCAAGCTACCGTTCAAGATGCTGACGGCGCGGCGCATCATATCATGCGTCCGCCACCAGGATTGGTTCGCAGCCATCGACCTGAAGGACGCGTACTTTCATGTCTCGATTCTGCCTCGACACAGGCCGTTTCTACGGTTTGCGTTCGAGGGTCGGGCATATCAGTACAAGGTCCTCCCCTTTGGCCTGTCCCTGTCTCCCCGCGTCTTTACCAAGGTTGCGGAGGGTGCCCTGAGTCCCTTGTGGCAGAAGGGCATCCGTATACTCAACTATCTCGACGACTGGC
This sequence comes from Cirrhinus molitorella, assembly GCA_033026305.1. Classification (NCBI taxonomy): domain Eukaryota; kingdom Metazoa; phylum Chordata; class Actinopteri; order Cypriniformes; family Cyprinidae; genus Cirrhinus; species Cirrhinus molitorella. The sequence continues at coordinate 19,879,135 of CM065117.1, read as the reverse complement.
TGATAATAGCTCACTCGAAGGATCAGTTGTGCGAGCACAGGGACCTGGTGCTTCGGCACCTCAGCCAATTGGGGCTTCGGGTCAACCGGGAGAAGAGCAAGCTCTCCCCAGTGCAGAGTATCTCTTTTCTCGGGATGGAGTTGGACTCGGTCAACATGATAGCACGTCTCTCTCAGGAGCGTGCTCAGTCGATGCTCAACTGTCTGAAGTTGTTCAGGCACAAAACAGCGGTTCCTCTCAAAATCTTTCAGAGGCTCCTGGGGCATATGGCAGCAGCGGCCGCGGTAGTTCCGCTTGGCCTTCTCCATATGAGACCGCTTCAGCATTGGCTTTCCGACCGAGTCCCGAGATGGGCATGGCGCAGCGGCACGCTCCGGATTGGCGTTTCCCCGGAGTGTCGCCGCCTCTTCAGCCCGTGGTCGGACCCAGCCTTCCTTCGGGAAGGTGTGCTCTTAGGCCAGGTGTCCAGGCATGTTGTGGTCAACACGGATGCCTCCACGACAGGCTGGGGCGCTGTGTGCAACGGGCAGGCCGCCGCAGGGGCCTGGACAGGTCCCCGGCTGCTTTGGCACATCAACTGCCTCGAGTTGCTAGCAGTGTTTCTCGCCCTTCGCCGGTTTCTTCCGGTGCTCCGCGACAAGCACGTGCTAGTCCGCACGGACAACACTGCGACCGTAGCGTACATCAACCGTCAGGGGGGTCTACGCTCCCGTCGCATGTCGCAACTCGCCCGCCATCTCCTCCTCTGGAGTCAGACGCGGCTCAGATCGCTGCGCGCCGTTCATATCCCGGGAGAGCTCAACCAGACAGCCGATGCGCTCTCTCGTCAGCTCACACTTCCCGGCGAATGGCGACTCCACCCCCAGACCGTCCAGCTGATTTGGACCCACTTCGGAGAGGCTCAGATAGATCTGTTCGCCTCCCAGGAGTCCTCCCACTGCCCTCTCTTCTACTCCCTGTCCGAGGCCCCCCTCGGCAGGGATGCTCTGGCACACAGCTGGCCGCGGGGGCCCCTCAAGTACGCCTTTCCCCCAGTGAGCCTCCTTGCACAGACCCTGTGCAAGATCAGGGAGGACGAGGAGCAGGTTCTGCTGGTTGCCCCATTTTGGCCCACCAGGACCTGGTTCCCCGAACTCATGCTCCTTGCGGCAGCCCCTCCCTGGAAGATTCCCCTGAGGAAGGACCTTCTTTCTCAGGGGCTGGCAATCTGGCACCCGCGTCCCGACCTCTGGAACCTGCATGTATGGTTTCTGGACGCGACGCGGTAGACCTCGCCGGCCTTCCCCAGGCCGTGATAGATACTATCACTCAGGCTAGAGCTCCCTCTACTAGGCAAGCCTACGCCCTGAGGTGGGGTCTGTTTGCTGACTGGTGTTCCACCCGTGGTGAGGACCCTCAGAGATGTTCGGTCGGAGTAGTGCTCTCCTTTCTGCAGGAGAAGTTGGAGTGCAGGCTGTCCCCTTCAACTTTGAAAGTGTATGTCGCAGCTATTTCTGCGCATCACGATGCAGTAGCGGGTTCATCCCTAGGGAGCCATCCTCTGGTCGTTAGGTTCCTAAGAGGTGCGAGAAGGGTTAATCCCCCTAGGCCGCGCCTCTTTCCCTCTTGGGATCTCTCCGTGGTCCTACGTGGACTACGGGGTGCTCCCTTCGAGCCGCTTGTGTCAGTCGAGCTGAAATTTCTGTCTCTTAAGACAGCGCTCCTGACCGCGCTCGCTTCTATCAAGAGGGTTGGGGACCTCCAGGCATTCTCTGTCAGCGATACGTGCCTTGAGTTCGGGCCGGCTGAGTCTCATGTAGTATTGAGACCCCGGCCTGGCTATGTGCCCAAGGTTCCCACCACTCCCTTTCGGGATCAGGTGGTGAACTTGCAAGCTCTGCCCCAGGAGGAGGCAGACCCGGCCTTAGCGTTGCTGTGTCCTGTCCGCGCCTTGCGTGTGTACGTGGACCGCACCCGGAGCTTCAGACGCTCCGAGCAGCTCTTTGTTTGCTTTGGTGGACGGCAGAAGGGGAATGCCGTCTCCAAGCAGAGGTTGGCCCATTGGGTGGTAGATGCCATCACCTTGGCGTATGAGGCCCAAGGTGAGCCGTGCCCCCTAGGAGTTCGAGCCCACTCCACTAGGAGTGTGGCCTCCTCCTATGCGCTGGCGCACGGCGCCTCTCTAGCAGACATTTGTAAAGCTGCAGGCTGGGCGACACCTAATACCTTTGCGCGGTTCTACAACCTCCGCGTTGAGCCTGTGTCCTCCCGTGTGTTAACTTAGCGAAATCAGGTTTCTGGCGGGACGGACCGGCCCGGTGTCGGCTTGCTGCACCATTCCCCCGGGATCCGTGTGCTGTATTCCAGTAGTTCCAAGTGGTTCTCTGGTCCTCCTTGCCCCGCAGTCCGGACTAGGACGGAGTAGTTCGCGGCTGTGCTCCGGTGGGAGCTCCTTCGCCCACTGGTTGTGGCAACATGTCTCAGTACTGTTTATACTCACGATTACGGTCGTTTTTCCCTTACATATCTATAGCTAGAATAGATAGTGTTTTTTGTCTTTCTCCACATGACCATATAGTTTGTCATTGTCTCCGCCCCCCGACGACTGCTCCTAGCAACTCCGCGGGTCCCTCCCTTATGGGCTCCCGGGGCGTCGGGCAGGTTACGTCGCGGTGTCCATTTCCACTGGCACGCTTGCCTGTCAGCAAATCGGACCCCACGTAACGCAGCTTGGGTCTGCGGCGTTTTCCATGGGTGTTCCCATAGTAACGTCGTAGTGAAACGACTGAAAGGGGAACGTCTAGGTTACGAAGGTAACCCACGTTCCCTGAAGGAGGGAACGGAGACGTTACTCCCCTTGCCGCAGTCCCAGGCTGCCCCCTGGGGGGCTGAGCCAAGCTCGGCTCTTCAGCAGAAACCTGAATGAGTGTATGCGCGCCGCCATCTTAAATACCCGTATGTACGGGGGAGTGGCGGCTGGCGCTAACCACTCGCCAATATTCATTGGCCTTTTCTCTGTAGCTCAGAGAGGATTGGTCGCAGTGCTCCCATAGTAACGTCTCCGTTCCCTCCTTCAGGGAACGTGGGTTACCTTCGTAACCTAGACGTTATGTGGAAAATAGGAAGGCAACATTCCTGTAGCTTATACAGAAATGCATGGTGGTCACAAAGCCACACAAGTGATAAAAACATGTAACGTGAATGCAGTGTAAATAGTTTTCCAAATGCATAAATGTACATGTAAAAAAACAAATGAAATCAGTGAAATGCAAAAAAAGAAAAATAAATTAATAATAATAATAATTATTATTATTATTAATTTGTTCACACTTTCTTAATATTTTTTTAAATTGATTTAATTTACGAATTACGGTTTACAGATACAACAAATATTCTGTTTGCAACATATAGTTGAGGTCAAAAGTTTACATACACCTTCTAGAATCTGTAAAATGTTAATTATTTGACCAAAATAAGAGGGATCATACAACATAATATTTGAATTTATAAAAATGACCCCACTCAAAAGCTTACATACACTTGATTCTTAATACTGTGTTGTTACCTAATTTTTTTTTGTTTGTTTGTTTGTATAGTGCTAGTTGTTCATGAGTCCATTGTTTGTTCTGAACAGTTAAACTGCCTGCTGTTCTTTAGAAAATTCCTTCAGGAATTCCCATAAATTCCCATAAATTCTTTGTTTTTTCAGCATTTGTGTGTATTTGAACCCTTTCCAGCAATGACTGTATGATTTTATGATTCATCTTTTCACACTGAGGACAACTGAGGGACTCACATGCAATATACAGCTTCTGAAGGACAGTACTAAATGAAAAAAATATGACAATTAGGCAAAATAAGAAACGTAAATGTAGAAATGTACACATCTTTATTCTGTTCAAAAGTTTACACCCCTAACTCTTAATGCATCGTTTTTGCTTCTGGAGCATCAGTGAGCATTTGAACCTTCTGTAATAGTAGTATAAAAGTATGCAAAAAACATGAACAGCCCCTTAACAGGATGACGTGGATCGGTTTCTGTAGCAGAGGAACCTCAGAAGGATCAAGCTAAACTTCAATGTTTCTTGCTTCTAGTATCTGCATTTGAAGTGCCTGCATCTATTAATAGCATCATACAGCAATTGCATGTATTCAGCGCACCTCACCCCTGTGTGACACCGAGCTGACACTGAAAAGATTGGAGATCCCATGCAGACCCAACTATAAGATCCTGCTTTGTGCTTCTTTGTTGACGATGACGAGCTCCTTGCCTGCCTTTAGTATAATTATAAGCATCTGTGTGGATACCCGATTGCCTGGAAGAAATGCGGGCATGAATATTTCATTGTAGACCCCGGTGCTTACGAGTTCAGCTCAGACAGATAACGCCACAGAGAGGAGCTGTTCATTACAAAGCGCTGCAGAGGAGAAGGTGAGGTGCGAACACCATGACTCACTGCACAGATTCCTACCGTATAATTACGGAGTCACTGTTCCGGCGGCAGAGGTCAGGGGTCGGAGGGCATGGGGTTAAGCGACAGCACGCTGGATGTCGATTTCTCACTATACCAGAGACCAATCAATACCATTCACCCTACAGAAAAACTTCAGTGTGTCCTAAAAGGTGATGTATGCTGCTTTTTGATGTTTTCCTCTGATGTTTTTCATTTCCCTGTCTGGGGTTGTGTTTCTTTGTAATGTTGTTCGTTCAACTATGGGCATCACTGGGACTAAACTAAACTACTTGTTACACTCAAATGTATTGACATGTCCATAAATAGATAAATAGAAATTGTCCTCAAATATATATAAATAATGGCAGATCATTTGTCTTGCTTTCATTTTATGTACCCTAAATACTAATTACCAAATACTAAATACTTTGTTTACACTTTCTTAGAGATACAACAAATATTCTGTTTACAATATACAGTTGAGGTCAAAAGTTTACATACACCTTCTACAAACTACAAAATGTTAATTATTTTACCAAAATAAGAGGGATCATACAAAATGCTAATTATTTTTTATTTAGTACTGACCTGAATATGAGATTTCACATAAAATATGTTTACATATAGTCCAAAAGAGAAAATAATAGTTGAATTTATAAAAATGACTTTGTTCAAAAGTTTACATACACTTGATTCTTAATACTGTGTTGTTACCTGAATGATCCATGGATGTTTTGTTGTTGTTGTTCCCTTGTTTGTCCTGAACAGTTAAACTGCCGCTGTTGTCCAGACAAATTCTCCAGATCCCACAATTTTTTGTTTTTTCAGCATTTTTGTGTATTTGAACCCTTTCCAACAATGACTGTTTGATTTGAGATCCATCCTTTCACACTGAGGACAACTGAGGGACTCATAAGCAACTGTTACAAAAGTTCAAACTTTCACTGATGCTCTAGAAGGAAGCACCATGCATTAAGAGCCAGGGATGAAAACTTTTGAACACAATGTGTACATATTTCCCAGAAGACAAATATATTGGCAAAACAGCCTATACAAACTATTGTACAGAAAACATTGCAAAAATAGCACTCAAAAGAATCAATCACTTGTCTATTTTGTATGCAGGATGTATCCAGTGATCAGCGAATGGACTGTGGGCGGTCCATGGGCACGGCTGTGACCATGTTGTCATAAATCCATAACTTGTGGCCGAGCAAAAATTATGTATGTTCAATTATTTAACAGAGCCTTTCAATCTAGTATTCCTCCTCAGGGCCCTAATACCTGAAGAAAGGATTTGGTTACAAATCACCACTGTCACGCTCAAGTCTTGATTTACCGTCACATCACAGCCACATCTCCATTCTCTCCATCATCTCAAAGCGTGATGTAATTTCCTCTCTTGTCACTGGTGGACCTTCAACTCTAACTGCACCCACTTCTGTATCACTTCAGGGCCAGATATATTATTCCCCTCATAACCCATTCTCACCGGGTAAAACTAAATTCAGAGAGATTAAAGACTTGTCTTTAGGATTTTTGATAGGTGAATGTGTATAAAGCTCAAGGTTAGACCTGAAACTCTGTATGCTTGGACAAACCACCTCCCTTCAGGTTCTCTCGCTGAGGTTTTGAGATAAATGTTTTCATCTATTTTTTTTTTTTTTTTTTTTGGGGCCAGTGATGCATGGCCGTCTGAATTAGGGTTGTAATATAGCCTGCTCATAAACGTAAGATGGCATTGAGGAGGTGGGCGCTGCCAGCAGCTCTGCCATTAGGACTCATTTTCCACTCTTAATAGCACAGGCACCTTGTTTAATAAGCATGGATTACAGGTTATAAAGGGCAATGGAGCACTGAATGCCAGTGATCTGCTGAAAACACTGAATAATATCGCCTGCCCTCACCTGGTCACTGGTGAAGAGATGACAACAGTACCAGTGATGGGCCATTTATATGGGTCTAAAGGGCCCTTCATATGGGTCCAGAGTTTTTCTCAGACAGTGAGACGTTTTACAGACAGTGGCTACTCATGACACTTTGACTGTATTACATGTAGCATGAAAGCATAAATGTTTGATACATTAAGTGTCAAAAATTACATTGCTCCACTGAAATACAGAAGAACACTGATTTTCATCCACTTTTATCAAAACTGGGTCACAAGGGGTCAAAAGGGGGGGATTTAGGGTCCAAAGGAAAAATAAATAAAATTTACATCTGCATTTCTTTGCTTTCTTAGGACTAATCAGGCATCATGAGATTAATTGTGATTATTTTACTCTGCACAGCACCAGTTTCTACCACTAAAGTACAAATCATAAAATGACAACACAAAAGCCAATTAATTTAGTTCTTTATAATGTCAAACCTATTCTGATTTTTACCGTACGAATGGGTTTCTATTCATGAGAATATAATATTAAATATATTTATATTGGGTTCCTCACAAAGTGTTTGAAATCCAATCATTTTAAAAACCCTGGTCTGTCTAAAAAAGTTTACATACACCTTGCAGAATCTGCAAAATGTTAATTATTTTACCAAAATAAGAGGTATCATAATTAAATGCATGTAATTTTTTATTTAGTATTGACTTGAATAAGATATTTCACATAAAATATAGTCCATAATAGAAAATTATAGATGAATTTATAAAAATGAGCCCATTGAAAAGTTTACATACAGTTTATTCCTAATACTGTGTTGTTACCTGAATGATCCACAGCTGTGTTTTTTTTTTTTTGTTTAGTGATAGTTGTTCATGAGTCCCTTGTTTGTCCTGAACAGTTAAACTGCCTGTTGCTCTTCAGAAAAATCCTTCAGGTCCCAAAAATTATTATTATTATTTTTTTTTCCAGCATTTTTGTGTATTTGAACTCTTTCCAACAATGACAATGATTTTGAGATCCATCTTTTCACACTGAGGACAACTCAGAGACTCATAGACAACTATTACAGAAGGTTCAAACACTCACTGATGATCCAGAAGGAAACACAATGCATTAAAAGCAGGGTAGAACACTTTTTGAATTTGAAGATCAGGGTAAAATTACCTTATTTTGTCTTCTGGTAAACATGTAAGTATCTTCTGTAGCTTCTGAAAGGCAGTGCTAAATGAAAAAAAAAAATCTGATATTTAAAATAAGAAAAATCCTCATTCTGTTTAAAAGTTTACACCCCCGGCTCATAATGCATCGTTTTTCCTTCTGAAGAATCACTGAGCATTGAAGCCTTCTGTAATAGTTGCATATGAGTCCCTCAGTTGTCCTCAGTGTGAAAAGATGGATCTCAATATTATACAGCCATGTTGGAAAGAGAGCAAATACACAGAAATGCTGTAAAACCAAAGAATTTGTGGGACCTAAAGGATTTTTCTGAAGAACAGTGGGCAGTTTAACTATTCAGGACAAACAAGGGACTCATAAACTAAAAAAAAAAAAGGAAAAGGAAAAAAAAAACCGCTGTGGATCATTCAGGTAACAACACAATATTAAGAAACAAGCATATGTAAACTTTTGAACAGGGTCATTTTTATAAATGCAACTATTATTTACTCTTGTTAACTATATGTAAACATCTTTTACATGAAATATCTCCTTCAGGTCAGTACTAAATAAAAAATAGCATGCATTTTGTATGATCCCTCTTACACATTTTACAGATTCTGCAAGGTGTATGTAAGCTTTTGATCTTAACTATTTCATCAAATATTAGTTTTCATTTCATTGTTTATTTATTTTGTTATACTAAATATTTTACTTATTTTACTTGGAATGCTTACTATTGATGTTATAGTTGTGTGGTTTCATGGGATATTTGGTCATCACAAGTAAGACACAGAAGAATGTCTTAATTTCAATGTTTTTAATATTACAGGATGATGTGAAGCAGATTTCCCATTGGTTTTGCTTAGTCAATGAACATTTGTACTGGTTAGACAAAGTGCAGAATGAAGTCCAATCTGAAAAAAGTCCAGATGATTTATTGATGAAGTTTAGGCAAATTCTAACTTATGCTATACAATAACCCCTGTTCGTAATTTATAATCACAATTTCTTCTCCTGCTTGCTGCTCTTCCTTGGCTTCCTCTGTCAACCCTTTCAGGCTGACAGAAGACGTTTAGTTAATCTAGTAAAAACAAATGGACACAATATTCCTGCACACATTAATGTAACATTACTGGTGAGGAATGGAAACTTGCTTTAATTCTGTCTGACTACAAATTAATCTTTTCCTGTTTATGCTCTAAGAAGCTTATGTGCGTCAAAGTGGGTTTGTGTCCACAACTGCCCATACACATGTGAGTTGACCACACACACACACACACACACACACACACACACACACACATATGTCCCACATAGCCAGACCTTTGACTCATTGCAGAAGGTCTGGATCTTTCACAGATTATTCAAGTCAACAACCATCTAATTAGAAAGAAACAGCAGCTTGACTGACATGGAAAGCCATTTAGCTTATCTAAGATATATTATACCAGACTAACATAGAAAAAAAAAAAAATAATAATAATATATATATATATATATATATATATATATATATATATATAAAATAATAGGGCTGCAATCTCTAAATGCTAAATATCTGTAAGCGACTAAAGGCTTGTTCACACAAATATTCAGCATGAACAACTGGTCTAGTTTTTACAAGCAATTTGTTTGTTCAGACAAATGAGTAAAAAAAAAAACAACGTTAAGGAGACTAATTGAAAATGTGAGATATCATTTTTAAAAAAGTGTAATTTAGTGTTTTACTTGCTGTTTCTGTGTAAATATTTGTGAAATTTGCTAGCGATTTCTGAGGGAAATTTTTTCTACATTATTTCCACTGCACAAGTCTCTATAGTAAGGCTGTGGAAGTGACTGTGTTTAAATGCACACAGATAGTGGGGCTCTGGCAGCAAGGCCAATCGGAAATGCTCAGCCAATTAGTTCAGATCAAAGGACATAAATTTCATTGGTGGTGAATATGCAAATAATAAATGGCACGTCTGTCCTGCAATAACCTATGCAGTTTTAGACAATTAATTGGTTTGAGTTGCACTCGGGAGCTGTAAAGTCTCTCCAACAATGGAATTAAATTTCACTGCTTGAGTCCTTACATGCAGTAAAACTTGACGATAAAAATATTTTAATGTTACTGCTCTACTGAATACAAATGATAAACACAGCATAGTGTGTTGTAGAAAGGAGATAGCCGATATAAAACCTGACTGGCCAGTTTGTTCAATAATTTTTAAGCTCTATTGACAGTGGTTTTACGGGCTGTCAGTTGCCTCAGAAAATTATTTTGACTAATAATAATGCTTTGAAGATCTGAGTGACTAATAATTAGAAAGACAAATGACACACGTTTGTTTTAAATGGCTAGTTGACGCAAAAATTTTAATTCTGTCATTAATTACTCACCCTCATGTCGTTCCAAACAAGTAAGACCATCATTCATCTTCGGAACACAAATTAAGATATTTTTGATGAAATCCGAGAGCTTTCTGACCCTGCATAGAAAGCAACACAACTGACACGTTCAAGGCCTAGAAACGTAGTAAGGATATCGATAAAACAGTCCATGTGACATCAGTGGTTTAACCATAATGTTATGAAGCTAAGATAATATTTTTTGCGCACAAAGAAAACAAAAATAACAACTTTGTTCAACAATTACTTCTCTTCCATTAATGAGAGTGCTGCTTATGCAGGTTTAGAAAGCTTTGGGATTTCATCAAAAATATCTTAATTTGTGTTCTGAAGATGAACCAAGGTCTTAGGTGTTTGGAACGACATGAGGGTGAGTAAATAATGACGTAATTTTTATTTTTTTTTTTCTGCTTTTAAACTCTCTGGAAGGACCTTATTTATTAAAATAGTGTGATTGCAAAAGTTATTTTTTTTGTTTTTCCAAAGGGTTTAGGGGTTAAAGGATTAATTCACTTACCCCCTTGTCATCCAAGATGTTCATGTCTTTGTTTCTTCAGTCATAAAGAAATTATATTTTTTGAGGAAAACATTTCAGGATTTCTCTCCATATAATGGACTTCTATGGTGCCCCCAAGTTTGAACTTCCATAATACAGTTTAAATGCAGCTTCAAAGGCCTCTAAATGATCCCAGCCGAGGAAGAAGGGTCTTATCTAGTGAAACGATCGGTTATTTATATTCTTATATACCTCAAACGCTCATTTTTTCTTGTCTCTGCAATGCGCATGAGTAGTCTGTGTGATCCGGGTCAATACAATAAAGTTAGGGTATGTCGAAAAACTCCCAAAATCACTGCAGAAGTACCAACTCAGTGTTTATAAAGTGAACATACAAAGAAGATCAAATGCTCTTTACAAAAAAAAGTTAAAACAGCATTGTATAACGATTTTGAAATTGAAGACAAGAGGTTTTTCGACATTTCTACGCACAGACAAGAAGCATTTGAGGTTAAAAAGTATATAAATTGTCAATTTGTTTAGAAAATAACAGATTGTTTCACTAGATAAGACCCTTCTTCATCGGCTGGGATAGTTTAGAGCCCTTTGAAGCTGGATTTAAACTGCATTTTGGAAGTTCAAACTTGGAGGCACCATAGAAGTCCATTATATGAGGAGAAATTCTGAAATGTTTTCCTCAAAAAACATAATTTCCTTACAGCTGAAGAAAGAAAGACATGAACATCTTGGATGACAAAGGGGTGAGTATCTGTAAATATTTGTTCTGAAAGTGAAATAATCATTTAATCATTGACATAATGCTACAGACAATGTTGCCAGAACTTGAATTGAACCTAGAACATTCTTTTAAGAAAACGCTGAATCAATTTCAAAAGTTTTCTGTTATATGTCATTATAAATCCAAAGGCTGGCATATCAAAATGCTGAATGTTTTGAGTATGGGGAGCTTTGGGTTTGGTAGGAGGATTTATTCAACATCTGGCAGAGCTCCCTGACCCTGTAAAGCTGTGCCCCACGTCTATCTGTAATCCCTCCCTACATCTAACATGGCTTAATCCACACTGCACTGTAGAATACATGCTGCATTACAGGAGATGCTCATATGACTGATTGAAACTGACTTGGTAGAGCTGCTGGTCACAAAAGACAGCTCAAGATAACCCCACTACAAGGTTTTACTCGCATAATGAGGAATTCACACATCAGTCATAGTCTCTATTTAGAACTGAACAAATCATTATGTCAAAATCATTCTTCCCATGCAATACAGCTTCTTGTTTTCGGTCATGATCTTTCACGACAATCCCAAATTTCAGTTCACCACACAAACTCAATATCAGTATCAGTGCAAAAGGTCTATGTTCTTGACAGCATGTCAGCAAACAACAATATAAATACCTTAAATCCTTGCTTCCCACTCCCTCAACTTTCTCTAGTAAATTCATTGGCTGTGGCTCATTGTTGCCCTCTAGCTTGTTGGAGACAGTGTGCACATTATAACAGTGTCAGGGTGGATACAAGCGGCAAGTTAGCAAACTTAAAAGATTAAAAGCATACAAGTTTCTGTCTAGTAGTCCGTGCTAGTCTAATGCAGCCAATGTGACATGATTCAATTATTATGTAAATCACAGATGTCAGTCTTTGAATAAATGGTATGTTCTAGACTCTCACTATATTTTCCCTTCATGAACATGAGTGACAGAAACATGCCTGACCCTTATAGGCAATGACACATATTCTTCAGGCAATGGAGATGTCACAATCACTCCAGCTTGTCTCGTTACATCTGGGAGTCTGAAATGACGAGGCACATTTTTAGAGGGGCTGTAGGGAAGGACAAAGCGCCTTTAACCTGTGCCCCTCACAGTCCCTTGGAGCCTGGTAGTAAGATCTGTATCTAGCTGAACTAGTTCACATATAACTGCTAGATAAGACTATGCTTAAATTAATTTCATTATTATTCGCTATGAATAATGCATCAGTGGATTAGATAGTGTAATGTCAGCAAGATAGCATATTACACGTCCAGATGTTTGCACGATAAGCATGTATAAGACAACGCTCACTTTGACAACTGCATTTTTGAAAATCATGCCTTGCTGGATGTTCTGCGGACTTTGTGAAGGAAAAGCATAATAGAGATCTATATACATTGCAGAATGTCAGACTGTCTCATAATAGAGACAGTCTGACATTCTGCAATCGGCAGATTTCTGCATTGTATTTAAATAGTGCAAACGCTGTGCACGGCAGTGTGATTAAATCTGGCCTTTCTGTCTTTTTTTGCTGATAGTTCCGCTGAGTTAAAGTCAGTAAGTGGCACAGCGAGAAACACGTTGAGAGCGATTAACACATGTCATTAGACCTCCAGCATTTGTGAGGCACATATAAAGGGTAAACTCAAATTTTTGGGGCAGAAATACAATTGAGGTCAAAAGTTTACATACACCTTGAAGAATCTGCAAAATGTTAATTATTTTACTAAAATAAGAGGGTTCATACAAGATGCATGTTATTTTTTTTTTTATTTATTACTGACCTGAAAAAGATTTCACATAAAATACATTTACATATAGTCCACAAGAGAAAATAATAGTTTAATTTCTAAAAATGACCTGGTTGAAAAGTCTGTGCTGTGTTTTGTTTTTATTTTTTAGGATAGCTGTTCTTGAGTCCCTTGTTTGTCCTGAACACTTAAACTGCCGATTTTCTTCAGAAAAGTCCTTCAGGTCCACAAATTATTTATTTTTTACCATTTATGTGTATTTTAACCCTTTCCAACATTGACTGTATGGCTTTGAGATCCACCTTTTCACACTGATGACAACTGAGGGACTCATATGCAACTATTACAGAAGGTTCAAATGCTCACTGATGCTCCAGAAAGAAAAACAATGCATTAAGAGCCAGGGGTGTAAACTTTTGAACAGGATAAAGATATGTACATTTTTTTATTTTGCCTAAATATAATTTTTTATTATTATTTAGTACTGCCATTTAGAAGCAACAGAAAATACTTACATGTTTCCAAGAAGACTAAACAAGGTAAATGTACCCTGATCTTCAAATTCCAAAAGTTTTCACCCCCCAGCTCTTAATGCATTGTGTTTCCTTCTGGAGCATCAGTGAGCATTTGAACCTTCTGTAATAGTTGCATATGAGCCCCTCAGTTGTCCTCAGTGTGAAAAGATGGATCTCAGAATCATACAGGCATTGTTGGAAAGGGTTCAAGTACACAAAAATGCTAAGAAAAAAAACTGAATCTGTGGAACTTGAAGGATTTTTCTGAAGAGCTGTTCAGGACAAACAAGGGACTTATGAACAACTGTCACTAAACAAAAAACACAGCTGTGGATCATTCAGGTAACAACACAGTATTAAGAATCAAGTGTATGTAAACTTTTGAACAGGGTCGTTTTTATAAATTCAACTATTATTTTCTCTTGTGGACTATATGTAAATATATTTTATGTAAAATATCTTATTAAGGTCAGTACTAAATAAAAAACAACATGCATTTTGAATGATCCCTCTTATTTTGGTAAAATAATTAACATTTTGTAGATTCTGCAATGTGTGTTCTGACTGTTTAAGTAGTCATTTTGTTTGGAATTTATTTCATTGGTTGATATGCATCATGTGATCTAGGTCAGAGGTCATGGCAGCCATCTTTGATTTCACTTCACAACAGTACTGATGCAGCAGTAGATATCTCCCTGATACAAACTATATTTCTGTTATTTCATGCCAGAGGCCATCGTCTGTAAGTTAATTGTTTATTGAATTTCATCTATGTTAAAAGAAGTATTTCATGCCATTTAAAAAGGGAACATTTGTAATGCTTTTGAGTAAGAAGATTGTTGTTTTCTCTTCTTCATATTAATGCGAATTTACTGTTTTGTTTCCTAAAAACTTACTCTTAGTCATACTTTATACTTAATGTATGTTTTGTTTTTGCATTATAGTTTCACAAAAAACGATGTTGCGCAACTGAAGATTTCAAGTAAAACACTGGAAAAAGAATTCTTTCAGTTTCGACTTTTTCTTCAGCCCTCATCCTGTTTAGCTATCTGTCGAGGTGCAACCGACTTGCAGCAGGGACAGAATAGTGAAAAGACGAAGCCTCTTCATATCGGAAAAAACAGAAACTTTGCAATTAAGCTACAAAGTCTGCTCTCAGGTGAAATCTCTATCCATATCTTATTCTTCTGCAGTGTTTCACTTTGCAAACAGTGAAAGACACGTCATGGAGAGTGAGAAAAAATCAGAGACTGAGGACGCTTTGGAAACAAGATCTATTGTTACACGTTCAACAAGATCATCTAGAAAGTCTAGTAGGACTTCAGCTAGCATGGCTGCAGCAAAAGCACGGGCTAGAGCCGAAGCTGAGCGTACACGTGCATATTATGCCAAGAAAGAAACTGAATTGAGAATTGAGAAAGTTCGTATGGAAGGCAGTCTTACCGCTTTAGAACATGAGAAGGAGGCTGCTGCCGCTATGGCTGAAGTGAGAATATTGGAGGAAGCTATAGAGAGCTTGGAGGAAGGCAGTTGTCATTCAGGCAGCCAAATAGTTCCTCTCATTGACCCTGTGAAACGTACTAGTGATTATGTGGAGCATCACTCAAGCCACTCTAATGTAGTTCCTCCCGAAGATGCAAAGGACAGCTCTCCAGGGTGCGCTCCTCCTGACTTTGTTAAAATGGTCAGTGATGCGGTCTCAATGCCTAATACAGTCAAGACTGAAGAACCTCAGCCTGCCACTTTCAGCCCAATTAATTACTGGCCCCTTGCACAGACTTACAATGCCAGTACTCCTGTTCAATCACCTTTTCAAGAAGAAGCTGAAATGAGTGATTTAGCAAGGTTTCTTGCCCGTCGTGAACTCATTAATGCGGGACTCACAAAATTCGACGACCACGCAGAGAACTACTGGGCTTGGAAGTCGTCTTTTTTGAATGCTACCAGCGGGCTCAAACTTACTTCTAGTGAACAGCTAGATTTACTGATTAAGTGGCTGGGAAGTAAATCATCAGAATATGTGAGACGCATCAGGTCAGTGAATATAAAGTATCCTGATGTTGGGCTTAAGATGGCTTGGGATCGTTTGGAGGAGATGTATGGATCCCCAGAGGTGGTGGAGAAAGCGCTTTTCGATAAGATAGAAAAATTCCCAAAAATCAATAAACAAGACCCTCTGAAGTTACAAGAGCTCGGAGATCTGCTATGTGAGATTCAATCAGCTAAAGCTGAAGGTTACCTGTCAGGCCTTTCTTACTTGGACACCTCCAGAGGAGTCAATCCAATTGTGGAGAAGCTGCCTTACCACTTGCAAGAAAAATGGATTTATCAAGGTTCCGAGTACAAGAGAAAGTACAAAGTTACTTTCCCTCCGTTTTCCTTTCTTACCGACTTTGTTTGTCAGGAAGCACGTGCTCGAAATGATCCAAGCTTTAATATTGGTCTATCCAGCACAAGCCAGAGTAAATCAGAATCTTTGATTAAAAAGCAAATTCAAGGAAGGTTTGCTGTGTCTACTCATAAGACTGGTGTGGCATCATCAGCTGGAGTTTCACCTACAAGAAGTTCCGGGTTTGAACCGATTGATGTAGAAAAGCATTGTCCTATACACAAAAACAAACCTCATCCTCTGAGACGTTGCCGTGGGTTCAGAGCAAAAACTCTAGAAGAGAGGCAAACTCTGCTTAGAGAAAATGGTGTGTGCTATAGGTGCTGTGCTTCCAACCTTCATTTGGCAAGGAACTGCAATGCAGTTATTAAATGCAGTGAATGTGAGAGTGAGAGGCATGTGTCTGCACTTCATCCTGGTCCTCCTCCATGGGCTACAAAAGACCCCTTATCAGATCATGGCGGGGAGGAGGATAAAGGTGCTTCTGCTACTGTCACTTCACAGTGCACTGAGATTTGCGGAGACAGTCCAATGCCCAAATCATGCTCTAAAATATGCCTGGTAAGAGTATATCCTGAGGGCTCTCCAGAGACAAGGGTGACCATGTATGCAGTGCTCGATGAGCAAAGTAACAGATCTCTAGCAAGATCTGAGTTTTTTGACATATTTAAAGTAAAAGGAACAGGGCATCCTTACACTCTTCGAACCTGTGCTGGAGTGATGGAAACATTTGGAAGAAGAGCCACTGGGTTTCAAGCCGTATCTATGGATGGAAAGGTACGAGTGTCACTCCCAACACTTATCGAGTGTAATTACATACCTGATGACCATTCTGAGATTCCATCTCCTACCATTGCACATCAGTTCCCTCATCTGAAGTCTATAATGCATGAAATACCTGCGATCGATCCAAGCGCACAAATATTGCTACTCTTAGGGAGAGACATTATTCAAGTCCACAAAGCAAGAAAACAGCTCAACGGACCGAACCATGCACCATTTGCCCAAAAACTTGATTTTGGTTGGGTGATTGTTGGAAATGTTTGCTTGGGGTCAGCACACAAACCTAGCAAAGTTGATGTGTTCCGTACAAACATACTTCACAATGGTCGTCCAAGTCTTTGTGAGCCATGTCCTAATCGGATACAGGTGAAAGAGAAGCTAAGCAACAAAAATCAAGCTGTCTCTTCTCAAGGCTGTAATATTTACTCGATCACTGAATCTTTGCTGGGTAAGGATATCTTCAAACAGACGCAAGAAGATGAAAAGATGGCTCCTTCTATTGAAGATCGAGCATTTGTCGAACTGATGGACAAGGAGATGTTCATGGATAGCTCTAACAGCTGGGTGGCACCACTTCCATTTAAAACTTCACGCCAACGGCTGCCCAACAACAGAGACCAAAGTATGAAACGTCTCCTGTCACTCTGTCAGACACTGAAGAGAAAGCCACAAATGCAGGAACATTTTGTTACATTCATGCAAAGGATTTTTGATGCAGGTCATGCAGAACCAGCTCCACCTGTAAAAGAAAATGAGGAAGTGTGGTACCTGCCTATTTTCGGTGTCTATCACCCTCGCAAGCCAGGACAGATCAGAGTCGTTTTTGACTCTAGCGCCCAGTACAAAGGACTTTCGTTGAACCAAGTGCTTCTCTCAGGACCCGACTTGAATAATTCCTTGCTGGGAGTTTTGCTGCGCTTTCGGAAAGAGGTGGTAGCATTTACTGCTGACATCGAGCAGATGTTCCATAGCTTCGAGGTAAGAGAAGATCATCGCAATTTTCTACGCTTCTTATGGTTTGAAGAAAATGATCCTTCTAAAGATATCAGGGAATTTAGGATGAAGGTCCATGTTTTTGGGAATAGTCCTTCCCCCGCAGTAGCAATCTATGGACTTCATCGTGCAGCTCAATATGGGGAACTTGAGTTTGGGACAGATGCAAGAGCCTTTGTGGAACATGATTTCTACGTGGATGATGGCCTAAAATCAGTGCCCACGACTGAGGAAGCAATTGATCTATTGAAAAGAACTCAAGAGATGTTGGCAAGTTCCAACCTGAGGCTTCATAAGATAGCATCCAACAGTCCTGTAGTAATGAAGGCTTTTCCTGTGGAGGATCATGTGAAGGACCTCAAGGACCTGGATTTGGAAAAGGATACTCCACCTATTCAGAGGAGCCTTGGTCTGAGCTGGAATCTTAAAGCAGACACCTTCACTTTCTGTGTTAATGCAGAAGAGAAGCCTTTCACACGTAGAGGTGTCTTGGCAACCGTCAACAGTGTTTTCGACCCTCTGGGGTTGGCAGCACCTGTTACTATCCAAGGAAAGTTCCTTCTTCGTGATTTGACAGTTGACACAAAGGATTGGGATGCCCCTCTACCTACAACCAGGGAAGCTGAATGGGAGGCTTGGAAACACTCTTTGCAGGATCTAGCACAGTTTGAAATTCCCAGAGTGTACTCGATGGTCACTCTGTCTCTGGCACAAAGGATGGAAATTCACGTTTTTTCAGATGCTTCTACAAAGGCAATTGCAGCAGTAGCCTACCTGCGAGTAATAAATGAAGATGGCTCATGTGATGTAGGGTTTGTGTGACGTAGTCAATGAATCATCCAGAGGCGTTGGATCCATTTGCGACATGCTTTATTAAGCAAAACAGCGTGAAAACAGGCAGAGTTCGGTAACGGCAGACAGGAGTGGTGCAGGTAATCCAAACGGGAAACGAGAGTCCAGGCGGAGGGTCGATAAGGCAGGCGGCAGAAACGATATAACGATAAACAGTCCGGTCGGTAACAAAGGCAGTCAGAAATAATAAACGCTCAGGATTGATAGAAGACTATGCAAAACTTCGCGAGGAACCGGCCGCGAAAGCAGCCCTAAAATGGCCGACAGAGAGGAAGTGCCCGGAGGGGACCCGGAACCGGAAGTGGACGTCCCAGGTACGGGGAGAGGGAAATGTAGTTCATTAAAAGTCCGGGGAAGGTTCCCGCTGGCGGCGGTTAGAGGGAGCCACAGAGACCGCGTTTGTGACAGAGCCCCCCCCCAACGAGCGACTCCTGGCGCGAGGAGGTGCCCGACGCCGAGGTCTGCCCCTACCACGAGGAGCTGGTCGCTCTGGGTGTGCAGAGTGAAAGTCAGTGATGAGGGATGGGTCGAGGATGTCTCCTGCAGCGACCCAAGATCTTTCCTCTGGGCCGTAGCCCTCCCAGTCGACTAAGTATTGGAGGCGACCTCTCCGGCGTCGGGAGTCCAGGATGATGTTCACCCGGTAGGCCTCCTCGCCGTCCACGACTATGGGGGGAGGTCCCTGAGAAGCGGTCTCGTCTAGGCCCTCCACTCCTTCCGGATCGCCAGCAGGCTTGAACAGAGACACATGAAAAGTGGGTGAGATACGGTACTGGGCTGGGAGTTCTAAACGGAAAGAGACGGGAGTAATTTGTTTAATAATCTTGAAAGGACCCACGTACCTGGGATTGAGCTTCTTGCATGGCAAGCGTAGGCGAAGGTCCCGGGTCGAGAGCCAAACCCACTGTCCAGGTTTATAGGCGGGGCTAGGCCTGCGCCGGCGGTCTGCTTGAATCTGGAAGCGGCGCACGGCCCGTTGGAGGTGGACGTGGGCCATGTTCCAGATCTCCTCGCTGCGCTCGAACCAGGAGTTGACCGCTGGAAGTTCGGAGGGTTCCCCGGACCAGGGGAATAGAGGTGGCTGGAAGCCTAAGGTGCACTGAAACGGGGTGAGGTTAGTGGAGGGTTTGCGTATTGAGTTCTGGGCATATTCGGCCCAGAGCAGGTAGCGGTTCCAGTCTTCTTGATGATTTTGGCAGTAAGAGCGTAGGAAGCGGGTCAACTCCTGGTTTAATCTCTCCACTTGGCCGTTGGCCTCCGGGTGGTACCCTGAGGTGAGGCTGATGTTAACTCCGAGCAGGTGGAAGAAGTTTGTCCAGAGACGAGAGGTGAACTGGGGCCCGCGGTCCGACACAATGTCCTCAGGTAGTCCATAAAATCTGAACACGGAGTTGCATAATAGTTCAGCGGTTTCCATGGCGGTTGGTAGCTTGGGAAGGGGAATGAAGCGACAACCCTTGGAGAAACGGTCGATGACACTGAGGATGGTGGTGTGTCCGTTGGAAGGTGGGAGATCTGTCACGAAATCAATGGCGATATGAGACCAGGGGCGCTGAGGGACAGGTAGTGGTTGTAGCAAACCAGCAGGTAGACGTCGAGGAACCTTGGAGGTGTTGCAAACGGTGCAGTTGTGGATAAAGTTGATCGTGTCAGGACGCAGAGTGGGCCACCAGAAACGGTTATTCAACAGATGGAGGGTAGCCTCAATACCTGGGTGTCCCGAGCTGGTAGCGGAGTGAACCTCGAACAGGACTCTCTGGCGTAGACCTGGTGGAACATAGGTGAGGCGGTCGGGACAGGCAGCGGGAGGCGGATCCTGAGCTTGAGCTTCGGCAATTTCGGACATAATATCCCAGGCAACCGGGGCTACTATGATGGAAGTAGGCAGGATATTTTCAGTGGGGAAGGTGACACAGTCGGGTTCATGGATGCGTGAGAGAGCGTCAGCCTTTGTGTTCTGAGAGCCTGGGCGGTATGTGACTTGGAACTGAAAGCGTGTAAAGAATAGAGCCCATCTAGCCTGGCGATGGTTTAGTAACTTGGCTGATCGGAGATATTCCAGATTCTTATGGTCCGTCAGAACTGTAAAGGGGTATTTTGCACCCTCGAGCCAGTGCCGCCATTCCTCGAGTGCTAATTTGATCGCCAGTAACTCCCGATTTCCAACGTCGTAATTCCTCTCCGCAGGGTTTAGTTTGTGGGAATAGTAAGCACAAGGGAACATCTTGGCAGGTTCGCCGTGTCGCTGAGAGAGGACAGCACCAACGCCCGTACTAGATGCGTCCACCTCCACGATGAAGGGCTTGTCGGGGTCAGGGTGGTGAAGAATGGGCGCTGTGGAGAATCTCCGACGGAGGTCCTCAAAAGCTTGGACGGCTGGTTGGGACCAGGAGAGGCGATGATTCCCCTTTTTGACCATGGCCGTGAGTGGAGCGGCAACTGAGCTGAATTGACGGATGAATCGGCGATAGAAATTAGAAAATCCCAGGAAGCGCTGGAGTTCCTTCAATGTAGTGGGACGGGGCCAGGTAAGAACAGAGTTGACCTTTCCTTCGTCCATGGCGACTCCCTGCGGGCTGATGACATACCCGAGAAAGGAGATTCTGTGCTGGTGAAACTCGCATTTCTCCTCCTTAGCGTATAGTTGATGCTGGATGAGACGCTTGAGAACAGCTCTGACATGCTTGACGTGGTCCTCGTAAGAGTTGGAGAAGATGAGGATGTCGTCGATATAAACGATCAGCCAGCGATTCAGCATCTCCCGGAAAACCTCGTTGACGAAGGCCTGGAAGAACGACGGGCTGTTGGCTAGGCCGAAGGGCATGACCTGATATTCGTAGTGGCCTGAGGTGGTCGAGAAGGCCGTCTTCCACTCGTCCCCCTCACGAATCCTGACCAGATTGTAGGCCGAGCGTAAGTCCAGCTTGGTGAAGATCTTGGCGTTCCTTAGTTGTTCTAAGGCGGATGGGACGAGTGGGAGCGGGTAGCGGTACTTAACGGTCACCTCGTTGAGCCCACGATAGTCTATGCAGGGGCGGAGACCGCCGTCCTTCTTTTTCACGAAAAAGAACCCTGCTGAGGCTGGTGAGGTGGAAGGTTTAATGAAGCCCTTGGCTAACTCCTCACGGATGTATGTGTTCATGGCCTCCGTCTCAGGTTGGGAGAGAGGAAATACTCGGCCTCTAGGCGGGGTAGATCCAGGGAGGAGTTCGATGGCGCAGTCGCCGGGGCGGTGAGGAGGTAGCTGGGTGGCCTTGGTGCGACTGAAGGCCTCGTATAGATCTTGATATTCCTCTGGTAGAGTGTGGGATGGCTGAACGTTCGCTGGGGTGGAGCAGGTTAGGTGGCAGGATAGTTGGCAGGTGTTAGACCAGTGAATGATGGTACGATCCGCCCAGGAGATGGTGGGTTCATGCAGGTTTAGCCAGGGGTAGCCCAGGATGACGGGTGACTGAGGTGAGGTGATGATGAAGAAACGGATGGTCTCCTGATGAGAGGGTTCAACCTGCAGGATGATGTCCTGGGTGGTGAGGTGGACACGGCCAGATCCTAGCGGCCGCCCATCGAGGGCGGCCACTGCCACATGTGGGGTACAAGAGAGAGTGGGTAAGTGGTGAGCAGTAACAAAGTCAGCGTCTATAAAATTCCCGGCGGCGCCGGAATCTATTAAGGCAGTGGTTTTAATGGGAATGTTATCAGATACTAGAATCACTGGCATTTCACAACGGTTAGAATGTGACTTGTTACTACTCACCGAGGTAGGTGGGCGTGGTGGTCGCGTGGGACAGGTAGCTCTGATGTGTCCTGCCAGACCGCAGTAAAGGCATAGATTGCCCCGAAGCCGTCTCTCCCTCTCCTCCAGGGACAGCTTGGTGGCTCCAATTTGCATTGGTTCCGGAGCAGCTTCAGCGGCAGCGGGAGAAGAGAAGTGCGGGGTAGCAAACGATCTGGCAGGCCTGCGAGCTCTCATTACATTATCCACTCGAATGGCTAGATCGATAAACTGATCCAAGTTGAGACCCTCGTCCCGGCATGCTAGCTCCATCTGGAGGTCTGGATGCAAGCCCTTGCGGAAGTGGAGTTTGAGGGGTTCGTCATTCCATCCGCTCTGTGCCGCGAGGGTACGGAAGGTCAAGGCGAAGTCCGCCGCAGTTCCCCTGCCCTGCTTCAGGGACATCAGCTGCTCCCCGGCCTCTCCGCTCTCAGAACTAGGCTGAAATACCTCCTTAAAGCGCCGCAGGAAGGCCGAAAACGAGGGAAAAGTGGGGCGGTCCAAATCCCAAACAGCAGTGGCCCAATCAAGAGCTCTCCCGGAGAGGAGCGAACAGACAAAGGCGATCTTGCTCTCATCATTAGGGTAAAGATGTGGCTGTTGATTAACGAAAAGTGAGCATTGTAGCAAAAATCCCTTACATTTGGTAGATGTTCCATCAAACTTCTCCGGGAAAGCTAGCCGCGGGCTAGCGGCGGTCGACTGTGCACCCAGTGGGGGAGTGGAGGGAACGGATGCGGTGGGTTGGGTGATCATTTGCAGGCGTTGCAGAGATCTTACCAGTTGATCCGTGAGGCTCGAGAGGTGCTCCAGCTGTTGTTGATGGACCGTGAGCACGGATGCCTGGGCGGTTAGCTCAGTAGTCAAACGCTGAACAGTCGCTGGATCCGAAGATGGCGAAGTTTTCTGTGACGTAGTCAATGAATCATCCAGAGGCGTTGGATCCATTTGCGACATGCTTTATTAAGCAAAACAGCGTGAAAACAGGCAGAGTTCGGTAACGGCAGACAGGAGTGGTGCAGGTAATCCAAACGGGAAACGGGAGTCCAGGCGGAGGGTCGATAAGGCAGGCGGCAGAAACGATATAACGATAAACAGTCCGGTCGGTAACAAAGGCAGTCAGAAATAATAAACGCTCAGGATTGATAGAAGACTATGCAAAACTTCGCGAGGAACCGGCCGCGAAAGCAGCCCTAAAATGGCCGACAGAGAGGAAGTGCCCGGAGGGGACCCGGAACCGGAAGTGGACGTCCCAGGTACGGGGAGAGGGAAATGTAGTTCATTAAAAGTCCGGGGAAGGTTCCCGCTGGCGGCGGTTAGAGGGAGCCACAGAGACCGCGTTTGTGACAGTTTGTCTTGGGTAAGGCTAAGCTTGCCCCGCTGTCTGCCCACACAATACCTAGATTAGAGCTAGGAGCAGCAGTCTTGGCAGTAGAGGTGGCGGAACTCATTCAAAATGAGTTGGATATCACTCCAAATGCTGTAGAATTCTATTCCGACAGTAAAGTGGTGTTGGGGTATATTCATAACGAAACCAGACGGTTTTATGTATACGTGAGTAATAGAGTTCAGCGGATCAGAAAATCGACAAGGCCGGAACAGTGGCATTATGTTCCCACAAGTCAAAATCCTGCCGATCATGCAACGCGGTCAGTTCCTGCTTCAGATTTGAAAGACACTTCATGGATTTCTGGGCCTGCTTTTCTTACTCATTATGATTCAGGATACACTGAAGACAGTCAGTCATACGTCCTAATTGACCCAGATTCAGATGTGGAAGTGCATTCTAACCGGACTGATCTGACACTTGATGACTCTCCTGCTCGTCTTGGCTCACATCGCTTTGAACGCTTTTCGACCTGGAAATGTCTCAAACGAACTATACACAACTTGATCCACATCATACATTCATTCAGATCCAAAACTGAGGATGGAAGTGCTTGTAAAAAATGGCATCTTTGCGACAAAACATTCACAGAGGAACTTTCACAGGCAGAAGTTGTGATAATACAATGTGTTCAACGGGAAAGCTACCCTGCTGAGTTTGCTTGTCTCTCTGTGGGAAAGGATATCCCAAAAACAAGTGCCTTGAAAACTCTAAGTCCCTTCATTGACCAAGATGGATTTCTGAGGGTAGGTGGCAGACTCAAGCATGCTCCCATTGAGCAAAGAGAAAAGCATCCAATTATCATTCCTGGGAAAAGTCACATAGCTCTTCTGTTAACAAGACATTTTCATGAACGTGTCAAACACCAAGGCCGCCTTTTTACAGAAGGTGCTATAAGAAATGCAGGATTCTGGATCACTGGGGCAAAGAAACGCATCTACAGTGTCATTCATAAGTGCATCATCTGTCAGAAACTTAGAGGAAGACCTGTGGAACAGAAGATGGCAGATCTGCCCCCAGATCGGCTTGCCATCGATCCACCCTTCACTTATGTCGGCCTTGACGTCTTTGGGCCATGGATGGTTGCTTCTCGCCGCACACGAGGGGGTCTGGCGAACAGCAAGAGATGGGTGCTCATTTTTACCTGTTTGAGCATTCGTGCAGTGCACTTTGAGTTGATTGATTCACTCGACGCCTCCACCTTTATCAACGCCCTTCGACGCTTTTTTGCGATAAGAGGTCCAGCGAAACAAATCAGGTCGGACTGTGGTACAAATTTTAAGGGTGCTTGTAAGGAGCTGGGAATGCTTACAGAGGAGCCTAACTTCAGGAACTACTTGAGTGAAGAAGGATGTTGCTGGATCTTTAATCCTCCTCATGCATCCCATATGGGGGGAGCTTGGGAGCGACTTATCGGAGTCGCACGTCACATACTAGACTCCATGCTGCTTCAGAACAGTCACACTCATCTCACTCATGATATGTTGGCTACATTCCTGGCAGAAGTTTCTGCAATTATGAATGCTAGACCTCTTGCACCAATCTCAAGCGATCCAGACTCACCTGATCTGTTGACTCCAACTACCCTTTTGACTCAAAAGGTTGGGACACCCTCTCCTCCTCCAGGGGACTTTGGAAAAGATCTTTGCCGTCAAAAATGGAAACAAGTTCAACAACTTGCTGATACATTCTGGGAAAGATGGCGGCGTGAGTACTTGGTCAGTCTACAGAGTCGTCGCAAATGGCATACCAATCGGCCTAATATCAAGGAAGGAGATGTAGTTCTGATGAAGGAAGCTCAAGTCAAGAGAAATGACTGGCCAATAGCTCTTGTGACTAGGGTATTCCCAGGCAGCGACGATAAGGTCAGGAAAATTGAAATCAGAGTCACTAAGGATGGGAATTGTAGGACATACCTGAGACCTGTGTCCCAGGTGATTCTTCTTCTGTCTCCAGAAGAACAGAAGGACTAATGTTCTAAAGAACTGTAATACTGATAATAGTGGTATTTCTAAAAATACCAGACGGGGAGTGTTCTGACTGTTTAAGTAGTCATTTTGTTTGGAATTTATTTCATTGGTTGATATGCATCATGTGATCTAGGTCAGAGGTCATGGCAGCCATCTTTGATTTCACTTCACAACAGTACTGATGCAGCAGTAGATATCTCCCTGATACAAACTATATTTCTGTTATTTCATGCCAGAGGCCATCGTCTGTAAGTTAATTGTTTATTGAATTTCATCTATGTTAAAAGAAGTATTTCATGCCATTTAAAAAGGGAACATTTGTAATGCTTTTGAGTAAGAAGATTGTTGTTTTCTCTTCTTCATATTAATGCGAATTTACTGTTTTGTTTCCTAAAAACTTACTCTTAGTCATACTTTATACTTAATGTATGTTTTGTTTTTGCATTATAGTTTCACAAAAAACGATGTTGCGCAACTGAAGATTTCAAGTAAAACACTGGAAAAAGAATTCTTTCAGTTTCGACTTTTTCTTCAGCCCTCATCCTGTTTAGCTATCTGTCGAGGTGCAACCGACTTGCAGCAGGGACAGAATAATGTGTATGTAATTTTTTGACCTCAACTGTATGGGGGTTCACACAGAAGCCTTAGTGTACGCCCCATATATGTCACAAAAAATAAAAAATAAAAAACAAATACAAAATAAATAAATAAACTGCATTCACACAAAGTAATTGATGTAAAGCAGCAGCATGTGTTTACCAACCCAGTCTTATTGGAAAAACATGACTGCACTCCTAGAACAAAGGTTCTTGGACGTCTATGGTTCAATGAAGAACTATTAACATTCATGGAAACTTTCCATTGCACAAAAGGTGGTCCTACTTTATTTTAGGTGGCCTTAACTACTATGTACTTTCATCAAAATAAAAAATAATGTATTGCAAAAAACTTCTGCTGCTATTGAGGTGGGATATGGGTAAGGGACAGTTTTGGTGGTATGGGTAGATTTAAGGGAGGGTTAAAGGGTAAGGGATGGGTCAATAAAGGTAATTTCAGAAATTAGTTACAGATGCAATTACATGCAGGTATTTTTTAAACCCTTTTAATTGATAATCTGTCACTGTAATCATAATTTGTGTGAAAAGGAATACAAGTGGTTGGTGTTTTACTGCCTCTAGTCTTGATTTCAACTGGAAACTGCTCTGAATTTACATATAGGTATGTTTTCTGACTTTTACAAAACATTTTTCCAATAAGCCTATATGTTGCAACTTTTTACCATGTGATACATAAGATTCACCCAGATTTTTATGACAACCGCAAAGTCTAAGGCACCACATGTGAAGAGGGTTTGCTGTCTACAACATCAAGATTAAAGGCCTGTTTTGTTCTCTTTTACAGGATATGTTATTTTACAGCCATCTGTATTCCAAGTATTTCCAGCTATTACAGTTCAACAGCACCAGAGCACCGAAAGCCTGTTGGGTAAAAAGAAACCACAACACAGAGTTACAGCCTCACACACCATGCAGACTGATTAATAATGTGCTTTGGCAGAAGAATAATGTGATATAGAGCAGATGCATTGCACACATGACCTTGTTAATGGACCGTTCTCCTCTAATTGAGGTCTTTTTCGGCAACAGGGACTGTCAGCCCAATTCAGAGCTCATAATTTTACAGGAATGCATAAAACATGGAATATCTTTAAAGCCATAAGCAGATATACTTCAGTGCATTATTAATAACTTTTGGGAATTTAGGTGTTCCTAAGCCATGTGCTTGTTATACATAGTCAAATCCAGTTTATATCCAAATCAGTTAATTTTGTTTTTCTTTTCTGAATTGTGACATTATTTTCATAACAGTTAAGCACAATCCACATTATGTGTTTGTTACTATTGTCAGTAAACTACTGTAATGTAAAAAAAAAAAAACCTACTATCATGATCATAACTAGAATACAACCGTTAGTACCGACCAAAGTATCAACAGTACAGTATTTTGACATTACTGCCACTCTGTGGCTGTTGGAGCACTTAAATGTGTTTACATATGAATAAATGATCATGTTTTGCTTATGTTTTCATGTAAACAGCCTTCATACTGTTCTCGACTATTAAAAAAAGGGCAAAAAAAAAATCTCTCTTTTTCTCTTTCTTTGAAAGAAACCCTAGGGACTGAAAGACAGAGAGTGTTTGGAAAAGGGTGAGATAGAGGCTTGTTAAAACTCCTGTGCACACAAACAGAAATAAAATGAAGCCATCTAAAGAATTTTCATTAGAGGTATATATGAGACGGCATAGAGCAAGTGGAGGTGAGGGAACACAAGTTATTTCTTTCAAGCCTCCTTCAGTGAGGCAGAAGACAGGTCTGCTTTCCATCCTCTCTGAGAATCATTTGAAGAAAGTCTTCTTCATAAGCTTTGAGTTCATGCCTTTACCTGAGGACACAAAGTACGTCCTGCTGCACCATGAAACATAACTACATCATTTATCATAAAAAAGGGATTATAAAATTAAATGTATATATAATATATATATTTGTAATATTTTACACTGTTAAAAATTATTATATTATTGTTGTTGTTGTTGTTGTTGTTGTTGTTGTTGTTGTTGTTATTATTAAAGTTTGAATTTGTAACATTTCAAATTTCACTTAAATAATGAAAATGATGATATTATGATCTAAACTATTATTTAAACAATATTATATTATATTATATTATATTATATTATATTATATTATATTATATTATATTATATGTAGACATTTGACTTTTGTCCAAAGCGACATACAAAAGTGGGCAATGGAAGCAATCAAAATCAACAAAAGAGCAATAACATGCAAGTGCTATGACAAGTCTAATTTAGCCTAACACAGTACATGTACAAGGGATTTTTTAATTATATAATAAATAAAAAGAAAAAAGAATAAAAAAGAAAAAGCTAGTGTTAAATGAATAGAATATAAGTCTAAAAGGGCTTTTTATTTGTAACATATTTTTTAAAGAATAGAATTAGAAAAGAGGGTGCTAGAGTTCAAGGGTCAAATAAAGATGGAAAAGATGTGTTTTAGCTGATTCTTAATGATGACTAAGGACTCATTCCACCAGGGGGGTATATTTAATGTGAAAGTCCATGAAAGTGATTTTGTGCCTCTTTGGAGTGGCACAATAATGCGTCATTCACTTGCAGAATGCAAGTTTCTAGAGGTCAGAGCCTGTGGTGGTTTTGTAGGCAAACATTAATGCCTTGAATTTTATGTGAGCAGCTATTGGTAGCCAGTGCAAATTGATGAAGAGAGGTGTGACATGTGCTCTTTTTGGCTCATTAAGAGTTAATCTTGCAGACGCATTCTGAATTAATTGTGAAGATTTGATAGAATTGGCTGGAAGACCTGCCAAAAGAGCATTGCAATAGTCCAGCCTGGACAGAACAAGAGCTTGAACAAAGAGTTGTGAAGCATGTTCCGAAAGAAAGGGATGGATCTTCTTGATGTTGAATAAAGCTAATCTGCAGGAGCGGGCAGTTTTAGCAATTTGGTCTAATAAAGTCTGATCATCAATCACCACCCCAAGTGAATGGTGAAATTGTGATGAAATCATGGGTTTGATGGAACCACAAGCAGTTCAGTCTTAATGTCTGTTAGACAAGCTGACATCCAAGCAGCAATCGTCGGATCATCAAGAATGAAAGAGAGGTATAGTTGAGTGTCATCAGCATAGCAGTGGTATGAAAAGCCATGTTTCTGAATGATATAACTTAGTGATGCCATGTAGACAGAGAAAAGAAGTGGTCCAAGAACTGAGCCCTGAGGCACCCCAGTAGCTAGATGTTGCGACTTGGATACCTCACCTCTCCAAGATACTTTAAAAGACCTGTCTGAGAGATAAGATTCACACCACTGGAGTGCAGTTCCTGAGATTCCCTTTGCCAATAGGGTTGACAGGAGGATCTGGTGGTTAACCGTGTCAAAAACAGCGGACAGATCCAGCAAGATAAGTACTGATGATTTGGAATCCGCTCTTGCCAGTCTTAGGGCTTCAACAACTGAGAGCAAGACAGTCTCAGTTGAATGTCCACTTCTGATACCAGACTGGTTGCTGTCCAGGAGGTTGTTCTGTGTGAGAAAGGTAGAGATTTGGTTGAACACCGCTTGTTCAAGTGTTTCTGCAATGAAAGGAAGAAGGGAAACCGGTCTGTACACTGTAAAAAATGATGCCTGACCACAGCAAATGTGGCTCATTAAAATAAACAGATTTCACTTAAAAAATAGTTTTGCACATTTCTTAATTTTAAACTACAATTGTTACGTAACATTTTGATTTTACTGTTTACTTTAATTAATAAAGAAACACAACTAGCAATTTTTTAGTAAAGTTAGCAATAATGTGAGGTTTAGTCAGTTTGACAATATTTTAGGATCCATCAGATTACCACATGACGCTGAAGCGCGCAATTTGTGGTGTCCATTTTTGAAAATCAGATCGGGAGAAGTTCACCCGCGGTGACTGTTCATCTTTTGGTAAGTAATTATAAATGTTAGATTATATTTCCTTTATGTCGTATTCTGAGTATGCATGTTCCTGTTTTGTTAAGATAGCAATTTACTAGGTATTGAATGAACGCTGTTAAAAATGTGTTTTTTAACAGGCTCTCCAAAATGTGTAAAAAAGTAATTTAACTTGCATTGTAAAGTTGGCGATGTCTTATTGTTTGCAATATACCAGTAAAATTCTCCCCAAGACTTCCCGCAATAATAGCTATAAAGCCTGTGCAACCAATTCATAGCTTATATGGAAGTATATGTATGTATATATATATATATATATATATATATATATATAATGTGTGAGTTTCGTGCCACTACGCACATGACAGTTCCAACACACGGTAACGGCACGGTTGGCTTGCGTGGTAATGTTTATTGTCATCACGAAGGTTTATAAGTTACTTCACATGCGTTTTAAAATTTCAGACGAATTTTTCACGTTCTGATGAAACCATTTATGCGCGCACTCACAGAGAGCCTGTCATAGCGTGAATACTGAACTTGAATGTTTCGCACTGCTTTTGAACTGTCGAACACACACATGGTTTACATACAGGTAAACAGTCGTTTATGCCTTAAGTGAACATTACCAGAAAACGGAATGTGTGTCAGTATTTTAAATCCATGCATTATAGGCCTTAGTGACCTAAATAAACATGCTAATATTGCTAATCAAACAACACGACAGAAAAATAGTCTATTGACTGAATAACTGTATAACTTGAGTTAGAATCCATGTATATGTAATCGGTCTAAGCAGATAATTTTTTATTTATTTTTTTTTTTTTACATTTTAAAATTTAGTTATGTTTTCCTTAACACATTAAAATAAATGGGGTATCTATACATGTTAGCTAAATCAGTATCAGTAACTGGCAAGGATGAATTGATAATGTATAAAAAAAAATAAATAGTGTAAATTTTTCATGTAAATTTAATCTGTCTCTCATTTTTATTTGATAGGCATTTTGTGAATGAAACAAAATAACAGTGGATCATCTGACTTTGATAGAGTCAAGGTAAGACCTTTGTGGGAAATGCTAGTATAGTCACATTTTACACATTTCAGTACCGACTGGTACCAATGTTTGTACTTTAGACTTTTGAACACACTTTCTCAGAGGTTTTTTTGTATTGTGAAGTGTTTTTTTTCTATTAAAAATGCATATACAAATTGTTGATTCTCTTTCTTCGAAGATCAAAGAAGAATTCAAAAGATTGACGGCTTCGAAATTTGGACAATTACACGGAACAGCTCTTCCATTTATTTCACACTAAAGGAGGGAGTGCAGGTTGCAAAATCCGTGATGTGATGAAATTGCTGGACCAGGTATTGTTTACTGAAAATCCTGCTTACGTATTTTAGCATTTAAATCTTAGATGTTCACTGTCATTACCATGCAATGCATTTTAATTTCACTTTTTTTTTTTTTATTCGCACTCAGGATCACCGTGTGGATATTTGCAGGGAGATGGTGATACGCTGTCTGACTGTATACCTGTCTGAGAACCCTGAGAGTTTGATTGCATATTACCTGGTTAGTGAATGTAGATACATTTGTGTGGTTCACTTTCAAATTACTTTTGTAGCAAGTTTGAAGTGCAAACCTGAAAATACAATTATGTAAAAAAAAAAAAAAAAAAAGTCAATTTAGAGAGACAAACAATATTTTTTTTATGTTTGAGTGATTTAGTCATCTTAAAGAGAGAATTTAACCAAAAATGAAAATCTGCTGTCACCCTTAGGTCAAATGACAAACACACAACACCACAAAAATTAAAAAGTAAGTCAACATACATCAACATACTTTTTAACTTTTGTGGTGTAATTTAGGTTTCTAAAATTTAGTTGCATGCTAGTATGTTTGAAATGGTGTGCAGTGGTGATAGTGTTATGGTAAGATGCGTTAAGATGCGTTAAGATGTACAGTATGCTGTGGTGAACAGTTAAATGTGCATTTAACAAAAAAAGACTGAAAACATACATTACTCAACAACAGTAAACATAACAAATAAGCATCAACATTTTTTTTTCTTTGTAGTGTTGTATGCTTGTGTGTTTGAGTGCAATTTAGGATTGTAAACTTTTATGTTGGTGTTTTTGAAAAAGTGTGCAACGGTTTGAGTGAGTTGCGTTAAGGTGTATGCTTTTTTGGTGGGTCAAGTGCCCATTGAATATTTGATAAACACACTTTTGCACAGTACTTTAAACATACACTTGAAACACAGTTTTATAAGAAATAATACAGATGTTTCTATTAAAGCTGTAAATTGTTGAATGGCTAAAAATGTTTTAAGATGCATTTGTCTAATAAAGAAGTACTTTACTTTAATACTCCTCAGTTGTTTGTTGTTTCTTCCACTCCTTGTAATGTATAGCTAATTGTAAGTTTACTGATAAGTTAGTTGGTATTTTAAAGTTGAAAAACTAAAAAAAATAAATCTAAATTGGCTTAAATTTGTATAATTAGGTAAACAAAACTTTAATGGTAGAAATAACTTAAATTTGTAAATAAAAACTGCTTAAAATATTGTGTTACACCAGCCAATAAATTTGAGCAAAACCATTTGCTAGGATACTCAAACATTTAAGCATCACCAACTAAAGATTTTTAGGTAATATTGCTTTAAATTCAATGTGAAAATTGCTTAAAAAGAGGCTTGCAAAAATGATGCACTATATTTTTAAGTAAATCTAGCATATTATTTTTTTCAGTGTAGATCTCTAAAAGAGATGGGTTCAGGGTGGGTTTTTTAAGTAGAGTGGTTATACGAGCTTGTTTAAATGCAGAGGGGAGAACACCTGTGGGAGAGACGTGTTAATGTTGTGA
The DNA here is from genome assembly GCA_033026305.1 of Cirrhinus molitorella. Taxonomy (NCBI): domain Eukaryota; kingdom Metazoa; phylum Chordata; class Actinopteri; order Cypriniformes; family Cyprinidae; genus Cirrhinus; species Cirrhinus molitorella. The sequence continues at coordinate 19,846,192 of CM065117.1, read as the reverse complement.
GTGTGTGAAGGTACAACTGCAGGAAAAATGTCTTGAAGGAGATGAGATGGAATAGGATCAAGTGGACAAGTTTGAAGAAAGGAAAAGTTTGGAGACTTCTGCCTCAGAGAGTGTAGAGAAAGGTGTGAATGAATGAATGTATGTTTGCTGGTAAGATGTGCTTGGCAGATTGTGGTATGGAAAACTGTGCACTGATGGTTTTGATTTTTATTAATGAAGAACGTGGCAAAGTCATCAGCTGTTGATGAAGGAGGGGGAGGAGGAAGACAAAAGAGGGAGGAAAATGTTTTAAAGAGCATGCGAGGGTTAGACGAATTGTTAATTTTGTTAAGATACTATGTCCTTTTAGCAGAGAAGGAAGAGAGGAATGACTGATACACGTTAAGGTCAGTAGAATTTTTGCGCCAGCAGCCCTGAGCTTAGAACAATGTTTGCGGAGAACATCAGACAGTCAAGGGGCAGAAGGGGTAGAATGGCTGGCCTGGAAGACAGGAGGCAGACAGTGTCTAAACAAGATGTAAGAGTGGAGCAGAAAGTATCAGAAGCACAGTAAGCATCAAGCAATGAGAACGGTTTAGGTGAAGGAAGCGAAGGTGAAACCATAGTAGATAGCTGGGAGGGTGATAGTGAGCGCAGGTTACGTCGAAAGATGACATGAGATAAACAACTACAAGATAGATTTTAAATGGGTGGGTAATAATGACTGAACGTGATTTAAAGGAACAGTTAATTCCCAGAGAAGGTAAAGGAATAAAATTTCCAATCATTAGAGATAAAAAATAAATAAATAATAAATAAAAAATATAAAAAATTATTTACCCACTGGTGGCACTTACTTGGACTCACAAAATTGCTCAGACGGTGAGAAAATTCCTCTTTATGGAAATTTACTGGCAAGGGCCTAATTTTTTGATCACTTCAAATGAATTGCATTCAACTATATAATTATTCACACTGAATTAACACATTAACTCATCTTTGGATAAATCAAGTCAACTGGACTACTTGTGTCTATATACATGTGTACTATGTTTCTGCACATTAGAGAGCAGTATAACCCCTGAGATACTGTAATGTGAAATTAACATCAGAGAAACTATAGCATGTTTCCCATCACTTTGATCATTTGCTCTTCATCTACCACAGAAAAGGTTTATTTTATTTTCGCTGAGAAAACCTAAAGTCTAGGAGAGAATAAAAACAGACTTTTAATTTTCAAAATGAAACTAACAGGAAATATGCTTAAAGATCAAAAGAGTGTGAGCCTTTTGATACACCGCAACTTTATTATATCACCTCATGAACCCAGTATTAAATCTAAATGAACATGTACGTCGCAGTTTTTCCACAACAAGACACAAATAGCATCCATCAACTCTCCTTTTACAGATAAATCAAATGTCTTCACAGACGTCTCCAACATGGCCCCCCATGTGTGAAACCATATTGATGATGAATATCAGCAGATTTCACAAGCTGTTTCCCTCTCAAATGAGTACAACTTGAAAGCATACAACAACAAAACTTTTCCCATGTGCTCAGCAGAAATGGATCATCAATGATGTCAAAAGCAGTGGTTAAGACTTAGTCGTGAAAAGCAATTAAGACACAACCTGAAACCAAGGTTATCAGAGAGAATCAGCACAGTGAGTAAACGCATTTTGCTAATGTCTGTGAAAAAGGATGCATCATCTGAAAACCATGACGTTCTAATTTAAGCATCATATTTGCCTACGAACAATGGATAAACATCTCGAGAATTCCAAGTGAATTCCAAGCAGGTCTCTAAAGGCCCTAAAGTGTGGAGATGCATGAAGCACAGCTTACTCAGATGTTACTTTCAAAGCAATATTGGTAAACACAGTAAATTTGCATGTTAAGAGCATAACAAGCTTGAATCAGATGCAAAATGCACTTTTTTTTCCACCTCACAGTGCCTCATGCGAAATTCCTGATCACACAAATTCCTACTGAGACAACTGCATTTCTCCCAAAGGTAAATTTGACCATAATACCTTCGTAAAGCAATCAAGCAGCATTTATTGATATACAGTATAAGGGACTTTAAGCAACAACTGCTGATAGTGCAGCAACATGCATCAGGAAGTAAAGTGTTAACTGCCGGAGCCAAAGAACGCAAAAATCACTAAGCATCAACACCAGATGCCAACAGCAATGCCAGAACACGTTGCTGTTCCTTAGAAGCTGATGCTTAAAGTCCCTATAAACTCACAGAAGTATGCAGTCTGAATGATGCCTTCAAGCCATGTCAAAATGATTGCATTTACAGTGTATTTATGTCGAGAGCATATAAATGGCACCATTTAAAGTTACCCTGACATCCACAGTTGGGGGGATGGGTAGGGGATGTGTCAATTAAAAAAAATAGGATGAAAAGCAGATTGTATTGATCATAATAAGTTTAAAGAACTGCTACAAAGCTTTTCTCTATGTATTTAGTCTTGGCAGAATAGATCCGCTACGCTGTTGCTGCGGCAGAGCAAATACCGAGAATTGCTACTGCTAATACTTCCACAACATGCTGCTGCAAGCATTTAAGAAATACGGCTGCTGCACATATAACATATTTGAAGAACCCCCATAGCATACATGAATCACCTCGTAGCAGATCTATACAGGTGGAGCTGGGGAAGGTGGAAGGTTTCTGAAGCTTGCTGCAAACTGCTACGTCTAACACTATTCATATATTTGAATGTTGAACAGTGAGCTCATTGGCTACTGATACAGGAGAGAACCAATCGGCTGTGCCATGTGATTATGATGTCATGTTGTCAGACTGAGTTAGACCCATCAGACTGCATTCTAGAGTTTCATGCCAGAACTCTATATTTATGCATTTAATATATATTGTTTGGTTTTTGTTAGGTTAAATTAGTGCTAAAAACAGTGTTGTAGCACTCAGTACCAGACTTTACAAGACATTTTTTATAGTCTTGGTCTTATTATGGACTCAATTTTGACGCAATGCCAGGATTTTTCTCTTTAACCCTTTAACTGCCATTAGCTATTCAAGAAGGCTGTTAATGGCAGTTAAAGGGTTAAAGTGAACGTCAATGGGATCAGCAGGTTGATGATCCAAATTGCAGTTTCAATGCAGCTTCAAAGGGCTCTACATGATCCCAGCTTAGGAGTAAGGGACTTATCCAGTAAAATATTTGTCCATTTTCTAAAAAAAAAAAAAAATTCTATACCTTTTAACCACAAATGCTTGTCTTGTACTACCTCTGTGATGCGTATCTTCATGCATTAGGTAATCAAGTTAGAAATAAGTATTATAAGACATAAGTATTCAGACCCTTTGCAACAACATTTGACATTTTTCTCTTGATCATTGCTGAGATGTTTCTACACCTTTATTGGAGTCCACCTGTGGTAAATTAAATTAACTGGACATCATTTGGAAAGGCACACACCTCTCTATATAAGGCCTCACAGCTGACAATACATATCAGAGCGAAAACCAAGCCATGAAGTCAAAGGAACTGCTTGCAGAGCTCAGAGACAGGATTGTATCAAGCCACAGATCTGGGGAAGGCTAAAAAAAAAAAAAAAAAAATGCTGTACTGTAGGTTCCTAATCCTCAAATGGAAGAAGTTTGGCACAACCAGGACTTTTCCAAGAGCTGGTCACCCAGCCAAACTGAGCAAGTGATAGAGAAGGGCCTTGTCTAGACTGCTGATTACTCTAGTTGAGCTCCATGATCATATGTAGATATGGGAGAAACCAACAGAAGGACAAACATCACTGCAACACTCCACCGATCTGGAACCTACATTCTAAACATCATGTTTGAAGAAAACCAGTTCTGCTCATCACCTGTAGAGCACCATACCAAAAGTAAAGTGTGCTGGTAGCAGCCTCATTCTGTGGAGCTGTTTTTCAGTGGCAGAGACTGGGGGACTAGTCAAAGTAGAAGAAAAGCTCAGTGCACCAAAATATTGAGAAACTGAAATAATGAAAAACCAGTCTAGAGCATTCAGGTTCTCAGACTGGGCCAAATGTTCACCTTCCAACATGACAATGACCCTAAGCACACAGACAAGGTAATACAGAAGTAGCTTAGGGACAACCATATCAAACATCTCTGGAGAGACCTAAAAATGGCTTTCCACCTATGGTCCCCATCCTGGCTGTCCACCGACAGTTCCCAACCTGACCGAGCTCGAGAGGATTTGCAAAGAAGAATGGCAGAAAATCCCCCAATCCAGGTGTGCAAAGCTTGTTGCGTCATACCCAAAAAGACTTTTGTCTGTAATTGCACTGAGCGAAGGGTCTTTTACAGACATTTCTAAAATTCACTTTGTCATTATGAGGTACAAAGTGTAGATTAATGCGGAAAAAATTAACCCAATGATCCCCATTGAAGTCCACTATATGCAGAAAAATCCTGAAATGTTTTCCTCAAAAAGTCGAAATATATTTTCGACTGAAGAAAGAAAGACATGAACATCTTGGTGAGTAAATTATCAGGAAATTTTAATTCTGGGGTGAAGTAATCCTTTAAATCTTAGACTCAGCTATCCTCAGATCACGGTCTTGACTCTATTTTCAGCTTAAACAACAAAAAAAAGTGGTATGCGTTCTGGCCGTTCATTTACACAACAGTGTCTTGGGGGCCTAAAAAAAATGCAAACTTTTGAAAATGGGTTTCAAGTTTTTGAAAACAATAGTATTATCATCTCTGTGTAAACTACATAAACACAAATTTGTGAAACGTTCAGTCTATAGGTATGTGCACATGTGCGTAGTGTTTCTTTACAATAATACAGCGCTTTTAGTCTTTTTCACAGATCCGTGTGAACAGGAGTCATTTTGATACACATTGTCATCTGTACACAAAACCTTTTTAAAAAACGCAAAAGAAAAAGGTTCAGTTTTTGGTGCAATCGTTGTTGTGTAGACAACCCTGAATCTGCTCAAATCTAATCCTGACCAAAAACACTGTTACAAGGTTTCTTGACTTTGTCTAGAGAGATAAACCAATAAACCTGGTCACATGAAACTTACCAAGGAGTCCATTTCACTCTGACCAAAACCATTTGAACACACAACATCACAATTTCCATATTCTAAAACAGGAGCTTCCCTGGAGACTTTGGTCTAAAGGAATATTGGAATATTCCACACTTTATCTTACCCATTGTCAGGAAGTTTATAATGAACGCCAACCTTCAGAATGTTTACATAAGCTGGAGTGGCACTAACGGTCAAAAATAGCACAAGACTGCAGTAGAAAACTTTGAAATTAATATTGTTAATAACATCCAACTGCGAGAATATTAGCATCAAGCAGAGAGAATATACATAGCCTAGTATCTAAGCAACACGGCGGCTTTGCCATATTCTGATTGATTCCTTAAAGCAGCTCAACTGTTGACATATTCATCCCAAGACTGCAGACATTCAGGCCTAACTGTATTCAAACAACACCCTGACAAGCTTAATTGCTCTTAAGCTACCTACCAACCTCACAACAAGACAGCCTTTCATGTCAGCTCTGTGAGAGAAGCGGCATTAAGCATTATTAAACACGACTTAAATAGCATGACAAATTACTGGGACAAAACGCATGACAGCCAAATGCTAGCAGGCACCATAAATGCCCAGCAAGATGAATTAAAAGTTTTCGAACTCGAACGTGTCTGAGGGTTCTCTCTCGCTCGGCGCGTCCCTAATGTAACCATCACATGTATTAAGACTTTAAATATTTTACGATGGAAGCAGTTATTTAGAGCACGAAAGTGCCTCGGGACCCGAGAGCGGCAAGCATCGGCGAAAATGGTAGAGGTGCTTCATCTAAGACAAAGATATTTTTAAATATTCCATGAACTCGTTTTTAAAGAGCGCAGGCTGAATGGTGTACACGGCCCCACACAATTTAGCAGTATCTGCTGAGGAGCGTCCCTGGAGGGGAGGTAGATTATTTCTGTAAGAAGAGGCTGTTTAAAGCGGTGAGGCCCGGAGCCACAGCCTGACGATTCATGGGAGCTGTCAAACCGCGGGCCCACTGGGAGCTCGTCCGAACCACGCTCACACAATGCTCAGTTAGGGGGAACGCTTTGATAATTATTCTGCTAATACAAGCAAACTTCACCATTAGCTAGCCGGCTGTCGATGAAAGAGACTAGAAACGACTCATGCTCTGACAGGATGGGTCTTGTTGGAACGTTTCTGCTGTCTTCGGATTGAGTTTATCTGCTCGTGGAAACAATGGTGGCCTCAATATTTTTTCATTACTGCCGCGGAAGAGAAAGAGAAATTGGTTACAAATCTGTGTGAGATGGGAAATGAGTGTGTTTAAGGATTTGATCAAAATGGGAACGTCTGAAGACAAACCCTTTGGTTATCTAGAGGAAAATTGGTACTTTGCTGATAATGTAGTACTGTGTAGTACATTTACATTCATCATAATCACTTCTGAGGCAACAGGTAACTGCAAACATCATTAATATCCAAAGGGTTTGTTTTTCATGAATAATGACGGAATGGGAATTTTTTTTCTATGTTAAAATGTTAAAACTTATACACATACCCCTGGTTTCACAGACACGACTTAAGCCTAGCCCCATACTAAAACATAAGTCTTATCTGTTTTGTCTCAAGATGGACACCAGTAATGCTTTTTTCTAAGGCACGTTTATAAAAATTACTTAAATGTCCTAATTAAACTATGGTTTAATCCTGGCTTAGTCTAAGCCCTGTCTGTAAAACCACGCCATAGTCAACTATAACTAAGGCTACAATCTCACTGGCCACATTTCCACTGTCGGGCCAGAATTGAGTGTGCTAGTGCATGCCAGGACCAGTTGCGTTTACACTGTCACTTCTGGGGCTTGATCGTGCCTCCTCGGGAATTCCTCTGGACCTTTGTCCAAAGGTATTCCTCTGGGCTTTCTTGGAATATCTTAGTCCAAACCAGACCATCTGGGGCTTTGAAGAGTTGTCATGAACAAAGCTACCAGCTAACATCAACATTTAAGACATTTAAAACTATTTTAATTGCAAAAGCGAGTGTCTGAAATAACTTACGTTTGCGTTCCGATGGGAATTCTGATCACTGTATGAGGCAGAAATGTATTATATGCGATGCTGAAGCTAAAGGCTATGTATACTAACAGTTGCCATAATAAATACAAATTATGCTTATGGAAATACCAGAGACTGCTTGAAGAAGACGAAATCATACATGATTATAATTGTGTATTTATTTGGTTTCATATTTGTTCGATCTCTTCCCTGTGTCTTTGTTGATACTAGACTTCTGCATTCGGATATGCCAAACATATATACTCTATCAACTCCGTCTGTTGCTCTAGCTCAGCGGTTCTCAGCTCCAGTCCTCGCGCCCCCCGCTCTGCATATTTTACATGTCTCTCTTAGTTAACACACCTGATTTGTATAACCAGCTCTGTGCATGAACTGTGTTTCAATTGACATGGTCCCTACACAGTGTTCATCGTTCCCTACTCCCTAAGTTTACTTCACTTCGGAACATTCATTTATGAATTTGCACTGTGCCACCACATGCAGCATCTTCACACAGATGAAACTTACTAGAGAAGTGTGGAGTGAGTGTGTGTTTTTTTAGAAGCAAAGTAAATGTATTCTCTTTTTATGTCAAATAGTGAACAGTACCAGTTTGATTCAACATGGTTGATGTGCACTACTGACACAAATGTGTATATACTTTTAAAACCACAAATGCTTGTCTTGCACAAGCCTGACCTCAACGCATTATGTAATAATGTTGGAAAGGTCACGTGCAACATTGGTGGAAGTACCGACCCAGCGTTTACAAAGCGAACAGGCAAAGAAAGTCATAAAACAATGATGTCAGATGATTTTAAAGTAGTAGGAGAGTTTTTCACCCTATACCCTACCTTAATTTCTTTGCGACTGATTTTAGTTTAGTTTGCCTAGTTAGCTTCAGCTGGTAGATTCTATAACTGTAGCAACTTCATCTAAACAACCACAACCCCCTTGTGTTTTCAGCAGTTAAACTTTAGTTAGCAATCTTAGCTCTGTTTGTAAAATATATTGGCATTTCATTGGTTGCTACTAGTGGTATAGAAATTGCATGCTAATTACACAATAGTTACATACTAATTACATACCAAACATACAATTACATACTTTTTTTTACCAGATTCAAATGCATAGTGACATAGTTAAAAATTGATTTGCATAATTTTAATACATATCTTTTCCACACGAGTCTTTTGTTTTGTTATTTGTTTCTTCTGTTATGATGGTTAGGAGAACAAGCAATAATGATGAGCTGTCACAACAGAAGCGTTTTCGTCTTAAGAAGCATTTAACTGCTATAAGATCAGGTAGAAACCTATTATTCCTACATCCTTGTCGGACCATAAATTCATCACAGTTGAGTATACATTGATAAACAGGACTCACAAGAGTTATTACTGGCATTTTAACAATAAGTTACTGGAAGACAAATATTTCTGTGAGATTTTTTATTCTTTTTGGGAAACTTGAAAGAGGGAAAAGTGCTTGTATGACAGTATTATTCAATGGTGGTTAAAGGGGTTAAAGGTTGTAAGGAGTCGCTTTGGTGGATGGTCCGACGTCTTATTTTTTTTAACCTGGAGCGTTAAAAAACAGGACAAGAAAAACTGATGTACATTTTAAAGGACAGTGATGGTCATGACACCTTGGATCCTGTGTTGATACGTAGGCTTGCTGTGGACTTTTACTCTAACTTATTTTCTGCTGAAGCCATTGATGAACAAAACCGAGATGAACTGCTATGGGATATTCCTTCTTTAACTCCAATGCACAAAGAACTTCTTGAGGTTGATCTTAAGTTTGAAGAAGTTACTGCTGCTATTTTGTGCTCCGAATATAAAATTCTGTCCAAATGTTTGTCAAACAGATTAAACAATGTATTGTATACAATCATTCATAAAGATCAATCATACTGTGTACAAGGAAACAAGGAATGTTTTTGATGTTTTCAGCTGATACAGGAGGATGGCTGGAGACTGCTCTCTTTCAGAACACCTCAGCTAAATCTCTTTGGTGATGCAGGAAAGAAGGCTCTCTATGTGTTGTGTGTTAAAGTGGCACATTTTCACATGCTCAAAAACCTGAGGGAATCCAAGTGGCAGGATGTTTTTGGCTCAGGTGAGGAACCTGTACAAACCTCCCACTGAGAAAAGGTCTGAAGACTTTCAGTGGAGGATAGTGCATGGCATAATAGCTACAAACAGACAAAGAGCACACCTTGATCCACAGGTAGGGGAGGGGTGTCCTTTCTGTGGTGTACAGGAGACCGTTTTCCATTTATTTCTTAATTGTTCTAGATTACAACCTTTTTTGCATCAGTTGGAAGGATACTGTCAAACTCTGGGCAAGGTTTTTACACCCGTGCTTTTTATTTATAGGCCTAAATACAGTAGGCACAAGATCCAAGTTCATGTCTTACTCAATTTTATATTTGGACAAGCAAAACTGGCCATTTGGTTGTCACGTAAAAGGCAACTGCTTGGTTCAGGGTTGACTGATGTTACTTAGGTGTTTAGGGGAGTAATAAAATCCCACATTAAAATCAAGTATGCTTATGATTGATGATTTGGATAATTTTAGATCTAAATGGGGTACTAATCAATGTATTTGTGAAATTGATCATGATGGTTGTTTGCATTTTTTGTTTGATTGATGAATGATTGCAAACCCGCTGGTTCTGACGTGCTTATATTTATGTGCATCACTTACTTTACCTTTTTTATTTTTTCGTTAATATTTAATTAATGTTTATTTAATACTGATTGTAAATAAAAATATTGTTAAAGTCTCTCTCTCTCTCTCTCTCTCTCTCTCGCTCTCTCTCATTTTTTCCTTCATAAAATATTGCATTGTTAGCCATTAGAGATGATGGCTCTGACACAGTCCAGTCAGGCAATCTTTGTACAGTAGCCTATAAAGTGGCAGTAGAGACACTGTGTTAGTTCCACATCCCTGCCCACAAAACAAGAGTTAAACACCCTCTGAACAATGAAATTCACCTCGCCAAGATTACAGGACTGTAATACTCATCCTGTCAAATGAGCTTCATAAAGACATTCTGAAATTCAAGCTCCTGCACTGTAAATAAACAACGGTTATTGGAGTTTGTTTTACAAGAAAATATCATTTCACTACTTCAAAATGGTCTGATTACTTCAATGTGCTACTTGCCGTTTCTTTATAGTTAATCAGTAAATTTACTAGCAATTTGAAAATTGTTTCTAAAACAAACTCTTATGGGGTGTACAAACATCACAGTTGTTTTGTTTTATTATTCAAATAGAACATAATTATAAATTGTAATAATATTCCACAATATTGCCTATTTTATTGTATTTTTTAATTAAATATGTCCCCACAAGGACAGTGAAATATACATTTTCTGTACAGATTAATTTAAGAGGTAGGATTAAGGTTTGAGGACAGAATATATCGTTTATGTTTATAGTCTACGGAGAGTCTTTAAAAAACACAAAAACTTGTTTGTGTGTGCAATATTCTAATAATGCATGATCAAAAAAATACAGAATAGCAGCATTTTCACTGCTGGTCTTAGACTGTACATCAAAGGAGGCTGTATCATAAATACAGCAATTATAAAGCTCTAAATAATTAAAACATTACACTCATTGTGTGTTGTGAGGCAGGGTTAATGAGTTATTCAGCTCTGCAAAGCAGATGGATGGATAAGAGCGTTTCAGTGTCACTGAGGCTGGCCGCTATGGGCTAATCCCAGAGCAAGGTCATACTCATCTGATCCAGGATCCAGGCATGAGTCCTGACACGCTCTGCCACCCAGCCCTGACAGGGAACAGCCACCACACTGGGGCAACTGGCTGGAGATACTATCTGGAGCTCTCAGTGGAGCACAATCAAATATTTATGACACAAAGCCTGTTTTATCAGAGCGTCACTGTAATTAGACATGGGAAGCTATTGAGCTGCTATAAGGTGGAGTGCAAATACAGTATAAATAAAAAACTTCCCAGAAGGCACCTGGTGTGCTCATCCTGATTGAAACATCATCTTGCTGACATGAATGGCTTTTCCTTGAATTACTGCTTAACATGCTGTTAGTAGCAGGTTTTTAATTCTTTTTTTTACTGGAAATGTTGGCACTAATTGTTGATGGAGAGACGGTAATATGAATGACAATGAGGAGATCTCCACAGGGAGATGCCCGAAACGTGAGTGAAAGTCTTGTCAGTAGACTGCCGTGCTGGAAAAAGAGAGGGTAAGTGATTGTGATTGCTCACAAACTGCTTGATTGAGCACCCCAGTGTCCTGTTAATCAGACTGGATAGATGACAGACTAGCTGCCCATCAAACAAGGATACGAAAGCATGTCATCAAAGAAGAAGATTTGTGTTTTCGTTATAAATGCAGACTTGCAGATATCCTTTACATCTTAAAGTGAAAATACACAGTATATGCATATAGCATGCACTGCTTCAAGTCTATATTTAATAAATATCAATATAAACCTCCAGTGGTCTGAGACATTTGTGGTAAATGGTTGGAAAGAGCAATCAGTCCAAGCAATCAGACGTACTAAGCAATCAGACTCTACCAAAATCAGCCCTTGTGCCAATACACAACACTCTCAATCTCACATTGACACATAGACACAAACAGAGGACGGGAGGTATATTTCAACATCTTACACACAACGAAAGAAGCAGCTCTGTTATGTCTTCCTAAAGGTCAAATAGACACTGATGCAGATTAAAAGCTGGAGCCAGGAAGCAATTTATCACCCAGTGTTGAGGGCAACATGTTACAAATATCATAATCAGTAAAGTATGTGCTACACTAACACTATAACATCCTTATTCAGATAAGAAATGCACTTCATTTTATCTATTCAATTAATTTATTCACTGGGAAGCAAAAATTGAAAATGTTCTTCTTCCTGGTAATGGGAGAAATAGCTGTTCAAAAGTTTGGGGTTGGTAAGATTTTGTAATGATTTTGAAAGTAGTGGGAAATCAATCAGCATGACTGTATTTATTTAATAAAACACAGCAAACAGAAATATTATTACGATTTAAAATTATTGTAATGCAATTTATTTCTGTGATGCAAAGCTACATTTTTAAGCTTCATTCCTCCAGTCTTCAGTGTCACATGATCCTTCATAAATCATTTTTATATGCTGCTTTGCTGCTTTTTCTGGATTATTTGATGAATAGAAAGCTCAAAAGAACAGCATTTTTTTTAAAAATAGAAATGTTTTGTACCACCTTAATGTCATGCTCAATCAAATATACAGTTGAAGTCAAAAGTTTACAGCAGATTCTAAAAAAAGTTAATTATTTTACCAAAATAAGAGGGATCATACAAAATGCATGTTATTTTTTATTTAGTACTGACCTGGATATGATATTTAACATAAAATACATTTACATATAGTCCACAAGAGGAAATAATAGTTCAATTTATAAAAATGACCCTGTTCAAAAGTTTACACACACTTGATTCTGATGATCCCATCATGTGTTAAGGGTTTACTGATAGTCCCTTTGTTTGTCCTAAATAGTTAAACTGCCCACTGTTCTTCAGAAAAAAAATTATGCGGTTTTTCCACATTTTTGTGTATTGGAACCCTTTCCAACATTGACTGTATAATTTTGAGATCCATCTTTTCACACTGAGGACAACTGAGGGAGTCATATGCAACTATTACAGAAGGTTTAAATGCTCACTGATGCTTCAGAAGGAAACATAATGTATTAAGAGCCAGGGGTGAAAACTTTTGGTATTTGAAGATCAGAGAAAATGTAACTTATTTTGCCTTCTGGGAAACATATAAGTATCTTCCATAGCTTTTGAAGGGCAGTACTAAATAAAATAAAAATATGATATTTAGGCAAAATAGGAAAAAAAAGGTACACATCTTCATTCTGTTCAAAAGTTTTCACCCCCCTCTGCATCGCGTTTCGTTCTCAAGCATCAGTGAGCATTTCAACCTTATGTAATAGATGCAAATGAGCCCCTCAGTTGTCCTCAGTGTGAAAAGATGGATCTCAAAACCATACAGTCATTGTTGGAAAGGGTTCAAATACATAAAAATGCTAAAAAAAGTTTTCTGAAGAACAGCAGGCAGCAAGGTGTATGTAAACTTTCGACTTCAGCTGTATATGCATGTTTTCTATTACCTCTCTTTTACTTCCATGTAAATAACTAATAAGACACTAAAGAGTTAAAGTTTTTAGGTCCAAATAATATGATTATCATGGATTATAGCTTTAGTTTATCCTACAGCTCAGCATTATTGAGACTTGTTGATGTGATCATTAATGAGCAGAAATGTGAGATATTGAAAAATGAGATATTTGTGAAGACTAAGGTAATGAGGCGTGATGGCACATTGATCATGCGTCATCAATACCTCTGTGATTGTTGAGGGCAGACGCTGCGCTAATGATTCACATTCAGAGCTGTTTATTGGAGGATATGATCAATTCACTCCAGGCCGCACGCTAATATGACAGTTTGAGGCTGGTCTAAAATGAGAAAGCCATTTCATCCTAGATTAATCTTTGAGTATCGGCATAAAGTCTGATTCGCTTTGCACTCGGTAAAGGTCAAGATCGGGCCCAAGCCAAGTCTCAAAACAATTTGGGAACAATTTAAATGGATACTTCTAATGGATAATTTGACTAAGGTTTCATGAAGTTCACAGAAATGGTATTCATCCACTGGAGTGAAAAACCAGAAGAGAGGCTGAACAAAAGCATGGTTGTTTGTCAGAAAAGCGTGTGTGTTGCTCTGTGCACAGTATGCGTGTGTTATTTTGTTGGCAGTCAGTGTGAAGGTCTGGTGTAATCTCTTGTCCATTGTTGGTAATGTGTGTATTTGTATCTGTGAGAGGTATTTGTGGGTGTTAAGGTGCCGTGCTGAGTGTGGAGAAATGGTGTTGCACTGTTAAGATTGTCTGCCCAGCAGTGCAGGTCCCTGACTGTGTGTCCTCTACCTCCCACAATCATAGCAGCTTCACTCACACCACTGGCACGATCAGGCAACTTACCATGCATCTCTTGGGCTTTTTTTTCTCTCTCTCTTCACAGCTCTCTTCTCCTGGGGCTCATGCTAGAGGCTTTGTCACCTTTTGTTTTGAGATTTGAGCTCCTCTGCTTTGTTCTTCTGCATGAAGTTGAAAAGTGTGTTGTGTACATTCTGGAAAATGTTGATGGAATAACCACATGGACAAGGGTGTAAATGATGTTATCCTAACAATGTTCTAATCAAAATCTCATGTAATAGATGGTGCCACCCTTAACATTTTCTACCTTTACCTCTACATTGCCTTGCATATAAATTAATTTGGACTGGAATTCAAATTTAGATTTAAGGGAGAAGAATTAAAGGAATAGCTCATAGAAAAAATGCAAACTTGCTGAAAATGTACTCACTCTCAGGTCAACCTAGATGTAGATGAGTTTGTTTCTTCATTGGAACAGATTTGAAGGAATTTAGCATTACATGACATGGTCACCAACGGATCCTCTGCAGTGAATGGGTGCCGTCAGAATGAGAGTCCAAACAGCTGATAAAAACAATAATCCATTAGAAATCCAATCCATCAATTAAGAAACAAATCCATCAAGACGTCTTAACTTTAAACCATCCCTTTGGACTAAAATAATCCAATAAAAAAGTGAAAAAGTCCCCCGCTTTTTTTTCACATTAAAGTCCAACAAACATATTTGTTTAGAAGTGTTTTGTGTGATTGCAGTCAGTGGTTGATCTGTGTATATTCTTCTCCTGATTCAGACAAGAGCTTGTTCAGGTCATTACGTCCTCACAGTTCTCTTCTCAGTGTCTTTTGTTTTGGAAGTAACGGTTCTTTCAGACACATCTGTCATTTCAAAGCCATGTGTCTAATCTGACAACCTGTGAGAAGGAAATTTCTCCCGATAGGACTAATGAGAGGACAGGCTTGCTGGCACATCTATGATGACAGCAGTGTGTGCTGACATACTCAAAGTTTAATCAGATACTACATCTGAAGTCAGTTCACAAATGTCACACTGTTCTGCTTGACATTTCACGATAGATCAGCGTTGACCGTTTTCTTTGACTTGTGTTTTATCCATTGTTGGCAGACAGTGTCATTAGGAGTCATTTAGTGTTTCTGGAAACATCAAAGTGACATCTACTCACTTTTTCCTTCTGGATGGGGCAGCATACTGCCTCTTGTTTATACAAGGAACGTACACTTTCTGAAGCTTAAAGGAGGCGTCATAGAAAACAGTTTTGCTCTTGTGCTGAAAAATACCACACATGCATGTACACTTCCCAATTCAACTGACTCCTCTATTTTCTACCACAGTGCAACAGAGAGTCGAATGAATGGGATCTGCACTTTTTATGCCGATAACACTGGCAGAAATGTTGAGGAGCCTTGTGCACTGTCAAGATTCAGATATTTGCCTTTACCTTCATTCCAAGAACTAACTTCTTGAAGTTTCTCTCTATCAGAAAAAAAAAACCTTTTACACACAATTGAATGATTTACTTCAGCAAAAAGTTGTTTAACTTGATGGATGTAGTTCTCATGAAAAAAAAGTTGATAATGTTGTGTCATAATGACATAGTATCTGACAATGAGAAACTTTCTCATAACTACTTAGTATTCCATCATAATAAGAACCATTCTCGTAATAATGAGAAACTTTCTCATAATAATGACAGTATCTAAGCCCTCGGCTTAGAGCACCACTGGTCTCAAGGCGGGGGAGCCCGAGTAGCAACGCTCTGCCTCTGTGCCTCACACTACGAGGAGCTGGTACACGGATGGGGCTGCTCACGCCCAGCAGCCCCAGCAATGACACGGCGATGGAGGTACCGCTTGAACGCCACCACTTGTTTCCGCGCCTCCTGGTACCTGCTGACGACAGACTCGGCTGCATCGCAAACAGGCCAGAAGGTGCGAGAGGGTGTCCAAAAGGAAGACTTTGTCCTTCTCTTTCATGTCAGACAGGGTCAACCATAGGTGCCTCTTTGTCGTCAAGATCTAATAGCAGGTCAGTCTGGTAAGCCTGCAACACAGACATTGTGTGCAGACAAGCACCAGCCTGACCCGCTGCCGTGTACCCCTTGCCCATCAGCCCTTATGTTGTGCAAAGGGGTTTGGAGGGCAAGGTCAAAGCCTTCAAAGACAATGCCACACCGGGGGACAAATAGCTGGCTAATGTCTGTTTCACCCGGGGCATTGTCTTATATTCCCAGTCGCCTAACCCCACCACGTTCTCATAATAATCTGAGGCGGGGATGAACAGACGAGACGAGAATGGTCTTGTCCATGACCTCGACACTTCGATGTGGAGGTAGGGAAAGAAAGGAAAACTTGTGGAAGTGGTGGCTTAGTCCACAGAAAGCGTTCATCTATTTTGCTTCTCTGCGGCTCATGGTGTTTCTCGGCGGACAAATCGACTTTTAACTTGGACACCGCACAAGTCACCACCTCCAATTGCTCCTCGAACAGGGGCGACTGAGGGAGCAGATCTTCATCGGCGCTCTCCTCATCAACCTCCTCGTAGGAAGATGAGTGGAGTGCCAAGCCAAGTAACCGCAGAGCGGGCTTCCGATCCCAGGGAATGAGCTGTGGATCTGGCGGGTGAGGAAGGAGATAGGGGGTCACCCATCTCCATCCCCTCCAACAGATCCAGCTGTGATCCCCACAAATGCAGCTGCCGCTCCACCTCGGCAGAAGGGGGGCCAGCACAGCAGGGAACGCTGGTGAAGGCTCCCTCCTCGAAGAGAGCCTTCCGGGAGCGGAGCAACCGCATTGGAAGGAGATCACAACAGTCGCTCAAGAGCTGTCGAAGTATGCTCCGCTCCCACGCACAGACTGTGTGTATCGCTTCAGTAATGTAACGTTGACAGGGAGGAACACGCAGTCTGAAACGCAATCTGCCAAATCAGACATTGTCACAAAATGAAAGGTGTGCAAACTGGCACAAGAAAGGTGACAACAACAGACACAGAGCGCTTCGCTGAAAGAAGGAAGCTGACGCTGTTTCTGCCGCACATGCTTTTATAGCTTCCTGGTCACTTACTTCACCCACGCTATGACGTCACGCCCTTCTATTGGACCGATTAGACATGGATTCAGAAGGGGTTTCATGGTTCCCGAAGGGGAACATTCTCATAATAATGATGTAGTATCTCATAATGGGAAACGTACTCATAACTACGTAGTATGTCATAATGAGAAACATTCCTTTAATAATGACGTACAGTGTCTCATAATGAGAAATTTTCCCATAATTACGTAGTGTCTAATCATAATATTATCATAATAATGACTTATAATGATATATATGACTTATATGACTCATAATGATAATTTTTCTTAAAATTCTGAGTTAATATGTCATAACACTGAGGTAATTTTTCATAATTATTACTTGATTTTGTATTATTTTTGTCATTATTTTGAGAAAGTTTCTTACAGAATCACATTATTTTAATAGCTTACAGTGCAAATCTGAGAGGTGCAGTGAAAAAAACTCCACTACCACAACATTAAAAATAACTAAAATGAAATGCAAAATGACACTCTTTCCTGTACATTAATCTGAAGAAGCTTTCTCTGTATTACATATGATACTTTCTCATAACATTCTGGGGACAAAGTCACCCATAGCAAAAAGTGGTCTGGACATGACACCTATGGACCATGACCGCAAGAATCCCACACATACAGTATCTGTTCACAGACTTACTGTGATATACACCTATTCATAGCTGATCTTTTCAACACGTTTTTGTTGCATACCTCACTTGCCTGGGAGGAGCAAAAACAAGCATTTCTTTTGCAATTACAAAGACCCAATCTTCTGTTTGAGACAAAAATGCAAATGACTGTCATTGCAATTTCCTCTCTTTGAATATTCGTGTCATCTTTTCATCCACTTCAGAAGCTTTTCATTACACAAATTAAATGAAGCAAAGGAATTCTGTTTGCTCATGAATTGCGACTAGACGTCCAAATGCAAATTCTTCAATCTTTTATACACACCGTTGTCAAACATCTGAACAGAACAGGTCTACATATGTATGCTAAGGTGTGACGTCTGCACACACACATCAACGTCTGAGTATAGCAGATACCTCACTAAAACTGATCAAATACAACAGCTGAAGCCAGCTAATACAAGATTAAACGCAACAAAATAATTACTTCCCATTGGCAGTAACACTGAAATCTCTCCAGCTGATGGAGGTAAAGACGGAAAATGATAAATAACCTACAATATCATGTCATCTTCAGAATGTCAGACTGAAAAACAAGCCGCTGCAATCAAATGCACAACAGATTCAATATTACATCACATAATCACGTACACTACATCACACAGTTCTCAAAGGAGGTTCTCAGCCTTTAACAAACTGACAATTACTGTATAAATTGACCACTAACTGAGGATCATGTATGTAGAGCATTTTGTGGTTTTTATGTTCCAATACAGCAATGTTGTGTGAAGAGCTTTAAAGGGAACCCTGGGTATTAAGACTTGAATGGCCTAATATAACGTAAATTATGTCTCTTACTAAAATATATAGTAGGAAACCCATAAAAGATTTATGTTAAAAAAATCCACATCTTTTATACATATTTTGGACTATGGAGGGTGCCATTATATCAATCACATGAAATAATGGCACTCTGTGAAATACTGGTGCTACCTGTTGCTATTTTTGCTGCAACCTTACCTTAACCTTAATTCCACCAGCACTGTGTTCTGTCTCCCCATTTGAGGACATACACTGCAATGATTAGTGAAGTTTGGGACTTCCTCCACTTTTTTCCCAATGACTGTAATCGGTACCCTCGAGTTTACATAACCAATGCAAACAGCTTTGGTCTTCTGTCCACTAATTTTCAGTCAAGTCAAGTCAAGTGAAGTCACCTTTTATATATTTATATAGTGCTTTTAACAATACAGGTTGTGTCAAAGCAACAGTATTAAACAGGACAGTTGTGTGTCAATAACATAAAGCAACAGTAGTAACAGTAAGTGTCTGTATCAGAGGCGAGAGTGGCAAGGAACCAAAACTCCATCGGTGACAAAAATGGAGAAAAAACCTTGGGAGAACCCAGGCTCAGTCGGGGGGCCAGTTGAACCAGCAGTTGTTCCATGTTGCAGCAAGTCAGATCCAGAGGACTCATCAGGTTTCTGTGATCTTGCGCCAATGACCATCTAGGTGACAACATCTTCACTGGGGATCTGTCTCTGAGGCTCATCTATTTGATGTGGTCTCCGCTGACATTCAGTGTTGTAGAGGTCGTCTCAAGGTGCTGATTCACCATCTGGGCTGGATACGGACTGGATCCGGAGGACTGCAGTGACCAGCTGATCTCGATTAGTCAAAGGGCAACAAGAGAAAGAAAGGTAAGTCTTCACTGCTGTCCTAGTGATGAGAAGAGGAGAAAAGAATGGGAAGATGCCTGTGGACGAATAAAACTTCCTAAAGACCAGTGTCTTTGTTCTCTCCACTTTAGCCCTCATGCCTTTGAGGTTTTTAGTAGAGCACAGCTATTAAAATAGCTTACAAATGGCAGAGACAAGAAACGTTAGATGCCACTCTGGAAGGATGTAAACATGTCAACGCTTGTCATGCTGCCATAGCCCCTGAAGGAGGTTCTCAGTGTGGATTTCACTCAATATCCAGGCATATAGTGCTTGTGGGGCAAAATCAATGAGTCCAAAATATGCATAAACGGCGTTTAGTAATTTTCAGTTAAAGGGTGAATAAAGGGACGAATAAAACTTTCTAAAGACCAGCGTCTTGGTTCTCTCTACTCCAGCCCTGATGCCTTTAAGGCTTTTAGTAGTCCACAGCTATTGAAAGAGCTTACAAATGGCAGAGACAAGAAACGTTAGATGCCACTCTGGAGGGATGTAAACATGCTGATGCTTGTCATGATGTTGCAGCCACTGGAGAATGGCTTTTGGTTGTAATTTTCAGTCGAAGGGCAACAGGAGAAACAATGTAAGTCCTTACTGCTTTCCTAGTGATAAGACAAGGAGAAAAGAATGAGAAGATGCCTGTGGACAAATAAAACTTCTTAAAGACTCGTGTTTTTGTTCCTTCCACTTCAGCAATCATGCCTTTAAGGCTTTTAGTAGGCCACAACTATTGAAAGAGCTTACGGACAGCAGAGAAATGTTAGATGCCATCCTGGCATGATGCAAACATGCTGACACTTGTCATGACGTTGCAGCCACTGGAGGTTTTCAACGCGGATTTCACTAGATACTCGGGGTCGTTTAGACTCTTTGTGGGGAAAAATCAATGGTACGGCATTTGGATTAGGTCCATCTCCACATGAAAGCTCTTTCAGTGCCTGTGGTCATTGTTTCAGTATTCTAAAAATAGATGGTAATAATAGCAACAAGTAGCACCAGCAGCTCACAGAGTGCCACCATTTACCATCATTGGCACCCCCCAGAGTCCAAAATATATATAAAATGGCTTTGATTGTAATTTTAGTCAGAGAGTAACAAAACAAACAATGTTTCAAAGAGCTTACATATGGCAGAGACAAAAAATGTTAGATGCCATCCTGGCTGGATGCAAACAGGTTGATGCTTGTCATGACGTTGCAGCCACTGGAGCAGTTTCTCAGAGTGGATTTTACTCAGTATCTGGAGTATCACATTTGATTCATCTGGCCTTTATGGCTCAAATAGTACAATATAGGAGAACTTGAAGAGGAAGAAAACACCTCAACTTTACATCTCACAGGCCACAATCTGAGCAAAAATATGCAGTTGCTGATATTCATATGGACAAAAAGATATAAGTAAGATATAATGTAAAAATATTGGCTTGGCTTGGAATCAGCATAGCAACACCAGGATGACCAATGGATCTGACATGAATAGTCCTTGCAGATTTATATTCTAATCCTTCATCACTCCAACAGCTGCTGCTTCAAACTCTCTCCAGAGGGCCGTGTTTTATGGACACTAGCATGAGCGACTCATGTCGATGTCTGTTATCCACAAGGACATCCTGAGATGCTATTAAAGGTAATGGTTCCATGTTGGCTCTTTATAAAGTCATCTTCTGTGTCTTATTAATGACGCTTATGTCATCCCCTGTAAGAAGCATAATTTATCATTAACTGAGCATTCAGAGCTCTACAAGCAACGTATGACCTTCATACACCTTGAAGATTGATACTCATTGATGAAGAAAGGACAAAAATATGGTGAAGGACTCGCTGCTGTCATTTAGTGTCGGGAGGAAACAGCAAACAAGTAGAATAGAGGCCAGACTCTGACGTGCCAGCAGATATTGTTAAGATGCAGGTATCTGTCACTCAGAAAAGTAAAGCAGATTAGGTTCACAGAAGGGCGTTAGCCACATGTTAGCATCAAAGCTTTGACAGACAGCAGCAGAATGAGGGTCATAGTGTCCTGATAAGAAGCTGCCGTTTATAAGTCGAACCCGCGCAGAGCTGTGGATGTGCTGACAATGGAGCCACCAGTCAGCGATCATTGGCTCTGATTATTTTAGGGGCTCATGGGAAAAAACAAATACAAACAAACACAGATAAAATAAAGCCGTGTTGTCTCCTGACTAGACACGCTTGAGGCAGACTTTAAGATCAGCACTTTCCTTCATCTGCTCGTGCTGAGGGTAATTTGCATAATTACGCTGTCTTCCAATCAGATCGCAGAGTTGGTGTTTATGGTTGTATTGCAAGAAACTATATCTTCATGTGAGTCTGATGTCTAAGTATGTCATTTGTATGTATTAGTAACCCACTGGAAAAAAATTATATTGCTCAAAATCTGCTCTTTCAAAGCTCTGTTATGCTTCACTGAATTATCAACAGTCAGATATTTCTCTTAAAATTAAAATAAGTTATATATATACAGGTCCTTCTCAAAAAATTAGCATATTGTGATAAAGTTCATTATTTTCTGTAATGTACTGATAAACATTAGACTTTCATATATTTTAGATTCATTACACACAACTCGAAGTAGTTCAAGCCTTTTATTGTTTTAATATTGATGATTTTGGCATACAGCTCATGAAAACCCAAAATTCCTATCTCAAAAAATTAGCATATCATGAAAAGGTTCTCTAAACGAGCTATTAACCTAATCATCTGAATCAACTAATTAACTCTAAACACCTGCAAAAGATTCCTGAGGCTTTTACTCCCAGCCTGGTTCATTACTCAAAACCGCAATCATGGGTAAGACTGCCGACCTGACTGCTGTCCAGAAGGCCATCATTGACACCCTCAAGCAAGAGGTCTGTGGGAAGGAAAAAGTGTGGCAGAAAACGAGAAGAGGTGACCGGACCCTGAGGAAGATTGTGGAGAAGGACCGATTCCAGACCTTGGGGGACCTGCGGAAGCAGTGGACTGAGTCTGGAGTAGAAACATCCAGAGCCACCGTGTACAGGCGTGTGCAGGAAATGGGCTACAGGTGCCGCATTCCCCAGGTCAAGCCACTTTTGAACCAGAAACAGCGGCAGAAGCGCCTGACCTGGGCTACAGAGAAGCAGCACTGGACTGTTGCTCAGTGGTCCAAAGTACTTTTTTCGGATGAAAGCAAATTTTGCATGTCATTCGGAAATCAAGGTGCCAGAGTCTGGAGGAAGACTGGGGAGAGGGAAATGCCAAAATGCCTGAAGTCCAGTGTCAAGTACCCACAGTCAGTGATGGTCTGGGGTGCCATGTCAGCTGCTGGTGTTGGTCCACTGTGTTTTATCAAGGGCAGGGTCAATGCAGCTAGCTATCAGGAGATTTTGGAGCACTTCATGCTTCCATCTGCTGAAAAGCTTTATGGAGATGAAGATTTCATTTTTCAGCACGACCTGGCACCTGCTCACAGTGCCAAAACCACTGGTAAATGGTTTACTGACCATGGTATTACTGTGCTCAGTTGGCCTGCCAACTCTCCTGACCTGAACCCCATAGAGAATCTGTGGGATATTGTGAAGAGAAAGTTGAGAGACGCAAGACCCAACACTCTGGATGAGCTTAAGGCCGCTATCGAAGCATCCTGGGCCTCCATAACACCTCAGCAGTGCCACAGGCTGATTGCCTCCATGCCACGCCGCACTGAAGCAGTCATTTCTGCAAAAGGATTCCCGACCAAGTATTGAGTGCATAACTGAACATAATTATTTGAAGGTTGACTTTTTTGGTATTAAAAACACTTTTCTTTTATTGGTAGGATGAAATATGCTAATTTTTTGAGATAGGAATTTTGGGTTTTCATGAGCTGTATGCCAAAATCATCAATATTAAAACAATAAAAGGCTTGAACTACTTCGAGTTGTGTGTAATGAATCTAAAATATATGAAAGTCTAATGTTTATCAGTACATTACAGAAAATAATGAACTTTATCACAATATGCTAATTTTTTGAGAAGGACCTGTATATATAACAAAAAGTAACAAAAACAATTAAAGTGTTTACATTTTCTCTATATTGCTTTTATTTCAGTTGTAGCTATTTAGCATAATACATAATTTAAACATAACATAATTTAAACTAGATAGAATTGAGGAAGTATGACATTTTTTTGGATTTATTTTTAATTATTAACTATAATAACCCTGATTTATACAGATGTAGTTAAAATATAATTTAGTTCATGATATATATTTACCATAAGAGCTAATGTTCTGGCAGATTTTATTTTTTACCTAATTTTTTTTACCTTTAATACTTTTTAAATATTTATACATATTTTGAAACCTTTAAACAATATACTTTTAAAATTTGGAAACTATATTTATTCCAACCATGCTGTTCTCAATATATAAATTATTTCAAATATATTTGAGCCAGAAAAAAAACACTTATTTTTTCTTTTTTCCTGGAAATAAATTAAACATGCACATGTCCATGATCGAGTGTGTATTAATGAGCGTGCCTCTGGAAAAACTACATCTGATGTTTACACAGAGAAGTTCACAGAGCAGACCAGCATCATCTCGTATTTTATCAATGCTTGACATGAACGATGACGGCGTTTGTTTCAGGGGTTCTGTGGAGTTCAGAGAGAGCTCAAGGCAAGTGCACTCAACAATAAGCAAAAACAAGGAGACTGTATGCTCTATTCCTCTACAAGCTCACACAATCGTCCCTTATACATAAGCCTGCTAAATGAGAAAAGCCACAGAGACAGGAAGTAGCCTCAGGTGCATCTCGCAGCCATCCCAAAGTGCTAATTACACTTCAAAGCAGAGGATATTGTCCTTCTGCAGTGACTTCTACATTGTGACTTCTGCAGTCACTGCGACACGTAAATATAGGGGTCTTCTTTCCATGCAACAATATTTCTTTTCTCCGCATGTCTGATTATTAAAGAAAGGGATATCTGAGGAGCAGTATAGGGAGATGAGGCGAATCAAGAGAAGACAGACCTCTTCTTTCACAAACGCACAGACTCATGTACATCCATTTCATCACTAACTGTTGATTTGATGTTACTAAAAATCTGTAAATACAATATTTGAGAACAATATTTGGCTGAGATACTATTTAAAAATCTGGAATCTGAGGGTGCAAAAAAAAAAAAAAAAAATATATATATATATATATATATATATATATATATATATAAATCACCTCTAAAGTTGTACAAATGAATTTCTTAGCAATGCATATTACTCATCAAAAATTAGGTTTTGATATATTTATGGTAAGAAATGTACTAATTAATGTACTTAATATCCTAATGATTTTTGGCATAAAAGGAAAATCTATCATTTTGACCCATACAGTGTATTTTTGGCTATTGCTACAAATATACTCAAGCTACTTAAGACTGGTTTTGTGGTCCAAGATCACATATTATAAATCAAATAAATTGAAAGAACCCAACCAACTGTTACTCAAAACTAGCCCAATCACGTTCAAAATTGCATTTGAGGAATAAAATACACATTTTGGTAGGAATTCCCCAGGTATAATTCACATTCCAGAGGCTAAATATCACTATATTGGGGTCAAAGTCATGTGTTTTCAGAAAACTTTGTTACATCATAACTTTATAAAAATTTTAGTAGTTCTTATTTGGGGTAATGTCAGTGAACCCATGAATTACAAAAATTGCCCTCCAGTGGCAAACCAGTCAATCAGTGTCTATAGTTTTCACCTGATTTTAGATCAGTTTTTTGAATTTGTAAACATTTTTAATGAGACTTTATTATTATTACTATTATTAAAAGAAAGAATATCAGTTAATAGTCTCTTATTGGCCTGTTTAGACAGGTTCTCATTGGTTAACAAAAATTGTGTAGCCTACACTCTTAAAAATAAAGGTGCTTTACGATGCCATAGAATAGCCCTTGATGTCTAAATGGTTCCATAAAAAATCTTTAACATCTTGAAGAACAAACCCAAACTTGGGAAAAATATGGTAAACCCAGCAGTTGTGTTAAAAATGTCATTTCAAAATTTAACCCAACAACTAGGTTTGTCCATATTTTACCCAAGTTTGGGTTGAAGCAACCCAACGCTTTAAGAGTGTATACTGCATCCAATCACTCATCATGATGGTACTAAACACATATATGGCCACTGCAGAGGTGGCTGGTGCTGATGTTGACGTCAAAAGCTGCACTTATAGCCAGTCACTAGGTATCAGCAGACAGATGTGATGATTCATGAGTGACATTTTTAGTGTGATAAGGGATATGATTTTGAACGTATATTCAAGTGTTTATAATGCCAGAGTGGGCTAAATATAAGTTAAACGGTAGAGTGTGAGAGTGATTTGACTCTCGCATCGTGAATTACACCTGTGGACATGAAGACTCTATTTTGTCTCTGAAATCAGAGCACAGTTGAATAAATTAAAATTGCATATGAATATTAGGGACTATTCCATGCTGTCCTGCATCAGGACATTTTTTCAAATGGTCCAGATTGGTATATCCTTAAAAGCTGCTGGACTTGATTAGTTTTGACTGTGCAAAGTTCTGTATTATGTTCTACAATATGTACTTCATGAAAGACTTCAGGCACCGATGTATAGGTTTCTACCTAAGTACCGCTACTTCTGATTGGGCTGAGGCTGGGATTTTAGCGAGTTTGGAGTAAAAGTATTTGATGGATGTATAACATATGTCTAGAGCATTCACTCAGTATCATCATCTAATTTTTGACCGAGATGGCTTTTAGGGGGTTTTGCATCTGAACTCTTTATATATCAATGAATGACACAGGTTTGACTGTCATGGTGTGTGCATGAACGAGTGCTATGTTGCTTATTCTGATCACTTATATTGGGCACTTTTTGCATTTAAATTGGCTGTAACTTGGCTGAATTTAAATTCTGACTGTTGACATTCAATTTTTTTTTTTTTTTTCCTCTCTCTTTTTCTTATCAGAAAATTCATTTACTGGTTGATTACCATTTTGACAGTGTCCACCTGCATGTTTTAGTCACATTTGGTAATTCTAATGTATTTGCACTGATTTTATCCATTTTCAGGATACATTTACTTATTTCCTGCAATATTTTCCCATCATTATTTTGTTTTAAGGAGTTAAAAATTGCCCTTTATTAACCTTGATTGACAGAAATAGAAATTAAAAAAAGAACACAATGTACAGACATTTCATATTTAATGGTATTTGATGATTTGTTAATATATTATATATATATTTTTTTACTTGTAATAGAACATTAATATATTTTACTTTTGTAAAACCTGTATGTATGTATGCATGATTATTATTTCATATACACAGTTTTGATCAGTAGAAGTCACCAGTGTGTGATGTTTCGAGTGTTTCGAAACAGTGTATCATTTTGCGAAGCAATTGGTTCAACTGATGTAAAACTTGGAAAAAAAAATATTTCTGCCATTACTGTTTTTTTACATAGTGCACTTATTTTTTTGTAAAGGTTGTAACAAACAAAACAAATAAAACAAAGGCTTTTGTAGTACAAGAAAACACAATTTCAGCCTTTCTACTTCAAACGTCACATTTCATTTTATTTATTTATTTATTTTGTAATTAACTTAGGAATTTATGGAAGCCTGCTTCCACCACTGAATCAAAAATAAAAAGGTAATTTTGACTTTTTATTTATTTATTTTTTTTTATTTTTTTTATTTTATTAATTAATTAATTATTTTTTTATTTTTTGCAGTTTGCAAGTTTACATCTCACAAGACTTTTGTTCTCATAATTGCATGATACAAACGCACATTTTGGACTTTTTTTGTCCGAATTGCGTGATACAAAAAGAAAAATATCTCAGACTTCCAAGATATAAACCTACAGTTCTGAGAAATGAAGAGCTATAAACTTTCAATTGGCTTTTTTTATATCTCACAATTCTCGCAATTTTTTTTTTTTTTTTTTTTTTTTTTTTTTTTTGCACAATTCTGACATTTTTTTCTGAGATATAAACTCACAATTGTGAATTATAAAGTTCAATTCTGGTGAGAAAAAAACTGATATGTCAGAATTGAGAGTTTGTATCACACAATTCAGAGAAAAAAGACTGATATATCATTTCTGAGTCAGAATTGCAAGTCTGTATATTTAAAAAAAAAAACTGTTTTGAAAAAAGTTTTTTGTTAAAAAAAATAAGTAAATTCACAATAGTGAAGAAAAAATGTCAGAATTGTGAGATAAAAAGTCACAGAAACAATGTCTGAGTATAAATTTTGTTTTATTTTAACCCTCTATGGAATGAATTTTGAAAAGAGGAAAAAGTTCCATATATGTATTATTATTATTATTATTGAAAGAATAAATAAATAAATAAATAAATAAATAAAGCCATAAATAAATATATAAATAAATACAGAACAAAATCACTTTTGCAATGGTTTTGTGTGATAAAAATAATTAAATAAATATAGCTGCAAGCAGCGTTGGGCGGGCCCTTGCCCTCAGCGCAATCGCCACCCTGGTGCAATCAGTAAAAAAAGTGCACAGCGGGCACATGGATTTACAGTATTGGTCTGGCTGTCTGGATTTAAGGGTTACAGCAATGAAAGGGTTACACTATGACATCAACAGAGTTAAACACACACAGACACACAAAAAATGAACAATACAACTTTAGGGAAACTGTGCATATCTATCTTTATAGAAAATTATGGAAATGTCTCTTGATAACCACTAATGACAAGTTAGCATGGAATAGCAAGGTCATTCATTGATACAAAAGGCTAAATCACCCTATGGTGAGTCCACCAGTGTGATATTTCCAAATATCTGTCCACTGTAGTGACCTCCATGTGTGATTAGGTTAATTCTATTAGTTAACAAGAAACATAATTAGATAGCATTTATTAATGTTAATTATTATTAAGTTCAACATGTATTATGTTATTAAAATGCACTGTAATGCATTGTATTTTAATATTAGTTTATATGCACTGTGAGTTAACATGAACAGGAATATTTTTATTAACTAACTCTAAAAAAGATTAATAAATGCTGTAAACATATATTTTGTTTATTGTTAGTTCATGTTAGTTAAAGCATTAATTAATGTTAACCAAAAAAGAGACCTCATTGTAAATTGTTAATAACACATTTTATGATCCATAACCATTAAAAAAAAAATAAAAATAATAGTGATCTATAAGCATTTGTGAAATGTGAATTATATAAACTCTATTACTAGTAAAGGACATATTGACTGATTTTATGTATTTGTTTCTGTAATTATATAAAAGTAAACTACATATCAACTGATTCTGAGAAAGTATTTTTTTTTTTTTCTGATGGGTTAAAAGATATCTTGGCGTATGACTCCATCCGGTGGTCATCCAGGGTATTACAGTCTTCATCTCTCTGTTACAAAGTGTTTAAATATTTCCCTCTCTCTCCCTCTCTGACTCTCTCTCTCTTTCCACCCATCCCCCCTCCCCACACTCACTCTGACACTCTGACACTCACACACCCACCACCACACACACACATAGGGGCAGAGTGAGATGAGATGTCTATTTGTTTTTTAATTTTCTTTAATTCATAGTGCTTTGGATTTGGTTGAAAAAGAGTTTGAATGCTGCATTTTAAAGATATAATAAAATTATGGTTGTTGTTTTTACAGTTACTTTAATAAATCACCACGTCAACACCGTTCAAGATATCAAACATCCGCTCGAAATTTAGCATCTTCAGTATCTTGGCATCATGCAGAAAAAGTTTGGTGTGGATTTCTTGGTTTTCCTGAGAGGAGTATTTAAAATTCCACAGCCTGATTTTTCCAAAAATCACACATTCAAACCAAAATTGCTGACTTCCTGTTGGTCGTGGCTAATGGATGTAAATTAGAAAGTTGTCCGGATTGAAGTGAACAATATATGTACCAAGTTTGGTGACTGTAGGAAAAACGAACCCCCAAATATTTTCAAAAGGTGGCGCTATAGAGTGCCTCATCCACGCCCATTTATGAGCTTTTGCCAGTGTCTAACTATCATTAATGCTGATATGTGTGTTGCGTTTCACGGAATTCTAAGCATGTTAACTGCCCCAAAAACACAGGAAACAAATGTTAAAGTTTGACATGTTGCCATGGAAACAGATTTTAATGTATCGGCAACCTGTTTACAGATTCTTATCGGCCGTGTTTTCACATTATACTGATGAAGATTGAAGCAAATAGAGTAAAATTAAGATCTTGAATTTAAAGCATTTTGAAAATGACACATTTCCTGCAGCCAGTTGGTGACGCTATAACTTTGACTCCTAATATTCACATCTATGCAATCGGCATCATACAACGAACAAACTGAAGAAGTTTAATCAGAATTAGATAATGTATGCAATAGTTATTAGACACTAGACCCGTTTCTCATTTCTCACCATAACTTCGTCACCTCGCCACGGCCAAACCGTTTGAGATATCAAAAATCCCCTGGCAATTTTGCATCCCCAATGTCTTGAGATCATGCTGACCGAGTTTGGTGGACGAGTACTCAGACGAGTATATCAAATTCCAGTGCATGTGTTTTTTAAACAGCCCTGAATAGCTCACTTCCTGTTGGGTGTAGCTTATGACATAGAGTATGAAAGTTGTTTGGCTCAATGAGATCTATATGTGTACAGAGTTTCATATGAATACGTGGAAGTATGTGTGCGCTATACATCAAGTTTTCTGACTGTGTTCCAGGGGGCACCCTAGAGCCCCAGTGCCACGCCCGGGTCCCAGCCTCTGCGGTGTCCTGATGGCCGTGGATTCTAATGTGTGTGCAAATTAGAGTTTTTGAGCACGATAAGGGCCCCAAAAGTTTGAAAAAAAAAAGAGAAAAATCCTTAGAAGAACAAGAGGGCCTTCGCCCATTAGGGCTCGGGCCCTAATAACAATAATAGCCTAATAGTAATGGTTTTGGGGAGAAGACATTTTAAGTGCAACTTATAAAATCACTTAGGGGAAAATCAATCCATGTTGTGCCCCAGTAGTGATTGTGCTTAAGATAAATGACTAATAGGGGTTGAGCAGTACAAAAGTGAGAAATAACCTTTATGTGTAA
Organism: Cirrhinus molitorella; assembly: GCA_033026305.1. Classification (NCBI taxonomy): domain Eukaryota; kingdom Metazoa; phylum Chordata; class Actinopteri; order Cypriniformes; family Cyprinidae; genus Cirrhinus; species Cirrhinus molitorella. The sequence goes on along the minus strand of CM065117.1, from coordinate 19,815,638 downwards.
AAATGTATCTTGGCAAAATACTGTACCTCTTGTCATAGTAACAAATGGTTGTTGCCTGGTAGCTTAGCTCTGCCAAATACATGAGAATATGGTATTGTTCTGATGGAATTCAACATTTCCAGCCAGTAAATCCTTGGATGCTGTGTAAACGGAGGTTTTTGGTCCTAAAACACCTTGCTTCAATGTGAAAATAATCCACAAAGAACATAAATATCCTAATGTGTCCTAACTCTGACACGTTTTCACTTCATGACAGGAAACGGTCATGAATTATTTGTGCAGTAAAAAACATTTTTGTTCTTAAACCATATTTAATAGCATTGCACAGAAGTGTGTTGAGCTGAGGAGCTGCTCAGTAATTTTTTTTTAAATAATTTAGTAGGAAGTTGAGAGTGTGAATTACAGTGGGACTCAGTAATCAGCCTCTGAATTATTGGAGAGCCTCTCAATTATGCATTTTTTTTCCTAAGCCTTTTAAACTGGTGCTTTAGACAAGACCAGCTGAGAACAGAGATTGTTCAGCTTTAAAAAGGTAAGCGCTCCGCTGTACAAACGTGTACTTCCTGTGACAAACTTTCAACTAAACAACAGGCCATCAATTTAACAAGCCGAACAATCAACTCTCCACTTAGACCTGCAATCAACCTCAGAAAAAAAAAAAATCCATTAGAGAAGCAAATAATGTGGTCAGTTAGAGCTGTAATTACATGGGTGGCGAGGATATGTAAGAGGGGTTAATGAGGAAGGAATTGGAGGGGAGAGAGAAAGTGCAATGTAATGAGCGGGTGCATATGTAAATGAGGGAAATTATGAGTGATCGCACGTCCACTGGCTCATGCTGTATGACAGACAAGAAGAAGAGCATGAGGTGGGCAGTCTGGATCTCTACCATCACAAACTAGCCAGTCACTGCGATTTGGAGAATTACTGGTTAAAATCAGTAAACCCCTGTGTGATTGTCACTAAAGCTGTTGACTGTAAATGGTAAACAGATTCATTTCCTTTTTCACTGTAGCAGCTTTTTTAGAACTGCCATGAAGCTACATGCATTTGCTGTAAAACTGTTTTGAAGTGTACAGTATCTAGATATATTTTAGAACAGTCAATGTGCAGCTTGTATAGCAGATTTACTGTCTTCTGAAAATAACTCAACATACAGCCATTATTGTCAAAATAGCTGGCAACAAAAGTGAGTACACCATAAGTGATAACATCAGTAGGTTGTTTAACCATGCAGAGCCACATGTCCTATTCATCATGTTTATGTTTTTGTCTGCTTGACAGGACAATACAAAGTTGTGTATCTTGTATTAGAGCAGTTAAAATTTGGTGCTTTATGTACAGTTCTCTCATACTGTTCTCTGAATGTTCAACATGGCACCTCATGGCAAAGAACTCTCTGATGATTTGAGAACTAGATTTGTTGCTCTCCACAAAGATAACCAAGGCTTTTAGAGGTTCAGTAACACCCTGAAATTGAGTTACACTAAAGAGGTCAGGGTCATACAGAGATGGGTTTCATTCAGATCATTCTGTGCGTCAGGTGCAGAACACCTGGCTTCAAAAAACAGACGCATGAGTGCTGCCAGCATTGCTTTAAAGGTTGCAGAAGTAGAAGGTCAGCTTGTCAGTGCTCAGAGAATACACCGAACACTGCTTCTGAGGTTGGCTCACAAGAAAGCCCACAAACAGTTTGCTGAAGACAACTTATCCAACAGCATGAAATACTAAAACCATGTCCTATGGTCTGACTAAGATAAACTTGTTTGGCTCAGATGGTGTCCAGCATGTGTGGCGATGTCCTGGTGAGGAGTACGAACAAAATTGTGTCTTGCCTACAGTCAAGCATGGTGCTGGTAGCATCGTGGTCTGGGGCTGCATGAGTGCTGCTGGTACTGGAGAACTGCAGTTCGTTTAAGGAAACATAGATGCTATTATGTACTGTACATTCTGAACCAAAACATGATGCCTTCCCTTCAGAAACTGGTCCGAATGGCTGTTTTCCAACATGATAACAACCCCAAACACTCTGCCAAGAAGACAGCTGCCTTGCTGAGGAAGCTGAAGGTGAAGGTGATGGAGTGGCCAAGTAGGCCTCCAGACCTAAACCCTCTTGAACACCTCTTGGGTATCAAGAGGAAGGTGGAGAAGCACCATGTGTCTAACATCCAGCAGCTCTGTGATGTCATTATAGAGGAGTGGAAGAGGATCCCAGCAACAACCTGTGCAGCTCTGGTCAATTCCATGCTCAAGATGTTCAAGGCAGTGCTAGATAATGATGCAAACACAAAATACCGACACTTTGGACACAGTTTTGACAAGTTCACTTAGGGTGTACTCACTTTTGTTGCCAGCTATTTTGACAATAATGTCTGTATGTTGAGTTATAGGACTGAAATATATACTGCTATACAAGCTGCACATTGACTAATCTAAAATATATCCACATTTTATTTCTATGGTATTGTCTCTTGAGAAAATATACTAGCATGGTTGCTGAAATGTGAGAGGTGTACTCACTTTTGTGAGATACTGTACATATTGTGAAAGTGCTATACCACAAAAACAATCATAAGTCGCTGGGGTATATTTTTAGCAATAGCCAAAAATACATTGTACAGGTCAGTGGTTCCCAACCACGTTCCGGGAGGCCTCCCAACACTGAATGTTTTTTCATGTCTCCTTAATCAAACACACCTGATTCAGATCATCAGCTCATTAGTAGCGACTCTAAGGCCTGAAATGGGTGTGTCAGACAAAGGAGAGATGCAAAATGTGCAGTGTTGGGAGGCCTCCAGAAATGTGGTTGGGAACCACTGGTAATAGGGAAAAATTATTGATATTTTATGCCATTTTATGATTGATAATTTATGAATGATTTTATGCCAAAAATCATTAGCATATTAAGTAAAGATCATGTTCCATGAAGATATGTTGTAAATTTCCTAACATAAATATATTAAATCTTAATTTTTGATTAGCAATATGCATTGCTAAGAACTTCACTTGGACAACTTTAAAGGCAAATTTTTTAGTATTTAGATTTTTTTGCACCCTCAGATTCCAGATTTTCAAATAGTTGTATCTCGGCCAAATATCATCCTATCCTAACAAAGATATTTAGCTTTCAGATGATGTATAAATCTTATTTTTGAAAAATTGACCCTTATGACTAGTTTTGTGGTACTACAGGGTTACATTTGTGTGAGTATCTTAATAGGGTTCAAAATATCTCAAAAAGGGGCAGTTCACCTAAAAATGTCATAATTTACCCACAATTATTTTTTTTTTCTTAAATTGTATTTATTTTTAATAAGATATTTTTATTTATTTTTTATTTTTTTTCATCTGTTCATAGTTTGTTATACAATGAAAGTCAAGAATTTATTTTTGGCTGCAATATCCTTTTAGGGCTTTCAGAGAAAAGTATAAACTGTGCTAGCTTGGCAAAAAAATAAATAAATAAATAAATAAAAATTGGTCAACAAACAAAAAAACCCAACATATATTTATTTATTTTTTAATTTATTTACACATATTTAAAATGTTATATTATTATTATTAGTATTATTATTTTATTTTACAGTAATAATAGTAATGAATAGTATTGAAGGGAATAGTTCAGCTGGATTATTAGCTTATTTGGCTGCTATTACTTTAAGAGCTGCCGCTGCTGAATGTGACACTTCTTGTCAAGAAAAAAAAATGCATTAATGTGCTAATTTTGACAGTATATCTAATAATTCTCACTACAAAGAACACAGGGTCCCACATTTGTGTGAGCAGGCACATTATCCTCAGAATACACTTCCCAGGCTCACAAAAGGATAAATTCTGAGTTTGGGCTTTGCGCTTGTATCACAAACATGCAAAGGGGCAAAGAGAAACAAAAGCTAATTCAATCTTCTACACCACTGATTTTCACTCCACTGGATCACCTGATGCTTCCTGGGCAGTGTACAGTATATGTGCTTTCAGTACACAAGGGACAATGATCCGAGCTCCAGTGAGCTGGGTACAGTCTACAGCACAAATCAAACTGCTCTCTAATATAATCGAGTCAAGTGCCAGTTTAGGCGAAATGGCTTGAAAATGGCAAGTTCTGTCAGATGGCATCTGGTCCTAAGGGTGGAAATGAATCATTCTGATACGTGCGAACGTGTGCATCTGTGCTTCTGTGCGCTGATTTGGTGTGTACATAACTTTTCTTTGGTAAAGGGCAGCTAAATATGGATTTGCTGTTCTCCCCGAACTGCCCATGTCCTGATACACCTCTGCAGGTCCAGCTGTGATCTAATCTCCTGGAATTACAGGGATAACCGAATCCTGTCTGGCCCACCTGAGGCCCTGTATCTCACTCTGAAAGACCACAACACAAGACTGGAGATCCAGGACTATACTGACACCTACAGTCAGACTCTTAATGTTTGACGAGTAAATTACAGAAAATGAATACTATTATTATTCACTCAACCTCATGTTGTTTTGAACCCACATACAGTTAGATATCTTCTTTTATTCTCATAAAAGAAAGAAAGTAAAACAGGTTTGTAACAACAAGAGGTTGAGAAATTGTAATTTTGGATGAACGGATCCTTCATGAATACAGTGAAGTTACGCAGCTTTATTCTATATGATAATTAACAGTGACCATGTCCTGTTAATATTATGCTCAAGTATTCGTTTAACCAAACTGAGATACTAAATGTATGTCATGCATGACTTCATGATCACAGACCTGGAATGTGATTACATGAGTGGATATTATACTGGACTATTATATTTAGACACATAGCAGCTCGTTCTGAAGAGTGGCACAATTTGTTGCACAACTAAAATCTGTCTATGAAGAGCGTAATAGCAGATGTTGTTATAATTATCTACAGCATGTGTTGTTTAAGGTGAATAAGAGCTCATGAGCTGCTTCAGATTCACATCAGCTGTTTGAAACTCAGTGAAGCATATAACACCGTATCTACACTACAAGAGAGTGCTTGGTTGCTTTGGTTGCAAGCAATTCCAGTCAAATGAAAATGTATATTAAATGAATTTAGGTGAACTTTTTTGATCCACTTAAAGGGATAGTTCATCAAAAAATTAAAATTCTAACACTAACTGCTCACCCTCATGTTGTTCCAAACCCGTAAGACCTTTTTCCATCTTCAGAACACAAATAAAGATATTTTTGATGACATCCGGGAGCTTTCTGACCCTACATAGACAGCAACACAACTGACACATTCAAGGCCCAGAAAGGTAGTAAGAACATCTATAAAATAATTCATGTGACACCAGTGGTTCAACCTTAATTTTATGAAGCTACAAGAATATTTGTGCGCAAAAAGTATTCTCGTAGCTTCACAAAATTACAGTTCAGTGTTGGGGAAAGTTACTTTTAAAAGTAATGCATTACAATATTGCGTTACTTCCTAAAAAAGTAAAGCTAATTAAGTTACTTAGTTACTTTTTATGGAAAGTAATGCATTACATTACTTTTGTGTTACTTTTTAAATCGGGGCAGGGCTTGCTTGTTTGTTTTTAATAGAAAAAGTTTGATTTTTAGCAAATGTAAAAGCCCTCTGACATCAAAAAGTGAAATTAATAAGTCTAAGGATGAAGGAAAAGTACATTCTCGTCTGTAGAGTACAACTGTAGGAAAAGGAAGTTCAACACTCTTCAGCAATGAGAAAAATAAAATAAAAGCACAAATATTAGTTAATCTAAAGTAAGTTTTGCTTATTAGTATGATTGAAACACATTGGTTAATAAAATGGGATTAAAACATAAAGGAAACAAAAAGTAACTGGTGTTACTTTTTTGAAAAAGTTAAAATATTTTCTTGTAAATGAAGAAGCAATGTGCTACTTTACTAGTTACTTGGGAAAAAAAAGTAATCAGGTTATGTAACTTGTGTTACTTCTAATGCGTTACCCCCAACACTGCTACAGTTGAACCACTGATGGACTATTTCAGGATTGTTCTTACTACCTTTCTGGACCTTGAACTTGTCAGTTGAGTTGTTGTCTATGCAGGGTCAGAAAGTTCTTGGATTTCATCAAATATACCTTTTGTTCCGAAGATGAATAAAGGTCTTACGTGTTTGGAATGACATGAGGGTGAGTAATTAATGACAGAAGTTTCATTTTTGGATCATCTGCATGTACAGTTTTAAGATCTAAAGACTACAAGTGAACATATAATACAATTAAGCACACTTTAAAGCAGTAATCTTGTATCAAAAAGTAAATTAGGCTACTTTTCTACCTGCTACCTTTCCCTTCCAAATCACCTGGCTCCATACAACGCTCACCTTACATTTGTTCCTGTTTCACTCAGAAATTTGTCATATTATGGATGTAAAACAGGTGCTAACAGTTTCATGACTTTAATTAAATTGAATTTGAAGGTAATACATTCAGCTACTCTAGTTGCTAACAAACAAACGCAACAAAAGACCCATAGTAACAAGATATGTACTATTTTCTTCTTTCTCAGAAATCTCCTTCACTCATAAGACATATTTTTAGTGCAGAGCATATAAATTTAGATATCCACAGTAAACCAACTTTCCAAAAGAGGAGGAAAAAATACAGAGAGATTGATAGCGGTGGTCAGAAGAGAAGGATGTCAAATTACCACCACTTCCTCAGTTAACTACTGCTTTGTAATATAATAATAAGATAATATAAAACAAAGTATAGTGTTGTAAATGTACATTTTGGTCACACTTTATTTTAAGGTCTAATTCTCATTGTTTTTAAACCATTAATTACGACTTCTGCCTCAATAAACTCCTAATTTGCTGCTTATTAGTAGTTAGTTTGTTAAAAGTTGTTAAAGAGCCAGTAATATGGGTTTTCGAAAGATATATTTTAGCAGTTTGTAACGTAGCTATATTTCAGTGTAAACAGTCTGTAAAAAGTTGTTAATCAAAAAACTGCATCATACATAAGATATTGTCTCACAAAAAGAAAGTGTTGACTGAATTGTTGTAATATTTTCAAATCTGATATCGATCTACATCACGGGGTAACACATTAGCATAATCCCTGCCTGCCCACTCTCACCTGCCCACAAGCACTTCTGCTAGTTATTGTGTTTACATCATCTCGAGAAGACGCTGTGTTCCATGATACCACAGCAATACAGTTCAAACTTTTTGTTGTGTGCTTGTAATTTTACAGAGGACTGCTTCAATGCAGGATCCTCTAAACGCTTGTCAGTGAAAGATAAATCTGTACCTTCATTATATTGACCAACAAGTGTCTCTGAACCACAACCTGTAAGTACGATTAATACGTTATGTGCAGCGTTGGGGGTAACGCATTGCAAGTAACGCGAGTTATGTAATCAGATTACTTTTTTTCAAGTAACTAGTAAAGTAATGCATTACTTTTTAATTTAAAAGAAAATACCTTTATTTAAAAAATACTTAGTTTTCTTTATGTATTTCATCTCATTTTATTAACCAATGTCTTAGATTAATTTAGATTACCTTACTTTAGATTAATATTTGTGCTTCATTTTTCTCATTGCTGAAGAGTGTTGACCTTCCTTTTCCTACAGTTCTACTGTACAGACGTGAATTTCTTTTCAAACTTTTGCCCAGATTTAATGCATTACTTTCCTTAAAAAGTAACTAAGTAACATAATTAGTTAGGGACTAACGTAATGTTGTAGTGCATTACTTTTAAAAGTAACTTTCCCCAACGCGGATTATGTGTACATTTACAACTGAGTGCTCAAAATATTTATAAAATATATATATTAACTTTTATATATAAAAGTTTTTGAGCTAAAATATACCTAGTGCAGCTTTAGTTTTCCACGTAAACCACAATAGTACTGTCTTACTAATATAGTTTTGTTAATTCGCTGTGAACCCACTATTTCCTAAGAATGTATTGATTAGCGTACACTGTCTTGTTCTAACTACTTTGTTTAATAATAAAGAAGAATAAAGCATATTTTGGTTTTCAAACTACATTGATTATAACAAATCCTTCATTACAGTATTGTTAAGTGTTTACAGTTTAGCAGCTAAACTTTAGCTGTGTGGAAAGAGAAAGACCAATCACAACAAACCTAGGATGCGTTTCCCGAAAGCATTGTTAGCTAACTATGGTCGTTAGTTCTATTGAATTCTATTGGTAACGACGCAACTTGCTTTTGGGAAATGCACCCTTGGCCAGCTGACCAATCAGAGCAGAGTAGGCTTATGGATGGGAGGGGTTTACAAAAAACATTACAATGTTTTTTGAGCTTATGTATTTAAACCCATGGTAGGGGACTCTAACACAATATTAGAACACTTTAAATACCATATAATCTGCTCTTTAAGTTTAGATATTGGGTAGGATTAAGGATATAGAATACGGCCATACAGAATATGTGCTTTATAAGTGCTAATAAACAACCAATATGTTAATAATAGGCATTCTAATAAGCAACTAGTTAATAGTAAGAACTGGTCCCTGTACTAAAGTGTTACCTACATTATTTTAATGACAGCAGAACCAATGTAACTAGATTCAAAATGTTAGTTGTAGAAACCCATCCTGTCATTACATGTAGTGCTAAAGCTAGCATATTTGTCCTATCATAATAAACCATACATCAATGGAAAGCTTATGTATACAGCTTTCAGATTATGCATAAAAACTAAAAATTGACACATATAACTGGTTTTGTGGTCCAGGGTCACATATGGTCTCTCAGCAACAAACCAGTTGTGAGTGAATCAGATGTAAAACATTCATCCAGAAATCAGAGGCTTATACATGTTTTAGAGTTCTGCACCGGAGAAATGGGTTGATAGTAACTGAAACTGCATGTGTATGGGGCAACTTGTGTTAGATGCAGGGGACTGATGCTAAAATAAAGTAGCTGTCACTGCTAAACATTTATAGGATAGGTTAAAGAATATTTTGAACCTCTGATTAATAGATAGGGTCACATCGGAGGCAAAACTGTGATGGTAACTACTATAAGTGGTCATGTGCTGGCGGCGGAAACTTCTCTGATCAATGGCATGTGGAATTGCCCACGGGTTGTACATGAGGTCAGCTTCTGAAAGGATGATAAATGCAGACAAAGTAAAGAAGCGGACGAGGGCGAGGGGGAACTTTCAATGTGCTCTCTGTCACAGAACCTAACAAGGACAAAACCTGTCACACCCTGAGGCGTGACGGAGGCTTCTCTTCAATCTCTGTCTCTCTCAAGGTGGAAGTTATGGTAATTCTACTGGACTGTAAATGATGGACGGATTTGAAGTTTGTTTCTGAGGGGTTTAGGGGTGTTGATACAGTACATACTGGTCTAGGGGTTACATCTCCATGATATCACAAAGAGTAAAATCAAAGCTAATTAATATGACCATATCTTGCGGAATAACTATAAGCATTTTGCAAGATTTCTTTTTATGGGAAAGACAATACAATATAGTTTTTTATTCATAAAGTTTTTCAGATAAAAGATTGTGCCCCATTCTGCAGTTATTACATTGTCAATAACAGATCAAATCGAATGTCTTTTATTTATACTTTTATTTTATAAAACCAAAACACTCCTGTGATCTGTGGAATTATAAGACTGAAAAATAACTATTGCATCCACCAAGTCAGAACTTACTGTTGACATTACCACAAAACAATTGTTTTTTGAGGAAAAAAAAAGAAAACAGATACATAATATACATATAATGCAAACAGCTGTAGCTCAGAAGACAAATGGGAAAGGCATTATATTCAAATCATCCTGCTATGTATCATAAAAATCACCCTTCAGATGATTTAGTGCATTGATTTTAATAGATCATTTAGCTGAGACTTTAACACACAGGATGGATCTATACGCTGCCCTGCTGACATCATGTTTACAAAAGGGTGCGTGTGCACATGTAACACAACCCTTGCTCAGACTCGCCACGCAAACGCAAACAAATAAAATTCTTCACGCCTAAGCAAGTCCAAGTGCCATGTAGCATTTAGCCACTTAAATGCTTTGAGGAGCAATGTTTCCATGTCATTTCCTGTTTCCTTCAGCTCGACTACCCTGCGCCACATCTCTGTTTCTCTCACAGAACACACACACACATACATAACTTCAGTTATTACACAGCTACATGGGATAATCGATTCTGATTGGTCAGTCACCACATTCCAAAGTATGTTATTCTCCAATAACAACCGGTAAAAATTAATAACACAGGCTCACCCGGGTAACCGCAGCCAATGCTATTTGCTTGCTAATATTGAGAAAATCACCTTTAAAGCTGTCCAAATGAAGTTCCTAGCAATGCATATTACTAATCAAAAATTAAGTTTTGATATATTTATGGTAGGAAATTTGCTATATATTTTCATGGAACATGGTCTTTACTTAATATCCTAATGAATTTTGGCATAAAATGTATTTTTGGCTATTGCTACTAATATACATGTGCTACATAAGACTGGTTTTGTGGTCCAGGGTCACAAATAGGTTAACTTTTAATCTGTAAACTAATCCATTTCCAAAGTAACCTTCCCAACACTGTACACCGCACATAAAAATGAGTCAGCTTTTTAGTATTGGCTCGTACTTAGAAAGTATGAGCTTTATCTCCAGTAATTAAATCAGCTATTATATTTTCCGCATTTGTCGAGCAGTGTGCTGAGTGTATTTCCCTCTCTCTGACTGCAGTGCTATAGCAGCTTTCACAAGCTGAAGTGTCTTCAGTGGCTTGGAACTAACACTTCACAAAGAAATCCAAATGAGTGTCATCGTTAATTAGATGCTTCATTCCAACAGACGGCACTTAAGAGATTGATTCACTTTTATATCTAGAAAAAAAATGATGAAGTAAATAAGTAAACATAACTTCATACATTAATAAGAAGATAATGATACAGGACCTGGCAGTTAGGATCAGAAGGCAGAACTCAAACCCAGGGAGGAAATCATGAGATCATGACTCCTCTGAGGACTCATGCTGGGCTTTGACGCACAATCGCAGAGGAAAAGACAAAGAGCATATGACGGTGATCGATACAATGACTCAGTGTTTACTGAAATGTTCAGTCAGATGTCTTCTGCAGTCAGAATCCACTGAGATGTGCTGCTGTAGAGTAGATTGAGTGCAATCAGTTTCACTTATTGTCTGCTGGAACATTTCTTGTGTTGAGTCCTCAAAAAATCAAGGTTTTTACCATTTATACGGATTGTGTGCTTAAAATGAAAGGCAGTTTCACTGTCAAATTTTGAAAACAAATGGCACTGATTGAGATGAATAGCATTTGAATTCCTTAAGTAAAACAATTAAGTTAACAGTTTTGTTACAGAATTTGTATGCAAAGAAAGACTGAGGACAGCTTTTGTAGACAACCAACAGACATTCTTACCAAAATGAGAAAAAAAAGGGACTTATACCCAAGTGATCACAAGTATAATGCTACCGGGTGAGCTACCAAGCAAGTTTACGATGTCAGAAAAGACATACATATGGAACTGGTTGTTTAATCCAATGAGCCTGGGCTGGAAGTGCCATAAATTAATCTGTGACTTTGCAGAAGCTATCAACTCTTTCTCTGCCAATGTAGAATTATCAGTTATTTACAAGACACTGCTTCCCAACAAACATAGAATTGAAATTTTCCATTATTTATGAGCAGTGTATCCTCAGCAAATGTAGAATTTTTCATTGTTTATGTGGCAATGCTTCCCCACCAAACACAGAATTTTCCACTATTTATGAGCCAATGTTTTCTTGCCAAATGCTGAAATTTGTTTATGAAGCAACGCTTCCCCGCCAAATGCTGAAATTTCTGTTATTTACAAGATGCTTTCCCGCCAAACACAGAATTTTCTGTTATATATGAGGCAAAGTTTCCTCACCAAACACTGATTTTTTTTATATTTTTTTTTTATATGATGCAACGCTTCACCTGCAAACGCTGAATGTTCTGTTATTTACGAGACACTTCCCTGCCAAACACAGAATTTTCCATTATTTAAGAGACAACGCTTTGGCGTCAAACGCAGAAGTTTCTGTTATTTACGAGATGATTCCCCGCCAAATGCAGAACTTTCCATTATTTAAGAGACAATGCTTCCCCGCCAAATGCAAAATTTCCCATTATTTATGAGACAATGCTTCCCCACAAAACGCGTAATTTTCGACTACTTATGAGCCAATGTTTCCTTGTCAAATGCTGAATTTTTCATTGTTTATGAGGCAATACTTCTTTGACAAACACTGAAGTTTCTGTTATTTATGAGGGGCTTCCCCGCCAAACTCAGAATTTTCCATTATTTAAAAAAAAGACAATGCTTCCCAGCCAAATGTTGAATTTTCCATTATTTTAAAAAAGACAATGCTTCCCAGCCAAATGTTGAATTTTCCATTATTTTTGAGACAAAGCTTCCTCACCAAAAGCGAAATTTTTCATTGTTAACGAAGCAACGCTTCCCCGCCAAATGCAGAAATTTCTGTTATTTACAAGATGCTTTCCCGCCAAATGCAGAATTTTCTGTTATATATGAGGCAATGTTTCCTTGTCAAATGCTGAATTTGTCATTGTTTATGAGGCAACACTTCTTTGACAAACACAGAAATTTCCATTATTTACGAGATGCTTCCCCGCCAAACTCAGAATTTTCTATTATTTAAAAAGACAATGCTTCCCCACCAAATGCGTAATTTTCCACTATTTATGAGCCAAACACTGAATTTTCAGTTTATTATGGGACAATTCTTCCACGCCAAACATGGAAATTTCCGTTATTTATGAGACATCGACTTCCCACCAAACAAAGAATTTTCTGTTATTCATGAGCCACATGCAGAAATTTCCGTTATTTATGAGCAAAATTTTAAATTTTCTGTAATTTATAAGATGCTTTCTCGCCAAACACAGAATTTTCTGTTATTTATATGACAACACTACAACACAAACACTGAAATTTTTGCTTGTTTATAAGGTAATGCTTCCCCGGCCAAACACTGAATTTTCTTTTATTTACGAGATAGTGCTTCCCCAGCAAAGTGGAATTTTGTAAGATTTAATACATATAATATTCCATTATTTATAAAACAACGTTTCCACATCAAACACAGAATTTTACAGGTTTTCATTGATATATATTATGCTATCATGCATCTCCTGAATGAGTCCACAATCTCAAAAACACAGGACAGGAAGATGCAGAAACAAGCAATCTCATATTCAAACAGATGAACCAATGAAAAACAATGCGATCATCAGCAATAAACAGTATATAAATTAAAACTGGCTAATGTTACCAAGTAAAATGTTGATATAGGAAGTGGTAAAAGACTGTGAAGCTTCAGGAGTGTTTACTCCATCTTTGCTTTGATCATCGTACTGAATATGATTCAGATGTAATATAACTTGAGGTTTTTGCTTAATAAAGTCAACAGGACTGGTTGTGTGACAACCTCATCCTCAAAAATGCTAAGGGAAAACACAACCTAAGACTTATTTGCAGTGAGACTAAATATAGTGTTTTATGTAAATTCAGCATGATAATCAGTTTGGTATTGTGACAGGGCAATACCCTGACTTGATGTCAAGTGTAAAATCCAGTTCCTGAAGCAAAAACCAGCTGAAAACCACTGCTCTAAACCAAATGTCCTGAGTTTTAAACAATCTGGTTTCAGATACTAAAATTGAACATACTGTGACTGTGTAAACTTGTAATCTTTGTTAGACTACCCTTTTTACACAAGCAGGCAGACACTTAGTGAATGCTTTTATCCAAGACGACCTATAGCACACACACAGGACAAACCTCTGGAGGAAACTGAGGTGAAGTGTCTTGCTCAAGTGTGCACAATGTTGACAACTGATGTCCTGCTTTTTATCGGCAATTCTCTTGAGCCTGTCAAGAACATGTCCAGGTAATGTTTCACCCCAAAATCAAAACAAAGAAATAAGCAAATATATTTAGGAAAAAATGTATATATATATATATATATATATATATAGAGAGAGAGAGAGAGAGAGAGAGAGAGAGAGAGAGAGAGAATGAAGAAAATTAACCTATTTTGCCTCCCTTAAAATTGTTGCTATTAACAGTCATTATTACTTTAATGACAGTTTTTCACCCTTAGCCCCAATTATAGATCTAATTCAAGATATACTCCCTGAAAACAACTCTTATACAGTTCTGATTCTCAAGCAGAGTGATCTTGTTTTAAGAATGTTTCAATGTTTTTTATTTAATTGCATTTTTATTTAATTTTATTTACTTCAATTGGTTTAACTTAAGTTGATTTAATTATATTACATAAATGTAATTTTATGTACAATTTTTTTTTTCTTTCTTTTTTCTACTTATTTACTTAACTAGCATGGTGGGGACAATATTGTCTTATGGTTAGGATCCGCATTCAAAACACACCTTTTTTTCCCTCCCCATAGGAGAGCAAACAGATACTCAACATCTCAGAGAGACAGAAAGACAGACAACCAAAAAAGTGACAGAAGGGACGACTCATGCCACAAACTCATTTAAAAACAAATTAACCGAGTGAGAGGAGGACTGCAGATAAACGCTCTGGCGTGTCTATCATCTGGAGCTGACCGTATAACACCAGGCAGGCCTTCCGGCTCACTGGCTGCATCTGACTATAGATTCAATGACTGAAGACTTGCCAAATGGAATAAATTGACTAAGTGCTCACTATTCACCATCAAAACAACACATACACACAGAGAGAGAACAATAGAGAGATATTATTGCATTCCCATCCGTGAGCATCCTATTAAATCTGTAGGCAAAGAGAAACTTTGTGGCTTTTACAGTGTCTGGAAATCCACGTTGGTCTGACCGCCGCAACGCTGAGGTCACCTGTCAAGTGCACTCAGGGCTAACGCAGGGTGATGGACGCAAGCACCTTCACGTCCTTAGGGACAAACTGACACAAACACACTCATTCACCAAGAAAGGAAGCCCAAAGTGATATTTTTTTTTCTTTACAGGAAGTGCTCTGCATGGACAGACTGTGCCCTTACTTACAGGTCAAGAGCTCCCCAACAGGATAAAGCCTCTTTCATGATTTAAAAATATCCAGCAGCTGAAGAAGTAGTAGCATGGTAAAAGGAGAGGGTAAATATCAACGCAGTCAAGGACATTATTATTATTTATTTATTTATTTATTTATTTTTGCATTTGCTCACCCAAAAATGAATATCTATAACTAAGTCCAAATGCTGGAATTTGACCCAGCCCTGCTGAGTAATTGCTGGATATTTTGGTAGACAGAGCACTGTCCTGTACACATGAACTAGACAGACAGGTCTGACTCAGTGGAAAAACAATCAAAAGCATAATTTCGTTCAGGGCGGGACATACCACTACCAGTTTTCAGCTTCAGAATGCTGCTGCTTGTAAATGTTCATCACTGTGACGTGAACATATTTGTGAGCATTGAATACTCTTCTCATATGCCAGCTGTCTCATAAATGCCAAATTAAAATAATTCAGAATTTTTACTTTTTTATGAAAGTCGAGATGTAACAGAGCAGATTTCAGTGTAAAAAAAGCACATGGTGCACAATGCAACAACCATTCTATTTATTTTTGAATTTATTCTATTTATTATGTTTATGATATTGATTTTATTAAAGTCCCCCTGTAGTGAAAATCAAGTTTTTATGTTGTTTATTTGTCTATGTGGTGTTTTTAATATGCAGTAAGACAAACCATATGCTAATATTTTTTTTTTCAAGGTATCCTATTATTTGCATATCATTAGCTGTGCAAGCAGGGGGTCTAGTGAGAAGGCTGCCCGGTTAATCCGGTATATTTTTCTGTAGATGTTTCACTAGCTGTTGATATGTTTCACTATTTCCATGCCGGCATGCGCTGTAGCCGCTTATCTATCGGTATTAAGAACCACTTTAACAACAACCCGCGGCAACAGTGAAAAAGTAGCCCGGAGTCAGACGCACCAATCTCGCATTGGCGTCCGCACTTTACACGCGTTATGCTCGCGGGCGCGATTTGAAATCGCAAACTAGGCTGCATCCGAGTACTAAAGGCATTCTGAGGACACAACATCGTCAATTAATTAACTTTAACGAAGGTTGCAGTATCTACTGTAGTTGTCCGCAAGTAAAAACGTAGATTTATCAGTGTATGAACCAGAGCAAACAGATGATATTAGCCTACCTCACGAAGTTAGCCGCCAGTCTCCTTGCTTAAGGTGTGTTTTAAAGGATAAAACTTTTGACTACAGGCAATTAATATGGCAAACAATTTACAGCTTACTGCTATAGCATTGCCACATATCATTAAGTAATTTATTAATGTTATTTTATGTATTATAAGTATACAGTAGTTTATGTATCAGTTTAGTGGTAAGTACCACTTGCACTACTGTTAAAATGTTTTGGGGCAGTATTTTATTTATATTTTTATATTTTTATGTAAAGAAACAAAAACAAACAAACAAACAAACAAAAAATAGTATACTTTTATTCAGCAAGGATGGATTACATTGGTCAAAAGTGACAGCGAAGACATTTATAATGTTACAATATAAAACGAGAATCAATTAGTGCTGTCAAACGATTAATCGCATCCAAAATAAAAGTTTATGTTTACATACTAAATGTGAACATACTGTGTATATTTATTATGTATATATTAAGGAAAAATATTTTAGATTTATATCTAAAATATTGAAATTTATTTATAATCTAATTTTTATACAGGTATAAATATTTAGTTTTAATATATAAATGTATGTGTGTGTATTTATATGTACATAATAAATATACAAGTAAACACACATATAGTATGTAAACATAAACTTTTATTTTGCATGCGATTAATCGCGATTAATCATTTGACAGCCCTAGAATCAATTCAAATCAAGAAATCAATATTTTTTACCCAGCCCTACTTATACCATTCAACTCACTCGTCTTAACGTAACAAATGACCAGAAACTCCTGTTTAGACTTTAAATAGTTGTTTTACGTGTTTGCCCACTATGTTTTTCATTCACACTTCTTCACATTTCTAATGCTTGCTGCTTTATGTCCTTAATCTCCAGTGTTTCTACAAGAAAAAAAGCAGGAGAAGATGAATATCTTAGTTTATTTGAAATATGTAGATTAGCTTTGCACCCTCTCAAGTATTTTTTGCAAGAAAAACTGAATTTTGGCTCTACAGAGAATTATAAATGTGGTCAATATGGTTTATTCACACCTGCGTAGGAGCACACGACCTGAAAATAACAGCCTGACTCATGTCTGCGGTGGGTCGGAAAGATAACGGCCATAATCCCAGCACATCTCATCTGTATCCCTCTAATCTCTGACATAAATTTGAAAAGGTGATGATGTATCCTGGCCCTGCTAAAAAAAAAACAGCTCCTGCTCTTAATGAAGATCCACACTAACTACCAGAGCTGACAAATATAAAGAGCTCAGAGAGATGGGCAGGGAAGCGTATGATTAAAGTGACGATGGGAAAAACAAAGAGATGAAACCAGGGAGATGGAGAGATATGATGGCAGCCTGTGGATTTTGTCAGTGACTGAAATGAGAAGTGACACACACTCAGCCCAGTGGCGACTTAATGACTTGCGGTAAGTCAGCTCTGTCTCAATTAATCAAGACGGCTCCCCCTGCATCTCGTTCTCTTTCAGTAGCTCCTCAAGACTTGCATTTGCCTTCTTCTAATGGATCACAGCCATGAAAGAATGAGGGCACTTTTATAGAGCCAGCCATGCCGTAGGTTACCCTCACATGATGATACCAACAACCACAGAGGCTAAAAGCCTCTGGATAACTAGCCCAAATGGGGACGAGGTCAGCATCATGTCTCCTGGCGTCAAGTTTCATCTACAATGCTGCTTTGAGCTGTTGAGTGCACTACAGTAATATAAGTCCTACAAATGTAAATGCCACTTTGAAATTACTCCAATTGGTCCTCAACTAGACAGGCCGGAACATTGAGTAAGCATTGTGGACTGTGGACTTTTTGAAGTGACAATTATAGTTGGACCAAACAGGCCCCCTGGGTTGCTCCAGATGACTGTGGACTTGCAGAAAGACTTCCATCAATTGCTATAATCATCTGGAAAAGTACTGGGATCAAAAGAGCTAACTGCTAATTAAATAACGCCAGGGTCTGAGTGGATGTGCTGTATTGTAAATGTTGTCAGCTAAAGGTTCTTCAAACACTGCACTTGCATTTAATAATATGGGAACGTTTCCCCAAAAACGCAAATTAGGTCGCTAAAGGATTAGCTCACTTTCAGAACAAAAATTTACAGATAATGTACTCACCCCCCTTGTCATCCAAGATGTTCATGTCTTTCTTTCTTCGGTCGTAAAGAAATTACGTTTTTTGAGGAAAACATTTCAGGATTACCATATAATGGACTTCTATGGTGCCCCAAGTTTGAACTTCCAAAATGCATTTTAAATCCAGCTTCAAAAGGGTTTTAAACAATCCCAGCCGATGAAGAAGGGTCTTATCTAGCGTAACGGTCTGTTATTTTCTAAACAAATTGACAATTTCTATACTTTTTAACCTCAAATGCTCATCTTGTATCGTCTCTGCGATGCACACGCATAGCCTGTGTGGTCTGAGTCAATACAGTTAGGGTATGTCAAAAAACTACCATCTCGTTTTTGTCTTCAACTTCAAAAACACTCTTTTACCTTTTTTTTGTAAAGGAAGTTTGATCTTCTTTATATGTTCACTTTGTAAACACTGAGTTGGTACTTCTGCAGCGATGTCAGACGATTTTGAAGTTGAGGAAGAAAACGAGATGGGAGTTTTTTGACATACCCTAACTGTATTGACCCGAATCACACAGACTGCGCAAGCGCATCGCAGAGACGAGACAAGACGAGCATTTGAGGTTAAAAAGTATAGAAATTGTCAATTTGTTTAGAAAATAATCAATCGTTTTGCTAGATAAGACCCTTCTTCCTCGGCTGGGATCATTTAGAGCCCCTTTGGAAGTTCAAACTCGGGGGCACCATAGAAGTCCATTATATGGAGGGAAATCCTGAAATGTTTTCCTCAAAAAAAAAAAAAATTTTTTTTACGACTGAAGAAAGAAAGACATGAACATCTTGGATGACAAGGGGGTGAGTACATTATCTGTAAATTTTTGTTCTGAAACTGAACTAATCCTTTAAATATTTACCCTCATGTAGTTCCAAACCCTTACGACCTTTGTTCTTCAGAACACAAATTAAAGCCCTATTCGGACGGGACTAGTTTTACAGGGGGATGTTAGAGAAATTTCTGTCTCACAGATGTATTTTGAGATTTTAAACCCATCCGAATCTGCCATGTCTGTCTTTTTCTCAGGCAACCTCTGTAAAAATTCCAGAGCAAATTACCTACTGTTTTTCAGCAAACTTAGTGGTCCTCTTAGAAATCTAATCCCGTCCGAATGCGAATGTCTGTGATTGCCAAAAATGTTTTTTCCAAAATGCGTTTTTTTTTGTGTGTTTTGGTCAACGTGAACTAACTCAAAATTCGTCCAAATAGGGCTTAAGATATTTTTGATGAAATCCGAAAGTTTTTTAACCCTGCATAGACAGCAATGCAACTGACAAGTTTAAGTCCCCAAAACGTAGTAAGGACATCATTAAAATAGTCCATGTGACATCAGTGTTTTACGAGCATACTTTTTGTGTGCAAAGATAACAAAAATAATGACTTTTTGCACCAATTTCACATTCACAAGAATATCACAACCCATGCGTGTGGTGCTGCTCATGCAGCAGCCGACGTTCTGATATCATCTGACTTTTTAAAATGTCTAAAATGTGATAGCAATGTGGTAAAAATACAGTAAAATACAGTACACCCCCAGGGATTCTGGGAGCATGCTAGCTTCTCCTGAGAGAAACATACTTACCGATGCTCATCGTGCACCTCAGAGGTTGTGTTCTGCTCTCAGCGCCTAGAAACAGCCTCTAACACTCACTTTGATGATGAGTGCCAGGATCAGTGTTAGGACAAGGATTTTGATGTTACTTTGCTCCTAGCTGAATTTCTCTCTTGAGGGAAATGTGAAGGATAAACACTTGAAGTGTACTACCTTTGTAGATGCAAGATATTATTGACTTGGTCAAGGACGGAAATAGGGTGTATCATAAAAGTTTCAAATCCTATTTCAAAGACCAACACTGAATTAGCATATTGTTCCAAGTTGTTTTTTGCTGGTGATATCCAGTATGATCTTTCTGGAGAAGCTGTTTGGAAGTCTGGTAGTAACATATGCTGACCAGCTATTTTGGTCTTTTCAGTATGCATGTTTTTGGTAATCTTTACCACGTCTTGACTGCTGTTCCCAGTGCATTTGTTCCCTCGTTTTGGCTTTCTTTCTGTAAAACAACTTTGATTCAGTTATTTAATCCTACACTAATCCCACTTCAGCTCACATTTGAAATAACTTTACAATACCACATCTCCATGCTGGTTCCACCCAAGCAAACACATCTTACGCAAGGGATTGAAGCAGGTTCACGTTCAGCTGTCAGAGTTATCAGTTGGGGATCAGCCGGCTCTCGGCTCCAGCCTAATCATCTGTCTGTTTACCACTGCAGTGTGTCAATTAGCTCCACTCACAGGTAAGTCCTCCAACACCATCTGACAAAAAAAAAGTCATCATGTTCGCTCCTGCATGTGTGACTACCACCTTGTCTTTGCTAATCACTCGTTGAATTGACAAAGTGCAGAATTCTCTCACTCATTGCACTTTGAGAACCTGTGATTTCTTCTACCTGATCTTATGCAGCCTGGTCTCATTGTTTATACGATAGATATTAATATGTAACGTTTACAAGCATAAACATTCATGTTTGTACGTTTTATCATCAATAATTTAGACATATTTCAACATTTAAAAAGTACAAATCACTATGTATTTTTAGCTAAAAAATTTAAATATATTTGCAATATATTTGTATTAATGCATTTTATCAATATGCAATTTATATTTTTAGACCCCTTAACCTACCCCCAAACCTACCCATTTTGTAGCAAACATTAAAGGATATTAAACATATTTGACCAAAACATGAATGGAAATGACCATTTTAGTAACAATATAGCATTCAAAATATTTGTATAGTCGCTAATCTCACTACTACCTCTAAACCTAACCATAACTATTTTTGTACAGTATAAAGAAAAACAGATAAATGCCAATTACAATAAATTATTTATTGCAAAAATGTAAAAGCAGTACCAAACATAATCCAAATGGAATACAGTAGGTGCAGAGGAAAATTTAAATTGTTAATTGCTGAAATATTATCCAGATTATTTCCCCGATTTACTCTGTGAATGTGCGCGTGCATCATTCAAATACACCTCACCAGAAACACGGCGTGTCGCAATCTGTGACTAATGCCAAAGTCCCTTTAAAGGAACACTCCACTTTTTTTGAAAATAGGCTCATTTTCCAACTCCCCCAGAGTTAAACAGATGAGTTTTACCGTTTTCGAATCCATTCAGCCGATCTCCAGTTCTCCCTGTAGCACTTTTAGCATAGCTTAGCATAAATCATTGAATCGGATTAGACCATAAGCATCGCGCTCAAAAATAAAACCAAAGACTTTCGATATTTTTCCTATTTAAAACTTGACTCTTCTGTAGTTACATTGTGTACTAAGATCGGCAGAAAATGAAAAGCTGCGATTTTCTAGGCTGATATGACTAGGAACTATACTTTCGTTCTGGCGTAATAATCAAGAAAATTTGCTGCTGTACTATGGGTACACAGGCGCAATGATATTACGCAGCACTTGAATACAGTCCCCAGCTATTTTATTATTGCCTTAGTGGCTTAGTGCTGGTCACGTTGGAAGTTACCTAGCTCCTTTAAGGCAAGTCATTCCACTCGGCGGCCATCTTTGAAAGGCCTCTCGGGCATGCAAGTGCAGCTCCTATTTCTTTGAACAGGGAAACATAAAATTCTCCAAAACTGTTTACCAAGTTTATGATTAAATTTCATATTTGAAATCACCAATGAAATCTGACAAGAACTGCCTCATAAATATGGTTCCTTGTGCTCCAATAGCGTTAAAAAACTCTTACTTTTCAGGCTGGATCAGCCAGTGCGCATGCGCAGTACTGAGCGCACATCTTAGAACGCCGCTGCTAATGGTCGCTGGACTCGCTGCTCGGGATGTCGATGAAGATCGTCGGATAAAGGCTTGAATTTGAGTCTGTTTCTTGCAGTCGAATGGATTCTGAATATTTGGATTGCAGCGCACAAATAAAGTTTGATTTTGTAATTATGTTGTGTTTTTGGCATATTTTATTGTTCTATTGTTAGTCACAGCATGTCGGGAAAATGCCTTTTGTGGCCTATTTAAAACAAAGTAAACATTACATGAATGGTAAAACGATTGACTAAATGTTATTTAACATAAGTGTTTAAATTGAAGTCTGGTTTCATTCTTAAAAACGAGCTGGCAGCAGAAATCACACAGAACAGAACGAAATGTTATCATTTCATATTAAGTAAACAAATAAACAATTTAATAATGCAACTGAAAACAAGGTCACTGATATGACAACTAAGAATAACAATAATAATAAAATGAATGGTGAAATTTTTATATTCATAAAGATTCATTTTTAGACGTTGTCAATATGTCAGTACTGTACGTTTAAATGTTGAAAATACATAAGTAAATGCTGAAAGTCAATATTGTATGTTTTTGTGCCTGTAAAAACATAAGTAAGCGTACGTTTTGTAGAACTACATTTTATGTAAAATACATACGAATTATCATGAATCCCGGCGCCAGGACACGCGACCCAGGGGGCTTGTATAATTCTACCGGTGGGTGAGGGGTTTTATTTGGTTGAAAACACTGAATATAGGCTAAAGGAATGAGCGTTCAGAGATGAGGCACAAAAGCACGTTTGAATTTTGGAGTGAAAGTTTAAATATACCGGTGATCATCCGAAATGAAAATCAACAAGTTTTGGGGGGCTGGAGTGGGTCAAGTTGAATCTGAGGTGGCACAAATCAGATCGGAGAGGTACCCCTTGCATAAAATTGAACACTAACTTAAGGACTTAAGATCTTTCGGTATGAATCCTGTGAAAAACATGACTCACAATAAAAGAGGTGAAAGATGAAAGATGGAAAAACAAGCTAAAATGGCATGTTTGCATTGTGCTTTTATGTCACATTCACTTTTGTTCATACTGTCAGGTTGGTTTAAGTGTAGTGCAGGTGGTACGTTATTTTTAAACGTCATGGAGCATTAAAAGTTATAGTGCCACTCAATGGACATTTCAAGTCAGAACTGCAGTGACACTTACACATAAAACATGTGTCACATACAACATACATATGTACATTCACCTGTTCCCAGGAAAGAAACAAACACTCTTTTAGCACCACTCAGTGGACATTTCACATCGAATATGTCACGTATTTTGCATTTTGCAAGAACATTCCCACAGGTACGTTTTCGTCATGACATCAGGTTGGATTTTGTGACTGGTCTGGCCTTGCAAAACTAGTTCTTGCCTCCCTTTACCCCTCCTGTTCTTACTTCCCCAAGCTGGCAATGTTTGGGATGTGTCCAAGTGCACTCCAGATGTAAGCAGCAGATGGAACAGTGCCACCACATCCCATAGGTAAATCAGATCGGGCACAATCAGCACACACTTATGGATGTAAACAAATGCAGCCACAGATGTCCAGTCTCCTCCTTAAACCCTTCCAACCACCCCCTTTTTCCAGGTTTCTCGACAAGAGATTGTCTCTGTTTGCTTTGTATTAGCTCAAAAAACAGAACGCTGTTTATTTCCCTGTTGTCCTCATGAACCAACATGAATTTCTGTGCTGTATTAGGCCAGTCTGTTTGCTGTAACCAGCATTGCTGTACTGTATATCCTTTCTGGTGAATCTGGTTGTCCAACAAAGTCTTGCTAATTACAGTGAGGAAAAAAAAAATGTCCTGTATACTTGTAGCTTGCTAATCTTTATCAAATAACACGGGGCATTTACATGAAGCAGGTCTTTGTGTTCTTTAACAAGTCAGTTCACCAAAAATGTAACATCCTGTCATCATACTCACTATGTTGCTCCAAAACGATTACTTTTTTTCTTCTGCAGAACACAAAATAATATAGTTCAAACAGTCTTTAAAATGGATCCAGGGCCAGCGGCCATTCAGCCCTCATGAACCCGCCAAGAGCAGCCTTACCTCGGTCATATTTGCCACTGGCTCTATAGTGGTTAAATATAAGATAACTACTAACTACTGTAGTCTTTGGACTCATTAATGTATTATTTGTTACAAAGCAAATAGTTTTGCCTGAGGGCAAAATCTCATTACATTATATTTTATGTAAATTAAATGCTGTGTGTATATACAATTGAAGATGTTTAACAGAGCAAAAGAATGTTTTCACATTATTTCCTAATATATATTTTTTTCTTCTAAAGACTGATTTCTTAAAGTTGCTTGAATAAAAGACTTAATAAATAAATAAATAAAAAACTAAGGTCAATATTATTAGCCCCCTTAAGAAATTATTAGTTATTAACCACTGTTGTCCAATGACTTGCCAAATTAACCTAATTTGCCTGATTAACCTAATTAACCTAGTTAAGCCTTTAAATTGCTCTTTAAGCTGAGGATTAGTATCTTGCGAAACAACTAGTAAAATAATATGCACTGTCATTATGGCAAAGACAATGAAATCAGTTTGGACTTGAGAGAAAGAATTGTTAATCCTCATAAAGATGGAGAAGGATCCACACATTTATCAAAGCATTTTCAAGTGTCAACTGCAGTGAGATGCATTATCAAGAAGTTTAAAGAGACCAACACAGTGGAGAACAAGACGGGCAGAGGCAGGAAGCGAAAGATTTCAAAAACTTTGAAAGGAAAACTAGTGAGAGAGGTTTCTAAAGACCCAAGAACAACTGCCAAGACACTAGTGAATGACCTAGCCAAGTCAGGAATGTCTCAACGAAGACAGTCACTAGAGCCCTGCACAGGAATGAACTGCGAGGTTGCCGACCAAGAAAGACTCCACTTCTGAAGAAGAGACACCTCCAAGCTAGAATGAAGCTTGCTAAGGAAAACCTGGAGGAATGTGATGCATACTGGAAACGTGTCCTTTGGTCAGATTAGACAAAACTAGAGCTTTTTGACCATAGAGATGCCCATGTTTGGAGAAAGAAGGGAGAGGCGTTCAACCCTTAAGAACACCGTTCCCACAGTGAAACATGGTGGTGGGAGTATAATGCTGTGGGGATGTTTCAGTGCGTTTGGAACTGGGAATCTCATCAGGGTTGAAGGAAACATGAAAAAGGAAGACTATAAGAAAATTTTGAAAGACAACCTCAGACAGTCTGCAAGAAAACTTAGTTTGGGTCGACATTTTGTCTTCCAGCATGATGACGACCCAAAGCATACTTCACTTCTGGTGGCAAAACAGATACACTATTGACTATTAACATCAATAAAATTCTTGGTTATACATTGTTATTTCTATTTGTATTACAAACCCTAAAAGCTTACTGAATAAAGTATTATGTTTAAAAATGCTGTGTTGATAAAATCGTCTTTCTGTTAAACAACACTTGGGAGTTATTTGAAAAATAATTAAATATTTTATAAGGGGCTAATAATTTTGTCTCCAACTGTATTTAGCACTGCCTTTGTGCTTTTCACTGAATTGCCTAGCAACTTTTATGATGACTGTTCTTTATTAAATGTTATTATGGCCAAATCACAGCTGTGCTGATATACACTCATGTGATATTGCTCATATATGCCGGGGTTGGTATCTGTACTTCAGAAATACTGGAAAAAAGAGGTGCTCAATAACACATACAAGCATCCTAAAGCCTGAGTTGCTCAGCCCTCCTGTTGTATAATGAGTGGTTCAAAAATTGCCCTTCAATTGGCATCCTATACCAAGCCTGAGGCCACCAAGTAGAAGCATCATCTGACACGACAGGCCGCTACGACTGAGTGAATGAAATTGTTTGGTGTTTCATATAAGCATTGGAAGCTGTAAATGGAAAATACTCAGGAATACTGAACATGCAAGTGTGTCTGATGACTCATTCAAAGACTTTTTTAAAAACATTTCCTTTCCACATTAGTCAAGGGTTCGCTTTCAGCTTATGGCATCAAGAATACTCTAAATTACGGCAGCACATCCTTACTGACTCAAGCCTGCAGTTACGCACTCACTCTGACTCACATCCCTTCGCATTAAACATCCTTAACCAGTGCCTACAGCTCCTGCCAGTGTAACACACCCTTCAGGGTTTTCTGTCCCCACCATAGGATCAAAGTTTGACTGGTAAGCATGATCCAGTTAACCCATGCTAGTAAGTGCTATAACTACACCATATAGCTACAAAAACTGGCAATGGGAATGCAATCAGATAGCCTACAGGTACAGACCCCCTAGGTTTAAACTATAAAAATCGTATTCATTGTTCTCTGCAGGCAACAAACTAGTGCTTTTTATTAAGATGCACTCCTCTGCACTTGTGCAGAGTGGTCAGCGTTTCCCAGCAGGGCTCCAGAAGAGAAAACAAGATGTTGCACGCCAACATAAGTGTCATGCATCATGGCTTGGGCGAACCAAGGAGTTTCAACTGTGAAACCAATACAATTTGCATGGTAATTCATGCACTCTCATTTGTATATTTTTATACAATCTGCTTATGATTCAGTAATGGTTAGGTGTTGACCCTCATGCTTGCTTTTTTCCCTAAAAATCATGCTTTTGTATAAATTCATACAAAATTGTCAACAGTTTTCTCATGGAATCGAGTTTTTCAGTTGTGGCACCTTAATTGAAAGTCAAATCTTTGAAACTCACGTTCCACTGATTTCGGCATTCTAATTCCCAAAGCCTCCCTCTGTCCATCTGTCTCTTGAGTGGACCACTGTGGGAGGATAGCTGAGTAAATATTATGCAAACGAATGCAACCATCCAGAGTCAGAGGGCATGACGGCAGTGGACAATTAAATTGGATGTTGCAAGAGAAGACATGTCGCATGATAGAGTTAAGCCTCCTTGAAAATGTATTTTTGGTAACACTTTAGATTAGGGAATACATATTCATTATTTTCCCTCAAACTCATAAATTGCTGCTTATTATAAATTAGATTATAGTTAGACTTTATTCTAGGGATCTAGAATATAGTTACACAGAATAAGGCATTCATATGTGCTTTAGAAATACTAATAAACAGCCAATATTCTAGTAATATGCATGTTATACGCAATTCTGTTTAAATGCAAGGGTTATGCTTGTCCAATTTTTGATGTACAGTGCCATTCACAAGTTAGGGATCAGTAAGATTTTTAATGTTCTTTAAATCAGAAACAGAAAAAAAATACTATTGTGAAATAATACTGGTTTCCTATTTTAATATACTTTAAAATATAATTTATTTATGTGATGCAAAACTGATTTTTCAGCATCATTACTCCAGTCTTCCGTGTCACATGATCCTTCAGAAATCACTTCAAAATCAAATAAACAGTTGTGCTGCTTAATATTTTTTGAGACCTGAGGTACTTTTTTCAGGATTCTTTAATAAATAAAAAGTTAAAAAAAACAGTGTTTGTTCAAATATACACATTTTGTGGTACAATGTACCAAAGGTTTGAGGTCAGTAAATTTTTCTTTCTTTTTTTAAGATATTAATCATTTATTCATTTGTTAAATGGATAAAAAGTGATAGTAAAGGCTTATATTGTTACAAAAGTTTTCCATTTTCAGGTCTGAAAAAGAAATAAGCAGCACAACTGTAACGAAGTGTAAACTGGCTTGGGATCCATGTGCAACTTTATTAAACAGTTAAACAGACAGGCGGGGGTCAATAGACAGCGCCAAACACAACGTAGACAAACCAGAATCGTAGTCAAAGTCCTTGCAAATGGGTCGAGGCAGGCAGCGATCAATCAATAAAGTTATCTGTAAAACAGGCAGGGTCAATAAGGCAGGCAGCAAGCAGTCAGAAGAGTAACAACAATCCAGATCAGCAACAGAATATCAAACAAGGAAAAACGCTCAGAAATGTCAGCAACTGCAAAACAAGACTTCAAATGGTGCTCACCATGAGCGTGGTTTATATAGCCCAGCTAAGATGGCCGACACCTGTGCAGATGATCAGTACAGGTACGGGGTTATGGAGTCCAAATATGAAACTAGTACTCAGGTGAGGGTTCCCTCTGGTGTGCTTGAACAATGGCAAAATTTAACCCAGAAGTAATCAAGTATTCATCAGCTTGTTATTACATGTTATTTAAAAGATACACAAAGTGACTTAAAGGAAGGGTGAATAACACGACTCATTTTGGTCCCATTTATTAATTTATTTCTGTATTAAATATTTAATTTAAATGTTTTTTAGGGACACAAAGTCAAAACCATGAAGACAATACTCTTTCAATATCAAACCAAGAAAAAGAAAGCCTTGAAAGCTTGAAGAGAAAACCTTAAGTAGTTTCTTGCAAAAAAAAAAAAAATTAAAAGGAAATCCATATTTAAAAAGAATTGAAAGTTCATCTTGTTAATTTCTGTGTTACATTCATTTTGATGTTTTTTGAGGGGCATAAAGTCAAAGAAGCCTTAAAAACCAGAAACCGTTAAGCAGTTTGACTTTTATTATTTCTCACAAAAATCGATAGCTTTGCTGCTTATTAATATTTGAAAACCTTTTGTCATGCCATTGATTTTGCAAACAGAAATCTTTTCAATCAAGGACTCTGACAAATACTCTTGCAATCCGGTTCTAAACAACATTTAAGCTGCAGATAGAATTTTCCAGTTGCTTTATTTCTGAGATACAAGGTTTAGCTCGGGGAAAAGTGGAGCACTAACTTTGATCATTCGAACAGTGGGCAGCAGATGGCTGAGATGCTCAATATGCGGGTTATTGACCCATATCCTGCTGGCTCAAGACCCCAGTGAGCCGAGAGAAAAATGAACCGGTGCCCATACTTTGGTTCTACCTTTTAAAAACAAAGCAAGCAGACAGGACTGCATGCACCAAAAGAAGCTTGAGGGCTGCTTCAATGTGACACCTGACAATTATATTTATCTAATTAAGAAACTGCTCAATGACATGCATAGTCAATGTAAGCCTGAAGTCTTCAAATGACTGAAAGTCTCTTGCTACAGAAACTCAATCTGATGGCAACAGATGAGAGTTTTGTTTAAACAACATACAAATAAAAAGCACTGAAGATGTCTCAAGATTATTTCACTCTAAATGAGTAAACCTCTAAATGAGAGGCGTCACTGACCATGCTGCATGCGTTTTTGAGCAAGGTATTGAGGCGACCGTGTTTGTGAGTGGGTCTCACATCCTCTGGTCAAACAGAGGAGTAGTGACCTTGAGCTGAGAGCTGCTAATGTGCAAACAGCTTTTTACACCTCCAACCTGGACAGACTGTTTCCTAGCAACCAGCTTCACTTCAAGGCAGAAGAATCAAAATGACTTTTCTGGCCTGGCTGTTGTGGGATGCATAGGCAAAGGTCAGCATTAAAGGGTACGAGTTTTCTAGCCTGCAGTCAAGATTTCTGTTGACATGTACATCTAAATATTGGAATGTTGATTTGTATGTGCAGATAACAGGATGTAGGCTGAAGTGTGTAATATATATATATATATATATATACACATAGACACACGTTTTTAAAGTCTTAAGCCAACGTTATTATGAACAAGATTTATTCACTGGTCCAGCAATTGAATATCAATAGAACTTAGATGAAGAACGGACTCAGAAAGACAAATCATCTTAAATTGAATGAACCCACACTGTTTAATTGTATTGAATGTGCATTCACAGTGCGCTTGAAATATCAAAACTATATCATCTGTACTTGCAGATAACAATGACAATAAAAGGCCACTTGAGTGTACTGAAAAGCACTAAACTTTCATGACTTTGTTTAAGTACACCTTTAAATAGTACACTTTGTAATAATGTCAAATTAAAAGAGTTACTTTGAAGTACATTTGAAATAACTGTAATAATCTTCTGTCATTATTTAAAGGGGGCATATAAAAATCAGATTTTAAGTGTTATAATCAGGTCTTGGCATCTACCAACCCAGAAAATGTGAAAAAGGACAACCCAGCAACTTTGTTTTGGTAAGCCTTTTACTGCAAGCATTTACTGCCCCTTAATCTGCATGTTGCCACCCATGGCACCACCATTTTGTTTTTGCATATTTTTCCCCAAGCTGTTTACCTTCACAGACATACCTGATGATTTTTTTATAACTTTTGTGTGTTTTTAACATAAACTTGTGTGTATTTCACAGTTTAAGTGCAATAAGACATGAAAGAGTCTTATTGCTAAATGGTTTCTATTTATAATGCATTTTGCACTGTTGAGCAATTTAGCCAATCACAGACATTTCTGTTGATTTCTTGAATGCGTTGGCCAATCAGAGGCGTTTAGGTTCAAGTGTCCCTGCACTGCTCAAAATGCCAGTTTTGTTCATGTGTAGACACGATGCAAATAATAGATTCATTGTGCAGTGTAAAGAGATTTATTGATTATAACAGAACTTTGTGAGAGCAGGATGTTCATCACTGTAGCATATAGCTTTCCAATACGTCTCTAGCCAAGATTTGTGGCCAGTGGCCAGTAACACACCTAATACATGTGAGTTCATTCTTTAAAGGGGACATATAAAAATCTGATTTTGTCCATGTTTAAGTGTTATAATCAGGTCCTGGGTACATCTACCAACCCAGAAAATGTGAAAAAGGACAACCCAGCAACTTTGTTTTGGTAAGCCTTTCACTTCAAGCATTTTCTGTCTCTTAATCTGCATGTTTCCACCCATGGTACCGCCATTTTGTTTTTGCATTTACCGACATACCCGATGATGTTTTCATAACTTTTGTGTGGTTTTAACATAAACTTGTGTGTATTTCACAATTTAAGTGCAATAAGACATGAAAGAGAGTTTTTAGTAGTACTAGTAGCCATTTTCTGTCAGTGTGCTTCAGATATGTGCAATCAGAAAACTATATCATAAGTTTACACTGATATGACTTTAAAACGCATGGTTTTAGCATGATAGACATGATTTCAATGAAAATTACATTAAAGTACCAGTTTGGTTTAGCATAAATGCTTGTCAGTACACTCAGCAGTACACTTTACTCATATTTCAAAGACACTGTATGTCCTGGTTACATGGGTTAAAAGCACTCTGAAGTTCTAGAAGTTCTATTCATATACAGTCATGCCCAAAAACATTGGCACCCTTGCAATTCTGTCAGAAAATGCTTATGATGTGACAAAACCACAATCCTTCTAAGAGAATGTACTGTAGACAGATGAAACAAAAGTAGAGCTTTTTGGTAATAGACATCATGGCACTGTTTACAGAAAAAGAAATGAGGCCTTCAAAGAAAAGAACACAGTCCTTACAGTCAAACATGGTGGAGGTTCAAAGATGTCTTAGGGTTGCTTTGCTGATTCTGGCACCTCAGAATGGCACTCAGAAATGGTTACAAACAAAGTGCTGGAGAGTTCTGAAATGGCCAGCAATGAGCCCAGATCTGAATTCCATAAAACACCTGTGGAGAGATCTCAAAACAGCAGTTGGGAGAAGGCATCCTTCAAATCTGAATGAGCTGGAGCAGTTTGCAAAAGAAGAGTGGTCCAAAATTCCAGTAGAGAGGAGCAAGAAACTCATTCATGGTTACAGGAAGCAACTGATTTCAGTTATTTTTTCCAAAGGTTCCAAATGATTTTGTCCAGTGCATGTTTGGGTTTTTTTGTGGAATTGTATCAGATTTGACTTTTTTGGGGGGGTTTTGTGTGTGTGTGTGTGTGTGTGTGTGTGTGTTGTTCCAATGCAAAAAATAAATAAATAAACATGTGAGTACCAAAACATTTGCAACTGCAACAATTTTTAAGAGAAGGGTTGCATTTTCTGACAGAATTGCAACGGTGCCAATATTTTTGTCCATGTCTACACATTTAAACTAATATTCATTCAATTCCAGTTTGAATTTGGAGAGCAAAAGTGTAGAACTAATCACAGCCTTTAAACATAACAGGAAGTTTCAAGACTACAAAAAGAAAAACAGTACCAAAACTCAATAATAAACAGCACACTATAATAATGAGTGTGTTTACATGCTTCCTGATAATGCGATTATAATAGGATTTTAACAATATTGCATTCAAACAGATTTGGCAAACACTTGTATACGCATTTTTCCATTCAGAAGAGCTTCAATGGTTTCTATTTCCAATGCATTATTTTCAGTTTTGAGCAATTTAGCCAGTCACAGACATTTTTGTTGATTTCTTGAACACATTGGCCAATCAGAGGCTTTTAGGTTCAAGTTTCAAGTGTCCCCGCACTGCTCAAAATGCCAGAGTTTTGTTCAGTGACTAGTTACGCAATCTCACGAATCCTTTCATTATAACAAACAATGTGTAGACACAATGTAAATAATAGATTCATTGTGCAGTGTAAAGAGAATCATTGATTATAACAGAACTTTGTGAGAGCAGGATGTTCATCATTTAGCAAATAACCTTCCTGTCTGTAGCCAAGATTTGTGGCCAGTGGCCAGTGGCCAGTAACATGCCTAATGTGGGTTGGCGAGTTCGTCATTTGTTTTGTGGGGTATCCGTATAATGATGGTAAAAATAGCCAAGCTTCCAAGTGAATAATCATAATAATGAAAATTGCATGTAAACTGGAATAAAGAGGTTTACATGTGTCATGTAAACATCTTACTGCAATTAAATCCTTACTCTGATTATAATCGCATTGTTTGTGCATATGTTGATGTAGTCAATAACCAACAATGCAAGAATCCACACAGGTCTATACATACATAAAACTAAATGAAAACTAGCTAGAAACAGGTGTGGAGGGAAACCAACAAGAACATAATTAGAAACCAATTAAATCACTCATTCTAGTAACCATGTGCCGCTGCGCGGAGCAATGCAACAATCCTAAAAATAAACTTCTATGTATGATATACTGACACAAAGTAGAAATTATTTGCAACAGTTGCTTTGTCACTTCCAGAGTAGACACAGTGTAACTGTCATTAGAGTATTAGTAGCTAGGTTAAGGTTAAGTTTAGTAATATAAGTTGACATGTTCTTGCAAAGGTACTTATAGTCAGTATAAATCCATCTGGGAATGACTGCCTATGTATTTGTCATGGACGCTGTTCAGCCAGAGCTGCACTTTACAAAAGCAAGGCATGCTACAGAGGACCTGAGAGGGTTTTCTGAGAAATTGTTTTCTCAATAAGCTGGACTATAAGAACTATAATATCTTACATTTTTTGCAGTGGGTGTAATTATTAAGAAAATGAGTCTGTGGCATAAACTTTGTTCTACATTGTTACTGTCACTCTTTATTTAATCCTTTCTTTAGGCAATATGGATTATTCCTCCGATGTGGTATCACCAGGGGAACAGAGAGCAATATTCTTGCAAGCCCTTCAGATCTTCCAACTCTAATCTTAATGATTTCCCTTGGTCAGTGGGGGAATGTTGTCTCAAATAAACTTTGATTCTTGTCTTTAAATAAAATTGAAATAGATCTGCAAAAGCTGAGTAACTCTGATTTTTTCTTTCATTATATTTCAGATATTAAATATCTGAGATTCACGAGAAAACGTCCTTCGTTCTCCTTTACAAATTCCATTCAGTGAAACGCTGGTTTCAACAAAGACATTTTCTGTCTCTGCATTCTATTGATCAAACAAAAGAGAAACTCAAAACTGCACAGTCAGTACGCTCATCTGCTTTGATCTAGAAATTACAGTCTTAAAAAACATCACACGCCTTTGTACTTCAGAGCAGGTATCATCCTGCGTTTCTCAACTTTAAGACAGCTGGGATTTGACCTTTAGCGGCATATGCTGTTCTCCAGCATCCATACGAGCGGCAAGCTGTCCCGCTCGCATCCACCCCCATCAAAGCAGAAGAAAGGGGTGAAGATGAAGAGAATGAATATTCATGAAATATTCATGACAGTAAAGGTTTCCGGAGGGACAAGTGCAGGTCTGGCTTTTGAACTCGCCACTTAATCATTTACCTGAGGACTGCTTGAGAATTCGGGGGAGATTGCCAGAAGTCCTCCACAATGATGTCCCAGGTGAGGAATTAATCAAATCAAAGCATTTATGATCTCCGAGCAGAGGTCCAGCGGTGACCTGTGGCCAATCACATCAAAGACACCACAGGCCTGGCCCAAACATTGAGAGATGGAGGTCATCCAGGTCTGAGGAAGCTCTCACCTTGACCACATGCTCAAAGTCAGCACTGAAACTCGCTCGGTGCACAAGCTAAGCCAGAGCCAGCTAATAAAGCCAAATGAGCCAATAAAGCCAAAATGAAAAGCATTTATTTACTCTCATGTTGTTCCAAACCTGTACGACTTTCTTTAATCTGTAGAACACAAAAGGAAACATTTTCCATACAACAAAAGCATAATGACCATGGCCTGTCAAGCTCAAAAAAAAAAAAAAAGATGACAACAATAAAAGTCAGAAAAAAAAAAGAAAGGACAAAAACTCTCCTATCATTCTGCTGCTTTAGCTCTGAAATCTCATTTGCATATACACATTTTCAAACTTGACAACGTTGCCTTTATGCTTCTATAGGACCCTATGAATTCCATGATATGGAAGTGATCATCTTTGGGAAAAACGCATTTGAAGTGTAATTTTATTTTTTTTTAAGTTTGGCTAAATATATAACTATTCTATAGAATTGTGTGATATAAATTAATAATAATAAAAATTATTAACACTTTTTAAAGGAATCTTATAATTATAAATATTCTTACAATTTAAAAGTAAATCTGTTGTGCAGCACTTTGAGTGGCAAATGACTTTTTTATCTCAGAATTGAGTGGTACAAATGTGAGTTTCCTTTTTGAGGGAACATCAAACTGTGTCCTCTAGGAGGCGCTATAGGGAACACCATCAGCATGACTCGTGTCTGAAACATACATACAAAAACAACAATAGCACTGGCCGGCGACAGCCTATGACGTCACTGTCGGTGCAACGTTTCACTACTGCCGCGACTATAGTATAAAAAGTATATCCTTCTTATTTTGGCGTGCACTAGTAAGACGTTTAAGAGGTGCCTGGATCCATGTCGATGTTATTTGACACCTTTGCGGCTTTTGTTTGGGCAAAGAGCACTCATGCAATGTCCTCGAGGGGGCAGTCTGTGTACATTGTGAGTTTTTTTTAATGAAAAAGCTCCGCTCTCGCCTGTCTCTCCTTTTGAGGAAAGAGGAGCGACCGCCTGCTCCCCGTAGAGGAGAATGAGCTCATGGGGATCTCCCTCACATCATCTGACCCAGGATCTAGTGCTCTGTTGGGTTCTACCCAAGAAGAGCAGGAGTTGTCCGAGTGAGACAAAGAAGCTGAGGCTGAGCCTTTTCAATCCTCCCTGCATACGATGAGCTGTTGGAGGTCATGGACTGCGTCACAGCAAGTCAAGCGGGCTAGAAAGGTAGTGCCGCAGGGTCGTCTCGACGAGCGCTATCTTTCTGACCATAACCCCCCAGCTCTAGTGAGTCTTCCATTTGGAAAAAGTTGTTTCCTCCTGTATCCATAATTTCCAACATGCTAATCAGCAAATATTGAGGGGATGCATGACTACAGCTATGAGAAGATGCCCCCTATGGAACAGACGCTGACTAGCTATCTCTCTATTGGTGAGACATCTTCCCTTAAGACTCCCTCCTTGCCATCATGCCCCTTCAGATAACATCTTGCTTAAATGCCAGGGCGTACACAGCAGCAGGACAGGCTATGGGTGCGTTGCACACTATGGTGGTGCTTCAAGTCTATCAGGCTGACCTGCTGAAAGACCTGGACAAAGGTCAGGGTCTTTCCCTTGATGAAGATGCTGAGCTTTGTTGCTATTGGCAAGGCCATGGTGGTCACGGAGAGACATCTGTGGGTAAACCTGGCTGACATCGGAAAGAAAGAGAGGGGCTTTCTTCACAATGCCCTGGTTTTGCCTTCCGAGCTTTTCGGTGCTTCCGTCGAGACGGTGGTCGAGAAGTTTAGGGAGGTGAAGACACCATCAGCAGCTTTCAAAACCTTCATTCTTCGAAGGTAAAGGTCTTAGCCCAAACAACACGGGGGTTCTGGCCAGCCTCATTCTGAGGAACAAAGACAGGCACAGAAGGCTAGTGCCGCAACCCATGCTCCTCCCCCACCTGTGAGTGGGTCTAGGAGATTGCATGGGTCAAAGGGAGGTAGGCAAGAACTGAGGGAAGTGATTCAGATGAGGCAAAGTTCTCTCCTGAATCAGAGTAAAACCTGAACATCTACTATCTTCCCTCGGGGGGTTTAACATCTGCCCTTATCTTCCCCTTCTTAATTCCAAATGGTATCTTAGGACTCATTAGTCCTTCTTCCAGGAAAGCTTTCTGGAAGTTTTTCTTCACAGGATGCCCCTGGATATCCCTACCTGGACACCCTGCCTTAGAGGCTTCCTTACAGAGATCTCACCCTGAGGGGCTTTCTGTTCAAGCTGTCCACCCTATCTTCATGCATTTGTTGGGTTAGGGCCCCCCCTCTTGTGCGGCTGTCCCCTAACCTTACTCTAGTGGACTCATAATCACTCCTCTGTGGAGCGGGCTTGATTACCTTGGGGACCACTTCACTTATGTATTCTTTCTGATACCTCTTGAGCATCTGCTACCTAGGACTTTTCGAAGCTCTCCTAGGTTAGTAATGATTGTTCTAAAATCCATGTGTATGGTAAGTGCACACACAAGTCTTTCGGCACTTTTCTAAAATCCACATAGTGGTAAGTGCACACGTAAGTCTCTGGGCACTTTTCTAAAATTCCTGTATTCTGAGTTGGTTTGGGCCCCAACCACATTGGGCCCCACGCTACCTATATTGCCTTGAACAGGGTGCTGCTACCCGTGTTCTGTGAGTTGTTCCTGAGGAAACGGACCCATGCAGAGCTAGCAGTAGACCCTGCATGACAGGCTAGCCTAGATTACTACAGGCACTTAGCCATATCCCTTTGAATTCAGACATATCTCCTTGATTCCA
The DNA here is from genome assembly GCA_033026305.1 of Cirrhinus molitorella. Lineage (NCBI taxonomy): Eukaryota > Metazoa > Chordata > Actinopteri > Cypriniformes > Cyprinidae > Cirrhinus > Cirrhinus molitorella. The sequence goes on along the minus strand of CM065117.1, from coordinate 19,778,532 downwards.
AGCCTTGAGCTCTACCCCGGGTCCAGCTTTCTGACCCCTTCAAGATAAGTCTTGGGTAACAGCTCAGGATGCACTGCCCTCAGCATGGCAGCGTGGGTATAACCGTTCCCCATAGAGCCCCCTAGAGGACGCTGTTCGATATTCCCTCAAAAGGGAACGTCTCAGATTACATATGCAACCATGGTTCCCTGAGATTGGGAATGAGACACTGCATCCTTTAGGCTCATTGCCATGCTTTGGACATAAGCTTCAGATGAAGAAACGAATGTTGTAACACGTCGACAGGGAAGAGTCATGCTGTCATAGGCTGTCGACAGACAAATGCTATTGTCGTTTTGGTATGTATGCTTCAGACACAAGTCACGCTGATGCCGATCTCCATAGCGCCCCCTAGAGGACGCAGTGTCTCGTTTCCTATCTCAGGGACCATGGTTACATATGTAACATACGTAACCTGAGATAATTTGCGTGAACATGGACACATGTAGGTAGATTGGGGGGGCACATTCAAAAACAAATGTAATCCTCTGTGCCTTCAGTGGCTCAAATGCTAGGAGCAAATGATGACTGCTATGTTCTTTATTACATTCAACAACAAAACACCTCAAGCACCTAGGAGACATTCTTGTCTACACCTGCTCCAGCATTGAAACAATGGCAAACTGTTTAAAGCTCACTCAGGACGGGTCTGTGCTAAAATGCCAGTGTCAATCAACAATCGTGGGAGGGGGCTGTGCAGAACTACATCACTCTTCCAAGAACCTCAGAACAGCTTGATCTGAGAAAGTGATTATTATTATTGAGAATTTAAAAAATCATTATCATTATAGGGTGGATGTGTACACAAACTGCCAACACACATTTATGTTCAAACATGTAAAAGTGAATTTTGCATCCAATGAAACAGATTTCATAGGGTGCTACTGTACATACCTTTAAGACTACAGATCAACAAGAAGCAGTTCACACAAAACACAAATGTTCGGTGTGGTTTCTACAGCAAGAGAGAGTGAGGTGGTGAACAGAATGACAAATAATCACAGCAGTATAAGTGCTGCTTAGCCCTCAGGCAAGGGTTACACGTGCAGATATCTGGAGAGACACAGAGAGAGGGTTAGTTGAGTTTGTTCCTCTGTTTTTCCTTCTTTTCACACAGTTGCTCTATGTTTTACTTATTCTAGGGGGTTCTCCAATGTAGATTAAACAAAAAACTAACACATTTTCGCAATGATAAACTCTTGCCCGGAGGTGCTACGCTTTCTAATCACCTGAGCTTCACACTTGCGTGCCATTAGGGGGATTGTGTTAATCTTCATAACTTCAATCAAGCTCAGGTAAGTGCCTGTATTATTAGATTATTCCACAGGCATAACTCCATAAATGAATGCACATCAGTGGTGGCTGCTACTTTCCAAGAGTGGGGGAGCACAGATGTCACTTAAATGTGTACTCTGATCTATTTGGTTAATTTTGGTGTCTGTAGTGTTTTGCACCACATGCAATTGACTTCTTAATGACTTGGTGTCTTTTTTGCTTTGTTTCCAGTAATATTTTCGAAATATCCTTGAAACAAGGTTCCCATTGCCTTCCATAGAATGTTTTTTCCATACTGTGGAAGTCAATTACAGGTTTGGAAAAAATTTGAGGGTGAGTAAATAATGACAGAATTGTTATTTTTAAGTGAACTATCCCTTTTGAAAGAGTTTCTTCTTTACACAGAGATCTTCTTAGCGACACAGAACTTCATCATAACAACACTCGAATTAGCAGAAAAAAATATGCGTCACAAAGCTTCATTCAGTTCCTCACCTTAATTTAACACTCTTGAATGCAGAGCTTGTCTTGATTAAGATGGTTTCTCGATAGCGACAAGCATGACAAACATCTTACAATCCCAGTGCACACCTTTGAGGTCAGCCTGTGCGTGAGTCACTGCTCCGTCAAAAGGAGAGTGTCGTGCTTCACTGCCGTGACCAGGATGTGACATTAGCTGTTGCTAACCACATATCTTTGTCTATGCTAATTACATGCTAATAGTTCGATGTCCAATGAATCAGGGTTTCATTTAGGTGAACATTTGGTAAATGCAAAATGAGATGGATGTTAGGAGTGGATAATGGCTCAAAATGTAAAAATATATTTATAAAATAAAGCTGTGATTATAAGCAGTGATTACTGGGGTTCAAGTGCTTAAGGCATAAGGGAAATGTTATAGCGCCACCTGTGGTCCAAACCCATAAAACTTTGCATGCATGTTTAGAATCACCTCTCGCATGTGCTTACCAGGTTTCTTGAAGTTTTGAGTTTTCCTTTACGCTTTATAGGATTTTGGGTAAATCTGGAAAGGCCCCTTTTTTTTGCGCACAAAAAGTATTCTCATTGCTTCATAAAATTAAGTTTGAACCACTGATGTCACATATTAACGATTATATTAACAATGTTCTTACTACCTTTCTGGGTGTTGAACATCTCAGTTGTGTTGCTGTCTATGCAGGGTCAAAAAGCTCTCAGATTTCATTAAAAATATCTTAATTTGTGTTCCCGAAGATGAATGGAGTTCTTACAGGTTTGGAACGACATGAATAATTAATGACAGAATTGCAGAATTGTCATTTTTAAGTGAACGATCCCTTTAAGTGTTAAGTTGCAAGCATGATAATGTAATGTAGTTCATACATATTTTAGCCTGAGATATGATTAATTCAGGAAAATACTACTTTCTTTTAGTAGCTGTCAAAGCAGGTCCCATTATTTGTGCAGGCTCATGAGGGCTGCCAGGTGTTGGCCCACCACCCTTAAGCAGACAGATGGAGGATGAATTTAGTGAGGAGAAAGATGACTCTCGGAACCCGTCTCACCTCTCTGTCTTGCTCGCTCTCCCACCACCTGCTCAGCCAGCGTGAATGAGCTGTTGCCAATGTCAGCGGATGTACGTCTAAAGCCATCACCCAATGAGAAGTGTCATATCAGACAGATGATCCCTCAGCATCCTTCAAATATTATTCACACTTTCTCTGGAGAAGACAAGGTTTACCCAGGGTTCAAAATTAACTTTTGCCACCACTTTGCAATGGCAAGTGAAGGGTATAATTTACCAGCCATACGTGTCTCTTCCAGCCGTGAAGCTGTATTTTACAAATCACGTTTTTAAGGACTGAAGTGCACACCCTATTGTAATTGTTGAAAGGCCAAGGATCAGCCATCTCCACGTAAAACTGATAATACAGAGCAAACCAATCTAAATCATAGAGTGTTTGTACTCACACGGTCTCATCACCAAGGCTCGCCCCAGGCTCAAGTGTCTTATGTTGTTAAAATAGCCTGGCGTAATTTTTGTGCATTTCACATTTTTGTGAACTAGTCCTAGGTTTTTCACCCGATCGAAACCAAATTATTAATAATAATCCAAAAAAGTTTAACTTTCGACTCACTGTTGCAAAGGAATGCCAAAATGTTTAAAAGGGGCAAGACCCCTTTTTAGCAAAATGCCTATAACTCCTGAATGGAATGAGATCTCTTTGTCAAACTCAGAACACTTATGTAAGAGCTCTAGAACTTCATTCTAGCTTGGAGGTGTCTCTTCTTCAGAAGTGGAGTCTTTCTTGGTCGGCAACCTCACAGTTCATTCCTGTGCAGGGCAGAGACATCGATTCCAGACTTGGTTAGGTCATTCACTAGTGTCTTGGCAGTTGTTCTTGGGTCTTTAGAAACCTCTCTCACTAGTTTTCTTTCCAAAATTTTTGAAATCTTTCACTTCCTGCCTCTGCCCGTCTTTTTCTCCACTGTATTGGTCTCTTTAAACTTCTTGATAATGCATCTCACTGCAGTTCTTGACACTTGAAAATGCTTTGATAAACATGTGTATCCTTCTCCATCTTTATGAGCATTAACATTTCTTTCTCTCAAGTCCAAACTAATTTCTTTTGTCTTTGCCATAATGACAGTGCATATTATTTTACTAGTTGTTTCACAAGATACTAATCCTCAGCTTAAAGAGCAATTTAAAGACTTAACTACTGTAGGTTAATTAGGTTAATCAGGCAAATTAGGTTAATTTGGCAAGTCATTGGACAACAGTGGTTTGTTCTATAGCTAATCAAACTAATAATTTCTTAAGCGGGCTAATAATATTGACCTTAGCAGGTTTTTTTTATTTTTTTTAATTATTTTATTCTTTCTCTAGAAGAAAACAATAATAGGAAATAATGTGAAAACATTCTCTTGCTCTGTTAAACATAATCTGGGAAATATTCTAAAAAAAAAAAAAGTAAAATTTTACCGGGGGGCTAATACTGTTTCATGGCAGTTTTAAAGTGAAATATCCAGATAATGGTGCTAAAACACAAGTTCAATACATGACCGTGGCACGTTTTTATTATGTTGGTACAGTCATGTATTTTGTAACGCTGCTTGAGGTACTCATTTGCGGCTGTTCAGAATTAAAATTTCTGGGTAGTGTCACTAAAGGTCAATGCTCTGTTGGAAATATCCCCTACATCAAAACCAACTCCAAACCTCGATAGTGTTAACAAATGCAAAAGTGATTTAAAACGCATTTGTTGAAGCAGCCGTGCTATTTTAACTTCCTTATGCGGGTTTGAGCTGTTTTGTAGAACTAGTTTCACGAGGTTCGCACTGGAGCTCTTCAACTCTCAAGTGCAACGCCATATCGCATGACCTACCGAGCAAACCTACTGAATTGGAAAACTCATGCTTGAAGCTGTATATGTGACGACAATGTTCAAAAGTATCAGTTTTCAAATCACGCAGGATGTTAAAATTGTTTTAAAGTCATAACATAATACTTTGCAAGTAATTGTGTGAAAATTAGAGCCTATTAATCAAAACTCTGTACATGTATATCATACTTTGTGTGAAAAGGAATAAAAGTTGTCAGAGTTTTACTGCAGTGATTTATACATATAGGTAAGTTTTTAAAGAGGCACATATTGCCTATGTTGAAAATAAATGTAAAGACTTCATTTGAATCGATGTTTGATACGATTGAAACAATATTATTAGTCATTCTCCCCACCCTCATTAACTTATGCTCTTTTTCTTTTGAATAATGTGCAGTGATACATTTTCCTTTCTTACTGCAGATTCACGTAAGATTAGTTAGTTGATTTTGATTGGTCTCGAGTTTGAACTCATACTGTACATCTTGCTGTTCAGTATCAGTGTCAACATAGTGGCAATGATAGACATAAACACAGCCTTTTTGCCTGGCTGAGTTACTGTCAACAAGGGTGTTGCGTGGTAATTACTGTTGATCCTGTAAACGCCAGCCACAGCTCTTAACCGGTACTAAATGACTTCAGCCAATAAGACTGCTGTAATTACCAAGCTATAAAAAAATGGGCTGTTGACAGTGTACAGACTGTTCTTCTGCTGTCAGAACTGTTTAGCCCCCAACCACTGACCTCCCCAGTGTCTACTCATTGCTAAAAGACCTCACACTCCTATACGTCCATCAGCAGAGCTGTGTAAGGCCTTGTACGTGAAGTGGCAGACATTTGATCGCCAAGTCACATGACCTGGAGTGAAATGTGTCTCACTCTGTGCGAGACATGTGTCAGCGCTAGAGAGTCCAGGTCCCCAAGGCTTTAACACATGGACGGAGCTTCAGTAGTGTCTTTGTATTTACGACTCCATTAAGCACAAGGACATGACAGCATGTTAATATGGCCGTCCTTTGACTCTGCTCTTGATTTATCCAGCGCACGCTGTAGTTATTCAGCGGCGCTAACGGCGTCACACTGACAAAAGCTCTTGTGATAGCTTATAGCAAAAATGGATGACATCCAGTCAGTGCTAACAATTCTAGACTCCTAAAGGAAGCCTATTAATACTGACCTCCTGCGTGCAGCACATCTGCTTGTACATGCTAACACATTAATCGATTAGCTTCAGTATGATCATTATATACAACAATTTAGTAACATCTCTATCCATGTTCCCTGAAACAGCGTGAGCGGCATTAAAATGACATTGTATGCAAAGGTGATTTTGTTTCTTGTGAATTTTATAGCAAAAAGCCATTAGAGCCCATTGCTAATTCTACAGCTCAGACATAGGACGTCTTTTTTGGAGAACAACAAATCAAATAACCAATCATAGCCCTTACCAAGCCAGACCTAATCCTATGGTAACTCCCTTCATCCCTTCACTGAACCCTAAGCCTTAAAATTAAAGTATACTTTGAAGACAACAGTGCGGTTTTCAAAGATCATTTCTGATGATTAACATCACAGAATTTACCAGCATTTTGACGCTGATGTGTGAATGGTCTCTTTCCGGGTAAAAAGGCCAGAACGCTGTTGCCTGTGTAAACAGCATATTTGTGTCTTTATCTGTTAAGTCATACTGGCAATTTACTGGGTTTGCTGTGTGAAAGGGGCTATTGTCCTCAGTAATACTAAGGTTATAGGCAGGTAAGGGTTTTGTTTCAGGGTTGAAGCTAAAGTCTAGACAGCGGGTCTCTCAGACTGAACTTTCCCCTGCCTTAACCAGTAACTTCCAGGATGAAATGCTAACTCCAACCTCTAGTTCCAGCTCTGATACTTAACCTCATTCTGAATCATGACTACTTACCTCTTCGTTTATCCTGGATTCTAACCCCAAATGTTTAGAACCCAAACTCATAAGAACTGGAAAGTAACTATTTTGTGTTTTGTGAATTTATATGAATTAAATTCATACAAAAAAGTATGAATTTCAGAAAAAAAAGTTTCCATCCCTAAACAGGCAATAATTTCAAAAACAAGCCGCATTCAGATGGTCAGCAAAGTGAATCTACATGACCATCTTGATGTGAAATATGCTTAGGGAAATCTTTGACCCTAATGCAAAAGTCCCTGTGACTGCACCTTAAGGATGTAGGACTGAAAAACTTCAGTGGGGTGAAAGCAGATCATAGAAAAACATATGATTTGAGGTCACACAAATGATTACAAATTTGCCACCAATTTACTAAAATGAAAAATAGTGAAGAATTGCCATAAGAATCTATTGGCCTATACCACATGCCTAACACCAGCCTTTAAAGTCCTACGCTAACCAGTATTCTTAAAACCACCCTCTAACCTCTATACCCTGATTTAAACTTCTCAAACCATCCTCTTCCTAATCCAAACTCCTAACATTACCTCAATCTTGTAGAGGGAAACTACACATTCTGTCAGTGTTAGTGGTAATATGGATGTTACCACTAACATTAGGATGTTTAGTTCAGAAACCTACACTTTCTGGGTACTCAAAGCGCTTTACATGAAAGGGTGGGGGGGGGGATCTCCTCAACCACCATCAATGTGCAGCATCCACCTGGATGATGTGACAACAGCCATAGTGCACCAGAACACCCACCACACCCAGCTTATTACTGGAGAGGAAAGAGAGTGAAATTTGTGCATACAAGGTCCATTGTCAAAAGTCTACCAAAGTATGAAGCACAGCTCACGCAGAAGTCACTTTCAAACCAATTCACTTTCTACTGGTCAACATGGCAAATTTGGTGATCTACTTGTACCTCATGCAAAATATATGTAGGGAAATGATTTTGAAATAACAAAATAATTTCAAACGCGAAAATTTGTTGAGCACGGTGAAAATTCAGCGTGAACATACCTTTGGGATGTAAAACCAGCAACTTTGGTGCTAGATTTAGCTATCTTGTCAGACCCCTTTTAGCGACTTTTTTCCAAGAAAGCACTTGGCGACAAATCTAGCCACTGCTTGGACAAACCTTATTTAGTTTCGGAGACTTGATTGTACTGCTGCATGAGTGCGGGGTCTTGTTGAAACACTGTGTTGCAATGTGCCCCGCTATTATTAGAACTATGCTATTCTATGAGATTAGTGATGCTATTTACACTAATTACTTCATGAATTTCAATAAGAAAGCATGCGAAACAGGTGAATAAGTGTCAATGTTCAGTGTTCAAAAATTATTATTTCAAGAAATGTAAAGCATTGTGGCTGGACAATTTGTTGTGTGTTAATTATCCAACTTACATTAGTGTATTTTTAATTATTTAAAAAATGGGTAATGTTACAATCTGCCCACATTTCACCCTTTACTTCCATTATTTTGGGGTAAATAAAAAAAGTAGAAAAAAAAAAAGTGGGGTAGAAAAAAAAATGTGACACTGTAATTATGAAACAAAACCACATATATTTACACCAGACAAGTGAAATTAATATGGAAAAATATATATACAGTCATGGCCAAAAATATTGGCACCCTTGCAATTCTGTCAGAAAATACAACACTTCTCTCAGAAAATTGTTGCAATTGCAAATGTTTTGGTACTCACGTTTATTTATTTATTTATTTGCACTGGAATAACACATAAAAAAAAAGAACTCTGATACAATTCCACACAGAACCCAAAAAATGCACTGGACAAAATTATTGGCACCCTTAACTTAATATTTGGTAGTTTCCTGCTTTGTTTGTAACCATTTCTGAGTGCTTTTTGGAGTGTGTTTCAGGTCATTGTCCTGCTGGAAGACCCATGACCTCTGGTTTACACAGTCAAGGCATCCAGTGCCAGAAGCAGCAAAGCAACCCCAAAACATCTTTGAACCTTGAATTTGTTTGGAAGTTAATCTGGGTTTTTATCCACCATTCGAACAATCCTTCGTTGTAATTTTTCACTAATTTGGCTCTTCCGACCACATCCAGGGAGGTTAGCTACAGTGCCATGGGCTGTAAACCTCTTGATGATATTGCACATAATGGACACAGAAAACATTAAGATCTCTGGAGATTGACTTGTAGCCTTGAGATTGTTTTCCAACAACCTTTTCTCTCAAATTCACAGACAGCTCTTTACACTTCTTTCGTTTCTTCATGCTCAGTGTGACATACAACACAAAGGTTAAGTCAACTTTTCTCCATTTTAACTGGTTGCAAATGTGATTACTACATTGCCCACACCTGTTACTTGCCACAGGTGTGTCTAAATACAAATTACAGGAGCATCACATGCTTGAAAAGCAATTATTTCTTACAATTTTGACAAGGTGCCAGTAATCTTGTCCAGTCCATTTTGGAGTTCAGTGTTAAATTTGATCAAGTTTGACTTTTCTTCTCTGTTTGTGTGTGTGTGTGTTGTTCCAGTGCAAACAAAAACAATTAGCACGTGAATGCCAAAACATTGGCAGTTGGAACAATTTTTTCGAGAGAAATGTTGAATTTTCTGACAGAATTGCAAGGTTGCTGATATATTTGGCCATGACTGACTGTACTCTGAACCCCATGTGGATTTACACAAATTTATAAAGTCAAAAAGTGTTAGGTAGTGTCCCGCTGTCCCCTAGATATTATGTTGCTTCTAACTTGGGTGATCATTTTACATGCAAACAGCTAAAATCACAGCACAGTCATTGTCTTTATCTTGTGTATTTAATTTCATCAGATTAACATCTTGGAAGGGAGAATGAGCCATGTTTCATGTGTCTGACAACAGAAAAATATATAAATGAAAAGAGTTTCATTGAGAATTTGGCTGCATTAAAATACAGTATGTGAGCACAGAGGGGCAAACAAATGTAAAAGGCAATATGATGCAATGATGCTGTTAATATGCTAACTAGCTTTTCAAGTGGACTTTAGCTACTTTCCACTGAAAGTTAGGATCAGGGTTTGTGTAAGTGCTATGATTTGTTGATAAAAAGTCAAGTCTTAAGGAACTGAATTGTTTTAGAGCTCAAAAACATGTTCTACTTGGATGCAAAGCACATTTTCATATGCTACATTATAGCAAGGTGTTGCTTTGTTCTTAGGCTACATATGTGTAGTGTGTGTCTTTAATCCGAGGAAGTGTTCTGAAAGCAGCACCCTACAACACTATGTGGTTATCAGTCACATAGCAGCTGCTGAAACAGTCTAGCTTCTGAGAGGGGGAGCAGAGGTAGACGGAAAGCAGATTTGTTCCAGTCATTTATCTTTCAGGTGTGTGCACCCCAGCGGCCCACCGGGCCTCAGCAGTCTGGCTCTGCCGACTGGATGCGTCTGCCTCATGCTCTGCAGAGCCTCATCAAAGACCTCTCACGCTGCAGAATCACTACCCATCTGCTATTTTACACAGAGGTTACCTGAGGACCTCCCAAATACGTAAACAGACACGTATGTACCACAGAACACTTGGCGGAAATGCCGCAGGAATTCAGACACCTCTGTGATTTAATGGAGCCTGTCACATCTGTGGCTGTGTGCAAATTACAAAGAAAAACGAACAGTCTCAGCACTGCGAGGTAAAGCTACTGTACTTTATAGCTCTAATCACCCGAAATGAACCCCCAAATCGCATTACGATTGTGTTGTTCAGGAGAGCATGGCAGCTTTGAGCCGAATAAGGAAATGCAATGGCGGCCGCTTTTCTGTGCGACTCAACAGCTCAGAGAGGGCCGTGTGCAGATTAAGAGAAAATGAAGTCATCCTTCGCAGAACACAAGCCTTACATCAGCAGCGTGGGAGCCCTGGTGCCCTACTCCCCGAGGACGAGTTCGACAGGTTTTGAAGGTAGCTGTGATGTCTGGCACCACCGCTGCAGCCCAGTCACAATACCCAGGAGACTCTCCGGAGATTCGCTTCAGAGGCTGTCCAAATCAAGTGCATTTCACGGAGCCAGAGAGAAGTACAAACTAATCAAAGCTGTTGCCATTCTAGATGGTTGGTTTTTTCTGTCTGCTCGACTGTACAGTTCTAATCCATCAAGTATTTGTTGCTTCAGTCGGAGAACTTCTGAGTCAACTTTTTCATTCCACTTGAGTTGAGTTTATAATTGAATACCTGGATAGTTCTTCTTGGCTCTTCACCACTCTGAGCGAATCAGGATAGATCTCAATCAACCTTGGGAATGGGATTTTCTTATTGTTGGTCACTGACAAATATAGAGTGTTCAATATGATACTACCAAAAATTCTTCAAAATGTAATATTTGTATTAAAGTACAAGCTGACCTTTTTTCTCAGAAATGGGTGATATACATGATGGAGACATAAACTCACAATACTGAGAAATAAACTTGCAACTGTGAGAAATGAAGTCAGAATTGCATGACATAAACTCGCAATTGTGACTTTTTTTTCCACAGAATTTTATCTTGCAATTCTGACTTTATAACTCGTAATTGTGAGTTTATATCACACAATTATGAGGAAAAAGTCTAAATTGTGAGGTAAAAAAGTCTGAATTGCGTGATAAAAGCTCACAGTTGCAGAATTGCAAGCTCACAATTGCACAAAGTCAGAATTGCGAGATATTAACTCAAAAAAAATTTTTCTTGGAATTGTGACTTTTATTCACAGAATTGCAAGTTTATCTTGCAATTTTGACTTTAGAACTCGCAACTGCAAGTTTATATCACACAATTCTGAGGAAAAGAAATCTTGCAATTGTGTAAATTCTGAGAACAACTTTTCCCCACTCAAATTTGGGCTTTATATCTCACCTTGTGAGAATTCAGAGAAAAAAAGTCAGAATTGCATGATAAAAACTCGCAATTGCGAGTTATAAAGTCAGAATATAAACTTCTGAGAAATGAAGTCAGAATTGCAAGATCTAACCTCACAAATGTGACTTTTCACGCAATTCTGAGGAAAAAAGTCAATCTTGCAATTGCAAAAGTCAGAATTGTGTAAACTCGCAATTTCGGAGAACATGTTTTTTCCCCCTCAAAATTGGACTTTATAACTCACAATTGCAAGTTTATATCTTACAATTCTGAGAAAAAAGTCTAAATTGTGAGAGAAAAAAAAGGTCAGAATTGCGTGATAAAAACTCACAATTCCGAGTTATAAAGTCAGAATTATACACACGAGATATAATTTTTTTTTCAGAAAGTCACAATTGCGAGTTTAAGTCAATGCGGAATTGCAAGTTTATCTTGCAATATTGACTTTAGAACTCGAAATTGCAAGTTTATATCATGCAATTCTGAGAAAAAATAAATCTCGCAATTGCAATTGTTGTCTTTTTCCCCCTCAAAACTGGACATCATAACTCACACATTGTGAGAATTTTATAAGAAAAATTCAGAATTGCATGATAAAAACTTGCAATTGCAATTATAAAGTCAGAACATAAACTTCTGAGAAAATGGATTTAGAATTGCAAGGTGTAACCTCACAATTGTGACTTTTTTTACAGAATTGCAAGTTTATATTGCAATTCTTACTTTATAACTCACAATTACAAGTTTATATCACGCAATTCTGAGGAAAAATGTCAATCTTGCAATTGCAAAAGTTAAGTCAGAATTGTATAAACTCACAATTGCAAGTATATATCTCACAATTCTGAGAAAAAAAGTCAAAATTGTGAGGAAAAAAGTTGCGTGATAAAAACTCACAATTGCGAGTTATAAAGTCAGAATTGCGAGATATAAACTCGAAACTTTCATTTTTTTCTCAGAATTATGTGACAACTCGCAACTATGACTTTTTTCACAGAAACTTGCAATTATGTGAAAAATTCACAATTACGAATTTATGTCAAAATCAGAAAAAGGTCAATCTTGCAATTGCAAAAGGTAAGTCAGAATAAATATAAACAATTTCGGAGAACATCTTTTTTCCCCATCAAAACTGAACTTTATGAAAGTCAGAATTGCGAGATATAAACTCAAAACGTAATTATGCAATTATGTGAAAAAGTCACTTTGCGAGTTTGTCAATGCAGAATTGAAAGCTTATCTTGCAATTTTGACTTTAGAACTCGAAATTGCAAGTTTATATCACGCAATTCTGAGAAAAATAAATAAATCTCACAATTGCAATTGTAAACTCGCAATTGTGACATCTTTTTCCCCCACAAAATTGGACTATAACTTGCATTGTGAGAATTTTGAGAAAAAGTCAGAATTGCATGATAAAACATCTGAAAAAAGATATAAAGTCAGAAAATAAACTTGCAATTCTGAGAATGAAGTCAGAATTTCAAGACATAACACAATTGTGACTTTTTTTCAGAATTGCAAGTTTATCTCGCAATTCTTACTATATAACTCACAATTACGAGTTTATATCATGCAATTCTGAGGAAAAAAATCAATATTGTGAGAAAAAAGACAGAATTGCGTGATTAAAAAACTCACAATTGCAAGTTAGAAAGTTAGAACTGCGAGATATAAACTTGCAACTCAAACTCAAAATTGAGAGATGCAAACTCACAATTGCAAGAATTCATTGCAATCAAGAGACTTCATTTCTTACAGTTGTGAGTTTGTTTTTAAATTTTTTATTCAGTGGTAGAAACGGGCTTCCATAGATGACAGATAACGAAAATTGTAGTTAGTAACAATCTTCAAGCTAAAAATGCTTTTCCTTACTTAGATTTTTTGTCTTGTTTCCAGCTAAAATATCTAAAAATTTTCTAGACAAGTAAAATTTGTCCTGTTTTCAGACAAAATATGTTAAAATTGAGTAGGTTTTTGCTTGAAACAAGCAAAATTATCTGCCAATGGGGTAAGCAAAATAATCTAGCTTTCTGCTTGAAAAAAGATTTTTTGCTTACCCCATTGGCAGATTATTTTGCTTGTTTTAAGCAAAAACTCACTTAATTTAGACTTAGGAAACAAGACAATAATTTTGGTAACACTTTATTTTGATAGTCCACTTTAGATATTCTACTAACAGTAAGTAACTTTGCAACAAAATGTCAACTAGCAGTTAGTAGAGTATTAGTAGACTGTCTGCTTAATATCTTCTAACACTTTCTTTGTCAACTTATTCAACTAACCCTAAACCTACCCTAATCTAACCCTAAAGTCTACTCTGAGAGTTAGTGGACATGTAGTTGCAAATAATGAGATTTAGTTGATATGTAGTTGACAAGTAGTTGACATTTAGCTACAAATTTACTTACAGTTAGTAGAATGTCTAAAGTGGACTATCAAAATAAAGTGTAACCATAACTTTTACTTGTCTAGAAAATTCTTTTTGATTTAAGATTTTTTAGATATTTTGGCTGGAAACAAGACAAAAAATCTAAGTAAAAAAAGCATTTTTTGCAGTGTAGGTCACTAATTTTAAGTAATGTATTCTGACTACTTTTTAGATTACTTTTAGATTACTTTTTTTAATCAGACTTGTTTTAGAGTTACAATCAAACATACCATATTGATATAAAAAAGGTAAAAATAAGAAATATATGAATTTTTTTGATATCAACATCATACAATGCAATAAACATTACATTAAACCAGGGTTTCCCAAACTGGGCAAAATGTAAATAATTATTTAAAAACATTTTCCAACCAAGTTGTTTGGTTGACCAAAAAAAACTAATTTGGGAATCCCTTCATTATATGAACCAACATTAATAAACAATGACATTACACTGATAAAGTCATCCAGATTTGAAATATTTTTGCCCAGACTTTATTATTGGTTTCGTTTATGGTCCAAATTTTGTGAAATGCTATTTTCATAAGCATTTATTGCACATTTATATGACTTTTTTTATAAAATAGTTAAAGCTAAACTAAATAGTTAATAGTTAAAGCTAAATGGAATGACACAATAGGATTTGTAGAAAGGAAAAATTAAAAGAGAAATAAAAGAAGAATTAGGGAGCATCAATAAATTATCAGTAATTCACTGCCATTGTGTAAATAATATGTAATCATGTAATCAATAAAAAGTAACTGTAATCTGATTATGATATGATTTTAAAATGTAATATAGTCTAATTATATAAGTAATATATATATATATATATATATATATATATATATATTTTTTTTTTTTTTTTTTTTTTAATTTGATTACATAATCCAGATTACAGAGGGAGTTACACCACACAACACTGAGGGGATCTGATATCCCCTCCTTCTCTATACACTGTTAACAGAAAATGAAGAATACATTTTTTTTTGTCAGTGGGGAGCTAATCTATTGTGATAAAACAAAGAGCTTCTGAATGAAGGCTATAAAGACCACTTGCCTGTCAGATATGAAGCATATTAGACATAAACCGTGGATGCGATCATGAATCTCAGCGTACAATCCCATGATCCAGCACAGCTTCCAGGAAATTGACCTTAATCATTAGCCACCTGGTGCTTACTCTTCCTATGTAATTAACTTCAGTTTATTTGCCCATTTTGTTTTCCTCACCTATTCTGGGCTACTTTCCACATTCCCTCCCTCTGCTCAAGTAATTGACTGTGTTGCGGATGTAATGGGCAGGAATACAAAGCATTTTATCTTGGGAATGTGCCATGGATCCAACCTAGAGAAAAACTGATCTGTTTATTATTTCATCTTAATCTGAAAGTAGACATTAGTGACCCGTTTAGGATAAGTGAGAACCAATCACATTTGACGTCATTAGAGTTGAAAGTAAAAATATTAAATAAAAGAAAAAATATTAGATAAAAATTCCCTGCCATAACTACTAACTGAAATAAATAACTGCACGCTTGAACTTAATTACTAAATGGTAACATAAAAAAGCACCTAACAAAACTACAAAAAATAAAAGAAAACTGAAAATATAAAAATAAAAGCTAATTTAGAACTTAAAATACTTACAATAAATCTAAATAGAAATCTTTAAAAATAAAACAATAAAAATGACAAGCACATTACAAAACTACAAAAAAAAAAAAATCAAATGAAAACTAAAAATTTTATTGAAAACTGAAAATATAAAATAAAATAAAAAATAATTTTAAATAATGCTAAAAATAAGAAATAACATTAAAAAACATATTTTTTTATAAAATTGAAATAAAGTTGAAATTAAAGACAATACAATTATTAGACAAAACACTTAAACTTAAAACAACTAATCACAACAAATAAACTTTCCATGCTTGAACTTTTAAAATTACTTAATGCTAAATACTTAAAATAAATCTAAATTGAAATATGTAAAGAAATAAAATAAAAATGACAAGCACATAATAAACCTACAAAAGAAAACCTAAACATTTAAATGAAAACTGAAAATATAAAAATAAAAGCTAATTTATAATTTAAACAAATACTATAACAGTGTAACGAAGCAGAATCGGGAGACTTGGGATCCATTTGCGAACGGTTTATTGATAACAGCGTAGTCAAACAAGCAAGGTCCGAAACAACAACAGTGGGGAGTGTCAGAGGCGAGTCCAGAGAATAAACGTAATCCGTGCGGAAGTCCGGGGCCGGCAGCAAGCGGGGGTAATCCGTAAACGAGCGAACTGGTCGGGGCAAACAGAGAGGGTTCGTAATCCAGAAAACAGTCCGATTCGGTACACGAGAGGTCAGTCCACAAAAGAAACGCTCGGAGATGTAGGCCATGGGCAATACAAAATGGAGATGGCCGCGGCGCGGGAGGTACGCAGGGGGTTATGGGGAATGGAGTCCGGGTTAGAATTCGGGAGAGGGTTCCCGCTGTCGGCCACTGGGGGGAGCCACAGTACCCGGATTCGTGACAGAGCCCCCCTCCTGGGAGCGACTCCTGGCGCGAGGAGGCCTGGTTCGCCGGGGCCTACCCCGTGGTCTGGGGGCTGGTCGATCCGGATGAGACCGGTGAAACTCCACGGTGAGACTGGGATCCAGGATGTCGTTAGCGGGGACCCAGGTCCTTTCCTCAGGGCCGTAACCCTCCCAGTCAACCAAGTACTGGAGTTGGCCGCCCCGGCGTCTAGAGTCCAGGATTTCGTGTACCTGGTAGGCCTCCTCGCCGTCCACCATGATGGGAGGGGGCCCTGCAGCGCCGGGTTCGTCTAGGTCCTCCGGCCCTCTCGGGCCGACAGCAGGCTTTAACAGGGCGACATGAAAAGTGGGTGAGATTCTATAAGAGGCGGGAAGTTGCAATCTGAAGGAAACTGGGGAAATCTGTTTGATTATCTGAAAAGGACCCACGTACCTCGGGTTGAGCTTTTTGCAGGGCAGCCGTAGGCGCAGGTCCCGGGCCGAGAGCCATACCCATTGGCCAGGAGCGTAGGGGGGATGCCGGATACGTAGGCGGTCCGCC
The DNA here is from genome assembly GCA_033026305.1 of Cirrhinus molitorella. Taxonomy (NCBI): domain Eukaryota; kingdom Metazoa; phylum Chordata; class Actinopteri; order Cypriniformes; family Cyprinidae; genus Cirrhinus; species Cirrhinus molitorella. The sequence goes on along the minus strand of CM065117.1, from coordinate 19,761,557 downwards.
TGCCTCTGGGTGCGGCGAACTGCTCGTTGAAGGTGTATGTGAGCCGAGTTCCAAGTCTCCTCGCTCCGTCGCAACCAGTAGTCCACAGCGGGGAGATCGGAGGGTTCGCCGGCCCAGGGGAAGAGAGGTGGTTGAAATCCTAGCACACACTGGAAGGGGGTCAGGTTGGTTGACGGCTTTCGGAGGGAGTTTTGTGCATATTCGGCCCACATCAGAAATCGGCTCCAGTCGTGCTGATGGTTGTGGCAGTAAGACCGGAGATATCGGGAAAGTTCTTGGTTAAGGCGCTCTGCCTGGCCATTGGACTGTGGATGGTATCCCGAGGTCAGACTGACGTTAATTCCAAGCAGGCGACAGAAGGAGGACCACACCCGAGAAGTAAACTGGGGGCCCCGGTCAGAGACAATATCCTCGGGTAGACCATAGAAGCGGAAAACCTGGTTGCAGAGGGACTCGGAGGTCTCCATGGCTGTGGGTAGTTTGGGTAGAGGGATGAGACGGCAGGCCTTAGAGAAGCGGTCGATTACGGTGAGGACGGTGGTGTAACCCTGGGAGACCGGTAGGTCGGTAACGAAGTCGATGGCGAGGTGCGACCAGGGGCGTTGAGGGAGAGGCAAAGGTTGGAGAAGACCGGCCGGGTGATGATGGGGTACCTTGGAGATATTGCAGGTGGTGCATGAGCGGATGAAGTTAATGGTGTCTGACTGCATGGATGGCCACCAGAAACGATTGGAGAGAAGCTGTAACGTGGCGTTGATACCCGGGTGCCCTGAGCTGGGGGTTGTGTGGACGAGTGAAATGACTCGGGTGCGTAAGGACAGGGGAACGTACGTGCGGTCCTGGGGACAGTCTGGTGGAGTGGGTTCTTGGAGCTGAGCCTCAGAGATCTCCGTCATAATATCCCAGTGAACAGGGCCGATAACCATGGAGCCGGGTAGGATGGGTTCGGTAGGAATGGGTTCCTGATGATCCTCTGTAATGCGGGAGAGAGCGTCGGCCTTGGTGTTGAGTGAGCCGGGTCTGTATGTTACCTTGAAGTCAAAGCGAGTGAAGAAGAGGGCCCAGCGAGCCTGCCGGTGGTTCAATCTCTTGGCCGAGCGAAGGTATTTGAGGTTTCGATGGTCAGTAAGAACGGTGAATGGCAGGCGGGACCCCTCAAGCCAATGACGCCACTCCTCCAAGGCGAGCTTAATGGCGAGGAGCTCTCTGTTACCGACATCATAGTTACGCTCCGCTGGGGCTAACTTGTGGGAAAAGAAGGCACAAGGGTAGAGTTTGGCTGGATCACCGTGTCGCTGGGAGAGCACGGCTCCTACACCGGTGCTAGAGGCGTCGACTTCGACTAGGAACTCCCTCTCGGGGTCTGGATGGTGCAGGATGGGAGCGCTGGTGAAGCGAAGCTTTAAGTCCTGAAAAGCCTGCAGTGCTGGAGTGGACCAGACAAGACGTTGGTTACCGGCCTTGATCATAGAGGTAAGAGGAGTGGCGTGGGTGCTGAAGTTTCGGATGAAGCGTCGGTAGAAGTTGGCGAAGCCCAAGAAGCGCTGGAGCTGGCGGAGGGTGGTGGGTAGGGGCCAGTCGGTGACAGCTTTAACCTTCTTGTCATCCATGGCAACCCCTTCTGTGCTGATGATGTAGCCCAGGAAGGAGACCCTTGACTGATGGAATTCGCACTTCTCAATCTTTGCGTAGAGTTGGTTGGACAATAGGCGTTGGAGAACGGCTCTGACATGTCGCACATGGTCCTGATAGGAGTCTGAGTAGACCAGGATGTCGTCTATGTAGATGATGACCCAGCGATTGAGCATGTCCCGGAAAAGGTCGTTCACAAAGGACTGAAAACAGGATGGACTGTTGGCAAGTCCGAAGGGCATCACCTGATACTCATAGTGACCAGAGGTGGTAGAGAAGGCCGTCTTCCACTCATCTCCCTCTCTGATGCGAATTAAGTTGTAGGCGCTCCTCAGGTCCAACTTGGTGAAGATGGTGGCAGTACGAAGTTGCTCCAGAGCAGACGGCACCAGGGGCAGCGGGTATCGAAACTTGATGGTGATGTCGTTGAGAGCTCTGTAATCGATGCAGGGCCGGAGACCGCCGTCCTTCTTCTTCACAAAGAAGAATCCAGCTGATGCAGGAGACGTGGAGGGTCGGATGAATCCCTTAGCCAGCTCCTCCTGGATGTAGGCCTTCATGGCTTCTGACTCGGGTTGTGACAGGGGAAAGATGCGCCCCCTAGGTGGTGTAGAACCAGGTATCAGGTCAATGGCGCAGTCTCCAGGCCGATGGGGTGGTAGATGAGTGGCCAGGGTCTTGCTAAAGGCTGCCCTCAGGTCATGATATTCAGGTGGAAGGGTGGTTTCGGCAGGCAGGGGTTCTGACAGGAGTAGACCTGAAGAGCCGGCGGCCGTGGGTTCAGGTGTGGGTGCTCCGGACGAGAGACAGTGCTGACGGCAGTGCGGGGACCAACGGGAGATCTTGTGTAGGGTCCAAGAGACGGTGGGATTGTGCTGGGTGAGCCAGGGGTAGCCGAGAATGATGGGGGTGCGTGGTGAAGTGATGTGGAAGAGACGGATGACCTCGGTGTGGTGATCGACGCTCAGGACCAGGTCCGTGGTGGTGTGGTTGACAGATCCAGATCCAAGCGGTCTCCCGTCAAGGGCGGCTACTGCAACATTGGAGGCACATAACAGCTGTGGTATGTTATTAGTCCGAGCAAAGGTTACATCAATAAAGTTCCCTGCAGCCCCTGAGTCAATAAGAGCAGTAGTCTGAATGGTTTTGCCATCGTAAGTTAATTTAACAGGCAGGGTGAAATCAGAATGAGGAACAGAGTAGGAACTCACCGGATTAGATCGTCGGGGTGGTCGGGTGGGGCAGTTGAGCCGGACGTGGCCAGGCTGACCGCAGTAAAGGCACAAGTTCTCCCTGAAGCGACGATCTCTCTCCTGCAGAGTCAGCCGAGTGGAACCGATCTGCATGGGTTCTGGTGAGGGTTGTGCGATGGAGGGTGTGTTGAATGGGAAGTGAGAGCCGGTGGCGAGGGAACGAGCTGGTCTTCTAGCCCGCATCATGTTATCAAATTTGATGGATAATTGAATGTACTCATCCAGAGAAAGGCCCTCCTCGCGGCATGCCAGTTCAGCCTGGAGATCCGAGTTGAGTCCAGCACGATAATGAGCCAGCAGGGGTCCCTCATTCCAAGTGGTTTGAGCTGCCAGAGTCCTGAATGACAGAGCATAATCCGCCGCCGTGCATCTTCCTTGACGGAGAGCCATCAGCTGTTCGTCGGGACTGCGTCCATCAGCGGAGTGCTGGAAAACTGTGCGGAAACGCTGGAGAAACTCCGCAAATGCGAAGAAGGCCGGCCGTTCAGGGTTCCAGAGCGCGGTGGCCCATTCGAGTGCTCTACCAGAAAGCAACGAGCAGACAAACGCTATCCGGCTGTTATCGTTGGGGTACAATGAAGGCTGTTGTTCAATGAAAAGAGAGCATTGTAATAAAAACCCCTTACATTTAGCTGGTGAGCCGTCGTATTTCTCTGGCAGAGCCAAACGCGGTCCGGAAGCGGCAGTGGGAACGCCGGATGGCAAGGCCGCGGCAAGTGGTGGCTGCAGGTTCGGCGTAATCGTGGCCTGGAAGGACTGCAAAGCTTTCACCAGCTCCTCCGTGAGCGTGTTGAGCCGGGCGATCTGATGCTGGTGTGCCGCTAGCATGGAGGCTTGAGCGCTTAGCTCCGTGCTAAGCTGGCTAACCGTCGCTGGATCCGTGGTTGGCGAAGTTTTCTGTAACGAAGCAGAATCGGGAGACTTGGGATCCATTTGCGAACGGTTTATTGATAACAGCGTAGTCAAACAAGCAAGGTCCGAAACAACAACAGTGGGGAGTGTCAGAGGCGAGTCCAGAGAATAAACGTAATCCGTGCGGAAGTCCGGGGCCGGCAGCAAGCGGGGGTAATCCGTAAACGAGCGAACTGGTCGGGGCAAACAGAGAGGGTTCGTAATCCAGAAAACAGTCCGATTCGGTACACGAGAGGTCAGTCCACAAAAGAAACGCTCGGAGATGTAGGCCATGGGCAATACAAAACTTCGCGACTGGCGTAGATCAATGGCGGCTATTTATATCCGGGACCTGCGCCGTGAGATGGCCGCGGCGCAGGAGGTACGCAGGGGGTTATGGGGAATGGAGTCCGGGTTAGAATTCGGGAGAGGGTTCCCGCTGTCGGCCACTGGGGGGAGCCACAGAACCCGGATTCGTGACAAACAGCATATAAATAATACTAAAAATAACAAAAAAAAGTAATTTTTATTACTAAATGCTAAATACTTCAAATACATCTAAATAAAAATAATATAAAAAATGACAAAAGCACAAAACAAAATAAAACAAAACTGAAAATATATAAAAAAAGAAGTTTATTTAGAATTTAAACAAATACAGTATACAAATACTACTAACAATAAAAATAACAAAACTTTAATTGAAATAAGGTTGAAATAAAAGAAAATAAATATATTAGATGAAACACTTTAGTAAAAATTAGTAATGCCTTGCCTTAACTAACTGAAATAAGTAACTTGAACTTTGCATGCTTGAACTTTTAGAATAACTTAATGCTCAATACTTAAAATAAATAAAGAAACAAATCTAAAAAATAAAAAATAAAAAAATCTAAATGGAATAAACTAAATAAATAAAAATGACAAACCCACATAACTACAAAAAAAAATGATTGTTGAAACTGATTGATTGATGAAACTTTTACAATTACTAAATGCTAAATACTTCAAATAAATCGAAATAGAAATATTTCTTTAAAATAAATAAAAACGACAAGCATATAACAAAACTCAAATGAAAACTGAAAATATAAAAATATAAAAAAGCTCATTTAGAATTTAAATAAATACTATAACAGCATATAAATAGTACTAAAACAACACTGCAGAAGTCATAGATCATATTATTTAATAAAGTTTATGGTGCTATTTTAAAGCTTGACAGTCCTTATTAATTTTCACTATATGGAAAAAAGGCAGTTAAGACTTTCAGCAAAATGCACTCATTTGTGTTCCACAGAAAAAAGCAACCCATTTGTGTTTGAAACAACATAAAGGCGAGCAAATGACAGAATTTTCATTTCTGCGTAAACTGTTCCTTTAACAAAGATTTATGTGGCTTTTAGTCACCGCGAGAGTCCCTTTGTCTGGGTAACAAATGGATAGAGTCATCTAAAAAAACACTAATAAAATATATTACCTGTACTGAGATGAATGTTACTCTCCCACAAAAAAAGGCTCATTTTAAAACCAAAGAAGATAATAAAAATTATACGTTTAGGCATGAATCATCTGAACAGGAGTAGTGGCAGCTCGACATGGGCTACTAGCAAAAGACCAAGGAGCAACACTGATAAAACCTCCGTTGATGCGCATTAGCTGTTAACCCATGTCTTGTATAATTTAACCCCTGACAAGGTTCTGGTCTAATCGATCCTCTCATTATGACAGGTCTAAAACTGACAGAGTTTGGTTTGGTCCACATCTAGTGCGCTGTTGAGACAGGAGGTGTCACCGCACGACCCCCCTTCTGCCTAAAGACAAATTAAGCCATCGATTTTCCTTTTTGTACCTCAACTGCTATTGATTGTGCCGTGTCGTCTAAAATTACCCGCGCTAACATCGTATCCATTTCCACTAGGCGATCTGACACAGAAAGCCGCCCTTCCTATACACATACACATATATAAACACATGCAGGGATCATGTAGCATTGTGCTCCACATTTCACTGGGTGGTTGATGTATGCGACAAACACAGCACCTGCAAGCCACAGGGTGCTTTAAAATGCTGCTGTATAATAAGACACCGCCGAGGTATATAAAGCACACATCAGTCATACAAAAACAACCATGAGGTGTGTGCATTAAGCTTTGGTATTACTGTACAACGTTCGCTCTTGCAGCTTAATTGAACGCCTGGATCATTTAACTAAAGAAAATGACTTCATATGGTGATTTTCTCAGGTGCTGTTATCTACTAATGTATCCAAACTTCAATTAAAAGTGGAGGTACAATCCGATTTGTTCTGCTTTTTTTTTTATCTCCTGCAGACAATCTTCTTGATATATATTCACTGTGAAGCCATTGTGTGACTTCCAGCTCTATGCAAACATTAAGACATGGCAGTGTTTAGTTAGGTGCAGAAGCACATGCAGAACTGCAATGTTCTACCTGGTCTCATGACAGAAAGGTACCTGGTGGCACTTTTTCGCAAGACGCAAAATACGTACAAATAAGTATGTACATATAACTGCAATTTCACAATTTTGCAAAAAAAAAAAAAAAAAAGAACTCTGTAAAAGGCAGTAAAATTCACAAAATTTACAGAGTTTGATAAAGCACAATTACTTGAAGAATATTATATAACGACTTAAAAACGGTAGACTTAAAAAGACGGTAGGTTTGTTTGAAAATCATAAGAAATTATATAATCACTTGAAAACTTAAAATCTCAAAATTCATCCTTTGAAAACCATCAAAATCAGACCTTGCATTACCATTGAAAATGTTATCCAAAAAATATGAAAATATGATCGTTTAAGAATTATAAAACATTACGTTTAAATACCGCATTTTCACGTCTATGTTAAAAAATGGGAGTGACGGTTAAAGGGTTAACCATATTAACATGAAATAATGGTCTGAAATACTACGATTTTTTTTAAAGTGGAGCCTTGAATTAAAGGTTTATTGAACCATCAGATGAAAAAAAAGTTTTAAATATAATAATCATATTTGATACCGCAGGCCTTTGGCTCATATAGTGAGAATACACTGTAAAAAACAAAAAACACAATTTGTTGAGTCAACTTAAAATAATTTGTTACCCTGCTGCCTTAAAATTTTAAGTTCAGTCAACTCAAGTAAGTTTATTAAGTTCAAATAAGTTGAAATGTTTAGCTGTACTAAGTGACAGATATTCAAGTTGACTAAACTAAAAAAAGTGTTTGTTAAACTTAACAGCTGTGTTTGTAACTCGGCTGCCTTACAATTTCAAGTTGAATCGACTCAAATATCATTTCAAGTTGACTAAACGTTTTTCGAGTTGACTGAACTTAAAATTTTAAAGCAGCCAGGTAACAAATAATTTTAAGCTGACTTAAGTATTTTTTATTTTATTTTTTTTTACAGTGTATGGCACTCAAACTCAAGTAGAAAAAAAAAAAAACACCTCAATGTTATTTAGAAATCTAGATGAAAAGATAAAATTCTGATAGCTGATAGCTTGTAATGTACACTCTTAAAAATAAAGCTTCTTTGAAGGCTCTATGAAGAACCTTGAATATCCATGGAACCTTTCAAATGCAGAAAACGTTCTCTATAGTTGACAAGGTTCTTTAGATTTTTAAAATGTTCTTCAAAATTGTTCTTTTAGCAACCGTTCAATAAAAGGTTCTTTGAGGAACCAGAAATAGCTCTTCTATGGCATCACAGCAAAAACACCCTTTTGCAATCTTTATTTTTAAGAGTGTATAGATCAATGTGATTATAGCAAACAAAACACATATAAATATTAGGGGTGGGCGATTTGACCACCTTAATTCACAATTGACCTATCGGCCCTTAGTTTGTGAGTTTCCCACTGTCTTACAATGACAGCTGTCAGTGTGAAAACCTTGTCCGAAGAGGTTTTTGATCAATTTTGAACACAGAAGGACCACCTCTCGTCAAGAAGCATTCAAATAGGGCTGTAATATGCCATGGAGAGATATATAAATGATTTTAAATAAATATGGTTTGTAACATGATTAATTGGAAATCAAGGGTTTACAGATTGCAATGCAAACGGAAGAAATCTCATGTTACGGTCGTCGTGATCGCAGATGACAACATCCAGGATCAACACTGTTCATGTACCGCTCTGTAAGATTAATTATTTTACATTTAACCAGTTTAATATGGAGAGGCACTGAAATGTAGATATGTTTTTTGACCTACACTGTATATAACGTAAGAATAGTTAGCTGAGGTTTGTACGTTAGCATGGCCTCACTAACTTTAACGTTAGCTAGTTTTAGCCAGAGATATTAACAATATTTATAGACATTAACTGCTTGAGCAGATGAAAAAGGCCACTTAATGAGAGTATGACAGAAAATAAATGTTAAATAATCAAATAAATTCCAAATTCCATTGCCAATGCTCTCAGGATACCTGGAATCAGTGTTACAGATACCTCAGGCACATCGTTTTATTATTTTTGTACCATAAACACCATTAAAACGACGAGAGCTTCGGATCTTCCAATGTTTCTCTATGGCGCTGCAACCTATAGATGTCCGAGTTTCATCTCCGTGCAGCTGATACTCAACTGCCATTGGCTCATCTGCATTCTAGGGGCGGGGCTTAGCGATAGGTCAATTCAGTTTCACGGTCGTTTGTGTAAAAAGTGATTATATGCCGTAGCAAGATTTCATATGATTTAGAGAAACAAAATGTTTGTACAAAAAAGTTCAAATGTCCATTTTTTCAATGCGGCCCTTGAGTATTGTATGCACTGTATGCAGCACTGAAGATATCTGCTTGACTGAATTAAGAGATGCTGGCACTACTTTTTTGGAAGTTTCAAGAAACCATTTAGCTCTATAGGTTATTAAATACAAGTTTTCCGAAGTACAGCTTGATCAGAAACTGCATTCAAATATAGAGTCAAAAACCTCCAGCCATCTACTGATATAATGTAGTGTCAGTATTAGTAAACTGGACTATCACCATTTCAAAGGCTGAAGTACTTCTCATCATCAGCTATTCCCATACCAATCATTTCTGCTACATTGCAGTATGTCTTTTGTTTCAGCGTCTGTGCAAATTTGCCTTTTCCACCAGACTCCAGAAGGGGCTTTTATAGCTCATGCTTTGTGCTCTGTAATAATTGGTAATCTCACCCACGCTCCCTTGACTGCCAATTAGGGCTCAGCCTCAACTGGGTCTATTTACCCAAAGTGCTTTCCGCTGAAGACGTCTCCTTATAATGCATTACTGAAGCTCAACTCCGATTCATAGTCTCCCTATACACTGAGAACTGTAGATATCCTGTAGAAACTGTAGGAACTCATAATATAAGGGAGCAATATATCTACATACTGTAACTACTAGAAAATATGATTGCATATGCATGTGGCATAAAATTAATCAGGATCTCAAGACTGAACTAGGTATGTTTACTACAAACAACCACTAAAACTAAAATATAAAATATAGTGATGCACAGCAGCATTGCTTAATTGGTTTATTCACATGAGCTGTCTAAATGAAGCAATTCACATCATTTACTCATCTTCATGCCGAGCCAAACTTGCGTAATTATTTCTTCTGTGGAACAAAACAGAAGATATTTTAATGTTAGAGGTCACACAACTTACACTAAAGGTTTGGATCCATGTTCTTGTTTTCAATTGTAATCAGTTTTTAACAATGTCGCTTGTATGGAACATAATTTTGTTCTAGGGCAGAAAGAAAAAGCTGACACACGGCTTATAAAACAACAAGAAATTCTTCGGTTTTCCTCTCTTGTTAGTCTTGGCTGGGCTGCTTGCAGGTTATTGGTGTGAAGGACCTTGGACACACAAGTAATGAGTAGATATCCAACACTGCAGCCACTCTCTCACTCATTATCCATTTTATAGCATCCCAAACTGCATCAGTTCCAGTCCCTAGCAAGATTTGCTCCATCACTGATAGAGTGAAGAGCAGTGGATCCTACCAAACACAACATCCTTCTAAAAAGACCCTAATATACAAGCTTCTTTCTTCAAAAATTGAAAATACAGAATGACTTGTCTGATTTGCAAAGGCATACGCAAACTTTTATCCAATTAAACTCTCCCAAGGATGAAAATATCCCTGCTAATATCACTTTCCACCATGGGGCTCAAGGTTTGGCTGGTTAGCATTGCCTGTGGCGACAGATTTTGCTGTAACTATTTATTACAATCAATGGTAAGCTATTTAAATTTACCATTGACTGTGAATATTAAAAAGTAATTATAAAGAAGTTGTGGTTTAGCAATATGTCTAAACTAAAAGCTATAGAGTCCTGCAGTGATGTTGTTTTTTTGTAGGCCGAAATCTGGAAACAAGTTTGCATTGTAGCAAGTTCTTACGTCCTGAAAAAGAAATGCGAAATACAAACTTACGTTTTTGCAAACTTGCATTTGTGAAAAAGGGTAAGAATTGTGAGGTATTTATCTTGCAATTCTGACTTTTTTCTTGCAATTATGAGTTTTGTATCACCCAACTCGGAGGAAAAAAAGTCAGAATTGCGAGATACAAACTTGCATTTGCAAAAAAAAAGAAAAGAAAAGAATTGCAAGATACACAAACTTGCATTTGTGGGAAAAAAGTAACAATTGTTCGTTTTTATCTTGCTATTCTGACATTATTACTTGCAATTGTGAGTTTATATCATACAACTCTGAGAATATAAGTCAGAATTTTGATTTTATATCACATAATTTTGAGGGAAAAAAAGTCAGAATTGTGAGTTTGTATCATGCAATTCTGAGAGAAAAAAAGTCAGGATTGTGCGTTTATATCTCACAATTTGGACTTTTTAACTTGCAATCGTGAGTTTATATCACAATTCTGAGAAAAAAAGTCTGAATTTCAAGATATGAACTTGCGTTTGTAAAAAAAAAGGTAAGAATTGCAAGGTTTTTATCTTGCAATTCTAACTTTTTTTCTCGCAATTGTGAGTTTTGTATCACCCAACTCGGAGGAAAAAAAGTCAGAATTGCGAGATACAAACTTGCATTTGCAAAAAAAAAAAAAAAAAGAAAAGAAAAAGAATTGCAAGATACACAAATTTGTGGGAAAAAGTAACAATTGTTCGTTTTTATCTTGCTATTCTGACATTATTACTTGCAATTGTGAGTTTATATCATACAACTCTGAGAATATAAGAGCATTTGTAGCATGCAATTCTGAGAAAAATAAAGTCAGGATTGTGCGTTTATATCTCAAAATGTGGACTTTTTAACTTGCAACTGACTTAAAGTCAGTGGGTTTTCTGAATTGGGTTCTAGTTAAATGCCTGAAATAAGTCTATGGTGGACACAAGCTCAAGATGTTTTCATGTTGTTGAAATTTGCATTTGCAAGAATAAAGAATTGCAAGATACACAAACTCGCATTTGCGGGGAAAAAAAGGTAGGAATTGCGGATTTTTCTCTTGCTATTTGATTTTATTACTTGCATTTGTAAGTTTATATCATGCAATTCTGAGGAAAAAAATCTGAGTTTATATCTCATAATTCTGAGGAAAATGCTAGAATTGCAAGTTTGTATCACGCATTCTGATGAGGAAAAGTCAGAATTGCCAGATACAAACTTGCTTTTGCAATAAAAAAAAAATTATTTCTGTTTTTTATCTTGCCATTATGAGTTTATATCAAACAATTCTGAGAAAATAAGTCAGAATTGTGAGTTTATATCTCGCAATTCTGACTTTATAACCCATAGCGAGTTTATATCTCATAATTCAGTGGGGAAAAAAGTCAGAATTGCAAGTTTGTAGCATGCAATTCTGAGAAAAAAAAAGTCATAATTGTGAGATAGTGTCACAATAACCTTTTTTTAATTTAGTGGTGGAAACAGGCTACCATATTAAAATTAATTTTTTAAAAGCTTTTTCTAATTTTGAAAAACGTAGTTGCTAACAAGTGGTTTAATTGGACTACATTAAACGTCAAACGACCAGCTAAAATCATCTATTCATTAGTTCACTTTCACAGCCTTGTTGCATTTATAATCGCACTTTTGCAAACTCTTCTAACTGAAGTCATGTGACTGTAGTGTAGATTTGTTTTCTTCTGGTAATTGTATTCAGGATCCATAAAAGTTGCGTTCATCAACATGATGAACAAAACTTGAAAGAATCATAAACTTTTGTTGCCCACAGAGCTTATTTTCTGCAATAATCCTAAAGCCAAAGGAAAAATCATATTGGTTTTTGTCACGAGAAACTTCTGCGTGGCCTACAAAAATACATCATCACCCCAGCTCTCTATTTCCTTTACATGCACAAAAAAATCCATTCATTTCACAAGGTCTTTAAAATAATCTTTAATTCCCATCTAACAAACTTCAAAGCCATGTGCTGTCAACATCTAAACATGCTTTCAACAAATTACCACCGCTGATCAATTCCACTTTAATCGCTTTGAGAATTCTGAGAATCCATCAAGCAGTTCTTTGAAACTCAAGGTGTTAGAAGCTTCAGCAAAACAGACCGAGATGAAAACATCACAGACGTGAGGAGGAACAATGCCGATGAGTGTAGGCGAAGATTCTGTAATGTGCATGTAAGTCTATGGGGACCACGTTTTCCTCAAATGTCAAGCATAATCAAGGCCACATATATAGACAACAATACATTCATACAGCATTAATCATTTATTCTTCCTTTATTTCTTTAAGCAGGATAGAATTGTTTAAAAGCTGTATTAAGGACAGTTGACCCTGGTACTTGAGTCTTAGACCATTTTTGAAGATCTTGGTCTTGACTGCATTTGTACTTGTTTTTCTCTAAGAAAAATTGACTACAACACTAGTTCACCCTAAAATGATCGTTTTGTTAATTACTCACCCTTTTGTCACTTTGAACCATGACTTTATGTATTCTGTGAAAAATAAAAGGAGAAATTCTGAAGAATGTCTTCTTTTCACTTTTGTGTGCTATAGAGTAGTTATACAGGTTTGGAATAAGTAAATAATCCCGAAATGTAAATTTGGAGGTGAACTACACCTTTAATAGCAGAAACATTAGCCAAAAAGGGGTTAAGGAATACTAGTAGAAATGCTGAGTGATATACACACACACACACATATTGTCACCTTGATTCACCGTGACTGCAGGGCCATTAGGGAACCAAAGCAGATATTAAGGAGGCCACATAATAAGCGCATGTTTTCTCATATCTTTATAAAGTACTCAAAGAGATTAAACAGCCATTGCAAAGTGAAGGGCAATGAGGTTGCCTGTAGTGTGAAGACTCACAGCATAGCAGGCAGTACAGAGGAACAGCTCCCTCTAGTGTAAAACTGCACATCAGCACTATAATAAAAGGGGCCTTGGGTCAAATACAGACAAGGAAATAATGCAGTCAAAGAGCTGTCATAAAACTTAAGACTTTGTTTTTTTTAAGCATTGTTCCATCTTGTCAGAGACATGGACTGGCAACTATTGATTTGGGATTTACTCTCAGGTCCGACTCTCAAATTGTCCAGCTCATACAACAGCAGACAGGAGTGAATTAAATAATGTCAGTCAGTCTCTGAACAACTGTCAAGCCAATGTCCTCTAACTTGCAATAGCCTTTAGTAATACCTGTAACTGTTGTAACAGAAGAAGTTAGATACTTCAGAATGCTGCTTTAGTTAAACATAAGCAGAAAAATGCTCATCTGTATTCAATTAACAGGAGTTTTATATTTGTTCTCCAAACACATAATATCCCAATTTTTCATAAATTAGGTGAAGACATTAGTGATTCAATTTTTGCTTCTGTTCATACTGCTCAATCAGTTGTGACTGTCAGTTTAAAGGTAATTTGATCTGTCGTAAACAGTTTGATTGACAGGTGATCTGACCAGTCGTAACGCCGAATCTGCCATTCTGTCCGACAAACATATCAGACAGGAGAGTAGATTAACTTTGATGGACTTAAACTTGACATATTATGTGTACTGATGTCTTTCCATGGTTGAAATAAAATAGGTTCTTCTTTTGTTCATACATGTTTTTTGTGTGTGTGTGCTTTAAAAAAAAAAAAGAAAAGATGACCGGTTCACGTGTCGATTTATCTAATGAGGCAATACAGGCTGTGTCCAAAATGCTGTATCATTCTAATCTTACTATTTCTGCATTATCTAGTATGTATTCTGTTTATAGTGTGCACATTTTCTGTATGCATGGAATACCAGGATTTGCCAGAATCTGCTAAAAATACACTGAAATAAGTATAGAAGCTGTGTTCGGAATGGCATACTACCATACAACTACTACTCTACTGCAGTATGCTATGTGTATACTGTGAATAGCATGTGAAAGTAAATTGTACTTTAATCTCTATGGCACATTTTCTATCAAGTCAAATGACATCACCTTTATCTCTATAGCCCTTTACAGTAATGACTGTTTTAAATATATTACATAATAATAATATTGCAGTAATATAGTATATAAATAACAGACAGTATCTCACAGAAGTCAGTACACCCCTCACATTTTTGTAAATATTTTATTATATGTTTTCAGATGACGACACTGAAGGAATTACACTTTGCTACAATGTAAAGTAGTGAGTGTACAACTTGTATAACAGTGTAAATTTGCTGTCCCCTCAAAATAACTCAACACACAGCCATTAATGTCTAAACCACTGGCCACAAAAGTGAGTACACCCATAAGTGAAAATGTCCAAATTGGGCACAATTAGCCATTTTCTCTCCCCAGTGTCATGTGACTCATTAGTGTTAAAAGGTCTCAAAAAAGCCAGCAAACAGTTTGCTGAAGACAAGCAGACTAAAGACATGGATTAATGGAACCTTATTCTGTGGTCTGGTTTACCAAGTTTACCAAGGTAAACTTATTTGGTTCAGATGGTGTCAAGCGTGTGTGGTTGCAACCAGGGGAGGAGTACAAAGACAACTGTGTCTTGCCTACAGTAAAGCATGGTGGTGGGAGTGTCATGGTCTGGGGCTGCGTGAGTGCTGCTGGCACTCGGGAGCTGAACAACTAAATGTTCATTGTTAAATTGTTCATTAAGGGAACCATGAATGCCAACATGTACTGTGACATACTGAAGCAGAGACTGGGCCGCAGGGCAGTATTCCACTGCCTTGCTAAAGAAGCTGAGGGTAGAGGTGATGGACTGGCCAAACATGTCTCCAGACCTAAACCCTGAGCATCTGTGGGGCATCCTCAATCCACCAGCTTCGTGATGTTGTCATGGAGGAGTGGGACTCCAGTGGCAACCTGTGAAGCTCTGGTGAACTCCATGCCCAAGAGGATTAAGGCAGTGCTGGAAAATAGTGGTGACCACACAAATTATTGACACTTTGAGCCAAATTTGAACATTTTCACTTAGGGGTGTACTCACTCTTGTGGTGAGCAGTTTAGACATTAATGGCTGTGTGTTGATTTATTTTGAGGGGATAGCAAATTTACACTGTTATACAAGCTGTACACTCACTACTTCACATTGTAGACATAAGTGTCATTTCTTCAGTGTTGTCACATGAAAAGATATAATAAAATATTTACAAAAATGTGAGGGGTGTACTCACTTCTGTGAGATACTGTATATAAAACAAATTATATTTTAATTATGCAAACAGAATAAAATTTCACTGTAAACTTCAATAAGAAACAGAGTGTGTTTACTCTAAGAACAAATAGATCGATTTGTAAGCAAAGCCCACCAATGTCTGGCTATGAAAATCAGCACTGCAAACTCATACTTGACAAACTTGACAAACTCATACTTTTTCCCTTCACATACCAGCTCAGAAAGGCATTTATTTTGTAATAAAAATAGAGTAAATATTTGGAAAGTGGAAAGACAATTCCTAATTAATAATACAGTGTATTTAGGTATGCTTAGCTGTAGGTGTAGCTAGGTTTTTGTCCCAATAAAGTGGCATTAATGTTATATTATATATAAACTGAACAAAATTATAAATGCATCACTTTTGTTTTTGCCCCCATTTTTCATGAGCTGAACTCAAACATCTAAGAACTTTTCTGTGTACACAAAGGCCTATTTCTCTCAAATATTGTTCACAAATTAGTGAGCACTTCTCCTTTGCCAAGATAATCCATCCACCTCACAGGTGTGGCATATCAAGATGCAGATTAGACAGCATGATTATTGCACAGGTGTGCCTTAGGCTGGCCACAATAAAAGGCCACTCTAATAAAAGGCCATTCTCTTTCAGAGAATTTGGCAGTACATCCAACCGACCTCACAACCGCAGACCACATGTAACCACACCACACCAGCATCTTCATCTCCAAGATTGTCTGAGACCGGCCACCCGGACAGCTGCTGCAACAATTGGTTTGCGGATATTTTTGATGAAATAGACAGCAACGCAACTGCCATGTTCAAGGCTTAGAAAGGTAGTAAGGACATTGTAAAAAAATAGTCCATGTGACATCAGTGGTTCAACTTTAATGTTATAAAGCTACAAGAACATGTTTTGTGCGCAAAGAAAAAAATTACAACTTTATTGAACAATTTCTTCACAAAAGTACCACAACGCATACTATTTTTGTTTTCTTTGCGCACAAATATATTCTCATTTTATAACATTACGGTTGAACCACTGATGTCACATGGACTATTTCAATGATGTTCTTACTACCTTTCTGGGTATTGAATGTGTCAGTTGCATACCTGTCTATACAGGTTCAGAAAGCTCTCGGATTTCATCAAAAATATCTTTATGTGTTCTGAAGATGAATGAAGGTCTTACGGATTTGGAACGATGTGGGGGTGAGTAATTAATGACAGAATTTTGTTTTTGGGTGAACTATCCTTTTAAGGCTATTAAGTGTAAAAACCAGTCTCGTAAAGAAAAAAAAATGTGCCAGTAGCGATACTTTTGTCAAATTATATTATGTTTTTAGACAGTTTCAAGAAAACATTCCAGTGAGTAGCACTAAAAACACTAGAAGCACACAATTTGTTTGAAATATTTTTCTGTTCGTTAATTTAGCGCAGCAGTAATTAATCGATAATATGTCTGTAAGTAAAAGAAATAAATGTGTTTTACTGCCACTAGTGTTCATTTCAGCTGGAAACTACAATGAATTTTATGTATAGGTGTGTTTTAGAGTTTTAATAACGCAATGAGCTAGGGTTTCAATTTTTTCTACATTTTATTCACAGAAATCAGAAAAAAAAATAAATAAATTTAATTTGAAAATCCAGTATTAGTATCAATATCTGTGACACTGGCAGTTGGATCAATAGAATAGTGGTAAACTCACACCAGTGGTTGAGCCAGTGTTGCTGTGTCAGGCTGGTCTGGATCACTGTCAGCATTACATTTTTTATTTATCACCCAAAAAAAAGCCAGACAGCAGCATTCTGCTGCAGTGTGTGAATACAGCCATAGCATCTAAACTCCATTTCTCAGACAAAAGACTAATCAGATCAGACCCGTGTCGTGTGTCATCTATCAATCTAAAGAGCCAAGGCAAAATATTCTTATAAATATACTTCAAATACAGTTAAGAGAATCATCCTCCTTCATTTTGACCTCGGTTCGTCTCAGCAAGAACAATTTTTAGTGAGAACACTAAAGAGTTCGACTGAATAAACTAATTGGTTCTGCGCTACTTTCACTGACCTCGCTGGGACTATTTTCTCAGTGGTTGGTGTTCGAAATGACTCCACTTTAAAGGTCTGTAATTGAGTTCTACCTGTGGCCGTGTGACAGAGAGAGCAAAGCCACATGTGGTCAAATACCCAGTGCTGAACGCTAAAACCGTATTATTTTCCCCCATCAAAACAAGGCACAGTAACTTAAGTCTTTAAACTTAAGAAATGAAGAAAGGAGATTCAGTAACTGACAGGATTGATAATACGACTATTGCTATTGCAGACAATGTCGCTTTGTGTGTCTTAATATAAAGCCTCACTGCTATAAAGACCATTGTTCAATCAATTGAAAACCACCACGCATTCAACCTACAATCATGAAATGGGTGAATTACACAATTAAGTACATTCAGTCTTATCCGGACCACCTTATCTGGCTTCCTCTGTATTTCAGGACTATTTCCGGCCTCATGCGGCGGACCCCGAATGACCTCATGTTGTGCGGTCGGGGTTGTTAGCGCTCAGACTTCTGCAGGCTCTAGCACGTTCCCTCATTAGTGGAAGCGCAGGAGTTTCACAGTGGCTGTGGAGTGTGACACTGCTGCCCACCGCCGGCCCGAGACCTCGGGTCAGGGCAGAGCTCATCAGAACCTCTGCAGGAAACAGTTTCAGGTCGATGTTCTGAGAGTAAAGCTTGCGGGGCACGGCGAGAGGGGCGTGCTGGAGGAAAGAGCATGGCGGGACGGTGTAGCTGAGCTAAAATCAGCCAATGAAGATGAAGAGTGTTGAGAATATTCAGAGGCAAAACACACACACACACACAAGCTCACGTGTCACCCAGAAACCCCTATTAAATGTCTAGCAGGAGCCAGTGAATCTCAATTAGAGAGAATAATGTTTTTTGTTAAAATACAGCCGCTGCTTTTAATTCAGAGCGTACTCATAATGCATCATGGTGATATCAGCTCTGCCTTCCACTGTTCTGTAAGTGCAATTGATTTATCCTCCTCTGGAGAGAGAGGGAACACAGATAAACCAAGAGGCAAGCTCATAACAGGGCTGATCTTTCACCTGATCTCACACACTTGGACACCGGCCGAGGGCAGGCTAACATGTTGTTTTTTTTTAACGATTTCTCAAGAAAAAGTGATTGTACTTGCTTGTTTGAAACTCTCTCTGGTGCTAATGAGATTTGAGGGAGAGAAAACTAAAATTAATCAGAGCGGATGATATAAGATTAGCTTTTAGAAATCACTGTTCCGATGCAAGCATCACGTAAAATCAGCCAGAAAACTGTCTGATAAAAGAAAACGTTGTGGCCACAAAGGTTATTCTGATTATCTCACAACATGGCAGATTCATCGTAACCTGGCAGCTCTGTGAGATTAAACTAAAATCTTTTCCATTCTGACTGAGAGATGTTATCTCCTTTTCTTCATCTTGTAATTTCCACACAGGTTAACTCCTTTAAATAAGAGGCACAAGGTTGGATGCACACACAGAGTGATCCAACAGAGGAATTATGGGTGAGGAAGATGGTCAAATGGAAACCAGGCTGATTAAACGAAGCAATCACTGTAATGGCTGAACTCAGTGGAGATCAAGAAGAGCATTGTGTGACTGTGTGATCAATGCCAAACGGCATCTAGCTTTTGCCAACACACTGTCTGCAACCGAAATCGTACCTTCCCCATTATCTAAACTACCAGTCAAAGGTTTTTGAACTGTTTTTAAAGAAGTCTCTTCTGCTAACCAAGCCTGTATTTATTTGATCCAAAGTACAGAAAAAAAGCAGTACAGTTTTCAAATATTTTTACCATTTAAAATACCTGTTTTCTATTTGAATATATTTGAAAATGTCATCAATTCCTGTGATTTCAGAAATGTGGTTTTCGAAGGAAAGTTTGCTATCAAGTAGCACACCTAGGTTCCTAACTGATGATGATGAAGTTACAGAGCAGCCATCAAGTATTAGACCGTGTTTTAAGTTATTACTTGCAGAGGTTTTAGGCCCAATAATTAACACCTGTTTTTTTTCAGAATTTAGCAGAAAGAAATTACTTGTCATCCAGTATTTTTATCTCAACTATGCATTCTGTTAGTTTTTCAAATTTGTATGTTTCGCCAAGCCGCGAAGAAGTATAGAGCTGAGTATCATCAGCATAACAGTGAAAGCTAACACCATGTTTCTTGATTATACCTTTAACATGTAAAGTGTAAAAAGTAATGGCTCTAGTACTGAGCCTTGAGGTTCGCCACACTGCACTTGTGATCGATATGATACCTCTTCATTCATTGCCACAAATTGATGGCGGTCAGATAAGTACAATTTAAACCATGCCAATGCACTACCACTAATGCCAACATAATTTTTGAGTCTATTCAAAAGAATGTTGTGGTCAAAAGTATCAAATGCAGCACTAAGATCCAGTAGCACTAATAGAGAGATACGGCCACGGTCGGATGATAAGAGCAGGTCATTTGTTACTAATGAGAGCGGTTTCAGTACTATGATACAGTCTAAATCCTGACTGGAAATCCTCACAGATACTATTTTTCTCTAAAAAGGAACATAATTGTCTAAATTCTAGTATCTTTGACAGAAAAGGGAGATTCAAGATTGGTCTGTAATTAATTAATTGGTTGGGGTCAAGTTGTGGTTTTTTAATGCAAGGCTTGATAACAGCCTGTTTGAAAGTTTTAGGGACATATCCTAATATCCTAATTAATAATATTCAGAAGAGCATCTATGACATCTGGAAGTACCTGTTTTAGCTTAGATGGAATAGGGTCTAACATACATGTTGTTGGTTTAGATGATTTAACAAGTTTATAAAGTTCTTCCTCTCCTATAATAGAGAATGACTGGAATAGTTCCTCAGGAGATCTATAGCGCACTTTTTGATCCAATACAGCTGCTGACGGCTGCATGGTTACAATTTTTTCTCTAATAGTACTGATTTTTGAAGTAAAATAGTTCATAAAGTCATTACTGCTGTGCTGTTAGGAAAAGTCACACATGTTGGTGCTTTATTTTTTGTAAATTTTGCCACTGTATTGAATAAATATATATTATAAATATAAATATATATTTGTTTTCTTCTAAATGAGATGAAAAGTAATCAGATCTAGCAGTTTTTAAGCCTTTTGAATTTAATTAAACCATATGAACACACAAAAAAAAGAAGTGCATCACGTCAACAACCCATGTATGACCAAACAACCTTTCACAGGAACTCTGAAGTGCACATCTAATGGACATTTTACAATCCCTTGAGGCCATGGGAGAAGATTTGCGAATGGCAGTGAAGCGACACAACTGACACTATGTCAGTTGTGACAATGACAATATGGCGAATGTAGTATATTCTAATTACATTCATACTACACACACACACACACACACACAAAAATTGTAACTGTTGGGAAGTAATTACTTATTTCAGAGAAGGTACCGACTTATAGAAAATGCGATTTTAGATCCAACCCAAGTGATTTTAGCGAGAGATGTTACACAGTAAGTTTTTTTTTTTTTTTTTTTTTTAAAGATTTATTTTTGGCTTTTTTTTATTATTATAGGACAGATCAGGAAGGACAGGAAGCGAAGTGGAGAGAGAGAAGGGGGTAGGGTCGGGAAAGGTCCTCGAGCCGGGAATCGAACTCGGGACGCCCGTTGCGCAACGGCGCTGTATGTCGGCGCACTGCCCACAAGGCTATCGCCGCCGACACACAGTAAGTTTTTAAGGAATTCTAAAGGTTTAACAGGTTTTGTCTTTTGTGTTACCTGAAAGTCAGTGTACTGTGAAGTAGCCAGCAGCATTATCATCTCTGAGGGAGTTTTCACACTAGGGTCATCGTTATGTGATCCAAACTCCAGTGTTTGATCCAAAAATGAACCTACAGAAAAATAATTCAGTTCACACAGACACATTCACATAAAAAAGGACTGAAGCCTTGAAGCAAAACTGTTGTTTTAACAGATGGAGTTATGACTAGAGTTTGATCAGCTTGCAAGGTCAAAAAAAAACTTGGATGAATGCATTGATACATTGTTTACAATAGGGCGAATTTTCGATTCTTGCTGAGTGAATGTATATTGTATTTTCTTCACTTTTATGCAAGACTGAAATGTCCATTGAATGTATTTTAGTCCATTACTGATCGTTTTTTATTCTTGTTTTGAATTTGTTTAAAATAAAACAGTTATATCGTTTATTTTTTATCTAAAATACATGTTTTGCAACTACTGTAAATGCCCAACAGTCATGCCAGTTTAATTTAAACATTTGTTTTTAATAAGCTACTCATTCTGTCTCCATAAAACTCCAATAAGTGACTCACGTCCTCTGTGTCATTGCTTGTCATCATTACTTTTGAACAGACCCTGGAACAAGCCAAGTGTAAAAACACCATGAAAGCAAAAACGGCTCTTGCTATAAAGGCCATGGCAGACAGAGGAAAAGTCAATGTGTCACCAATCACAGGGAGCCAATAATGCAAATGTCAATAAGATTCAAAGCAGCCTCAATGTGAAACCATCTGACTGATTGGCAAACTCAATATTTAGACAGACGGACAGCACAAGTGATAATCAATCACTTCTATGTTATCAGGGACAGCCTTATATCATTGCAAATCAATATGAGGATGTTCTAATGGCACTTTTAATGTAAACATTCTGGTTTAACGTTTGGGAGCATTACTAGCACTTGTTGTGTGCTGGCTTTTTAGAGACCAGAGACAGCATAACAAGGTGACTTATCGTGACTCTTCAAAACAAACATACTAGATTTAACTTTTTTTTTTTTTCTGAAAATTAATTTTACTATATCATTCCCTATTTTCACATAGTTATATGAACGCACAAACACACACACACATTCAATCTTCCCTGCTTATCCATTCAGAGAACGAGCTACAATCCCAACACACTGGAGCCCTTGGAGAAGAATTCATTTAGGAGGGCATGAAATAAGAAATTTCATCGCTTGACTGGCCACAAGGCACAATCCAATCACAGCACACATTAACAGTAACGTGGAGTTATGCAGATGAGTCGACCTTTCTCGTCAACCCCGCTGCCGGGCTGCGAGCCGCCTCTACGGCAGCAACAGATACAGATTTGCATGTAGAAGCCGTCGACAGAGAGATGCCTGAAACTCCACTCGTTTTAAAATGCCAGGCCAAAGCATGGAGCCACAGAAACAATGTATCTAGTGTTAATAATAACACAATAGTCGTAGCCTGAGCACTTGCCAAAGCTGTGCATATAATTGCATCAACTGTGAGGTAAATGTCACGACTCGTGCAAACCACTCAAACCTTTTGTAGCCGCTACAACTGCACAAGCAATAAAACTTTCATTTCATGCGAAAAATGTTGCAAGTGATTGATATTCTGTGCAAACCCACATACAACTTCAAATGTGACAACACATTTCAAATGCAGAGTATGAGGTGTTAAAAAAAGATTCTGCCTATATGTCTACCTATGCATTTCTCTCTTAGGTAAGTGAGCTGTGGCGTTTCTCAACACCACTGCTTCCCTTCGAGTCTCTCAACAGCCTCCATAGCTAATCAACACGTTCAGATTGACTTCGCAAACTGTTTCACCTGGCCCAACCTAAAGCCTTGCCACATGACTCACAAGGAAAAATGAAAAGTGCAATTTCTTTCATATGCCCTCTCCTTGCTCCCTCATTCTTAACAACCACTTCAAAGCAACTTTGACTGCTCTCTCTCTCTATCCTCTTTACTCATGAGCCATGAGAGACGTGAGAGGTGTTGCTCATCAGAAGTGTTGCAATGTATTATTGAAAAGATTTGGAGCGGAGCACGAAGACGTTGACCTCACTTCGTCAGTGTGAACTTAGGGCACGACTGGAAGCACACAGCACACCAACACAGCTGCAATCAATATTTAAATGTCTCTTTGGCTAAATTCAGAGTGTAATTATTAACAGCTTTGACTTTTAGTATTCATGTCGGCTTTGAAAATCTTTATACAATTTTCAAGAAAAACTCTAAATGTAATGGCTCTAATGGGAGTAACTATTAAAATAACATGAAAAATATCTTTCTTTACAAATTATTAAAAAAAAATGAGAGTCAAACCTGAACTAACATCGTCTCATCATAAAAAAGAACAAATTAACTTGAGAGACCAATTGATCCCTCACAGGAGGTTTGATTGACAGGTGATCTGACCAATCATATTGCAGAATCTGCCATTTTTGTCTGACAAGCAAACCAGACAACAGAGTAGATTAACATCGGTGAACTTAAACTTGAATAATGGTATTTTGACATATTTCCAAGGTTGAAACAAGATACCTTCTTATATTATATTATATAAGTTTATTTTGTGCTATAACTAGTAAAGAGGAAGAGATGATCGGCTAACACGCCGCTTGAACTGGCGCTCCAGCGATTTGTCACGATAAAGTAAAGAGCCACAAAACTGTATTTATTGTTTGAATTTCTTACAAAATAGCGCCTCAGTTCAAGCGGCAAGATACCTCTTTACTAGTTATAGCACAAAATAAACATGATTAAACATCAGAAGACATCTTGGTAGATGTACACCCCATTTTTTAAGTTTAAGTCCACAGACACAAAACTGCTTTCCTGTCTGGTTTTTGTCTGACAAAATGGCAGATTCTGCATCATGACTGGTCAGATCACCTGTCAATCAAACTCCAAGTAAAGGGTCAAAGGACCTTGACACTAGTGACTAGAGATGCGAAAGGCTTGTGTGACTTTATGCGGTGCTGCAAAGAACCACGAGAGCAAAATGAGACTAGTTGCCTAGGTCATTCCTAAAAACTGGCTGTGAAAGCCTTGATGACGACATTTATTGGCACCGGTCAGGTTCTTTGATTACAAGGATGATGTGTGTTGTGTGTTTGTTCTTAGAGAAGTTCCTGAGCCCTATTTTAACGATCTAAAAACATGGTCTAAAATGCACGGCGCAGGTGCACTTAGGGCGTGTCCGAATCCACTTTTGCTAGTTTAAGGATGGGAAAAATGGTCGGCGCGCCCAGTGCATGGTCTAAAATGGTTGTACCTATTTTCTTAATGAGTCACGGACTTGTTTTGGGTGTAACATGCATTAAACCAATCAGAGTCTCATCTCTAATTCCCTTTAAGAGCCAGTTGCGTTTGCGCCATGGCGGATTTGCTATTTACATGGCGGAAATAGCAAGAACAAAGACTGAAACTAGTTACTGTGTGTGCACCCCCTGTCCATCCTCTCCTCTCTAAACATAGTCGTTTTTGAAAGAGAAAGTGAAACCGAAACAACAACAAAAACAGTGCGCATAAGAAAGCGATTGACTATTGATTACGACATGTAGCCTAGGCATTTTTATATTTATGTAGCCTACACAGTAATAATATTTTACACTGTAATTTGTGCACCTGCCTAGGCGCATATTACTAACACACTCTTTAAAAAAAAAAAAAAAAAAAATATATATATATATATATATATATATATATTGCGCCATTGACTTTAGACCAGGTTTAGTTGATTAATGGCACAGTCTATATCAATTGCCTTAAAAGAGCAACGTGCCAACAATGCGCCTGAACACACCACAAATGGGCACAAATGCATTTGCTGTTTAGACAACATGGCGCAGGACGTGAAAATGATAACAGTGTCAACCTGAAACTAGCAAAAAGTTGCTGTGCTGGAACTAGGGTGACCACCCGTCCCGCTTTGTACCGCACAGCATTTTCACCCCTTGTCCCGCACGTCACAATCTGAAGAAATGTCCCGCATTTTCATGAGTCTGTTGATTTTTTAAATTATCATATTAAGAAAACATGTATGCATGCTTTTTAAAGAAAGCTTTTTATTTACTTTATTTTTTTTTTTGCAGCGTAGTTTCCACGCAAAAGATGTACAGACCTCGTGTGATCTAGCACCACCGACAGAAAATGGTCGATCGCAGACGGAAAAACAAGATTTTCAATTTTAACAAATAATAAAAAAAAAAAAAATTGATGCAACTGTCAGATGTTACTTTCTTCTTATTTTAATAGCTCATTTGAGGCGGTTCTGTGGAGTTATTGTAATGACAAATGTCAAGAGCGCATTATTGTAATGCCAGGGCACAATTCTCTCGCAGGTGGATTCTTTCACTTTCACATAAAACGGACGTGTTTTCTCTCGGTTACATGTGCACGCTTAGCAACATAAATAAGCGCATATGACAACGGATGTATATCAGTATTTATATAGCATAACATTGGAAAATGTATCTGTCTTGCATGTGTCCCACATTGTCCCGCAAAATCACAAATATGTCCCGCAACAGAGCCAGGTGGTCACCCTAGCTAGAACCGGGAATGTGATGACGAGGAGACATGGAATATGTAAACAAAACCACTTAATCAATATGGCTGACTCGAATCGTCGACAATTTGACGGATTAGAAACAAACAATTTGTAAATGTTTTGAAGCTTCATGAATCAATGTTTTGAAAGCACCCAACACAGACCCCATAAATGACACTTAAATGGCAGACAATTTTTTTTAAATAGTAATCAGCAGTGAATTCTCATTTATAACAAACATCAAAATCACCATATTTAGCATATTAAAACAAAACTGACAACCACGTTCAGCTGCTGTGTGAATGTAGCCTTGGATGAAGAAAAGAGTAAACAGATCCAGAGGTTAGGGGAAAATAGATATTTACAGAATCATAATGATCAAAGAAAGGGGTTATTTAAGTTTACAGTAATTTCTTGAGGCGGCCTTATGAAGTAGTGTTTGGATCGCATAACGTTGTTTTACAAGATGCTTGATGGGATATTTTTTCCCCTGAGGACTAGGATGTCCTTGGCAGTAATTTCATCCTGAGCGTAATCCACTCTGCTCAAATCAATACATCTGTGTGGATGCGTATCCAGGCCTCTCACCTCATCTTCTCACAATTTACAGACAGATGCACAAGTGCGTGTAGAGACAAGCACAGATTTACACGCTCATACCTGTCTCTGAGTCTCACACATTCGCACAGTGATGCTGGCTTGACTACAAACCACTATGGGAAGAAGACCTGCACAGCCCTGTCAGTCAGAGTAATGGGAGCTGATTAGGCATAGAAAGATCCAGTTACAGTAGGAGGACATGAGGAGGTGGAAGGGGGAACTATGGACTTTGGTCAGGATAGACAGCATACTTGATTTAGAGTGAACAGGAAAAAGGCAGTGATGCCAGTGGTTCTGATGATGAAACACTGTAAATATGACATTCCAAAAATTTCCCAGAGAAAAACAAACATGTTACCAATATACTTGCAAAGAAAGTTACTTCTATATCCCTCACTTAGCTGTTTTAAATAGCAGCAAAACTGTTTTTGTGAACTGTTTGTGAACATTCTGACCCAGTTTGTTATAGTCAACTAAAACTAGAGCAGTAAAAACCCATCATGGTTTTGAGAAATAGAATAAACATTAATCCTCAGGGGTCTGAGGGGGTTTGGGGCCCTGAAGAAGTTTTGACATGCCCTGACATTTGTGCTAACCCAAAAATGAAAATTCTGTCATCATTTACTTAGTTGATCAAAACCTATGTGAATTTCTTTCTTCTGCTGAACACAAAAGAAGACATAAACATTTCAACTGTTGTTGGTCCCCACTGACTTCCATAGTATTTTTTTCTACACTGTTTGGTTAGCAATTGTTTAAAATATCTTCTTTTGTGTTTTGCAGAAGAAATAAATAAATTATAAATTATTATTTTTGGAGTAAATGATGACAATTCCTTAATAATAAAAAAAACTTTTTTTTAATAATAATAAAAAAATAGAAAGAGTAGTTGCCAAAGCAAATTTTTTTACTTAGTTTAACTTGATGCTGTATCCATTAACAATGTAAATACACAGAATTAAATCTATATATAAATAAACAAATAAAAATTATATATATATATATACAAAAATTACAAAAACGCAGCAAAATTCAAACAAAAAAGGTCACTATATTAAAACAAACACACAAATACATAAATGTGTGGTGCCGGCAACTAGAGGTCGACCGATTTGTGTGCCAAAATAATGATCATTACAGATCTAGTAGTCCGATAAGTGATTCATATAATATATACAAGGGCTCTGACAAAAACTCTTTAAATGCTTTTAAATTATTTTATTGGCAAATCAGTTTTGAAAATGTCAGATACCGGTAACCATAAAATGCTTAATATCAGTGCCGATAATCAGCCAGGCCAATAACTGGTCGACCCCTATGAGCAACTCTCTTAAAAACACAACAAAAATGTAAAACACATAAATGAATGCATTAACATTTATCAACTGATTAAAATCATTCCAAAAAAGTGATTCCAAAAATCTTTCCTCTGTTGTTATTGCTATGGATATACAGTATCTCACAGAAGTGAGTACACCCCTCACATTTTTGTAAATATTTTATCATATCTTTTCATGTGACAACACTGAAGAAATGACACTTTGTTACAATGTAAAGTAAGTGAGTGTACAGCTTGTATAACAGTGTAAATTTGCTGTCCCCTCAAAATAACTCAACACACAGCCATTAATGTCTAAACCGCTGGCCACAAAAGTGAATACACCCCTAAGTGAAAATGTCCAAATTGGGCCTAATTAGCTATTTTCTCTCCCCAGTGTCATGTGACTCAGTGTTACAAGGTCTCAGGTGTGAATGGAGAGCAGGTGTGTTAAATTTGGTGTTATCGCTCTCACTCTCTCACATTGGTCACTGGAAGTTCAACATGACACCTCATGGCAAAGAACTCTCTGAGGATCTAAAAAAAAAAAAAGATTTGTTGCATAAAGATGGCGTAGGCTATAAGAAGATTACCAAGACCCTGAAACTGAGCTGCAGCACGGTAGCCAAGACCATACAGCGGTTTAACAGGACAAGTTCCACTCAGAACAGGCCTCACCATGGTCCACCAAAGGAGATGAGTGCATGTGATATTCAGAGGTTGTGTTTGGGAAACAGACGTATGAGTGCTGCAGAGGTTGAAGGGGTGGGGGGTGAGCCTGTCAGTGCTCAGACGATACGCCGCACACTGCATCAAATTGGTCTGCATGGCTGTCATCCCAGAAGGAAGCCTTTTCTAAAGATGATGCACAAGAAAGCCCGCAAACCGTTTGTTGAAGACCAGCAGACTACGGACATGGATTACAGGAACCATCTCCTGTGGCCTGATGAGACCAAGATAAACTTATTTGGTTTAGATGGTGTCAAACGTGTGTCGGCTACCAGGTGAGGTTGAGTGTGTCTTGCCTACAGTAAAGCATGGTGGTGGGAGTACTGGGGAGCTACAGTTCATTGAGGGAACCATGAATGCCAACATGTTCTGTGACGTACTGAAGCAGAGGATGATCCCCTCCTTTTGGAGACTGGGCCGCAGGGCAGTATTCCAACATGATAACGGCCCCAAACCCACCTCCAAGAGGACCACTGCCTTGCTAAAGAAGCTGAGGGTAAAAGTGATGGACTGGTCAAGCATGTCTCCAGACCTAAACCTTATTGAGCATCTGTGGGGCATCCTCAAATGGAAGATGGAGGAGCGCAAGGTCTCTAACATCCACCAGCTCTGTGATGTCGTAATGGTGGCACAAAATATTGACACTTTGGGCCCAATTTGGACATTTTCACTTAGGGGTGTACTCACTTTTGTGGCCAGCGGTTTAGACATTAATGGCTGTGTGTTGAGTTATATTTAGGGGACAGCAAATTTACACTGTTATACAAGCTGTACACTCACTACTTTACATTGTAACAAAGTGTCGTTTTTTCAGAAAAGATATAATAAAATATCTGAATAAATAAAAAGGTGTCTGAATAAATTTTGGTTTGACTGTAGTGTTTACACTATATGGGGCTGACATGCATAAAACCATCCTCACCCAATCTACATAAAGAGAAACTGCCTAAAAGGATTAAAACACATTGTTAACAATTAGCCTGACAACAATTTAATTCAATTATCATTTTCAAACAATTTATGGTTATTTTCAATAATATGCTTTATAGAAGAAACAACAGAACTTTTAATAAAAAGTTTTAATAAAAAAATAAATAAAAATCAGCCTGAAACTGAACCTCACCACTGTAAATGAACCACTCCAGAACTTACGGCGCTCTCCTTAACGTCCTCTCTCTTTCTGGCCCCTGCTCTATTAGTACAAACTCATGAAACAGGCCAGCCATGCATGGAATGAATTCTGTAATACAAATTGTCGCTGTTACTTACAGAACCTCCAAACAGAAACAAACATGACAGGGAATAATTGCAAGGCCTTTGAGTGCAATGTTCCTGCAAAGCCACTGCACCTTGAACTCGACTATGAAATAGGGACCGAGAACAAGAGAAAAATAGACTGAGCAATACAAGACAAAGGAGGAGGACAGGCCAACATATTGTATTTAAGAGCCCATTTCCCTGAGTGATTCCATTAAAACTCTCCACTGGGCCAATTATAGCATGAAGTGAAAAACGTCCTCCCTCATTAGGTACTGATGGGGGGTGCTGAGTCCATTCAGCGGTGGAGAAGAGTGTGTGTGTGTGTGTTTAAGAAATGTGCAAAAGAGAAATGTGTGTGAAAGATGCACTTTGAAGCCAGCAATGACATCAACAGACAAAAGCAGAATGCATCTTGTGTCCCTGGTCATTAGTCCACTGGAAAAACATTTCTACACTGACCTCACAGCAAATGACTAAATGTCTAAAATGTGCTGGAAATGACATATTTGCAGGGCAGCAGCCCGTTGATTTATCATCTGACATTTAGTCACTGCTACTTTGCCTTTGGTATCATCAATTTCCCGCTACCATTGTTTAATACGCCATAGTTAACATTTGACCTTGATAAATGACATGCATAAACTCTTCTTCTTCAAACAGAGCGGCTCAGTCATGACGTCAATTTGTAGATCCACCTGGGAAGCCAATTCTCAAGGGTTCCCACAGGAATTTGGAATTGGTTTTTTGAATTTTGCTCTTTTGATTTATGAATAAAATGAGTCTGAGGTGAAAATTAATTGCATAGATTTACACATTGTTTTAATTTTAAGAGTGTGAATATTTCATTATCATAATACATAATACATTTCACAGAAAATGATATTTCAATATTAGATTTTACATGTTTTAAAGTGCTTTTTTTCAGAGCACTGCTCTCCATGGAGTACAGTTCACTTTGACTTTTATTTTGTGGCGTGAAAGACATCTCAGGTGACGAAAAGTAATATCTGTTCTTGATGAAAAACTCCTCACTATTTCAGTTAGAGGTGATGTGATATCTGAGAGTCCACTGCGCCCTTCTGCAACATACTTTACCCCTGGGCTCTTCAGGGGACTCTTCAAAAGAAAGCAAGACAGGGTTTATAGCTTGATGTCACAGAAGAGCCCTTTCCACATGTTTTAATATTAAGTTTCTTTATAAAAACATCTACTTTCGTTAAACAGTCTAGATTAGCGTTCATTGCTTATAGTGACATGGCAACTCAAATGGTCACTAAAATTAACTAATATGTGGCTTAAGTTAATACAAGTTAACTTAATAAATGAATAGAGAGTTTAAATTTCCGTCACAGTTTGGTCTGTATACATGGCCATATTTGAGATACTCGGATGTAAACAAGCACTGATTGCATGGTTAATGTACCACTGAATATGTTGTTCGACTAATTTATGCTGTCTACACCACGGAAAAAAAAAATAAATAAAAAATGTGTGGAAGCTGCTAAATTATATAGAGAAGGACTTTGTAAGCAGGAAAGGGTGCAATATTTTAAGAATATAAAGTTAATAAGTGGTAAAAATACGTACGAGCTGTATTAATTAACCTTATAGATATTAATCTAATATTTCACCTACCTGACCAAAAATAGTAAGAACAACCATGAATGTTGTCTCTCTTGCCCTGGAAATTCTGGCTCAGTTTAACCAACCTCAAATGCCTTTTGTTCCTCAGTTTTTTGCACTATTCTCATGGATCTGTTATAACTTTGGCAGTCTATAGTACTCCAAATGTTTTTTCCTAGTCTGACCAATTAGTACAGCCCAAAACATGACAATAATTGTGATAATCTCCAAAATATGCGAGTTTCTTTCGATTGAGTGGCATTGTTTACATTCAGTGCAACCAATATGACCCACTGATGACTCGTATTGAAAACACTAAACCTAACAAAAATTATAGAAAGCTTACCTACCGAGTATTTGTTAGATACATTCCTGATTTCACAACACAGTAACGAAAAAATAAACCATAAAAGCCTGTCAAAGTTCGGATTGTTGCTGTAAAAACGCTTAAGAAAGTTTGAAGTCGCTTATTAGTATCCAGTGTGATTTTATAAGCAGCCTGTAGGTGGCGCATGCGCTAAAATACCGAGACGTCATCAATCAACAGGTCAAGGTAAAAACAAAGCCTTAACCTTTATCGTGTTAATAAGTTTCAAGACTAGTTTTTCGGTATTGAAACTGTTTAGCGTTTTTAGTATTCCTTAAACTGTATTTGACCGTTCATAGATCATTTCTATCACATTAGATGTAAACCAGTCATTCTTGAGAAGTGGGACAAAACAGGGTGCAAAATTGAAAAAAAATAAAACCATGTACTCAGACAAATTAAACCACATTTATGTATCTTATATGTACTAAGCTACTGAGCTGTGCTTTGATACAACCTCCCAACTTTTCTCTTTTTTTAACAATATGTGCTTTTTAACTTGGACTGTGAAATATAATTTAAAATTTATCTTTAACAGCATTCTAGATGTATTTAACATTTCAAAACACATTCTCAAGTTAGCAGACAGATTACACTTTCACAAGTGACCAACAATTCAACAACAAATATAAAATATCATAATGAAATATTCATCTGACGGAGGTGATAAATCTGACGGTGGTCACCAAAACCTGAATTTGTAGTCATTTTAACTATCAAATGCATTGAATCAATCAATTACTGTATTAAAACAAACACAACAAACAGTGAGGATGTTATTGTTTATAAAGCTTCTATTCAAGAGTCACATTTAAGTAGTTCGATATATCATTGGAACACAAAATCTTATGGTGGTGATATCTGACGGTGTTGACAAATTTGCTATTTCTTTCACAAAACAAATGGAGTTCATGGAGTAGCCATTTTGTTTTTTTCTGTTGATGCTAGAGGCTAATGGAACCTGCTTCAAGAGAATAAAATTACCTTAATATTTCAAATAATTTTCTCAGAAATTGGAAGATGGTGTTGACATATCATGGTTGTGACACAGGAAATATTAACATTAGAATTTAAAATATTCTAAAACTATAAAACTTAGCTGCCCATCATATTTCCTGATTTTATTACATTTTAATTAATATCTGACAGTGTTGACAAAAAGTGAGGACACAATTTCGAAACCTTATTAAACATGCATGTGTCATTGAAAAACAACCTTGCTTTGATATAATATATTATTAAGTGTTGTTTTTGATAAAACAAGCTCCTTTTCATCATTAAAAAACATTTTATCCATTTTATAGCATATGAAAGAATGAACCCTTCTCTGTGGACAGAGTTTTAGATGTAGTGAGAAGACAAGAAGTGTCATAGATTTCACATAATAATGATAAAATTAAACTGAAGGGGATAATTGTGTTAAATACATTATATTATTAATCCCCATAACATTTATAATTTGAAAATATTTTTATTTTTAAAACTAATAGAAGTTATATTTGGTGGACATGTTTTGTCCCACTTCTCAAGTATTTAAGTGTAAAAATTGTTTTATACCTACATGACACGAACTCCATGTAAAAACAGTTTCGTCTTAATATTTGTGTTATTTTTGAGGCTATAGATGTTATTAACATCACAAGCAATGTAAGTCTTTAAGTCTTTATTTTCTTATGCCACAGGTATTTTGATAGTTAAATATGTATTTATAGTGAAATTAAAACGTTGAGTAAACACCAAACGTTGATAATGTTTACTCAATTCATTTTGTTTGTTTATTAAATATTTAGAACAAAGTACAGACCAAAATGAACAAAACACTGAAAACAAAAACTGCTGAAAGAAAGCACCAGACTGACATATTAATTGCTGTTTCTCAACCTTTTCCTGAGTTACCCCCTCATTCGCCTCTGTTTGAGACCACCTGGAAACAGATGCTAAAGACCTAAGCGGTGAATGTTCCTGGGACAATGAATCACACCTACTTGTGGGAGGTAAGTCTATAAGTAGAGCCAATGGGAAGATGTTCCAGTTACCTTGGTTAGAAATGTCCATATGTTTTCAGCATCCTCCTGGGATTGCTGACACATTTCTCAGGAGAATACCCCATCCCCACAAATTCAGTCAGGTGCAGGTATTCATTGATAACAGCAGATGCTACAAGCATAAACATCCATAATTAAGACTTGTATCTCTGGGGAGTAACACCTACAGCCATGAATGTTTAGTAGTATCAGCAGGCTAATAGTTACTAATAAAGAGGCATATAAGACGGTGGGCCATTGTAATTTAGACCTGAATGAATTTTTTAATAGTACTGATTCAGCTGAAAATACACAATTCAGAGATAAAATGAATACTTTTATTTAGCAAGGATGTATTAAATTAGTCAAAAAAAAAAAAAAAAATCTAGGTAAAATAAATGCTGTTTTTATGCTGTTTTTTTTTTTTTTATCTTCTATTGATCAAATAGAAAACATCTATTTTAAATTGTAATATTTTAGGGGGGGAAAGCTATTCTCACTGTATTTGTGATTGATTAAATGCAGCTTTGGTGAACATAAGAGTTCTTTCAAGACAAAAATAAATGTTTAACAGTTTATATTCCTTATTCTATTTATTATTATTATTATTATTATTATTTTATTATATCACTGACCCGGTTAACAAGATCTGACCCCATCCAAAAATAAATGAATAAAACAAATGAAATAAGTAATATCACATCGTAGCATAGGACAATGTAAAGTAGAAAAGCAAGAAGAAACTGTGCACAATATTACTGACTTTCATGTACAGTGACAGAACTGGATAAGCAAAGAAACTGTATCTAAATAATGAAAAATGTAATAATAATAAAAAAATACCTCCGATTTTTCAACAGTTTTGAGCTATTGAAAATTATTAGTTGTCAATAATAGTTTACAATCCCTTACATGGAAATTTTTTACACCCTTACCCCCAGTTTCACAGACATGGCTTAAGCCTAGTCCTAGACTAAAATTTAAGCCTGAGCTGTTTCAACTGAAAGAAACTTGCACTGACTGATTTTAAAATATATCAAAATATATCAATTGTCTTTGTTATGTCTCAAGATGCACACCAGGCACGTTTCTAAAAATTACTTAAATGTCTTAATTGAACTATGGCCTAAAGGCTTAGGCTAAGCCCTATCTATGAAACCGGGTCTTAGATGCCCATAATATTGCATTAATTTGACCTTGATTAACAAAAGCTTGCGTTATTACTTTCATCCACCAGGGGGCAGTCCTGCCATATGTTTTTGTAACCTGTATCTTCCAGATAGATAGAAAGATAGATAGACGTAAACTCTTCACCATAGGCTAAAGAACTAGGTTAGCATGAAGTCAGCATTTATATTAGTCTCGTCTTTCAAGTTGTGAAACCTTAGAGTAAAAGTACTGCACAAAACTTCTTTGTGAAACTTCTCAAAGCACAAAGCTGAATCTGAACCCATCTTCAGTGCTAAAATACAACAGAGGGCGTGCGTGTGTGTGTGTGTGTGTGTGTGTGTGTGTGTGTGTGTGTGTGTGTCTATAAACGCATTTTATTCAGTATTTCACGTATTGACAATGAACAGAACATCCTGACACAATATGAATATTTTTTTTTTCTTGCAACCTCATCTTATATAACAATATCTTTCCATGAACGTTCCGATCATTCTTTGCGGTTTTCCTATTTCCATCTCGAGTGAAAACTGTTGACATAGTAACTTTCTGAAAGGAAGTCCTTGATGCTATCCTTTCACAGCAATGCGACTGTATGCGTCTAGAACCTGGCCATGGTTATTTATGCCAACACTAATCATTACAAGGGACCTTGACGTCTATTAATTTTACATCATTTGGAGGTCAGATCTATTTCAGTTCATTATAAATTCTAGTCAGGTACATTTAGTTCTTCGCTAAACAAACGTCTGTGAGGTTTTAAACAGTATTGCATTTACTCTAGTGAAAATGGCGTATTTAATGTAATCACCCTCGACCCTGTGGAGTGTATTCTGTGTGGAGCAGCATTTACAAGCGTTCCCAGCAAACATGCCCGTTTGGGGCCCATGTGGGCCCACTGTGGGCAAAAAATCTAGCCCGCGCGGGCAGCCCACTGTGGGCCCCAATACCGGCGTGAAATGCGGGGCACGTGTGGGCCCCACACTATGGGCCCCGTGTGGGGCCAGAGTGGGCCAGCCCAAAAGTGTGGGTTAGGTGTGGGCTGGCCCAAACAAAGCAGAGTGGGCCCCCAATGGGGCCAATGGTGGGCCCATTAACATGCCCACAGTGTGGGCTGGGTGCGGGTACAGTGGGGGAAGTGTGGGCGTGCTGCGGGCTGGGTGCGGGCGCAGTGGGGGAAGTGTGGGCGTGTTGCGGGCTGGGTGCGGGCGCAGTGGGGGAAGTGTGGGCGTGCTGCGGGCTGGGTGCGGGCGCAGTGGGGGAAGTGTGGGCGTGTTGCGGGCTGGGTGCGGGCGCAGTGGGGGAAGTGTGGGCGTGCTGCGGGCTGGGTGCGGGCGCAGTGGGGGAAGTGTGGGCGTGTTGCGGGCTGGGTGCGGGCGCAGTGGGGGAAGTGTGGGCGTGCTGCGGGCTGGGTGCGGGCGCAGTGGGGGAAGTGTGGGCGTGTTGCGGGCTGGGTGCGGGCGCAGTGGGGGAAGTGTGGGCGTGCTGCGGGCTGGGTGCGGGCGCAGTGGGGGAAGTGTGGGCGTGTTGCGGGCTGGGTGCGGGCGCAGTGGGGAAAGTGTGTGGAAACCTGCAGAATACCACAAAATTACTGAATATGTATATGCAGGAAAATTGCACATGTTAACTGTAGCAGTAATAAACTGAAGGTCATGTTTTTCAAATCATTTATTTACAGCAATTAATAATAGAATTAATAGTAATAGTAAAAGTAATAATAATAATAATAATAACAATACAGAAATGTATTTTAAAGCAGCAATAAAAAATCAATTATAAAGAGCAGTAACCACCAAGAATTACAGAACACAAAAAGTAAACTAAAAATAATTCCTTTCAGGGGCACCAGCGTGTTTTTCCAGTGCAGTTCTGGCCCCTCCATCTCTGTCCCTGGCATTACAGAGCCATGTTTTAGCCTCACTTGCTGTGGCTCGGCTGCATTTTGTCACAGCATCTAAGTAAAATGACAAATAAACAGGGATATCTGAGAACAGGTAACACTGAGGTAGATTAAACATTGTTTATTAACATACTAACAATATTTTTTACGACACACATTATTTTACAGTTAAATTATCGCAATTAGCAAACCATTTATTATTATTATTGTTTGTTTGTTTTTGCCTTAATAAAACTAAAACCTAATTTGCTACTTGGGTAGGATTATTGAAGTATAATAAGGTCATGTAGAATTTGTGCTTTAGAAGTTCTAATAAACAGCCCACATGACAGCCCACATGTCAATAATAAGCCACTGATTAATAGTGAGAATTAGTCAAAAAAAAGTGTTACCATTTTTACTTCTAATTATTTTTTCATTTCTGTTAGAAGGGCTTATCTAAAAAAAACATTACATACTGTACCTATGACTGCTCTGCAGACCAGCATATTCCCAAAGGCAACTTCTGGCCCGAGCCCTTCCAGCACAGTTGCAGAGCATTTTAGCACTTCCGGTTCCATCATCCCAAAGTCAATGGGTTTTTTGAATGGGACTTTGGTTAACTCCCTTAAATAAGTTTTTTGGTAACACAAGCTCAAGATACTTTCGAGTTTTATTCTACGACATAAAACACACCATTTACACCACACTCGTGATTTTTTAAAACTGTTCCTTTAAAAATATGGTTGCTAAGAAGTTGCTAAATGGGGCTACAGGCGCTGTCGGAGACATTAAACGTCATCACACCAAACAGTTGATCAATATAGTATTTTATAATTTTTGTATAATTTGTAACCTAGTACAGGATACTTGTAAAATAACCAATTACTAGTTCCCAATATTTTATTTTGTGTTCAACAATGCTTTTTGCCCTAATTGAAATCACAAGTTTCGTATGGAAGATGCTCGTTTTATTACTGAACCAGTGAAGACTCTGGGTTCATACCACTAGGTAAACTCATATTATGATTATTCCTGTTTCTTATGCTTTTTAAATAAGTCTCTTATGTTCACCAAAAATGCATTTATTTGATCATACATAAAAACAGCAATGTTGTGAAATTTTATTGCAATTTAGAATAATTGTTTTCTATGTGAATACATTGTAAAATGTAATTTATTTCTGTTTTCACAAAGTATGATTTCTGAAGGATGATATGACGTGGATGATGTGTGTATTTTAATCAAATAAATGCAGTAATAAGTGCATAAAAGACTTCTTTTAAATACATGACAAATCTGACCCTTAAACTTTTGAATGGTAGTGTTTGATGTATTACTTACTAGTCTCATAGTTCATAATGTCTAAAAGTGTTCTTCAACAGGAGATACACTCCAGCTCTAATGCACTGCCATCAGCATTGAAGAATCTAGGAAGGAACATAAACAATTTGTCACAGACCCAACAATATTTATTATACAATTCCAGGTTTATTAGAAATAAACTACAGCACAGGTAAATGCAGAAGAGAAAAAAAGAATAACATACAAAAATAATAGTAATAATAATAATAATAATAATAATTAATCGTTTTTATGTTTACTTATTTAGCAATGCTCTTACAGTGTTAGTTATGTTTGCAAAGCCCTTTTAAATTAACTAACAAGCAAACAAACACATCCATGGTGATATAGAATATAGGCTAAATATATTGTGAAAGATGAATATAAAGTTATTTTATAAGCTTTCTCAGATCACCTGTTTTCTGTATCTCTGTCAGCAGCTCCCTTCAGAAATTAAAAATCAGGAACTTCTCCTTTCTGACACTTCTGAAATCACAGAACAAGTGCTATCTTTTTTTTTTTTTTTTTTGTTTACCATGAAAGTTCAAAACGTGTTTGAGGAAACGTTACTTTCAGCTCAGATTCATTAGCTGTACCATTACAGTGCATACTTTTAGGTTAAATAAATTAGCTTACTTCCATTCATCCACTGACAAATTGCCAGCAAAACCTTTATATATATATATATATATATAAACATCGTTACACTCATCGTTACACATAAGATGTCATGTAAAGCCCAAACTTTCATAAACAAGAGCTCAAGTCTATAATTACCTCATAGTTAGCCTTACTGTTGTAATGCTAACGGACTTTTTCCGACGACAATAAACCATTTCTGTAAAGTAAATATTCAAAGGAAGCGTGTCATTTACATGAAAGAAAGTGTAAGGAATACTCGTATGTACTATTTGTGTAATTTTAGAGACTAAACTTACCTGAAATAGTGAAAACAACAGTAAGAGACGCAGTTTCGCTGCTTGACATTTGAGTAACCGCCCCGTTTCCATGGTAACTCCCTCCGCTGCAGATTTGAATGTTCAGCGCGCGCACGTAGAAGTCACGCCAAATTTACGTAAATATATAAAATGAAATAATATATTTATTTATTTTATACATTTACGTAAATTCGGCGTGACATCTCATTCCTTATAGTTCTTAATTGATTTTTTAATTGTTATTTCTACACCCCGTTTACAATGTAAATCTATATATATATAATATTTTCAAGCTGAAACTTGAAAAAAATCTACTACGGTTTTCAACATAGTACTACTACTACTAATAATAATGAAAATAATAAATGTTTCTGAGCAGCAAATCAGAATATTAGAATGATTTTTCAAGGATAATGACTGGAGCAATAATGCTAAAAAAATCAGCTTTGAAATCAGGAATAAATTCAATTTTAAAATATATTAAAATATAAAGCAGTTTCAATAGTACAAAAAATTATATTTACTTTAGCTGTACTTTGGATCAAATAAATGCAGGCATTTTGAGCAGAATAGACTTTTCAATTTTGACTGTAATATATCACCATGTTATGTAATTCACAATTCCAAACTTCTAGCTTAACATTATTAGACATTTTTAAAGACAAGTTTAAAATATATATTAAAGACAAACTTTATTAACCCTCATTCATCCATCCCTCCCTCCCAACCTTATAACAAAAGTGTCCCTTGCTTGACAAAATGACCCGAAAGCCCTCAATGTTTTTTTCTGATTATTTATTTAGGTTTTACATATTTTTTGGTGATTTTTTATTTTATTTACCTTTAATTCAGAATTTTTTTATACTGAAATTTAATTCAAACATATGCATATGCATACAGTTTCATAGATATGTAATAAATATAAAAGCTAAATTTAAAAATCTAAATATGATATCAGTTCATTGGTCTCCAACCATCACATTTTTTTTTTTCTTCTAGAGAAAGTCTGATTTCTTATAGTTGCTTGAATAAAATAATAAATAAATAAATAAATAAATAAATAACTGCTAAGGTCAATATTATTAACTCCCTTAAGAAAGTATTAGTTTGATTAGCTATAGAAACCACTGTTGTCCAATGACTTGCCAAATTAACCTAATTAACCTAGATAAGCATTTAAATTGCTCTTTAAGCTGAGGATTAGTATCTTGCAAAACAACTAGTAAAATAATATGCACTGTCATCATGGCCAAGACAAAAGAAATTAGTTTGGACTTGAGAGAAAGAATTGTTAATGCTCATAAAGATGAAAGATAAAGACTGCAGTATGATGCTAAAAATTTAGCTTTGTATCACAGGAATCAATTACATTTTAAAATATATTCACATAGAAAACAGTTATCTTAAACTGAAATAATATTTCACAATATTATAGTTTTTTTCTGGATGTTTGATCAAATAAATGTAGCCTTGATGAGCGTAAGAAAGGTATTTGAAAACCCTTAAAACCATTAAAACCTTGCTGATCTTAAACTTTTGAGCGGAAGTGCATATATTGCCCACAGAAAACCATCATGTGGGCCCAAAAGGGCAAACCCACTGTGGGCCCACATGGGCTAACCCAAAGGGGGCCCGAGCGGGTTTACTGTGGGCAAGCCCACTGTGGGCTTGCCCACACAAAATCCACACAGGGCCCCCAATGGGCAAAACTGCTGTTGGCCCCGCATGGGCTAACCCACATGGGGCCCATTTGGGTTTAGTGTGGGTTTACTCTGCCCACACTGCCCCACAGAAAACCCGCAGGGGGCCCGCGCGGGCATGTTTGCTGGGTTATTACGTTTGCTAAATGAATTTATCTGAGTCCATTGTGGATAGTTCCTTTTCTTGCAGCTTCTGCTGTGTCTGTATTTGATCACGTGTCGTGAAGAAGCGCACACCAATGTTCCCTCTTTTCACACACAGAGAAAAAATGAGTAAATCAGCCTGGTATGCTGGTCATAACTAGTTTAAACTGCTTTAGCTAGTCATTCAACCTGACCAACAAGTTTGCCAACTGATCTCCCTGATTAACATGCGCCTCTTCTAGACAAAAAAAGAAAAGATTCAGAGCTAAATGAATAGAAAATGAGTCTGTGTACTTGTCCATTGATTTTTTGAAGCTGTGAGAAATCTTGTGTGTGGAAATAGCACTGGTTAATTAAACAGCTTGGAATAAGTGTCATGTGAATTACTTTTATGGTGTTTTTTGTCTTTATGAAGCATAACAGCTCAGATCCCCATTCACATTTAATATCAAAAAGAGTAGCCAGTACATTTTTTAACATTTCTCTTTTTGTGTTTCACAGAAGTCACGCCGGTTTGTAATAACAGGATGCTGAGTAAATGATGACAGAATTTTCACTGGAAGTCAATGGAAAGCAGAACTGTTTGGTTGCTAACAGTCCTTAAAATATCTTCTTATGTGTTGAACAGAAAGAAAGAAACTCACACAGGTTTAAAATAACAGGAGGGTGAAAAATGATGACAGAATTTTCATTTTTGCACGAAGTATTGCTTTAAAAATACTTACATGTGCTATACACAAATGCTTGGGATTGGTAGGATTTTTTATATTTTCAAAAGAAGTCTGTGTTTATTTAATCAAAAATACAGGGAAAACATTACAAATAAAATAGATTAAAATCATAATTTATTTATTGACATTATATATATATATATATATATATATATATTTATTTATTTATTTTTAATTATATATATATATATTTAAATGTCTATATATTTTTCAAATATATCTTTCTATATATGTTTTAATGAGAATATTAAAACATATATATATATATATATGTAAGATTTTTCATGTCTTTTAAAAAATTATCTTGTCTTATGTAATATTCAGTAAGATTTTTCATGTGTTTAAAAAAATTATCTTATCTTATGTAATTTTGGGAAATATTATTACAGTGTAAAATAGTGTTTTTCTGTTTTTAAATATTTTAAAATATGATTTATTCCTGTGATGCAAAGCTGAATTTTCATCAGCCATTACTACAGTTTTCAGTGTCACATGATCCTTCAGAAATCATTCTAATATGCTGATTTATTACTTTTATTATCATGATTGGAAACAGGTGTGCTGCTTAATATTCTTCAGGACTTTTTGATGAATAAAAAAAGTAAAAAAAGAACAGCATTTATTCAAAGTAGAAATATTTTCTAACAATATAAGTCTTTGCTATCACAACTAGTCACTATCACTAGTTTTATTAAAGAATCCTGGAAAAAATGTCACAGGTTTCAACAAAATATTAAGCAGCACAACTGTTTTCAACATTAATAATATCAGCATATTAGAATGATGTAGCAGCACTGCATCACAGAAATAAAATATATTCACATAGTTATTTTATATTGAATAATATTTCACAATATTACTGTTATTTTTCTGGGTTTTTGATCAAATAAATGTAGCCTTGATGAGCATAAAAAACATTACAAATCTTACTAATCTCAAATATTTGAACAGCAGTGTAATATACATACATATAGAACATTTCTTATTAACAGTTGCTTAATATTTTTGCGGAAACAGCAATAATTCTTCAAGATTCACTAATGAATAGAAAGTTCAACAGGGCAACAAGTCTTCTGACTAAATTTAATGCACCCCTGCTGAATAAATAAAGGGACAGTTCACCCAAAATGTAAATTCTGTCATCCTGAAGTTGTTCCAAACCTATATGAATCTTGGCAGTCATCTTGACTTCCATAGGCTTTTTTTTGGTTTTCATACTATGGAAGTCAATTCTTTCTTTTTTTTAAAAAAAAGTGCATTTTGTGTTTTTAAATTGGTATTTTGTAACTCATTTATGTTTATTGACATCTGTAGGTATACACTAGGAACCCTGTGAATCAAATCTGCTCTTACATCTGTTTGGATCCAGCTGTAGAATCACCTGACCGGTCGTGTCATCCACCCACACGTCCCAGCAAAGTATGTGCTTTGCTCACCATAATCCCTTAATCCAGCCAGCACTACACCAGAGAGAGAGAGAAAGAGGGAGAGAGAGACAGGATGATTGCATGAGACACAAGTACAGGTGAGGGAGAGATGGAGAGTGATGAATTAGAGGATTAAACAGCTCACCTTATCTTTGTGAATGATTTGTTTACTAAAGTCAAACACACAATGAAGAGTGCGCAAAAAACAGATCCACTGCTCTCATTTCTTCAACCCGAGGCTATGTGAAATAATTCAACCATTTCATTTCACAAATATATGAAGCATTTCTAATCCGCACGCTGGCGGCTGAGAGAGATATTGATTTATTGCATCTGACAACAGAAAAACACACAATGAATTATGGATGAATTGTTTTCAACGTGTTGTAAACTAAAGATTTACTCAGTACTTGTTGAGGAATTGTTGTGTAACCACACGGTATTGACCTCAGTCTGTTTTATTCGTCTGCTGCGCCGTTAAAGCCATGTTTACACAATGCACACGAACTTGCGGAAGTTTCAAAAGTTTTCTAAGCTGTGGACACAGGCAACGACGCGCTCGTGAGAAAACAGCTTTGTGTATGACAGGGCTGGAGATGAGGGATAAAGAGAGAGCGAGAGAGACAGAAAGAGATCAAAGCGCATGAGAGCGAGTCTAGCGATGTATTACGGCCTTCATTCCCCGCTCGAAAATGTTGGGTTGCCATGGAAACGCCTGTTGAACGAGGCTGCTATGAATCTTTCAGTAACTCCTCGCTTTCGTCTAGCAGAGGAAAAAAAGTTGGCATTACTTATTCTGAAAATACACTTGACTCTGCGCCGCTTCCAAAATGCAATAATAATATTATTGTCTCACGCAAGCACTCGTGTCATAAACAGAGTAGAAATTATAGACACGAGAAACGCAAGATTGAGATGTGAAGTGAGAAAAATAGACACGAGAGGCACTTAGCATCGGGTTATGCTAAATGTGAGTGGATTGAGCAAGGACTCTTGAGGTTATGGTGTGCGAACAATACAATTACGAATTTATTACGCCGGCATCTCATGAAGAATCAAGTATGACAGAAACACTAGGTTAAAGCGAGTTTCGATTCAAAGATCTAAAAATAACAATCGAAACGTCGTCCTGTTCAGCACTCAAAGCCTATGTATGAGATTAAAGTCTCTATGGTTCCTTCAATGTAAATTTGGGATTTTAAACCCATTCTGTTGTCCTTAAAAGGTTAGTTTACCACAGTAATTGTGTCATCATTTACTCATCCTTATGTCATTCCAAACTTGTGGGACTCTTTTTTTTTTCATTTCTTTTAGTGCAAAGAGCACAGCATTCAAATATTTAGGCTTCGGTTCAAAGGTTACTTTGGAAATGTAATAGGTTACAGATTACAAGTTATCCTATTTAAAATCTAATAGGCAATGTAACTATTTCAGTTACTTTATTAACGTAATGTAACTGATTACATTTGATTGCTTTTTGATTGTTTTTCTAAATTTGAATCATTTTAAAGCACAGCCACCACAAAATCAGACTTTAGCACCTCTATACTTTGAGAAATGATAAATATTATTACAAGAAGTCTTCAAATGTAACCCCCTTTGTAATCATTAGCATTTTCATAAGTAACTCTAATTTAATTACACATTTTATTCTCTCAGCAACTGAAACAGATTATAGTTATAACAACAGATTATAGTTTATATAAACCAAGTTTACAGTCAAGGCCAAAAATATCAGCACTCTTGAAATTCTGTCAGAAAATGCAACCCTTCTCTCAGAAAATTGTTTTGGTACTCACATTTATTTTATTTTTTGTTTGCATTGGAACAAAAAAAAAAACAGAGAAGAAAAGTCAAATCTCATACAATTCCACACTGAACCCAAAAAATACACTGGACAAAATTATTGGCACCCTTAACTTAATATTTGGTAGCTTTATATAACCATGAATGAGTTTCTTACACCCTTTCTACTGGAAT
The DNA here is from genome assembly GCA_033026305.1 of Cirrhinus molitorella. Lineage (NCBI taxonomy): Eukaryota > Metazoa > Chordata > Actinopteri > Cypriniformes > Cyprinidae > Cirrhinus > Cirrhinus molitorella. Next base: position 19,716,596 of record CM065117.1, on the reverse strand, counting down.
TTTGGAGCACTCTTCTTTTGCAAACTGCTCCAGGTCATTCAGATTTGAAGGATGCCTTCTCCCAACTGCTGTTTTGAGATCTCTCCACAGGTGTTCTGTGGGATTTAGATCTGGACTCATTGCTGGTCATTTCAGAACTCTCTTTGTTTGTAACCATTTCTGAGTGCTTTTTGAAGTGTGTTTCGAGTCTGGAAGACCCACGACCTCTGGTGGAGCTTTCTGACAATGGCCACTATGTTGCGCCCCAAAATTCTTTGGTAATCATCAGATTTCATGATACCGTTCACACAGTCAATGCATCCAGCGCCAGAAGCAGCAGAACAACCCCAAAACATCTTTGAACCTCCGTCATGTTTGACTGTAGGGACTGTGTTCTTTTCTTTGAAGGCCTCATTTCTTTACCCAAAAAGTTCTACTTTTGTCTCACCTGTCCACAGTATTTTCTCCCAGACGGTTAGCTACAGTGCCATGGGCACTGTGGACACAGAAAACATTAAGATCTCTGGAGATGGACTTGTAGCCTTGAGATTGTCCTTTTTTTTTCCACAATTTTTTCTCTCAAATCCACAGATCTCTCTACACTTCTTTCTTTTCTCCATGCTTAGTGTGACACACAATACAAAGGTTGAGTCAACTTTTCTCCATTTTAACTGGTTGCAAATGTGATTTATGTGTGACACCTGTTACTTGCCACAGGTGTGTCTCAATACAAATTACAGCAGCATCACATGCTTGAAAAGCAATTATTTCTTACAATTTTGATAAGGTGCCAATAATTTTGTCCAGTCCATTTTTGAGTTCTGTGTGAAATTTTATCAAGTTTGACTATTCTTTTTTTTTTTTTTTTGGTACTTTTCCAGTGCAAACAAAAACAATAAGCACATGAATGCCAAAACATTTGCAATTGGAACAATTTTCTGAGAGAAGTGTTGCATTTTCTAACAGAATTGCAAGGGTGACCATGACTGTATATACTTTGTGACCATGACTGTATATACTTACCATCAGTAACTCAAATTTGCCATAATTTAACCATGTTCATATATTTACATCTGAATGTTTTCACACACATACAGATTTTCACAGGAGTTTCAGGAGTTTAAGACACAAAATTATTCACGTTTATTCGATATGTTTACGAACTGTTTTATTTTCTATTTAGGTTGATGTACAGGTCCTTCTCAAAAAATTAGCATATTGTGATAAAGTTCATTATTTTCTGTAATGTACTGATAAACATTAGACTTTCATATATTTTAGATTCATTACACACAACTCGAAGTAGTTCAAGCCTTTTATTGTTTTAATATTGATGATTTTGGCATACAGCTCATGAAAACCCAAAATTCCTATCTCAAAAAATTAGCATATTTCATCCGACCAATAAAAGAAAAATGTTTTTAATACAAAAAAAGTCAACCTTCAAATAATTATGTGCAGTTATGCACTCAATACTTGGTCGGGAATCCTTTTGCAGAAATGACTGCTTCAATGCGGCGTGGCATGGAGGCAATCAGCCTGTGGCACTGCTGAGGTGTTATGGAGGCCCAGGATGCTTCGATAGCGGCCTTAAGCTCATCCAGAGTGTTGGGTCTTGCGTCTCTCAACTTTCTCTTCACAATATCCCACAGATTCTCTATGGGGTTCAGGTCAGGAGAGTTGGCAGGCCAATTGAGCACAGTAATACCATGGTCAGTAAACCATTTACCAGTGGTTTTGGCACTGTGAGCAGGTGCCAGGTCGTGCTGAAAAATGAAATCTTCATCTCCATAAAGCTTTTCAGCAGATGGAAGCATGAAGTGCTTCAAAATCTCCTGATAGCTAGCTGCATTGACCCTGCCCTTGATAAAACACAGTGGACCAACACCAGCAGCTGACATGGCACCCCAGACCATCACTGACTGTCGGTACTTGACACTGGACTTCAGGCATTTTGGCATTTCCCTCTCCCCAGTCTTCCTCCAGACTCTGGCACCTTGATTTCCGAATGACATGCAAAATTTGCTTTCATCCGAAAAAAGTACTTTGGACCACTGAGCAACAGTCCAGTGCTGCTTCTCTGTAGCCCAGGTCAGGCGCTTCTGCCGCTGTTTCTGGTTCAAAAGTGGCTTGACCTGGGGAATGCGGCACCTGTAGCCCATTTCCTGCACACGCCTGTACACGGTGGCTCTGGATGTTTCTACTCCAGACTCAGTCCACTGCTTCCGCAGGTCCCCCAAGGTCTGGAATCGGTCCTTCTCCACAATCTTCCTCAGGGTCCGGTCACCTCTTCTCGTTGTGCAGCGTTTTCTGCCACACTTTTTCCTTCCCACAGACCTCTTGCTTGAGGGTGTCAATGATGGCCTTCTGGACAGCAGTCAGGTCGGCAGTCTTACCCATGATTGCGGTTTTGAGTAATGAACCAGGCTGGGAGTTTTTAAAAGCCTCAGGAATCTTTTGCAGGTGTTTAGAGTTAATTAGTTGATTCAGATGATTAGGTTAATAGCTCGTTTAGAGAACCTTTTCATGATATGCTAATTTTTTGAGATAGGAATTTTGGGTTTTCATGAGCTGTATGCCAAAATCATCAATATTAAAACAATAAAAGGCTTGAACTACTTCGAGTTGTGTGTAATGAATCTAAAATATATGAAAGTCTAATGTTTATCAGTACATTACAGAAAATAATGAACTTTATCACAATATGCTAATTTTTTGAGAAGGACCTGTATATGCTTTATTTTTTTAAAGTAACAGTTTGTTATTTCCAAGGCATTGCTGGATGCCAGTGTTCCCTGTCATAGCTATCCAAAGATTTGATTTCAAAAACAGCATCATAGCTATTAAACTACATCTTGTTATGATTTTTTTTTCAATCCGCATTTACCCCCAGAAAGATCTCAGAGTAAAAACAGGTGCTAAAGTCTGATTTTGTGTTGGCTGTGCATTAAAATTAAAGTATTATAATCTAAATTCAAGTGATAAAGGACTTTAAAAGTCTGGCATAAATCATTGTTAAATCCTACTGCCTACTTTAAATGTTTCAAAATGATTAAGAGTTGAATAACCTTTATTAGAAATGTAGAAACATAATCAAAACCAGTTACATTACTTTAATAATGTAAAAAGTAAAAAATATTTGAAATAGTTACACTACTTATAACTTTTTTTAAATAGGGTAACTTGTAATCTATAACCTATAACATTTCTAAAGTAACCTTCCCAACACTACTTATTAATAGGTATTTGTAAAGTTTAGGTATCTAAAATATTTAAGTACTAAAAAACCGCCTATATGCTAGTAATATGCATGCTAATAAGCAATAATGAGAATTGGTCTGTTCTCTAAACTAAAGTGTTTCAATATTTCGTTGGGGGGTTGTGAAAATCACCACTATGAGCAGTAATAGTGCTGCATGCCTTGCAAATGCCACAAACTATATAAACCCAAAGTAGCCAACGTAATCTTCAGACATCAATAATAAATGGGCTGTCGAGATTTCCCAGCAGAAGCTATCATTACGTTAACTGTCAAATGAATTTTAATACATGCACAGTGTTTATACACTGCCTGATGAAACTTGTGTGGATGGAAAAAAGCTGATCGTGGACTGATGCCCTGTGTAATTAAGAGTTAGATACTTTTTGCTAAGTTTGTATACCCCTTCTCTGGCAATTATGCGACTTAGTTTGATCATATCTCCTCTCTGGCTTGATCTCGTATTTCTGTCAACACTGGAGTGCAGAGAAAACATTTTGATTTCTCATCTCTGAAGGAGGGGTGAAAGCTCCAGCAGATTTGGGGGAGGCTGCTGCACGATCTATATTTCAGCGCCGCATGGAGTGTGCCGCGCCTCATTCATTCTGGCTAAACAAACAGTGGGGTTGGCTCATTAAGGCACGCTACGCCAGTTTCCATGGTACCTTTAGCATAAATGATTCATCCGAGTCGACTTTTTGAAGTGTCCCTTTAGAGCACCCCCGCTCCGGCTCATCAACCCTACCAACATGCTTTTAATGACATAGGGGTTTATGGATGAAACGCTCAGAACTGAAGAAGACCCCAGTCAAGTACACTGAAATACCAACACTGATGTCATCCTCATGAAATGTTGATCCTCGTGGTACTACGTCTGAATATAAAGATCAGGTTCTTTTTTTCTAGTCAAAAAACATGACCAATATGTTCTCGGCTTGATGTTAAGGCTCTGGATTGGCTTCTTTCTTCGCCTCCTCTGGTGCTCAACAAGTCCGTGATCGATTTTGCGCAGAGACACTGACGCAGTTCATATTTCTGGGGTGAAAACCTCACTCCAGCCTGTTGATTTCCAACACCGCTCACTTTACACTTGTGATCAAGGTGATGATCCAATCTGAAGTGGTGCTTATTTCTCACCTCCAAGGATATCAATCTGCAACACCTTTTGCATCACTGCAAGGCTAGCATGTGTGAAGGCAATATGTTTTTTTTTGGAAAGTTTTCTTAAACCAATATACTAGAGTTAGAGAAATATGCAATCAATAAACGTGGTGGATGAGAATTATTTTGTGGATGCCTGATGTAGGCAATAGGTAAGTTGAATAAGAAAGTTCACAGACTTGACTTGGTTTCTTCGTTTTACACAAAAGAAGATATTTTCAAACACAATGAAACCTTCCATGAAATGAGATTTTACAGAGACCAGGGCCTGTCAAGCTGCCACGGACAGAAAAGCACCATACAAGTGGTCCACATGAAATGACCCTTGTGAAAAAAGAAGTACACTTTTAAGTGAAGCATACTTTTAAAAGTACTTTTTACAAAAACAATAAAATACTTGAAAAGATAAACTTTTTCAAAATGAATGTAATTTTTTAGTATATTTAGTTTAAATTTGACTGCAAATACATGAAAATGTAACATAAAATTTATATTAAATATTTCATAATTACTTCTACTGTGTTTGAAATTCAGCTAAAGTGTACTGCTGAATATACTGACAAACATCAGTGGTAAGCTAAAATATGCTTTAAGGTCATTAAGTTATGTATTTACAGTTGAAGTCAAAAGTTTACATACACCTTGCAGAATCTGCAAAATGTTAATTATTTTAGCAAAATAATTATTTTTGTACTGACCTGAATAAGATATTTCACATAAAAGACATTTACATATAGTCCACAAGAAAATATAATAGTTCAATTTGTAAAAATGGCCACGTTCAAAAGTTTACATACACTTGATTCTTAATACTGTGTTGTTACCTGCATGATACACAGCTGTTTTTTTTTTTTTTTTGTGATTGTTTTGTTTTGTTTTGTTAAACTGCCTGCTGTTCTTCAGAAAAAAATATCCTTCAGATCCCACAAATTCTTAATTTTTTCAGCATTTTGTGTATTTGAACCCTTTCCAACAATGACTGTATGATTTTGAGATCCATCTTTTCACACTGAGGACAACTGAGAGACTTATATGCAAATATTACACAAGGTTCAAATGCTCACTGATGCTCCAGAAGGAAAAAAACATGCATTGAGAGCCAGGGGGTGAAAACTTTTTGAACTTGAAGATCATCTTGGTCTTCAAGTCTTCTTGGAAACATGCAAGTAGCTTCTAAAGAGCAGTACTAAATGAAAAGTAGAGGTTTTTTTTTTTTGTCAGTACCTTTAAATGGAACATTGGATGCAAAATTCACGTTTACATGAGGTTTGCATATAAATGCATTGCATATAAATGTATAAAACTTTTGTGTGGACACAACCACCCTACAATGATAAAAATCAATTCATTAACTTTTTTAATCCCCCAAAAAACCTAAACAGTCTCAATTATCAAGCCATTTTGATTTTCTGAGCAGTATGACATCATATTGCTCAAGTCCCACCCACGACCGCTGACAGACTGTCTCGTATTAGCATAGCTGCCCTCAGCCAGTTGTATGCTGTCTGCCATTTTCTCCACACTCGAGTAGCTGTAGCGACAATGTTTCATAAGCAATGCTGTTTTTTTTCATGCTAATTCGCCACCGATTACACAAGAAAAAAAAAAACGGAAGAGAGGGGTGAAGTGAGCAGAGCTCATTATCATTTAAAGAGACACGCACCGAAATATCTCACTGTGAAAAGAGTTGTTTGTTGGGTGTTGTTTTACACAACCATTGAGGAAGTATGTTGCAAACATTTCATGAAGACCCTAAAGAAGGTACACCTTTGTACTTTATTTAACGCAAAAAGGTGCATATAAGTACCTTAAAATTACATATTCTTATCTAAAGTGGTACATAATTGTACTTTTCAAAAGGTACTGTGCAGTCACAGCTTTTTGCTTTTGTTTTCTGTGAATAACAACATAAATTTTCATTTTCTCAACCCTGGCATTTATATGAATTTAGAAAACAGTCCTATTGACTCGTTCCTGGATGCGCTATGGGGAAAAAAAATAATATGGGTTTATAACAGCATGAGAGCAAGTAGATTATTTAATTTTTCAGAAACTATTCCTGTATGTATACTACTTACAGAGGCACTTGAAAATAATGACACCATTTAATCAGACCAGAATTCTTCCTTGCTTGTGTACAGTGTATCTAAGATGAAGTTTCATGGCACTGCTTTCAGATATTAAATCTCTGTTTCTAAAGCCACAGCATTAGTTTCTGGCCCAGTGGACTCATAAGGTAGTGTAGACTCCTGTGTAGATGATATCACACCACAGTGTTGCACAGCCCTCTATTTGTTTCGCCAGAACTTTTGTAATTTACACTGACTTACGGCTGAACCCTCCACACGGGTAAACTATAGCTGTGCAATATCTTTATGTTCCAGTATCATGCAGAGAGAGTGAAATGACAGGGAGGCTGGTGGAGAAGAAGGGGGTGTATCCCTGGAGAAGAGCTTTCTGGAAGCTCTACTCATCACTGCAATTAAAAGACAACAGAGATCCACTTTCCAGGGCGATTATGTACTATATAATGAGCAATTATGAGGATACGTATAAACCAAAGAAGACTCCACCACGCATATGAGTTTCCTTCTTAGGAGGAATAGCCATGTGTCTTTGAAGAGCCCATTAAATCAAAACTGTTTTGTGGCCTTAGTTTATGACAGTTAGCTTTGAAGATTCGTTGACTAAATGCATTTTTAATGTATACAATTTACAGTCTTTAACTTTTAGGAAAAATGACCCAAAATATTGGTGACTCATGCTGCTGTAACGTTTTGCTGGAGGCAAGGAGTAGAAGTTGAGTTGTGGATCTAATTGCAAGCACTTTCTAAAACTTTAGGAAAGGACTTTGGGTCAAGAGAAGCACAAAGACAAAAAAGTGCATTCAATGACACACATGAACGAAACAAGTTTAGACAATGAAATAATGAAACCAGGGTTATTGGTGCATTCAAATCCTCCTGGGAAGGATCACTTTGTTCAGAGCAAGATGTACCTAAAATTCAAGATTTTTAAACTCTACATCTACAAAATTGGGAATAATAAATGTTTATAATACACGGCCATTGAATTCTTGAATCTGATTGGCTGACAAACATTATTTTTCAGGGATTTTCACAAGTCATCAGTGTTGACAAAGAGAACCCAATCAAACAAATGAGAGATACTTTGTTATTCATTGATTCAGGATAATGATGTAGTATTACATACACTATATTGCCAAAAGTATTGACACACCCCCTTCTAATTAACGGGTTTGACTACTAGTAATTTAACTAATCTTAATGTTTAAGCATATGATATTCTAGGAATCTATGTCCTTCTTTTTTATCGCAATTTAATTTTATCGCAAACGTTTGGACAGGATCCGTTTTTATTCTAACGTTACAATACCCCTGTGTATAAGGTGCAAGGTTCATAGAGAAATGTTTGATTCAGTCAGTATGGAAGAACTTGTCTGGTTTGCATTAAGCCAAGTTCTAATGCCAGCTGAACACCTCTGGTGTGACTTTAAATGCAGACATTGAGCCAAAAACTCATCACCAAACACAAATGACTCGTATACTATATGGGCAAAAGTATTGGGACACCCCCATCTTTAGAACAGAAAAAAGGCACTTCCAAAACTGTAGCAACAAAGATGGAAGCATAATTCATGTATTTAAAAACTGTATTACCAGTTTTGGACACTTCCACAGAGAAGAATTAAATATTGTTAGAATAAAAAAGGGTCCTGATCAAACTTTTGCTATAAAATTAGGATACAACTTCCTAGAATATCATCATATGCTTAAACATTAAGATTAGTACTCATGGAAATTACTAAAGTAGTCAAACCTGTTCATTAGAACGGGGTGTTCCAATACTTTTGGCAATATAGTGTATCTGAATCTCTAATATTAGCAGTTAATTTGAAGGTGTGTTTTCAATCAGTGGGATGACTATCAGGTGTCAGTGCATGCCCTATTTTCTATCTATCAAAGTCTAATCATGTTTGTAGAAGTGAATCATGGCACGAATAAAGGAGATCTCTGAGGACCTCAGAAAAAGAGTTGTTGTTGCACATCAGGCTGGATAAGGTTACAAAGCTATCTCTTAAGAGTTTGGACTCCACAAATCCACAGTCAGACAGATTGTGTACAAAGGGAGGAAATTCAAGACCACTGTTAAGCCAGGATCACGCTACAGAAGTTTTAGGCCGTTTTATCCCCGATTTTTCCCTCCTGAGATTCAGAGACAAAATCTTGTTGAGGCCCTCGTCGGTTCCCGACGTTCGACGTAGATTATCTTGTAATGCGCTGTGTTTACAGATTGAGGGCCCTATCATATGCCTGGTGCAATGTTATGCCAGTTTTGGCCACAATGCAGTTATTTTCACATCCAGCATAATGCATGTGCACTCATTTGTTCGCCCAATGGTTTTCAGGCGCACTGTTGGCGTGTTACAATGTTGAGACAACTTAAAAAGGATTGCACAGCTGACCAACTAAAACCTGGTGTAAAGTCAATGGCGCAATATTTTTTTTATTAATTTAAAGGGCACGTTAGTGATATGCACCAATAGACAGGTGCACAACACTCTGCTTATTACACACATAGTGATGCACAGCAGCACACAAACATACCAAATATTAAAAAAGAAAGGGTTACAATGTAAAAGATTATTATTGTGCACATGGAGAAGCGTCTTTGCTCTTGCAAATTCCGCCATGTAAATAGCAAATCCGCCATGATGCAAGCGCATCTGGCTTTTAAAGGGAATGGGAGATGATACTCTGATTGGTTTATTGCATGTTACCCCCAAACACATCCACGACTTATTAAGACAATAGGTACAACCCTAATAACTAATACCAAAATTTGCAATATCAAGCAGTACAGCTTTTGTACAGCTAAAAATAACTGGAAGCGCATGGCACTGGAAGCCTCACACAATGAAGTTACAAATGGCCACACTTGCTCTTCTGTTAAAAATTAGATGGATACAAGTGATACAAGGATCAGAAACCAAGAAAAATGTGGAGTAAACCAACAGGAAATGACACTGCATAACAAAATCATATCAAAACAGGAGCCTTTGGAATATAACACAGTGAGACATCTGCTCTTATGCACTTACTCATCTTTTTGTCATTCCGAACCTGCATGACTTACTTCCTTTCTTCTTTGTACCACAAAAGGAAAAAATATTAGTTGCTCTTTTCTAAGCAATGTGTCTCCTCATGGGGACAAAGATTTTCTAGCTTCAAAAGGAATGCAAAAGCACTGTAAATCATGACAAAAGTGGCACATATGAAAATGATATTAAAATAAATACATATGTCCAGTTTTGATAGGTTAGCTGTTATTACATAGGGAAATGGAATATTCTAGTAATTTATTGCACATTCAAACTGTCACAGGTTCATGTTGCTGTGTTAAATGTCATGCGTAGTTTACAAGTGTCGTTTTAGATAAAGAAATTACCTATCACCTTACCTTTCAAGTGCAAATTCAATCTAGCTGAAGTGGCAAGGTTTGACATCTCTGTGCCGCGCGGTCCCGGATGAAGAAAGATGAACTCAAGTGTGTCTCACATCAAACCCAGAAACAATTCATCCATTTGCTGGAAAGGAGGAATCCCATCAGCTTTCATCTGGCCTTGAAATCGGTCCTCAAAGCCAGTGTCTTCATTAGCACCCATCCGTTACATCAGCCCTTCAATAAACACAGCCTGCCCTCGAGCTACGGTGGGTTTGTTTCCTGACGCAAAACTCTTAGCATCACAGGGGAAATTAAACATGGTTATGCTTTGTGGAGGAATTATTTTACGTTCGTAATTACTCATGCCTATGTATGACAATTATACTTGTTAAAGATTACTTATGTAACATTGAATCCTATGCTGATTCAGGATTCAGCATTGTTCTAGATAGAAGAATGATGAATAAGCATTGTTTGGTAAATATAGACGTGTTCAAAAAGACATACAGGTTTGGAATCACATTTAAGTGTAAGTAAATGATAACAGAATATTCATTTTTTGGTGAACTATCCAGTTCACAACATCAAGAAACTTAAAAATCTGTATTTAATGCAAGCACAGCATCTTTTTGTAGTCTTGTTAGCACCCCCTTTTTTCTGACTTATTTCACAGCCTTTCTTCTACAGAGGAAGTTGTTGTTCTGCCCCCCAGAGGCTGCTTTAAAAGCCGAGCTTGCGCGCCTCATCCATTTTTAATGATGTGGCTCTTCCTGTAATAGTGCAGTGGGTGAAAACCACAGGTGTTTTTGGGCTGATTTTACAGTGGGATTTTGCCATGTAGATCTGTAGTTTTGATTTTGAATTATCTTTAAGTAGATATAGGTAGGGTAAATGCCAAACCTAGTGGTTCAGCCATGATAATTCTATCATTCTATTGTTTTGTCGTTTCAAAGCTGCATGACTTGCTTTCTTCTCTGAAACAAAAGGAGAAAGTCTCTAAGCTTCAAAAACTCATCATAAAAGTAGCCCAAATTAAGTTATACAATCGTTTTGAGTGAGGAACAGAACAAAAAATGTAAGCTATTTACAGATAATCTTCCTCTCTAGTGAGCTGTTAACTGCTATGTTTGAAAAATTGAGTCAGTTTGTGAGTGAATCTAATTTGCAGGCAAAACTTTTTCGCTACAATGAAAAACTCCAGCTGAAAAGAACAGACTTTGCTCCTCTCTCATGAACTCTTATGAACCCACAATTTTAAGTGAAAAAAGACTTAAAGGGATAGTTCACTTAAAAATGTAAAAAAAAAGTATTCCATGATGATTTACTCACTCTGAAAATTTATATGTGTATGTGACTTACTTCTTTCTGTCAAATACAATCAGAGTAATATTTTACAAATCCTGGCTCTTCCGAGCTTTATAATGCTAGTGAATGGGTGTTAAGATTTGAAGCCCAAAAAAGTACATCCATCCATAATAAAAAGTACTCCACATGGCTCTGGAGGGTTAATAAACTAAAAAAGAGACTAGCATATTCTCTCCAGAGTTTAGCCTACATCCTACATTATCTGCTTGAACGCCACTCTCTTGTAAAATAAGAGATAAAACTGAGAGAGGGAGCCTAGAGATTATGGTTTATGACATTTTTAAATATGGATATTTACAATTCGCTTCAGAAGGCCTTTATTAGCCTTCCAAAGCTGTGTGGAGTACTTTTAATGATGGATGGATGCACTTTATTTTGCTTCAAAATCTCAACCCCCATTCACTGTCATTATAAAGCTTGGAAGAGCCATGGCATTTTTTAATATAACTCTGATTGTATTCGTCTGAAAGAAGAAAGGTGGATGAGTAAACCATGGGGTAACTTTAAAACTAGCCCTTTAAATTTCGTTCTTGTTTCTCATGCAAAACTATCAAATGACTTTTGAAGACTTGATATACAGTGCAGGAATCATATGGACTGTTTTTAAGATCCTTCTGTGGTGTATTTGCATCTTTTTGAAGCTTTTTGAACACTTGCCAAGACCCAACTGGGAATAAAAATGGACTTTGGCGTGAAAATAAACTAACTAGTCATTCGCCTCTAATTTTGCCACTTTATTAGGCACTGCATGATTAAGCGTGGATTAAATCACACATATCTCACATGAGAGATTCAAAGACATGCACGATGCTTTACAAAAAGATCAGAGACTGTATGAACAAAATTTACCTTAGTGGATGGTTTGCGATCAGAATTTAATCTAGGATGTTTGAACTGATGAGACTACATGAAATATTACTTAGAGCTAAAAATTACATTGCGAAAGATAAAATAGTGCAATAATGCAAAATAGAGCTCCGAACCTGTAAAATCTTTTCATTTTCTTGCCATAAGCAGACAAAATGTTTATTTTGAACTGTGTATATACTTAAAATCTGACTTCCACTCGGGGTATTCTTTATTTCCCTGTGCATTTCATTCTTTTTAGGTCCCACTTCATATTAGGTGGCCTTCATCAGTGTTTGGGTAACCAGTGTTGGGGGTAATGCATTACAAGTAACGCAAGTTACTTTTTCAAAAAAGTAACGCCAGTTACTTTTTGTTTCCTTTATGTATTTAATCCCATTTTATTAACCAATGACTTTGCTGCTGACATTTGTTGATCCAAGTCAACCACACACTGCAGAAATACTTTTCTTACTTAGATTTTTTTGTCTTGTTTCCAGCCAAAATATTTTTAAAAAAATTCTTAAATCACGAAGAATTTTCTAGACAAGTAAATAATTGTTTTCTTGTTTTCAGAAAAAAAAAAAAGTCAAAATGAAGTGAGTTTTTGCTTAGAACAAGCAAAATAATCTGGTAATGGGGTAAGCAAAAAAAAACTTATTTCAAACAGAAAACAAGACTATTTTGCTTACCCCATTGGGAGATAAATAAGAAAAACTTTTTTTACATTGCTGAAGAGTGTTGAACTTCCTTTTCCTACAGTTCTTCTGTACAGATGTGCATTTACTTTTCCTATAGGCTTATTTATTTCACTCTTTGGTGTGAAAGGGCTTTTACATTTGCTAAAAATCTAAATTTTAATATTAAAAACAAACAAGCAAGCCCTGCCCAGATTTAAAAAGTAACGCAAAAGTAACGTAACGCATTACTTTCCATAAAAGTAACATAATTAGCTACTTTTTACTATATTGTAATGCATTACTTTTAAAAGTAACTTTCCCTAACACTGGCATTAACTACTATGAACTTACAGTACATAAAAACAAGTACAATGTGCTTATTGTGTTCATACTTTATTGCTGCTACTGAGGTGGGATGCGGGTAAGGTTAGGGACAGGTTTGGTGGGCTGGGTTAAGGTGTAAGGGATGGGTTAATGGTGTAAAAATAGGAAAATAAAGGTAATTACAGAAATTGAATGTAAAAACATGTACACAATAAGTGCGTTGTATCAAATGTTTAATTACATAGTAGTTAAAGCCACCTAATATAAAGTGGGATCTTTTTTTATTTCAAGTAAAACCAATTTCTGAACATGTTTATTTAGAGGAAGAGCATGTCCTAGTTCTCTCTCCAGGCTGAGATCTTACGCAAGCACTTTTCACAACTCTTTTAGAAAGAAAGATTTGCTTTTCATGGAAATATTTGCCCATTTAACCCAGTCGTGTTTGCGTTAGAGGTAATATTTTGATTTTACCCTTGAGGACCAAGGACAGATCGTGCTGAACTGGATTAGGCATTCACACATTTCAAAGAGACTGCTTTAACATTAGTATATTTTTTAAAACATGAGTTCGAAATGGCTGGTAGCACTGCCTGAAACACGAGGTAGAGTTAAGGACATTAGTGGAAACACTGTATTCTCAAGCTGGTGACTACTCTGGTGCTCAGTCACGTACTTAGTTTTTCATCATCTTAAATTAACATTCACCCTTGTCCTTCGACTAAGACAGAATTTGCGAACACGGTTTCTTCATCAGCCTCACCGTAGCTCTCCTCAGTGGGCATCACAGAGATTAGAGGCCCAGTGATTTATTTATTACTCCTCCATACTGCATTTAAATAGCAGCAGGCAAACATTGTTTTATGTCCATCGTATCTCATTTGGAGTTAATTAATGCTTGTCTGGGGAGACAGGAGGCGGATGAAAAGAAGGCCAGCGAATAATGGGAACCAACCCTGCAGGATAAATGACTAAATTACAACAGATTGTGTAAATTCATTTTTTGTCCTGCTAAAAGATTTCGTTTTATTCCACTGGGCAAGCTGGGAGCCACAGGTATGGCTGTATGAATTTCAGTGCATGCAAGAAGTCACCCACGAGAGCAGCCATCTTGCAAACATTTCACAGCTAAATTGCTAGAATAAACGCAACTAGAACTAAAGAAACTTTCAAGTCTCTGGATCTCCATGGAGATTAATAATGCAACAAAGCGGCGAGCGAGTGAGAAAGGCTGGCATACACAGTGCCGCTGCTCAAATGCTTGCTTTAATGGACTTATTCTACAAGCCTTCTCTCAATGAAACTAAGTGCACACTCGCAAGGAGAGCCTTGTTCTGTAGATGTAGATGCACCAGTGCTAACAGGAAAACATTTTCCCAGAATGAATCCTGCTTATTATATATTTAACATTTCTGTGCTTATGGTCTTCGCATTCCCAAGCATTTTATCTACAACGAATGAAGATTGCTGTAATGCGTGAATATTGATGCTGCTCCCAAACAAAAGTTTAACCCTTGGGCATGTTTTCCGACAACAGAACTCTCCAGAGCTTCCTCTTTACATAAGTGGGATCTTCAGATCATCAAACAAAGATGAAAAACGCACTTCAAATGTTTTGCCTCTCCCATTAACTCTCTGAGGGGTAAACAAGCAAAATACATAATGAGGGGTTTAATGGAGAAGGATCTTGTTCAGATTTGGTCAGCTGGTTCTTTGTGAAAGCTCTGCAACAAGCTGGATGCAAACGTCCCTATTTGAAGCCCTTGACTTTGACTATAAGTTTAGTGCTCATACTGACTGCTTATACTGGAAGAAACTGACCAACCGTAGTTCACTTTTATACGTGATGTATTGAGGCCATTGGAAAATTTGAATTTGAGTATAACCCTGAGATCAAAACAGGGTATAAAAGTGTGCTCAAGGATATCTTGTTTACGTCTTCCTGAGTGTCTCAAACAAAACTCTTCAATGTCTTTCAAAGATTCAATACCATGACCCTTGCAAGCACTCCGTGTACCCTGTTGAAAAGACCCACATTGCTAGTCAGATGAATAGGTTGTGTTTAGGATGCTGGTCCTCAGAACTGGATCATAGTACTTATGCTGGTTGACTCATGATTCTTTTCCAAAACCAGTATAATCAGCATAGAGTGAGTTGCAGAGATGATGTGTTTTTTTTTGTTTTTTTTTGTAGGCCGAAACCAGGAAACACTCGAACACCTGGGTTTTTGATTAAATGCCTGAAATAAAGTCTGGGGTGAATGCAAGCTCAGTAGATTTTCACGTTTTATAATATGATTCTTGTGATTATTTTAAAGCTACTAAAGCAAACCCAGACTCATTAAACCAATGATAATACATCCTTGTGGCGACATTTCTGCATAATGCTAAAACTCGCATTCAAAAGGTGACGTCTTGTTGTGTTTTTATTATGTTACAGTTGAAGACAAAATTATTATCCCCCCTGTGAAATTTTACAATTTTTTTAGAATATTTCCCAAGTGATGTGGGACAGAGCAAGAGAATGTTTTCACATTATTTCGAATTATTTTTGTTCTTTTAGAGAAAGTCTGATTTCTTATAGTTGCTTGAATAAAAGAATTAAAAAATAAATAAATAAAAAACTGCTAAGGTCAATATTATTAGCCCCATTAAGAAATTATTAGTTTGATTAGCTATAGAACAAACCACTGTTGTCCAATGACTTGCCAAATTAACCTAATTAACCTAGTCAAGCGTTTAAATTGCTCTTTAAGCTGAGGATTGGTATGCAGCTGTCATTATGGCAAAGACAAAATAAATTAGTTTGGACTTGAGAGAAAGAATTGTTAATGCTCATGAAGATGGAGAAGGATACACATGTTTATCAAAGCATTTTCAAGTGTCAAGAACTGCAGTGAGATGCATTATCAAGAAGTTTAAAGAGACCAACACAGTGGAGAACAAGATGGGCAGAGGCAGAAAGTGAAAGATTTCAAAAACTATGGAAAGAAAACTAGTGAGAGAGGTTTCTAAAGACCCAAGAACAACTGCCAAGACACTAGTGAATGACCTAGCCAAGTCTGGAATTGATGTCTCAACGAAGACCGTCACTAGAGCCCTGCACAGGAATGAACTGCGAGGTTGCCGACCAAGAAAGACTCCACTTCAGAAGAAGAGACACCTCCAAGCTAGAATGAAGTTTGCTAAGGACAACCTGGGGGAATGTGATGCATACTGGAAACATGTCCTTTGGTCAGATGAGACACAACTAGAGCTTTTTGGCCATAGAGATGTTGCCTATGTTTGGAGAAAGAAGGGAGAGGCATTCAACCCCAAGAACACTGTTCTCACGGTGAAACATGGTGGTGGGAGTATAATGCTGTGGGGATGTTTCAGTGCATTTGGAACTGGGAATCTCGCCAGGGTTGAAGGAAACTTGAAAAAGGAAGACTATAAGAAGATTTTGAAAGACAACCTCAGACAGTCTGCAAGAAAACTTGGTTTGGGTCGACATTTTGTCTTCCAGCATGATGACGACCCAAAGCATACCTCACTTCTGGTGAAGAAATACCTCCAAATGAGCAAAGTGAGTGTACTTGACTGGCCTGCACAAAGCCCAGACTTGAATCCAATAGAAAATCTGTGGGGCACACTAAATTCAGAGTTTGTGCCAGAAGACCAGCAAATCTGGAGGAGCTTGAGAGATTTGCTATGGAAGAATGGGCTGTCATTCCTCATGAGACATGCTTGAAACTTGTTGAGAACTACAGCAAACGACTAAAGGCTGTTATCAAGCAAAAGGGATACACTATTGACTATTAACGTCAGAGGGCTAATAATTTTGACATGATATACATTCATTTATATTTGTATTACAAAGCTTCCTGAATAAAGTATTATGTTTAAAAATGCTGTGTTGATAAAATCATCTTTTTGTTAAACAACACTTGAGAGTTATTTGAAAAATAATGAAATATTTTATAAGGGGATAATAATTTTGTCTTCAACTGTATATTGTGACAGTTTCGAATTTAAACGTCTGGGGTGTGTCACTAAAAGGTTAATGCTCTATCGTGTTGAAAAATAACACACCCTCTGCACCAAGACCAACTCTAAACTTACCCAACACTGTTAACGAAAATAAAGTGATATAAAAATGCACTCGCTGAACTTCCTTTTAAGTGGATTTGAGCTGTTTTGTCGAACTGTACTTTCACAGATTTCGGACCAGAGCGCTGTAACATACAAGTGCACTGCTGTATCGGGTGAGCTAACGAGCAAACTCACTGCATTAGAAAACCCATACTTATGAAGCTGTAAATGTGATGTTAACATACAAAGTATTTGTTTGCGAATCTCTCAGCATATTAAAATTGTTTTGAAGATAATATAAACTGCCATTCAAAAGTTTGGGATCAGTAAGATTTTTAATGTTTTTTTCAATGTTGTATAATGTTGTGTGTATATATATATATATATATATATATATTTTTTTTTTTTTTAATGCAAATGTATTTTAAAATGTAATTTATTCTTGTGATGCAAAGCTGAATTTTCAGCATCATTACTAAAGTATTTAGTGTCACATCAGAAATCATTCTAATATACTGATTTATTATCAATGTAAAATGTATTTTTTTAGGATTCTTTCATAAATATAAAGCTTAAAAAATAGCATTTATAAACTACAGTTTAAAAGTTTGTGATCAGTAAATGTATATCCTTTCTTTTTTTTTTTTTGAAAGAAATTAATACCTTTATTTACCAAGGATGTGTTAAATTGTTAAAAAGTGATAACTTTTAACTTTTTATTCATAAAAGAATCTTGAAAAAATAATCACAGGTTCCAAAAAATATTAAGCAGCATGACATATGTGAATGATGTCTGAAGGATCATGTGACGCTGAAAACTGGAATAATGAATGAGGAAAATTCAGCTTTGCATCATAGGAATAAATTATATTTTTTTACCATTATTTTAAACTGTTATAATATTTCTGTATGTTTTTATCAAGTAAATGCAGCCTTAATGAGCATAAGATAATTCTTTAAAAAACATAATATTTTACTGATCCCAAACCTTTGAACGGCAGTGTACATAACATTATTAACATAAAATTGTGCAAGGAATTGTGCAAAAGTTAGGCTTTATTAATCAAAACTCTAGTCATGTAAAAATTTTGAGTGAAAAGGAATGAAAGTTGCTGGAGTTTTACTGCCTCTAGTGTTCATTTCAACTGGAAACTGCAGCGATTTGTACGTATAATTACGTTTTTGAGTAATGCAGAAATGTAGGCAGACTCATGTATTTCCAAAGAGCCTAAAGCGGTTGCTAAAGTGGTTAAATAGGGCTGTAATCTGAAAACCAGTGGAAAAAAATCATATTTGGTTTTTATCAAGGATGATGAAAACTTCCAAGTCGTCCTACAAAAATACAACATCACTACAGCACTTTACAATCTTGTCGACCAATCAGATTTTAAGGCTCTGGGCTATGGCTAGTTCTCAAGATTTTTACCAATCAATTACTTCCCCCAGATTTAATTTGCTGTTGTTCAGGATATAGTTAGGACAAGATTTCTTTGACAGAAATTTCACCCTATTTGGCAACATTAAGGACTGCAGCTTTTTTATATTTCACACTAAGCCTGAGAGAACAGCTGCAAGCCAAACCAAAGCACTGACTGGTTTGTATATGAAGGCGAAACGCTCTTCACAAGCAACGCAGACACTCTCAGGGGGCTTTCAGGCAGAAGTGAGACGAGTATCAGAACATTTGAAGTAAAACTCAGACGCGAGACAATTTTAAGTGAAATAATGTATGAGAAGCAAGTTTGTAAGGAAAGATTGTCATCGAATTTGATCTCTTTTCACCATGTTGTCCTCTCTAGAAGAAACCTCAGATAAATGTGGATTGTGCATGGTTTATACCTGTCCTCCATCGACACTGCATCAATCCAATCTCCTCTGGACATCAATTCAATCTCCCTCACAATGAGCAGCCCACCTTTTCTTCAACACTCCTTCTCACTCAAAGACAAGACTGAAATAGACTTGAAAAGAGTGATGAGAAAATAGATACGGCCACACTAAAAAAAGAGAAAAACAAAATAGAATTGCGTACGAATGCATCTGCTGTGTGCATCTGTGTGTGTACTGAATGTTCAGGGAGAGCGAGGCCTGACGATGCAGTCTTTTGTTGTGTCCTTTTGAGAGTGCTTGGAAAGACCGTCATCTGTGTATAGAGCGGGAGCCAGTGAGAGAGAGAGGACAAAAGGAATGAGATATTATGGCAGCTGGGCCTCAAGGCCTTTGAAGACTGCTGCATCCACAGACCTGTTCTCTAAACACACGCTCCAGTTCTGCCAGTCCTGGCCCATTGTCATTCACTGCGTACGGCGAGAGGCTGGCACACAGAAAGGCCATCCTAAACCCATGCATTATAAATATCCCACTATTTCACACAGTGTTCATTGCAGCTTTAAAACTCTGCATTCAGCCTTAACTTTATCTCCATATGAATCTGATACGGAGTAACCTTCAATGAATAAAACAACCACAAAGGATGGCCCTACGACCCGTGTGCTGGAGTCAAATGAGTAATGGCACAGTAATAACTGACAACTTTTTGGTTAGAAGCCCACTTCTTTAACAATCGATGCCATTTACGATCGTAATGATAGTCATTCTCCTTGTTGGGTTTATACTGAGGTTTTTCCGTTCATGAGTAAAACTTGCAATTGATGATACGTTTATGATGAGGCATTGTACTTTACATTGTAAATTACACACACATGCTGCAAATGTAAATTTTGAAGCAATTATGTTTATTTTTAAGAAAACAAGTTTGCAATTTTTGAGGTGTGAGTGTGTACCATTTACATTGTACAAAACATTCAAGTATCCTCAAGTTATGTTTTCCAAAGACCTTATTTTACTCATGAATTGAAAACCCCCATTATAAAAGGCCATCGAAAAATCTTGAGGGAGCCCATGGCAAATTAATCTTCTGGGTTTTGATATCACAGCTGCAGCACTCTATTATCCTTCAGCATTAGCCATTGTGTGCTTAGTGGCTGCTTGAAAAAGGTAACATGTTATCCATATTATTTTACCATTATTTTGTGTTTCGTAAACCTGCCATCAATGGTATGAGACTGGGATTTTAGCGAGTTTTTGATGGACATATACTATGTATCGAGAGCATTCACTCAGTATCATTATCTCATTTTTGACCGAGGTGGCTTTTTAGAGGGTTTTGCATCTAAACTTTTCATATATTAAATACATTTTTCAATAATTGCAAAGGAATAAATGAGTAATGCAATATTAGCACTCTACTAACTACTATTAACTAATAGGAAACTCTGATAAATAATAGTCGCTCCTTAATAGTCCCCCCTAATAGTCGACTAATCATTAGTCGCTGAGAAGAGGCTTGGTCAACCAAAGTTTTATTAGTTGCAAAATTAAAAAAAATCCCCAGGAAGTGCAGAAGATGGACAGATCATTAAAGGCTGGTTTATGTGGTACAGTACATCAGGCAGGACATCCAAATGCTCACCTATCATTCATCAACCTCAATTATCGCTTTTCATCTGAAAGATGTATGTAGTAGCTACTTTACATGGCAGCTCAAGCTAATGTTAACCTAGAAAATGCGCGCTATTGAAGTGTCTGTGTGGAGTGTGGAAGCTGAACAGTAGTGCCCTCACTGCATGACAGATGGAGGCACCGATGCGTTTACTTAAAATACTCCATCATTTGTGGTCTTACAGAAAAAAGACTCTACGTTTACTTATGTGCAACCAGAATAACAACAAAACGTTGAGCTTTTATAAAATAATGAAAGCAAACAGGATGCGTTTTCTGTCATCTCAATCTCTGTGAACTTGAGCACAACACTTCAAAATTCAGTGTACACTTGCCTTACAGACATGAAAAATATATAGCAAAATGTCTACTTTCAAATGAACCAATTCAAATGGAAAACAAATATTCTCAACTGATGTAATCCATATGAAACATGCATACAGGCGCATCCACTACTGCAAAGATGACGCAGACTTCATCTCTTAAACCCGAAAACAAAGCACTGGTTTATTAATAAATTAGTAGTATGTTAATGCAGTCTAATTGCTGTTTCTCCCTGACACATTCATAATTATTATATCTGCTGGTATGCTGTTATGGTATGCAATTGCTCCCCGGGTGCTGGAGCTCCGGGTGTGTGTGTGTTTGTTCACTTCCCACTGCTGTGTGTGTGCACTTGGATGGGTTAAATGCAGAGCACCAATTTCGAGTAGGGGTCGCCATACTTGACAATACTGTCACGAATCGTGCTGCTGCGGCTCCCTCCTTTCACCACTAGAGGGAGCCGTCACTGAGACTCAGAACTTTATTCACGAACTCCCCATAACCCCCTTTCTCAATTAGCACCGGCACAGGTGTCGCCTATTATGACCTCATCATTCCTGGACTATAAATACATCCACATTACATTCAGTTATTTGCGAAGTCTTGATTTGCACTGGCTATCAATTCCGAGCGTTTATTCCTTGTGTTTGTTTTCCCGTTGCTGACCTAGTCTTCTTTCCCGTTCCTGATCATAATCTGCCTGCCTACCGACCCCCTTGCTCGTCTTTGGATTATCCCTGTTTGCTAACCGCCCGCCTCGACCCCTTGCATGGGCATTACTATTCTCTGTGATCTCTACGTTGTTCCTGTTTGCTCCCCACTGACCCTACCTGTTGTACTATGCCTATTTATGTTAATAAAGTTGCGCATGGATCTTCACTCCCTCGTTACAAATACATCACGACTTTCACCTTTTTTTGAATGCTTATTAGGCTATGTAGGCAATTAAAGGCTCTTTATTATAATTTATATGGTTTATTAATAAACATGCGATGACTAATAGTCGACTAATGCCTAAAATGAAGGACTACTAGTCAACCAGAAAAAAATCTTTAGTCAAGGACAGCCCTAGTGCTTAGTACAAAAGTCATACTTTAATTTTAAGCTAATCAGTAACTACTATTTACTCATATTTCCAAGAGACCTGGTGAGAACTACTGTATACAGGTTCATAAGTACTATAAATAAAGCATAATGTATTATTAATACCAAAGTGAAGGTCATGGCAACCCACTAGCAATGACTCATGTATTACCAAATCCTTCAGAAGAGATTACTAATTATTTGGATCAGTATTATAAAGTGAATAACATGATAATGACTGAATCATTGAAAGCTTTTTGTAAAGTATTGGATAGTAATGACTCAAGCGTTACTACAGCCTTCTAAAGGAATTACTAATTGTTTAGAAGTGTGTTCTAAAGTCAAGATCATGATAACTCCCTAGAAATGACAGAAGTCAATGTAAGCTTTTGAGGTTTTTATAAGATTCTGGGTTCCCTCCAGTGGATTTAGTAACACATGAGTCATTACTAGTGGGTTGCCATGATCCTCATTCTAGAATACTGATCCAAAATAATTAGTAATTCCTTCAGAAAGATAGTAACACTTGAGTCATTACTATCCAAAACCTTGTATATACCTCAAAAGCTTACAGTCACTTATTACAGTCAATATTGGGGACTTATCATGATCACTTTAGAATACTAATCCAAATATTAAGTAATGTTTTATTGAAAATTAATAAAAAATAAATAAATAAATAAATAATAAAAAATAAAAATAAAAATATATATATATATATATATATATATATATATATATTTTATATATATATATTAATTTAGTATAGAATTGAAAAAAGGATCAGCCAAATTTCCATGTGCAACAGTGATACCTGGTTGTTTATGAAAGAGTCGTGGTGAGTTTCTGATCTAATCAAATGTGATATTTACTCTGGTACGCCTTTAGCCCCACCATACCCTATAGATCAAATTTGGCATTACAGATTCACTGTGAGTCTTATTCAGGCTCAGTGAGAGTATGTTGAATATGTTGGAGCCAGTAGAGAAGATTCATCCTCTCATTGATCCTGCAGTCAGACTCCCTCAGCACTGAGCTGCTGGATCTGTATTCCGGCTGCCTGTGAGTGACACATCCTGCAGAAAAAAAGAGAGAGTCTGAACCCTGTCTGCAAGGCAAAGCGCTGCAGGCATTCTGCGGCTCTGGGCCTGACTGATGAAAGGCAATGAGTAGATTTAGAGAGCGCTGACAACACCACAGCAGGACTGGAAAACAGTAACCAATCGGTACAGCACAACTCTGAAGTTTGTTGGCAAACAGGTCGAGCCGATGGGCCGATCTTCACAAGCTCGACGACCCACAATGGAGGCTTTGTTGCCTTTGGCCATTTTTGGTGCCTTTTAGTCTGAACCAGAGAGAACAGAGTTTGACACTTCTTTTGGGTCTCATATGTGATGAAACCTAGGAGCAAATTCGTTTAGCAGTTGTTGCACTTCAGCGTGAGGTATTTCAGCACAAAAATCTTAATCAAAAACCAACCATTTCACAACTAGGAACAGTTCAGTCACAAATCAAAATCATGTCATTATTTACACAGACACGAACATTTAATTTAAACTTCACCAAGCTGATTACTTACTAAAAACTCCCACAGATCATGTTTTCAAGTCTTATTTTAAAGTAACAAAGTGTTTAAATCTAAGTCTGTGAATTGTTTACTTACTTTTTTAAATTAGTCTTCCCATTAAGACCATTATATTGTTCGTTCAGACTGATTCGCGAACACAGAACACGCATGAAGAGGCATGTTTCTTTAGAAAAACTAGTGATTTATACGCTTTTTAATATGTTTTATATGTATTTATACAACAGTTCTTTCTGGTCTTCAAATCTGATTGGCTGATAAGATCTCAATATTAGAGCAATATTAGTCCAACTCCAACAGCCATTTTAAAGTTTGTAATCGTAGCGAGTGTCATAGCGGACGCACAAATACACTGTAATTGTATAAACAATACTGTTTATACAGGTTTTCAGGCAAGAATATATTTGTTTATAGTTCAAATATGCAGTTTGTTAATAAAGATAACATCTAATTTGAAAATTTGCGTCAACTTTTTCGAACATGTGAGCTCCAGAACGTCAGCGGCCGTTATGCACTCATGAACCCTCCCGAGAGCACCTCACCTCGGCCAGAACTTCTAGAATTAACCGCTGACTCTGATGTCTCTGTAGTGGTTACACATGAAATATAATTTGTTATGGGTAAATCTAACAGTAGTCTTTGGTCTCATTAATCTATTATTTGTTCCAGAAAAGGTAGTTTTGGCAAAATGTCATGTTTATGTAATTTCAATGCAGTATATCAGAGCGCCGCCTTTGTACTTTTGACTGAATTGCCTAGCAACTTTTATGATGGCTGTTGTTGTTGTTTATTAAATATTATTATTTAATATCAGCTATTATTTAATTTCAACAGCAGCTTGACACAATGAACAAATGCACTGAGCAGCAAAACCACCCTTAACAGATGAAAGGATATTACTGTTATGACAAAGATAACGCTTTCCTCAACAGATATTCAAACTAATTTTTAGTTTGAATATGAGACCAATCTGAAGAATGAATGCTGTATCAGATGCAGGTAATCACATTCACCCAGTCCATCTCTCTCTCATAATCCTCTACATAATACAGTAAGCATTTAATACAGTAAAACAATAAGCTTTCAATAAAGCAACACAAAATATACCATCGTTGCTAGTTCTAAAGCGACATTTTCGAATTAGTAATGGAGGCTTGAGCTGTTAAACTGTCAACTTTAAATTTAAATTTGTGGTGGAAAGAAGTAGTTCTGCACAAAAAAGGGCTTTTAAGGACAGTTGATATTTTGTTAATGTATTTACGCACTTGTGCCGTCAAACAATATGTGACCCTGGACCACAAAACCAGTCTTAAGTCGCTGGGGTATTTTTGTAGCAATAGCCAAAAATCATTAGGATTTAGTAAAGATCATATTCAAAGTAGATATTTTGAAAATTTCCTACCGTAATTATATAAAAACTTAATTTTTGATAAGTAATATGCATTGTTAAGTACTTCTTTGGACAAATTTAAAGGCAGGTTTCTCAATATAAGATTTTTTTGCACCCTCAGATTCCAGATATTCAAATAGTTGTCCTATCATAGCAAACCATACATCAGTGGAAAGCTTATTTATTCAGCTTTCAGATGATATACAGAACTCAGTTTTGAAAAATTGACACTTATGATTGGTTTTAGTGGTCCTGGGTCACATATGGCTGTATATCGCACACTGTGATTACCTATGGTCGAATCACAGCAGTGCCAATATACAGCCATATCTCACGTCTGTGAGTGTGCTATTTTTTATATATTGTGATCACCACTAATAATTTGCCATTACATGATTTGGTCAGTTCAGTTTTTAAACAATGCAGACAGCGCAAATAAACAGTCCTCTCAATTTTATACAATTCTAATGCTATTCGTTCCTCATGTCAGTGTGCACCTTACAAACCAAAGAAGCTTAACTGATGGTGAGATTGCAGACAAATGCAGTAACGCTCTGTTAGAGAATTACAAGATGCTAGAGCGGATCTAGTAATGCGCTGATGGATTTGCCAGTGGCAGATGTGGAGAGACACAGGTGCCCATCCCATGTGTGACTCTGCATGGGCGAAAGCTGAATGTGACTGGCTTTGACCACTGCGTTTTGATTTTTTTTTTTGTACTGTGACCGTTGCGGCACTGGCTCTGGTGTTTTTGTTAAACAAATGACCAGATTACATAATCAGCCCGCCTCTCTCTCGCAGAGCCTGGCAGGTGCTGTTTACATGTAGCTGTGAGCGCCACATCAAACCGAAAAGTGCTTTATAGTCATCATTGCAGCAGCAACCTCGGGGGCGGCCAATCTGTCATAGTCAATCTGCAGAGCAATAGAGTGGGACAGGAGCGATGAAGCTCTATGGTTGTCATCCCTCTGCGCTGGTGTCTTCCCAGGCGGCTGCCACAATTCCCTTCTCAAGTTTCCAACACACAGGATACCTGTACTTAAAGGGGTTTTCTGCACTGACTATTTGATACCCAGGTTGCCATCTCAGTAAAAAAAGAAGAAGTGCACTTAAGCATATACTTTTAAAAAGAGTATTTATTACAGAATTAATATTCTTCAAAATAAGGTACAGTGTGAACTGAACATAATGTTTTAGACCCTTAATTGCATGTTTATTGTTTTAATTAAATTTAAATGACATACAATGAGGTTTGTTTAGAGAGTGCATTAAGAAATATAGCCATGAAAATCTTTACATACACTTACATTGACTTTCATTTCATTAAGGCTAGAATATACTCAAAATATTACAAATTTAATCTTGTAATTGCTACAAATTAATTTTCTTGTAATTCTCTCAAAATATTTTGACTTTTTTATTAAAATATTTAGACTTTATTCTTGAAACATTTGTACTTTATTCTCATAATTTTTACATTATTCTCGAACTACTTTAACTTTATTCTCAGAATTTCGACTTTATTCTCATAATTTGGGGTTTATTCTCGAAACACTTTGACTTTATTCTTGTATTTTTGACTCTATTCTCAAAGCATTTTGACTTTATTCTCGAAACATTTCAACTTTATTCTTGAAAATTGCAACTTTATTCTTGAAAATTGCAACTTTATTTTTGAAACATTTTGACTTTATTAGCAAAACATTTCAACTTAATACTAAAAAAATTCAGCTTTATTCTCGAAATTTTGACTTTAATCTCGAAACATTGGACTTTATTCTCATAATTTGGATTTTATTCTCGAAACACTTTGACTTTATTCTCGTAATTTGGATTTTATTCTCGAAACACTTTGACTTTATTCTCATAATTTTGACTTTATTCTTGAAACATTTCAACTTTCTTCTGAAAACATTTCAGTTTTATTCTCAAAACATTACAATTTTATTCTTGAAACATTTTGACTTTAATTATCCATACATTTCAACTTTATTCTCGTAATTTTGACTTTAATGTCAGAACATTGGACTTTATTCTCATAATTTGGATTTTATTCTCGAAACACGTTGTCTTTTTTCTCATAATTTTGACTTTATTTTTGAAATTTTTTAGCTTTATTCTCGTAATTTTTAGTTTATTCTCAAAACATTTCAACTTTATTCTAGTAATTTGGACTTTATTTTCAAACCGCTTCGACTTTATTCTCGTAATTTGGATTTTATTCTCAAAACACTTTGACTTTTTTCTTGTATTTTTGACTCTATTCTCAAAGCATTTCGACTTTATTCTCAAAAATGTTAACTTTATTCTTGAAACATTTTGACTTTATTCTCAAAACATTTGAACTTTATTCTCAAAAATTTCAACTTTATTCTTGAAGCATTTTGACTTTTTCAAAACATTTCAACTTTATTCTTGAAACATTTTAACCTTATTCTCATAATTGTGACTTTTTTCTCAAAATATTTCAACTTTATTCTTGTAATTTGGATTTTATTCTCGAAACACTTTGACTTTATTCTCGTATTTTTTACTTTATTCTCAAAACATTTCTACTTTATTCTCAAAAATTGTAACAATTTGACTTTATTCTCCAAACGCTTCGACTTTATTCTTATAATTTGGATTTTATTCTCGAAACACTTTGACTTTATTCTCGTAATTTTGAATTTATTCTTGAAACATTTCAACTTTATTCTCATAATTGTGACTTTATTCTCAAAACATTTCGACTTTATTCTCGAAACATTTCAATTTTATTCTCAAAACATTTCAATTTTATTTTTAAAACATTTAAACTTTATTCTTGACACATTTTGACTTTATTATCAATACACTTCGACTTTATTCTCGTAATTTTGACTTTATTCTTAGAACAGTGCAACTTTATTCTCATAATTTTGATTTTATTCTCAAAATATTACAACTTTAATCTCATAACCTCATAATTTTTTATTTTTTAATGTGGCACTAAAACACCATCGTACAAGAAAACCCAGCCCAGATGATAAAAAGTAACACATTACTTTCCATAAAAAGTAACTACTTTTTTAGGGAATTTTGCAATATTGTAAAGCATTACTTTTAAAAGTAACTTCCCACCTACACTCCTTGCAAGTACAGTTATACTTTTTTGGATCTAAAGTTGACAACAAGTGCATATTCAAAACAATCAAGTGCACTTCTTTTTCACAAGGGCAGGGAATTTAGCAGGATCCAGTTGAATAACTTCAGATTAGCGTTGTTTGACTCAACATGTTTTTAGGTGCTTTATGACTCAGAAGTGTGCCTAAAGTAGTTACGCAACAAATATATCCAACTGCGCTCTCTAAAAGAGGCCAAAAGTTGGTGTTTGTGTGAATTATATGATAATATTTGGCAACTCTATTTATGAGGCAACATCCTGTTCTTTGTTATAATTTGTTTTTCTCTCTCTCTTTGACCTGCCATCATCTGTTAAGCAACAGATCAAACATGCAATATCTCTTGCTGAGCCTTTCCACATCATGACAGTTGTACCAGACTCTTTTAATGAGTGATAGTAGATATCTAAATCACAAATAAGAGGTTGATTGATGTCAGGAAATGTCAGAACATATTAAACATACTTAAAACCAAACATATTTCCCAAAAGCTGCATTCACAGGATTCCTATTAAGAGGTGCACTTCAGTCAAAAAACTGGTTCATGTGGACAACGCTGCCACGTCATCAGCCTAAGACAAGTCTAAATCGCACAGATTAAGGGTTTTTAGTAGGATGACATAATGTACTTCTGTATATAAATATAAACAACTGTGTTTTCATATGTAAAAATAGATATTAATAAAGCCGGATGTGTTATATAAACATACATTATTTCATTTAATATAAAATGTATAATTCATGATAAATAAATGCTTTAATTTTATATCCATTTATAGCCTTTAAAATGTTTAATATGAATATAAATCTGCTTTCTTAACTATTATGTAACCTGTGATAATGGCATTTTAACGGTCCCAAAACGGATGCTCTATATGCTTGCAAACATCTGGCTATAATCACTCCTGAGGTGATTTAAACTGAATAAAAATGATGTCCAACTTTCTTTCAGCCATATTTATTTTCACTTCAGTTTGCGTAGTTTGTAGACACACCGCTGAGTAAAATGTAGGGCAGAACAAATGCGGGGTTAATCTGACCTAGCAGGCTGGTTTGCTAATTTAACTTAAAAGTGCACATTTACAAATTTAATCCAGATAGTAGCTCATATTAACTAGAATGCAGGGTTTAATTTTACTTCATAAAGTGATTACTGTTTTATTTGTCTTGTAGAAAATCTCACAGTTAACAAGTGAAATCACACAGATGGCAAAGTCAGTTGAGATACAATGATTTTCCTTTGTTGCCAGTCTTGGAAGTTGTGGAAAATTCATTCAGATTGATCAAATAATAATAAAATATCCAGATAAAACATTACAAAAATGAACATTTAAAAAATAATTTACCCACCCTCAAGTTATTCCAAACCTGTGTGAGTTTCTTTTTTCTGTTGAGCGCATAAGAAGATATTTTGAATAACGTGTGTAACCAAACATAGTTAGATTTTTGGTTACCAACATTCTTCAAAATATCTTCTTTTGTGGTCAAAAAAGAAAGAAAGAAAGAAAGAAAGAAAGAAAGAAAGAAAGAAAGAAAGAAAGAAACTCATACAGGAACAAGTGGATGCTGAGTAAATGGTGGCAGTATTTTCATTTTTGGCTGAACTATTGCTTTAATAGACAAAAGGAACAACAGGAATATTGCTGGAATATTTGGACAGAAAATCTATAGTGCTCACATTATATTGACCACTGCAGTCCTATTAAGATGGTAATTGTTTCTCAAGGGAACATAAGGTATTTTTAAAATTTGCAGAGTCTAGTCAATGATTTTAATGTCCGAACCAAGAACATAGGTGTTTTTGTCCCACCATCCACATAAAAAAGTTGAATTACCTATTGTTTTTTTAACAAACGCCAAGGTCATGTGGTAATTTAATACCTAACGGAATCCACATCTCTAAGTTTACAAGAGAGAAAAGTTTTAAAGTAATTTTGATGATTCTTTTTGGCCACTGCCAGGCAGTAACTATTGTGCTTTGCAGTAATTTACATGCATTTTAAAGATAGACACCTAAATTATTAAAACACATTTGCCGTTATAATGGCAGCAACCGTAACATGTATGATTTGTCTGTCTGTTTTGTGTCTTCCCTGTCTGACCTAGTTTTCCTGAGTTGTCTTTATTCATCATTATATTCACCTCTGTCTTGTTAATTATCTCATTTGCTCCCTTTGTTTGGTTCCTGTGTTTAACCCTTTAACTCTCAGCATCCCCTCAGTGGGACACCTATGTTTACTTCACCATATTACAAATAAATCCTAATCTAATCATGTCAAACTATATATCCTTAGAAAGGTCTAAGACTCCCAAATAGATATTTGACCACTGTTTTGCATTACAAATGATGTAGGAAAATTAATAGATTAATTTATGACAAGAGTTCACCTCAGAAAATCTACATCATAACAGGAGTTCTGACCTTTATCACAATAAGACTTTCTTCATTGCCTTTTTCTCTATCATGCTTTAGAAATCAGTAGAAAACTCTTTTGAAAACCATTTTGAAATCGGGCATTGCATTACCATGGAAAATGTACATCAAAATCATATTACAACCAGTCTACGCTGGTTCTGTCCAGTTCTCCCATAACTCCTGTGTCTCCTCTGGAGGCTTCGCCTCGTCACTCCATCCTTTAGCTCTGTATAGCTCCTCCTTCCCTCCAACTCCTCCTTAGTCTCTTTGGCTCCACTGTGATCTCTCCATCTGCTCGTCTCCTCCCCACCTCCAGTATCTTCATAGCTCGTCCCCAGTGCACTAAATAAATTCAGTGCACACAGACTAAAGCAATTTAAGTCTTTGGTTCTTTTTAACTCACATTTAACAAAAACCCACCAATTCACTATCTCGGCAAATTAGAATATATCATAAGGACCTTGGACTCTAGGACCTTGGTTTCCAAATAAAATACAAAACTTGCTCTCATCTGAAAAGAAGACTTTGGACCACTGGGCAACAGTCCAGTTATTCTTCTCCTTAGCCCAGGTAAGATGCCTCTGATGTTGTCTGTAGTTCAGGAGTGGCTTAACAAGAGGAATACGACAACTGTAGCCAAATTCCTTGACAAGTCTGTGTGTGGTGTCTCTTGATGCCTTGACCCCAGCCTCAGTCCATTCCTTGTGAAGTTCACTGAAATTCTTGAATCGATTTTCCTTGACAAGCCCCTCAAGGTTGCAGTTCTTTCTTTCTTTCTTTGTGCATCTTTTTCTTCCACACTTCTTCCTTCCACTCAACTTTCTGTCAACATGCTTGGATACAGCACTCTGTGAACAGCCAGCTTCTTTAGCAATGAATGTTTGTGGCTTACCCTTCTTGTGAAGGGTGTCAATGATTGTCTTCTGGACAACTGTCAGATCAGCAGTCTTCCCCATGATTGTGTAGCCTAGTGAACCAAACTGAGAGACCATTTTGAAGGCTCAGGAAACCTTTGCAGTTGTTTTGAGTTGATTAGCTGATTGGCATGTCACCATATTCTAATTTGTTGAGATAGTGAATTGGTTTTGTTAAATGTTATCCAAAATCATCACAATTAAAAGAACCAAAGATTTAAACTACTTCAGTCTGTGTGCATTGAAGTTGTTTAATATACAAGTTTCACAAATTAAGTTGAAATACTGAAATAAATGAACTTTTCTATAACATTCTAATTTATTGAGATGCACCTGTATGTACGGCACGAGAAAGCGCCTTTTGGGATGAGTCATTCCCTTTGTTTGGTTCCTGCTTATAAAACAACAGTTTCAACAGTTTAGCTGGTTTCCTTGCCTTGTGTATTGGATTTATTAAAATTATCTTCTGATCTCCCTTGCACGTTTTGTATCACCAACGTGTAACAGCAACAGGTATACAACACAATTTTAAAATATGTGTTATATACAATTACACACATTAAAAATATAAACCAAGTAGCCAGGTCAAATGTTTAGCTTATTTAATAAGAGGGGGTTAATTTGAAGGGATTGTTGACCCAAAAATGAAAATTCTGTCATTAATCACCCTCACCCTCTGTCACCCACAGAGGCTAAGACTTTTGTTTGTCTTTGAAACACAAATTAGATATTTTTGATGAAATCTGAGAGCTTTCTTGCCCTCTATAGACAGCAATGCAACTGACACGTTCAAGGGTCAGAAAGGTTGAAAGAACATTGATAAAATAGTCAATGTGATTCAACCAAAATGTTATGAAGCTATGAGAATGCTTTTTGTGTGCACAGAAAATATTTTAACACTAACAACTTTATGCAACAATTTCTTCTCTGATGTCACATGGACTATTTTAACAATGTCCTTACTACCTTTTTTGGCCATGTCAAAAGGCCCTCGGATTTCATCAAAAGTATCTTAATTTGTGTCCGAAGAGGAATGAAGGACTTACAGGTTTGGAACAATGTGAGGGTGAGTAATTAATGACAGCTAATTTCCACAATAGCGTGTCCATTTTTATTAAATATGTATTATGTATTATTTATTTATTAATTAAATAATACATAAATGGAATTATTTTCCTATTATTACAGTGATGGGAAAAAAATGTATCCTGTATGTTTGCCTACTGACAAAGAAATTACCAGTCTAAAATTTAAATGGTAGGTTTATTTGAGCAGTGAGAGACAGAATAACAAAAAAAAAAAAATCCAGAAAAAGTAATAAATTGATTTGCATTTTAATGAGATATAAGTATATAAGTATTTGATCCCCTATCAATCAGCAAGATTTCTGGCTCCCAGGTGTCATTTATACAGGTAACAAGCTCTTAAAGGGAATGCTCCTAATCTCAGCTTGTTAAAAGTCACCTGTCCACAGAAGCAATCAATCAATCAGATTCCAAACTCTCCACCATGGCCAAAACCAAAGAGCTGTCCAAGGATGTCAGGGACAAGATTGTAGACCTACACAAGGCTGAAATGGGCTACAAGACCATCGCTAAGCAGCTTGGTGAGAAGGTGACAACAGTTGATGTGATTATTCGCAAATGGAAGAAACACAAAATAACTGTCAATCTCCCTTGGTCTGGGGCTCCATGCAAGATCTCACCTCATGGAGTTTCAATGATCATGAGAACAGTGAGGAATCAGCCCAGATCTACATGAGAGGATCTTGTCAATGATCTCAAGGCAGCTGGGACCATAGTCACCAAGAAAACAACTGGTAACACACTACATCTGAAGTTTGCCAGTGAACATCTGAATGATTCAGAGGAGAACTGAGTGAAAGTGTTGTGGTCAGTTAAGACCAAAATCAAGCTCTTTGGCATCAACTCCACTTGCCGTGTTTGGAGGAGGAGGAATGCTGGAACCATCCCCATCGTCAAACATGGAGGTGGAAACATTATGCTTTGGGGGTGTTTTTCTGCTAAGTGGACAGGACAACTGCACCGCATCAAAGAGACAATGGACAGGACCATGTAACGTCAGATCTTGAGTGAGAACCTCCTTCCCTCAGCCAGGGCATTGCAAATGGGTCGTGGATGGGTACTCCAGCATGACAATGACCCAAAATGCACGGCCAAGGCAACAAAGGAGTGGCTCAAGAAGAAACACATTAAAGTCCAGGAGTAGCCTTGCTAGTCTTCAGACCTTAATCCCATAGAAAATCTGTGGCGGGAGCTGAAAGTTCCAGTTGCCAAATGTCAGCTTCGAAATCTTAATGACTTGGAGAGGATCTACAAAGAGGAGTGGGACAAAATCCCACTACAAGAAACGTCTGACCTCTGTGATTGCCAACAAGGGTTTTGCCACCAAGTCATGTTTTGTAAAGGGGTCAAATACTTATGTCACTCATTAAAATGCAAATCAATTTAGAACTTTTTTGAAATGTGTTTTTCTGGATTTGTTGTTGTTGTTATTGTTTTTCTGTCTCTCACTGTTCAAATAAACCTACCGTTAAAATTATAGACTGATCATTTCTTTGTCAGTGGGCAAACACACAAAATCAGCAGGGAGTCAAGTATTTTTTTCCCTCACTGTTAATTAAATATGAATTTATTAATTGTCTGAATGCGACTGAACATCAGAAGTGCATTTCCGAGGCTGTAGTACCACAAACTCACAACTCCACTGTGAATTTACCTCCATCTGAGGAGCAACGCAGATTTATTTTTACAGATGTTCCCCTGAGAAACAATTACTGAATAGGGCTTATGAGATCAACTGTATGAACTGACCATGTAGTGAGTATGTCTGCTGATTAAGTCATGAGATTTTAATTGTTATTTTCAAAGAGTATTATTCTTTGAATCTTTGTGATTAGGGCTTTGTTGAAAATTATGGAAAATAAGACACAATATACAGTAGTGTGAAAGCATGAAAGCATTTTGTCTAATTATTTTATTTTGCCCAGAATTTGTCCACTTTGTTTAAAATATAAATTTTTGTGGAAAAAAAATCTGCCAACTTTTGACAAAAATGGCTTGTATTCTGTGAAAAGAATGGTTAATACCTTTTTTATCTTGATTGATCTTGTTTTAAGCATTTTCAGATTAAACATGACAAATTTGCGATGTGATCTGTGGAGACACAGCAGCTCTAGTTTACTTCACATAAATCACTGCACAGTTTCACAACCATGAAGTGAAACAGTGACTCAGCCTATTTCTCCCAATCGATGGCCTCGTTGGTTAATGTGAAGAGACACTTTAACAGAAACAACAGTTCCATTTACCTTCATAAAAATAAGATCCATTCTTCAGACACGTGGCTTTACTTGCCAAGTATTATGATGCATATCAGTTTATACAAGGAATTATCCCCTTGTTTATGCATGTTTAATAATGTATAATGTTTTCATTTAAGCATAACACATTGCGCTGTAATAACATTACATTCGGTGCTTACCTTCTGTAAACCGCTTGTAAAATATGAGCCTGAATTCTCGTTACTAGATTGTTTTCTGGATCTAATGCTCATTTCACAAATAGTATATGTGCGTCGCCAATATTGTTTGATTTGCATATAAATGCTAAGGGACTGAAAATATGAGCATCTGCAGCATAAAAGCATATCAGC
This sequence comes from Cirrhinus molitorella, assembly GCA_033026305.1. Classification (NCBI taxonomy): domain Eukaryota; kingdom Metazoa; phylum Chordata; class Actinopteri; order Cypriniformes; family Cyprinidae; genus Cirrhinus; species Cirrhinus molitorella. The sequence continues at coordinate 19,681,415 of CM065117.1, read as the reverse complement.
ATAAATCCTGGATCGCTTCGCTGTTTATTTTGTCCAAGAATTGGCCACTTCTACATGTAGAGCATCCAACCACAGTTCATTTTTGTTCAGTGATGCCATTGTGCGACAGTCCAATATGGATCTGTTCATGAATGTTTAGCTCAGCGCATGTGTTTATAAAGTCATGAAACAAAATCCAATTTGTCCTTGACTAAATCAAATCTAACGCTCTGACAGCTTAATCATATGCATAATGCTATGCCAAGACCTGAGATAAACATTTATATTGTCAATGACATGACATAATTATTCCGAAAGATATTCATGCAAAGCATGTTCGGTGGTCCCTCATTTCAAAGGGAGATTAGAAGTGAGTATTAAAAATTAGTCCCTCGTGGTTCCTAATGCAAGAGCTCATTAAAAGTACATATTGAATTGATGAGTAGGTCAACGGACTGCGGGTGGCATTATAATCTCACAGTCAAACGTATATAATGTGAGCATTGAAAAGACTTTCCACACAGCAGCAGTGAGTCGGCGGCGTTAAATAGTGATATCACGCCACACATGAATTTGATTACACGATAATGACCACACGCTCACGCCTCCAGCCTGTACCACCGCCAACACCTAACGCCCAGACATGTGTTGTGTGGGACGTCAGCGCCCGTGTTACTCAATATCTCCACCAACATTGTATAACAACAAGCTGTTAGGGCCATTGTCAGAGTGTGGAGAAGCCATAAGACGGGCATGTGATGAACCAGCGCAACTGAACAACACTTTTGAACACATGCATGTAGCAGTTGCCCATGAAGAAATGCTGAAAACACGTGGTTCGCAGTGAGCCGCCACGGGCCTGTGCGATTATCAGAAGAAAGCTTGTGTCAGAACAGACTGCTGCTGTATGTTAGACTGATGAATTATGAAAGCGGGAGTGAGAACCAAATGCACCTACAAGCACGGATTGATCGGAAAGAAAAACCGATATGACGAGAAGATACTGTTATTGTGTCTTAATAATAAATTATAAAGTAGAAGTTGACATTTTTTGAAGAACTTGTCAGTGGAGCTTGGTGGTGGTAAACTATAGAGCATATAGAGTTTACGTTTATTCACTAGCCAGAGTCAAAGCAGTGTTTTTTTTATGAAATTGATGGGTGGTTTATGGTTTTGGTGTTTTATAGGTGTCCCAGATCAAGAAAGGCCATCCCATTCAGTGTAAGTCAAGGGCACTTTAGAGACAGGTGTATTTGATTAGGATTGGAGCTAAACTCTGAAAGAGGGACAGATTTCCAAAGTCCGGGCCAGAAACTTATGCAATATAGTGGCCAACCCTTCATTTCCTCCCTATACTTACAGTTATACTCAGTGTTGGGGGTAACGCATTACAATTAATGCAAGTTATGTAATCAAATTTATTTTTTTCAAGTAACTAGTAAAGTAACACATTACTTTTTAATTGTAGGGTAGGGACCAATCAGACAATGGTTCATTAGATTTAACCAAATCAGTGGTTTATTCAATTAACAAAGAAGCAGACTTCCCCTCACCCAACCCAACAGTGGGTGACAAAGTCTCATCCAGGACGCTTCTAGCAACCACTGATAATGTCAGCTTACGATGTAAAACTATGCAGGAGAATCTGCAACTATGCAGGCAGACTGTTTTTCTTCACTTACTTCCCCCCATAGGAAAGACACAATGCTCATAGAAATGGACTCTTCCCTATTTCATTCACAGACAAACGTTTCTGTGAACGAAGACACATAGCCCATATATCAGTGTGTGTATATTACGACTGTCCATGTCCTTTGTCTTCCTTACTTTAAATTTCTTACTTTATAACCGTTTTATGCTTGTGTCTTGATAGAATGCTAATGTAACCGCATACAGTATATGCCATGTTTGGTCTCTTTTGACTCGTATGTAGATTTCCTGAAAGATGCTGTGTAGAAAATCCGGATACCGGTGCAACATATTAACGTTTCCAATAATCTTTAGTATTTCTGGCCTGAACCCCTATTGATTTAAATATGCAAACTGACATTTCTCTGAAACAAAGGGCCATAAAACGAAGACCCAGTTTCAAACCTCCCACTGAGAAAGCCAGCCTTCTCATTGGTTGGAACTACTTGGGAAGGTGTGACTCTGTCCAGACTTTAAAGGGGCTCACACCCCGTTCCGGCCCTCTCTCTTCTTTTCTCCTCTTCTTCTGAAAGATCTTCAGATAGTTATCGTGGAGGTCCTCCACGGAAAGGCCGTGGGGCAAATCCCGTGGCCCAGCCACATGCGGTTTCCCCCAGCATGAGGCCGAACTCTCTCTTTCCATCCTGGCATCTACACCTCAGCCCCTTTGTAACCATCCGATCAATGGAACAACGAAGGCTCCATCTTCATGAAATCATCAGGACTACCTTTGAGCTGGCATCTGGACCCTTGCGTAAGAACCACACAAAAGGAAACCATTATGCAAGTAACCATTTAACTATTAGATGCAATAAGGAAGCTGTGCCCCTTGTAGGTCAAGGAGATTCAGGTTTTTCTGATGATTTGGTTGTGCTGATGTAAAAGATTGCCAGTCTACTCTCTCTCTCCTCCTCACTCACTCTCTCTCTCTCCCTCTCTCTTGCTTTGTTTTATGTGTTGTCTGTTTAGTGTTCGCGTATTTGCTAGCTAGTGTTTATTTTCCCCTTTTACGTATTCAATAAACCCGCATTTTGTATTCACATATGAATTTCTTACTGTGTTCCTTGCTCACAAACATCACGTCACTTAAACTGCTTTGATTTCATTACAAAACTGATCCAGTCCTGTAACTTAGCCAATTACGGTGGGAAAGATTAATTTTCAAGGCTAGGAAATTGATTTTTCTTAGAGTTAGAATAAAAGCGGCTAATGCTCGCTGGACGAGGGCATTAGTTCGGTTTATTTTCGACTCGGCTGTTTCAAAGAAGTGTATAAAGTATGTGTAATTAATAACCATTAATTATACATAGTTTATTGTGCTTAAATAAAATAACTTTTGTTACATAATTTACAAGAAAACATCTGAGTTACTTTTTGAAAATAAGTAATGCCAGTTACTGGTTACTTATCAGAGAAATAGGGAGTAAGATGTTACTTTAGTTCTTGAACATGCCTTAATTCATCTCTCACTTTTAAATTTTTTTTTAAAAAGTTCAGTTCAGTTTTACTCAAAATGAATAAAAACAATTAAATGCGACTAAATTTGTTAAATAATACAAATATCTTTTATGTATTTATTCCCGGTTTATTAACCAATGTCTTTGCTGCTGACCTTCGATGATCCAATTCAACCATATTAAGCAAATATTACTCAAGATAAACCAACATTTGCTGAAGATTGCTGAACTTTCGTCTTCTGCGTTCTACTGTACAGATGTACATTTACTTTTCGCGTGAAAGGGTTTTTACGTTTTCCAAAAATATAACTTTTTATATTAAAACAAATAAGCAAGCCCTGGCCAAAATTAGAAAGTTACGCAAAAGTAAAGTAACACATTACTTTCCGTAAAAAGTAACTAAGTAAGGTAATTTGTTACTTTTTTAGGGAGTAATGCATAATTGTAATGCATTAGGCTACTTTTAAAAGTAACTTTCCCCAAACACTGGTTATACTGCACTCTAAAAACAAAGTATTGCAGTATTGCAACAATTTGCGTCAAACGTTTTTCGAGTTTTCTAATAAAACTATGTTCAGCCAGCAAATTACACTAGTTAGAGAAACTTACTTTGAAGCATAAACTTTGAATACTTAGTTTACTACTCAAAAAAAAAAAAGTGGTAATTGTTGAAATGCTGAAATCTTTTCTGACCAAAGATAATACTGATGTGACGGCATGGTATCTGAAAACTATGGAAGTATATTTTCACAGAATAAAAAATTGTGAGAAATAAATCTCACAACTGTAAATTTATTTCTCACAATTCTGACTTTTTTCAAAAAAAAAAAAAAGAATGAATTGTGAGATATAAAGCCATTATTCCCCTTTTTAGCAACACTTTCGATTAGGGAAAACACATTTACTACTACCTAAAAGCTTTCCCTCAATAAATCCTAATTTTCTGCTTTTTATAGTAAGGTACTTGTTGTAGTAAAGGGATAGTTCACCCAAAAATGAAAATTCTGTCATTAATTACGCACCTTCATTTCGTTCCAAACTCATAAGACCTTCGTTCATTTTTAGAACACAAATTAAGATATTTTTGATAAAATCTGAGAGCTTTCTAACCCTACATAGACAGCAACGCAACTGACACATTCAAGGTCCACAAAGGTAGTAAGGACATTGTTAAAACAGTCCATGTGACATCAGTGGTTGAACCACAATTTTATGAAACTACGAAGCTAAATAATGACTTTATTCAACCATTTCTCTTCTCTTCTGCGTTCACTAGAGTATCACGTTGCATAGGTGGGGTATTGCTGACACAGGAGCCAGCGTTCTGACGTAGAACCCAGGTGTTCTAAAAAGTAGATGCACATTGTACAAAAAAAAAGTCTGAAAATTTTGACAGAGAGGATTGACTTGCAAATTTTTGCCCAGCCTTATCTATTTGAGCCAGAATATACAGACCATGAACTAAAGGTGATGATACACAGGGCAACTTTTTGAGCAATGTTGCTGGGCAGTGTTGCTGTCAATCCAGATCAAAAAAGTTACCCCATGTATCATCACCTTAGAGAGATGGACGTTCTACATCAGAACACCGGCTCTTGCATCAGCAGCACCACACACTTGTGTCATAGTACTCTCAGGAACGCGCGTCAAAGACTGACATGGAAGAGAAGAAGTCTTTGCACACAAAAACCATTCCTGTAGCTTCACACTGATGTCACATGGACTGTTTTAACAATGTCCTTACTACCTTTCTGGACCTTGAACGTGTCAGTTGTGTTGCTGTCTATGTCAGAAAGCTCTCGGATTTCATCAAAAATATCTTAATTTGTGTTCTGAGGATGAACGAAGGTCATGAGCGACATGAGGGTAAGTAATTGATGACAGAATATTCTTTTTTGTTCTCTTTAAGTTTAGGCCAGGAAATGTGTTTAAGGATCTAAAATATGGTCATGCAGAAAAAGACATTAATATGAGCTTTATATGTGCTTTATAAACAGCCAATATGCTATTAATATGCATGTTAACCCTCAAAAAAACAGAGACAGTCGCATGCGGCTAAAAAATAACTACTGTTTTAGATGTTTAATAACTTTTGAACCGCTAATCCAATTTGAATGCTTTAAAAATTCTTGTAAAGAACACAGTACACTATTTTTATTTGTCTCATTTGGATTCAGAGGCTCCTTAGCAAACATGATTAAGTCATCACAATTCCTCTGCATTGATTCGTCAGATGTGTTACACCTGGCTCAAAGATGTAACATTAAAAACACACTCCACTTTTTTTTGAAAATAGGCTAATTTTCCAACTACCCTAGAATTAAATAGATGAGTTTTTTACCGTTTTTGAATCCATTCATAAGATCTCCGGGTCAGGAGGTAGCAATTTTGGCATAGCTTAGCATAAATCATTGAATCTGAGTATAATATATGAATCTGAGAATGAGAGTACAGTTCCTATCCATATCAGCTTGGAAAATTGCAACTTTTCATTTTCTGTCAGTCTTTGTACACGATGTAACTACAGAAGAGTCAAGTTTTAAATAGGAAAAATATTGAAAATCTTTGGTCATTTTTGAACAAGATGCTAATGGTCTAATCTGATTCAGTGATTTATGCTAAGCTATGCTAAAAGTGCTAACGGCAGACCTGGAGATCGGCTGAATGGATTCAAAAACGGCAAAACCCACCTGTTTAACTCTAGGGGACTTGGAAAATTAGCCTGTTTTCAAAAAAAAGTGGAGTGTTCCTTTAAATTACCTAGACATAAAGATCAAGTTCTTCTGTTTATAATGATAAGCAAGAATAGGTCTAAAAAACAAAGAAAACACAGATGCACCAGGTGCCCCAAAAATGTTCTAGGTATGTAAGGTTTAATAAGTAACTAGGTAATAGTAAGAACTGGTCCTTTAAATAAAGTGTTACCATTATATGTATGACACTTTTTGAAGAAAATGTCAGTGGTGCTTGTTGATGCAAAACTTGCTGTCAGGTTGGAAGAGTCTCTACCCATATGATATTTTGAGACTGTCCTCAAAGAAAATACGACCCAGTTGACGTTTTTGAATCGACCAAATACGACCCATGTTTACATTTTAATGTTAAGCGCCCTCTAGCGGTCGTAAAAATAATGACAGTGTCACGTTGGATCTGACGTCATGGAATGACGTATGAGTTTTTATACCGATTTCATGGTAATTTAAACGTGTTTTACTAGGTGTAATTCGTATAAATGACCACACCTAACCCCACGCTAAATCTACCCCTTACAGAAATAGTGCAAAATCATGATTTCTAGTGCATATTCCAAAAAAAAAAACATACAATGAAAACATATGCATTCTCTGGTATCGAACCTGTGTTCATATGATTATACCGCTTTGCAGTGCAACGCGCTACTAATTGACCTACACATAATGCTAAGGTTGAATTAGATACCTGTTACTGATAAGGGAGCAAATGTTGAATACGCTCTATAGAGACGTATTTGAGGATTTGTGAAAACGACTTACGTCGGTCGTATAAATTGGAGGACATGTTGGTTTACTGTCAAGAGAGCCCTCCCATTCAGCTGGTGTGTTTTGGGTGTTTCATAAGTCAGGAGATTCCTTCCCTAAATGCCTTGTCTGTAATTATTGTAGTGTAATTCTAGGATTATTAATTAAAGTCAAGCATTATTAATTCTTGTCTATATTATACAGTCAAGTGCACTTGAAAATCACAGGCAGGTTGTTTGGAAATAAACTTTGCAGGAAAGTGGCCCTGCAGGAGTAGGATTAAAGACCTCTGAATTAAATCAATAAATTAGCATGCATTTCATTTTTGGTAATAGCTCCCCTGAATTTATTTTTAAAGCATACACTTTTCTAACCACTCAACTGTTGCACACCTATTTCATCCTGTCTTGTACAGCTTTAGAAATCAAAAACATATTTTCAAAATGTGTCTCATTACAGATGAGGATGATTATCCATGCATAAATTATGTGTATAAAGTAGTTAAATTAGGGCAGGCTGTCATATGGCCTCAGACATACATTTATGATGATTTTATTAATGTTATTAGCATTGTTATTTATTTATCTGTGTCAATTACACTATCAGTAAAAGGAATTAATATTATGATTATTTTTATTTTTATTTTTACACGCTTATGCTTACCAAGGCTACTTTTATTTGATCAATTATTAGTACTCAATTATTAATAATGGTTCTTATTATTATCAATGTTGAAAACAGTTTTTGCTGCTTAATATTTAATATTAAACTACCTTTTTTAGGATTTTTTTGATAAGAAAGTGCATTTACTTGAAAAAGGAATCCTACTTACCCACAAAAAAGTATTATTAAATATTAACAAATATAACTGTTTTCAACATGATTTTTGCATAATTTTTTGAAGCGTCATGTGACACTGAAGATTATTTCATTCATTTTAACATTTTAAAGTTTAGCCTTGGAGAAAGTGTTAAAATACTTCAAAAATGTGAAGAATGAAGAAAATGTGTTAAATGAACTTGATGGCATTTGCCATATTTAATTCATCTTATTGATTAAATACAGTAAAAGCAAACTATTAATTCCATTTATTTAAAATTCTGTGAATCCAAAATGATTCTTAAACATTTGTAGGTCCCATAAAAGTTAATGTTTAAAATGCTTAGGTTTGCTTAGGCTTAGGTACAGTTTTTTCATTCGTTGACTGTATTTAAAGCGACAGTTCACCCCAAAATTAAAATTCTGTCATGAATTACTCACCCTCATGTAATTTCAAAGACCTTCTTTCATCTTCATTCATCCTTTTTAGCACACAAAAAGTATTCTCATAGCTTCATAAAATTAATGTCGAACCACTAACATGGACTATTATATCGATGTCCTTTATACCTATCTGAGCCAAAAATATTGTAATTTGTGTTCTGAAGCTGAACGAAGGTCTTCCGGGTTTGGAACAACATGAGGGTGAGTAATTAAAGACAGAATTTCCATTTTTGGGTGAAGTAACCTGTTAACATGTGTATGTTTAAAGTTAAAACTTTTATCAATTCAACAAGTATTATACGGGAAAAAAAAGTATTACTTGAAAAGTATATCAGCAGTATTTCTCATACTTACTCTAAGTAACTCAAGTACAAGCAGTAAATTATGTTCGACATAGTTGACACTGCTAATGAATGATTTAAAGAAAGACTATAGGGAGCTGATGCAGAGAACTCGCTCCGTCTGTTTAGTTGACTACAGGTCATGACTTGTGGTGTGCTGACATCAATATTTGATGCAAACCACAGAGTCAGTGACATAAATGTCAGCACACAGGTCCCTCCGAGGAAGATATTTCACATTTTCAGGCCTCTGCGAGTATGTGAAAGGCTGCGGTTTTTGCCTTGTACTCAGAGAAATTGGTAATATTGAAACTTCTTTATCGACGGCACACTTCACATCAAAGCGCACTGGATTCTGCATGCTTTTGAAATGTCAATTTGATTTGATCCAAGTACTGCTGCCTCTCGTCTTATTTTATCTTAGGAATGAAAAACAAGATTCGCAGGTGGACCGTGATTATACACTATACAGAGACAGGATTTAGGTTCAAAGCGCTTTTGTCACGTCTGAATCTGCTGTATTCAATAGACGAAATAGATATTTAGATACTCTAAGCTGTGTATGTTTGTGGGATAAAATATTGCTATGGAGAATGCAGGTAATCTCCTGAAGTGCTATATTTCTGCAATGTGTTTCATCTGCCTTCCCACTTATTTTCCTTCAGTGATTTACTGTGCACAATACTCTGATTTCACAGCAAAGAAAAATCTCTGCATGACTCCAGTGGCACCGGTGCCTTATTAAATATTTATATAAATTTCTGGGTTGCTTTTGTTGGCCAGTATTCTGACAACATTAGGATACTGTGAAGGGTTAGTTCATCCAAAATGTCACTTCTGTCATTACTTATTCACCATCTTGTCATTCTGAACCCATCTGGCTTTCTCTCTTCAGAGGAGCACGTTTCGTTCATAATTCCAAATATTCAAACTGCGGTTTCTCTGGTTTTGAGACAAACGAAAAACATGAGGGTGCAACAGCAGGGTTCCAAAGTTATAATCCTTTTCTCCATAGGGAATTATAAGTTGAGGTGTAAACCTTTCAAGACAGACTTACTAGGAGCTCAGAGACTGTTAAAGGAATACTTCACCCTAGGGTTGGGTTGATGTCTATCAAATTGGCATCAGACGTTACAGTGAAACATTGTGATGGATGGTGACATCGGGTTGTAAGGGATGTGCCCGAAGCCTGAATCTGTATACCAGATGTCTGATAGGATGATGCCGATTTGGAGATTCTGAGTACCACTGAGAGAAAATACTGAACAACCTCATGTTGTTCAAAACTTGTATGATTTTCGTTTTTTTGCTGTTGAACACAAAAGAAGATATTTTGAAGAATGCTGAACCAATCAGCTGATGGTAGCCATTAAGGAAACACATGACTAACATCAAACGGTTGGGTTCATTCAGAAACAAAACACCATCTTGTTGTTTAGAGACAGTGCTGTGGCTGTGTTTGGAACCATTTTTGTTGGCGAAATTGAGCAAAATAGGCAATATGGTGTCTAAAACGTAAGTCTCTTAATATTCACTTCTAGTTTATTGAACTGTTGTATAAAAAGTATATACAGCTGAAGACCCTTAAAAAATATTTCATTATTTTTCAAATAACTCCCAAGACGATTTTTATCAACACAGCATTTTTAAACATAATATTTCATTCAGGAAGCTTTTAGGGCTAGATAGAAATAAATGTATAACCAAGTTTTTAAAGTCCACTGGTCAAAATTATTAGCCCTCTGATGTTAATAGTCAATAGTGTATCCCTTTTGCTTAATAACAGCATTTAGTCGTTTGTTGTAGTTTTCAAAACGTTTTAAGCATGTCTCCTGAGGAATGACAGCCCATTCTTCCTTAGCAAATCTCTCAAGCTCCTCCAGATTTGGTGGTCTTCTGGCACAAACTCTGGACTTTAGTGTGCCCCACAGATTTTCTATTTCTGGGCTTTGTGCAGAACAGTCAAGTACACACACTTTGCTCATTTGGAGGTATTTCTTCACCAGAGGTAAGGTATGCTTTGGGTCGTTATCATGCTGGAAGACAAAATGTGGACCCAAACCAAGTTTTCTTGCAAACTGTCTGAGGTTGTCTTTCAAAATCTTCTTATAGTCTTCCTTTTTCATGTTTCCTTCAACCCTGACGAGATTCCCAGTTCCAAACGCACTGAAACATCCCCACAGCATTATACTCCCACCACCATGTTTCACTCCAAACATAGGCAACATCTCTATGGCCAAAAAGCTCTAGTTTTGTCTCATCTGACCAAAGGACACATTTCCAGTATGCATCACATTCCCCCAGGTTGTCCTTAGCAAACTTCATTCTAGCTTGGAGGTGTCTCTTCTTCAGAAGTGAAGTCTTTCTTGGTCGCAACCTCGCACTTCAGAGTTGCAGGGCTCTAGTGACGGTCTTCATTGAGACATCAATTCCAGACTTGGTTAGGTCATTCACTAGTGTCTTGGCAGTTGTTCTTGGGTCTTTAGAAACCTCTCTCACTAGTTTTCTTTCCAAAGTTTTTGAAATCTTTCCCTTCCTGCCTCTGCCCGTCTTGTTCTCCACTGTGTTGGTCTCTTTAAACTTCTTGATAATGCATCTCACTGCAGTTCTTGACACTTGAAAACACTTTGATAAATGTTTATCCTTCTCCGTCTTTATGAGCATTAACAATTCTTTTTCTCAAGTCCAAACTAATTTCTTTTGTCTTTGCCATGATGACAGTGCATATTATTTAAAAAATCAGACTTTCCCTAGAAGAAAAAAATAACAGGAAATAATGTGAAAACATTCTCTTGCTCTGTTAAACATCACTTGGGAAATATTCTAAAAATTTGAATAATTTTGTCTTCAACTGTATGTGTCACGTCAATTTAAAAAGGAAAAAATCGCTCTCAAAAAAAGGGTTGCTCTCAAAAAAGTCTGAAAACCACTGATCTAGAATATGGTCATGCAGAATAAGACATTGATATGTGCCTAATAAGGATTAATAAATAGCCAATATGCTAGTAATATGCATACTAATAAGCAACTAGTTAATAGTAAGAATTGGTCCTTAAAATAAAGTGCTACCGCCACTGACTTCCATAGCATTTTGAAGAATGTTGGTAACCAAACAGTTGACGAAAGCCATTAACTTCCATAGTACTTTTCCATATTGTGGATGTCAATGGCTACCGCCCACATTCTTCAAAACATGAGGGCGAGTAAAATAATGATAAAATGTTCATTTTTGGGTGATCTTTTTAACATATGTTTTTAGAAGCTTTTACAAAATGCAGTACCATCATGTTTTACCTAAAATCAACTACTTTTATTGGTTTTAGCTTGATTTTAAGGTGTCCTTGTTACACGTTACTTGTACTTACTATTATAATAACAATTAATTATGCATAATTGTATGCAAATAACCCTAAGCCAAACCCTAATCCTAGCCATGACCATATAGTAAGTACATGTAGTTAATTAATATTACTCAATAATTAAATGTCTAATTACTCTGTAAACAAGGACACCTTAAAATAAAGTGTAACCCTTTCATTTCATTGGTTTGATCAGAAATGTAATTTCAGTTGATTCATTGAATGAGAATGTGAGTCAGCCATCATATGTTCCTTTTTCAGAATTTCAAGTAGCTTCATGTTTCAAATCAATTGTTGTGATTCATCATGGAGCTAGTGGTTCATGACTTACAACTCTTTATTGATTTTTGTTTGTTTTTGTTTTTGTTTTTTGTTCAAAAGTAGGTAAAACGTACTCCAACATACTCTAATAACTCTTTGATTTTGCAAACATGATTGTTTACCATTTTCTAACATTAAAAGACTTACAGTATAAACAGCACCTGACAAGCCATGTTCACTAAATACTTTTATTTAATGGAAAAAAAGCTGCTTGGACAGTCTTCTAGACCTTCCCTTCATCATCTACTCACCCTTATTTTTGGGGTGAATTATTCTTTTAACAAAATATCCCAGACCTACACACACATAAAACATTCAGCAAACTGCATTTTAGATAGATCTGTCTGAATGCTGAGCAAAACAAGATGAACTTTTCTACTGTGGCTTTAAAAGCAGAGGGTGATTAGAGATACACAGACCATAATCCATTTCACAACCCAGGCCAAATATCACAGAGCATGTAGAAAGAGCTAAGTCAGGGTGACATGAACCCATCATTACAACTGTAGGAGAAAATCAATTTACTCCATCTCTATAAATATCCCTGTCTTACTTTATCCCTTTTTGTACCGACAAAAAAAGTAGCCAACACTGAAGCTACCGTTCAAAAGTCTGGGGCTGATACGATTTTATATTATGATGTTTTTAAAAGAAGTCAATCCTGCTCACCAAGGCTTCATTGGTTTGATCAAAAACACAGTAGAATGTTTAGAACTCCTGTTTGTGCTAATAACTTTTGAACCGTAAGGCCAACATGAAAAAAATTTCCACCGTTTAAAATTTTCTGAAAAACCTACTTTTTTCGAACTCCTCATAGGTTGTTGCTCCGATTTTCACAAAAATAGAACCAGATCACCTTCAGACCATGCCGACACAAAGTTATGGAATTCAAGTTGATTTGTCAAGCCGTTCTAGAAAAACGCACAAACAAATTTGACAAAGAGCACACTAAAATGGATCTGAGGCTATATCTGTGCAACTGTTTAACGTACTGAGACCAAACTTGGTGTGTGTTATAACAAGTATGACCTGAGGCTACCTGCTGTGTTTTGGCGCAGTGCCACCTAGTGGTCAGGAGATATGAAAAATTGCTTATAATTTCTGAATGATTTGGCTAAAAATCACAAAACTGGTCTCTGTAGATTAGGTGCATCATGCAGAGTCAAACCATGTCAGCCATTTTAGGCGTCGGCCATTTCAAATTTAGTAAAAAATTGACATATTTTATGAACGCATTGGCGTATCGTTACGAAACTCGATATGTGTCTTCGGTACCATGCCTTGATAGTACTGAAAAATACTTTGGGGGCAGTGCCACCTTCTGGCCACAATTTATAAAGAAATTTCCAAAAATGCTAATAACATTGGAATAAATTGAGCTATTGTAATCAAATTGGTTTCAATATATTCTTTAGGTACTGCTGAGAACACTGATACTAATTATGCCAAAATTGGATGAAGTTCCTGTCCGCCATTTTGATCTATGTTCAAACCTACTTTTTCGAACTCCTCCTAGACTGTTCGTCTGATTTTCACCAAATTTGACTCAGACTTGACTCTTTTTGCTTAGCGCATCAACAAATTTGCTGGAAAGGTGCCAAACTGCATCTGAGGCTGTATTTCTCCAAAGCTTTCACATATTTACACCAAACTTTGTATGTGCCCTTGTCACCTCACACTGACCACACCACATCATTTTGGTAGCAGCACCACCTATTGGTCAAGAGTAATAAACCATTCATAAATCATTAATTTAAATTTCCATGCTAATAACTTTTGACTGCATTAGCCTATTGTAATAAAACTCTCAACGTTTTCCTTGGGTCATGCCGACAACATACATACCAATTATGCCATACTTGGCTGAACTTCTTGTCTGACATTTTGATTTATGTTGAAAATCTACTTTTTTGAACTCCTTCTAGACCGCTGGTCCGATTTTAGCGCAACTACAAATTTTAGGTTTGATGACAAAATGACTCTGAGGCTTTATCTCTACAAAGCTTTGACATAATCACACCAAATTTTGTGTGTGCCATTGTCACCTCACACAGAACACACCACATCAATTTGATAACAGCGCCACCTGCTGATCAAAAGTGATAAGCCACTAAATCATATTACTAGTAGCTCTACATTATTCTGCTGCCATTTTGATTAAAATCATCTTAAAATGGGTTCCTTTACTCATTGTTGCAGTTGGTCTGATGCTTTAATGCCATGCTTAGCTCCTCATTTTGCCTCTGGTGTGCTTGGCCCTGTAATGGGTCAAGTGTATTATAATGTTCAAAACAGTTGTTCTGCTTTATATTTTTGTGGAAGTTGTGAAGAACTGCGATGTCATGTGAGCGTCGTAATAATCAAAACAGACAGATGTTTTGTTTGTTGTCACCTTAGTAACCAAGGCATAAGGTGTAATGGCTCTGCCCACTTCTGAAAAGGGGATGGAGAGCAGCAGCTCATTTGCATTTAAAGAAACACAAACAAAAACAGAATGGTTCTGCTTCCAAAAAGGGGAATTTACAGCGTGAAATAATAAATGTTCTGTGGTGTGTTTGCTGAATCTTGTATTGCATCTTTGAAAATGGCATAATAGGACATATTTATTGTGTCAGTGCTTATAAAAGTTACCTAAAATTTTGTTTTTCATCTACTTCCTTTAAAAAAAAATGAAATATTTCAATTTTACTGACTCCAAACCTTTGAATGATAGTGTATATGGGGGTGGCACAGTGACTCAGTGAGTAGCACTGGATAATTCAAGACAGATATTTATTTATTTATTTAAATTATAAGCAAACAGAATCTATTGTGAATGCATACATTGATAAAAATGTATATTCTGAATGCAATATCACTTTGGATTAAAGCATCTGCCAAATGCATAAATGCATAAATGTAGATTATTGAAATGAAAGCTGAAAGAACTAAATTATTTATGCTAAATGTCACCAATACACTAAAAATACAAAAACACACAGCATATTAATGCATGCCACAAAATCGCGATGCAATGCACTTCTTGTTGGAAAACAAGTAGAAGGTGCCAAAATAAATGCAAGAGTTACTTGAGTTGCTACTTTTAGTTAGATACCTGTACTTTCCAACAGTGTCTACTACATAGTGTGGAAATAATAAGCGGCATATGCTGTTACAAGCACAGCCTTTTTCTCTATCTCACATACACACACACACACACACATCCGCTCAAACACACACTGTCTTCAACCAAGCTTGACACGCTTTGCCCAAAAGCATTGCATCATGTCTTTGTTGAGATCTCTGGGTCTCTAATCCAAATCTCACCCGAACCAACCCGGCATTTGCAGAACGGCAGCACCCTCAGGAACTAAAGGGTTATTTGATCTAGTTCTTTCTCAAATAACCCTGAGCAAATTCATATGTATTTTGTAGGAGTTCATCTTAAGAGCCTCAGTCAAAAGCCAAGAATGAATGTTTGAATACGAATCAGTGTCTTTTAACAGATGAGACTGTCGCTTGAGTATTTACCCAATAAAATTGACAGTACAGCTGCTGGGGAGGATGATTGGCAAGAAACCGCAAAAGACAGGAGCCCGTCTCTGTTTACCTGTCAAAGTTTGGAGGATTTTTGCTCAAGGGGACACATAGTTCTGCTGTAAATGAGAAAGCGTCAGAATGTTGCGTGCATCTGTGACTCCTGAGTCACACTTGTGACGCGGAGCACTGATGATCATAGGTCGTGACAATACGCACGCGACACCACAGAGCTGTTATATGACACAGCTGAATGCCAACAGCAGATTAATGCCGCAGATGTGATGTCAGATGGAAGACCTTGGGGCCGCTTTTGCAGCGACGCATCGCTAG
Source organism: Cirrhinus molitorella (assembly GCA_033026305.1). Classification (NCBI taxonomy): domain Eukaryota; kingdom Metazoa; phylum Chordata; class Actinopteri; order Cypriniformes; family Cyprinidae; genus Cirrhinus; species Cirrhinus molitorella. The sequence continues at coordinate 19,665,660 of CM065117.1, read as the reverse complement.
CTTTAGATGTTGTGTGCTTAAAATAGATTATAATACATTGATTTAAAATTGCAAATTATAGCATTAGACTTGACGAGGCGCTGTAATTGAATGTCATGCATATGAATGTCGAGGAGATATAAGTCTTCAGAAAACCCTCATTTATGGCATTTTCATGCTGCATTTTGGCATTTTTGAGCACTTCTTCTTCAAAATATTTTGATTTGTTCACTGGTGAAAACCATACTTGTACATAATATTTGGTGGTAAATTTTCACTTAGAAAATGCCACTTTGTTACTCCAAACTAAGACTTAAATAGCATTAAAACATGATCTGTGAGAGTTTTTAGTGAGTTATCAGCTTGGTAATATTTTAAGTAAATCTCTGTGTCTGTGACCAATATTTACTGAGCTTTGATGATCGATGATACGAAAAATTCAAAAATAGGTCTAGTTAAAGGTTAACTATTAAAAGGAATAAGTTCACAAATAAAATAAATTGTTTGAATCATTACTGCCTTGATGAGATATTAGAATATTGAATATAGATTACATTGTTAATATAATATAAATATAACTTTTTTTTTCTTTTTCTAGTAGTGTAATGTTTAACCAAGAAAATGTGACTGGAATATGAATTTACATTTGATTTGGGGGAAAAAAAAAAAAAAAACACCACACACCACTGATACAGCTGAAGTCAAAAGTTTACATACACCTTGCAGAATCTGCAAAATGTTAATTATTTAGCCAAAATTCATTCTGTTCAAAAGTTTTCACCCCTGGCTCTTAAAGCATTGTTTTTATTTCTGGAGCATCAGTGAGTGTTTGAACCTTCTGTAATAGTTGCATATGAGTCCCTCAATTGTCCTCGGTGTGAAAAGTTGGATCTCAAAATCATACAGTCATTGTCGGAAAATGCTGAAAAACCAAAGAATTTGTGGGACCTGAAGGATTTTTTCTGAAGAACAGCAGGCAGTTTAACTGTTCAGGACAAACAAGGGACTCATGAGCAACTATCACTAAACAAAAAAAAATAAAAACTATGTAAACTAAGTAAACTTTTGAACGGGCTCATTTTTATAAATTCAACTATTATTTTCTCTTGTGGACTACAGTATATGTAAATGTCTTTTATGTGAAATATCTCATTCAGGTCAACACTAAATAAAAATGAACATGCATTTTTTTTGTACGCACTGCAATCTTTGTTTAATTTAACTTCATGAAAATTAATTTTTCATTGTAAGCTCTGCCATTGGGACTAATTCTTACACAGGAATTACAATTAATTGTTGCTGCATTGTGTACACATTTACCAGTCTCTGTCAATAATTTAGTTTTGGCTCAGGCTGAAAGACTTTTTTTGGAGCTTTGGAGAATAAGCTGTGTTGAATACTAAGCTTCCAGCAGCCACCTGGATCACAAAGGAAAGACAAGCGCGAGAGAGAAACTCAAATGTGTTTTCCAATTTGGGTGGAGTCGCAGGAGAGGTGGCAGCCGCCCGCTGCGTGTGTCTCAACGAACATAGAAACTGTCACCAAACCTGTGACCCAAGCCGCCCCCCGCAGTATTACTGCCAGCAACAGGCCATTAAGCCTCTGCCTCTGAAGCCGCATAGGAGGAAGACGATGGCCACATATAAACTAGGTGTGAGAAAAAAACAACAACAACAACATACAGTGGCCCCTAAAAATAATAAGACGCTTAAAAACAGTTCACCCTGCAGCACTCAAGATGATATTTTGAACAATCTTCAGACTTCACTGGCAAAAACGTACCTATGGGAACTTTCACAAAACACAAAATACAGGTCCTTCTCAAAAAATTAGCATATTGTGATAAAGTTCATTATTTTCTGTAATGTACTGATAAACATTAGACTTTCATATATTTTAGATTCATTACACACAACTCGAAGTAGTTCAAGCCTTTTATTGTTTTAATATTGATGATTTTGGCATACAGCTCATGAAAACCCAAATTTCCTATCTCAAAAAATTAGCATATCATGAAAAGGTTCTCTAAACAAGCTATTAACCTAATCATCTGAATCAACTAATTAACTCTAAACACCTGCAAAAGATTCCTGAGGCTTTTAAAAACTCCCAGCCTGGTTCATTACTCAAAACCGCAATCATGGGTAAGACTGCCGACCTGACTGCTGTCCAGAAGGCCATCATTGACACCCTCAAGCAAGAGGTCTGTGGAAAGGAAAAAGTGTGGCAGAAAACGCTGCACAAAGAGAAGAGGTGACCGGACTCTGAGGAAGATTGTGGAGAAGGACCGATTCCAGACCTTGGGGGACCTGCGGAAGCAGTGGACTGAGTCTGGAGTAGAAACATCCAGAGCCACCGTGTACAGGCGTGTGCAGGAAATGGTGCCGCATTCCCCAGGTCAAGCCACTTTTGAACCAGAAACAGCGGCAGAAGCGCCTGACCTGGGCTACAGAGAAGCAGCACTGGACTGTTGCTCAGTGGTCCAAAGTACTTTTTTCGGATGAAAGCAAATTTTGCATGTCATTCGGAAATCAAGGTGCCAGAGTCTGGAGGAAGACTGGGGAGAGGGAAATGCCAAAATGCCTGAAGTCCAGTGTCAAGTACCCACAGTCAGTGATGGTCTGGGGTGCCATGTCAGCTGCTGGTGTTGGTCCACTGTGTTTTATCAAGGGCAGGGTCAATGCAGCTAGCTATCAGGAGATGTTGGAGCACTACATGCTTCCATCTGCTGAAAAGCTTTATGGAGATGAAGATTTCATTTTTCAGCACGACCTGGCACCTGCTCACAGTGCCAAAACCACTGGTAAATGGTTTACTGACCATGGTATTACTGTGCTCAATTGGCCTGCCAACTCTCCTGACCTGAACCCCATAGAGAATCTGTGGGATATTGTGAAGAGAAAGTTGAGAGACGCAAGACCCAACACTCTGGATGAGCTTAAGGCCGCTATCGAAGCATCCTGGGCCTCCATAACACCTCAGCAGTGCCACAGGCTGATTGCCTCCGTGCCACGCCGCATTGAAGCCGTCATTTCTGCAAAAGGATTCCCGATCAAGTATTGAGTGCATAACTGAACATAATTACTTGAAGGTTGACTTTTTTTGTATTAAAAAAACTTTTCTTTTATTGGTCGGATGAAATATGCTAATTTTTTGAGATAGGAATTTTGGGTTTTCATGAGCTGTATGCCAAAATCATCAATATTAAAACAATAAAAGGCTTGAACTACTTCGAGTTGTGTGTAATGAATCTAAAATATATGAAAGTCTAATGTTTATCAGTACATTACAGAAAATAATGAACTTTATCACAATATGCTAATTTTTTGAGAAGGACCTGTACATACTAATAAGTACATATCACTGCAGTTTCCAACAGAAATGAACACTAGAGAAGGTAAAACAGACATAGACATTTTAAGCAATAATTAATAAGCATATTTACAGTGCCTTACAAAAGTATTCATTTTTTCACATTGTTGCTGTCTTGTTAAACTGCTTTAAATGACTTTTTTCCACATCAATCTACACTCCATACACCATAATGACAAAGCAAAAACAGATTTTTACAGCCTCAAGTCTTTTTTTTGGGGTATGATGTGACAAGTTTTGCACATCAGCATTTGGGAAATATCTGCCATTCTTCGCTCTGTCAGCCTGGATGGGGGCATACGCACATTGTGCGGTTTCTCCAAAAATATCTGATTAGGTTCAGGTCCAGGCTCTGGCTGGGCCACTCAAGGACATTCACAGAATGTCTATAAGCCACTCTTGCTTTGTGCTTATAGGCTTATTGTCCTGTTGGAAGGTGAACCTTTTGCCCAGTCTGAGGATCTGAATGCTCTGCACTGGGTTTTCATTAAGGCTATTTCTATATTTTGCTGTGTTGAGATTTCGTTCTTCAGTCCTTGCCGGTTAAAACAGACCCACGTGAGGCTGCTACCACCACACTTTACTGTTTGGAAGCTACTGTTGCAGGTAATGAGGAGTGCTTGGTTTCCTCCATACATGATGCTTGGAATTGAGGCTGGAACTGATGGTCCTTTAGGTGCTTTTTTTTTGTTTTTTGCAAATTCCAAGATGTTTTTGACGTGTCTTCACTGAGATGACTGAGTCTTGCCATACGGTTATAAAACCCAGATCGGTGAGATGTTGTGGTGATATTTGTCCTTCTGTAGGTTTTTCTATCTCCACATATGATCATGGAGCTTAAGTGACCATCAGCTTCTTTGTCAGCACTCTAGCCAAAGCCCTTGTCCATCAATTGCTCAGTTTGGCCAGGAGGCCAGCTTTAGGAAGTCTGGGTTGTTTCAAACTTCTTTCATTAAGGGTAACGAAGACTGCATGCTTCTGTGAACTTTCAATGCTGCAGAATTTTTTCTCTCTCTGAGCTCTTTTTTTTTTTTTTACCTCAGGGTTTGGTTTCTGCTCTGATATGCGTTTTCAGCTGTTAGACCTTTTATTAAGATGTGTGTCCTTTTCCAAGTCATTCCCATTCAATTGAATTTGCCAAAGGTTAACTTAAGTGTAGTAACATCTTTAAGCAATATGAATGCTCCTGAGCTAAATTTCAACTGTCCCAGAAAAGGGTATGTAATGGAATCATTAGAGATTTTATTTTTAATGAAAGTACAAAGATGTTTTAAAAACTTTTTTTTTTTTTTTTTTGCTTTAGATTTATGTGGGGGAAAGGGTAATTTAAAGCAGTTTAACATATCAAAACGTTAAAAAATGACCAATTAAAAGTTCACTTTTCTAAACTTTTTACTTTAACCAACTGTTGTCAAGGTGGTTTAACTTGACGTATGAATCATCTTTGGACCCAAAGAATATTAAAGAACGTTATCTCAGCCGTGCATGAGGGTTAAATTGGCCGAGAAGCAGTTATTGGCTGAAATTGCAGTTTATTAAAGAGCTGTGTGCATCTGCTCAGCGCACTGTTTATTCAACGCGACATTCACTGAGGGCCAGAAAAAGCCACGGCGATATCATTTACAAGCGTGACTCGCATCAAGCGCGAGTAAGTGACGTAGATGAAGCTCAGTCAATCGGCGCGCTCCTCTAGCGGAGCAAAACTGCGCGCTCTTGAGTCTCTATATTAATCCGGTAAAGCGCCGCTGTCCGTTCAGCACCACTGACTGTGTGAAGAGTGTTAAAGCGCTGACATTCGGCGTTTAACGGCGGAAAGCTCTGGAAATCGCTCTTCGTTGGGACAGCTACTTGTTTTTGAGTGATTTTGTTCAAGTGACAGAGAGTTAAATGCGTTTGACGCGTCTGTGAGAAGGACTCCAACAGTTTGTTGAACATATTCACTGACTATTCTCTCTCGGACTCGGATCTCACTGGGAAAAGCTTTGGATTTCTACTAAATACAGCTAATCTCTGTTGTTTCAAGATTGTTTGAGTGATTTTATTAGCGTGTTGTCGAGGAGCTATACGCATTTTTATTTAAACAACACACTTAAATGTTTTTTTCAAAGATCTGATTTTTATTTATTTTTATTTTTTGTAGAAAATCGCGCTGAACGTCTTTTCTTACTCCAACTAATTGCATTCACTCAAGTTTTTGATGATGATGAGAGCTCTTTTTGTGGCACTGCTGCTTATATACGCGTCAGGGAGCGGGAAAGTGGCTGGCGCAAGTGGCGCCAAAGGAAACCGCTTTGTCTGCACAGCCGTGCCCGCGGGCACCGACCTCAGTTGCCCGGTGGAAACGATCAACCGGGTTCAAAGCACAAGTCCCCAGGAGGAAGAGTTGCGGAATACTATCATTCAGCTTCGAGAGACCATCCTGCAGCAGAAGGAAACTATCGTCAGTCAGCAGGGCACCATTAAAGAGCTCAACTCCAAACTGGCGCGCTGTGAGGCGGACGCCAAGTCGCGGGGCAGCCCGCGCAGGAAGGATTATAGTAAAAACACGATGGGCGATCTGCCGCGTGACCCCACCGAGAGTGTGGAGCAGCTGGGTAAGACCATGCAGAGCCTCAAAGACCGTCTGGAGAGCCTGGAGGTGAGAGTTCATGCGTATGAGTGATATAATGGGCACTTAAGAGCCATCTATGATGCTTTTAAGGAAAATAGAGCTCTAATGATCTGTGAAAATTGGTCTTGCTTATTAGTGATGCTTGATTTACGCCTGTCATAACAAGGTCAAATGAGCCATGCTGCTTGGAGGGAGGGACTTTTCCTTTTTCTTGAATTAAATATTAATAATGCGCATACATAAGCGTAGATGGGGAAATACTGACCAGATACAAATTCAGCTGTTATTTTAAGGATATACTGAGTGTAAAGAACTTTGCTCGTCAGTTCTTAATTGGTATTGGTTAATATGGTTCCACGAAGAGCCTTTAACACCCATGGAACCACTAAAGGTTCTTTTTAAAGGTTCAAGTTTTTTTAGATTATGAAAATGTCCTTAACACTACGAAACGGAGCCCGAAATTCTTCTTTTCTGGCATCGATGAAAAAAAAACCCATCTTGGAACCTTGTTTTAAGAGTGTTTTAGTTGAAATTGCGATCAGTGTTTGACCACTATACGCTTTTCAAAGACTTATGAGCGGTGTTAAGAAGGTTACTTTGGAAATGTAATAGGTTATAGATTACAAATAACCCTATTTAAAATGTATTAAGTAGTGCAATTATTTCAATTACTTTAAGTAATGTAACTGATTACAATTGATTACTTTTGGATTACTTGTTGTAGTACTCAACACTGATTACCGTCAGACTTTCAAAATCCTTCATCACTTGAATTAAGATGATAAAAAATATATATATTTTAAAGCCCAGCCACCTCTTGTTCAGATTCAAAATCATTACAAGATGTAGATTAATAGCTATGATACTGTTTTTGAAATTAAATATTTGCATAGCTATGACATCAAACACTTGGCATCTATTTTAAATAAAAAATGTAAAAATAAAGCATATACACGAACTCAGATAGGAAATAAAACTTTTCTGTGTCCTAAAGTCCTGAAACATTGGTGTCTCATATTATAGAGCAGACAATGCCATTTTGGAAAGAAATCAATCAAGTCTATATGAGTGTGTAAATAATATGGTAATCACTAACCCCTCTTTGTAAACATTTAACATTTTCATTAGTAACTGTAATTTAATAACACGTTTTTTAACTGTAACAGATTACAGTTACATGTATTTTGTAATTCAATTACTAACTAGTTACTCCTCAACAGTGCTCATAATGTGGATAGTTGTATACAAAATACAAAAATACCAAATTATACACAACTTATGAGATTAAATGCAACAACTGTCAAAGCTGTTGGAAGATTTTGGTGTATTACTCAGATGACATACCACTTTTGATAACAGCCATTTGGAAATGGATGGTTATACTATAAAAAAAAAACTGAATTCAAACATGGCCATTGGGTGAAAATGAATACTAATTTTCACTCTGGTAACTTTACATGAAATAAATCAATTTAACAAAACTACAAACAAAAAAAAATTTACCCACATGGTGGCTTCAACTACTATACAATTGTGATGCTGGACCACAAAACCAGGGTTTATACATCAATAATAATCTTTCCTTTGATGTATGGTTTGTTAGTATAGGACAATTTTAGGTCGAGATACAACTATTTGAAAATCTGGAATCTGAAGGTGCAAAAAAAATCTAATATTGAGTAAATCGAATTTAAAGTTGTCCAAATGAAGTTCTTAGTGATGCATATTACTAATCAAAAATTAAATTTTGATATATTTACGGTAGGGAGTTTACAAAATATCTTCATGGAACCATAATTTTAGTATTTTTGGCTTTTGCTACAAATATACCCATCCTACCTAAGACTCATTTTGTGGTCCGGGGTCACAATTATGTACATACATGTTTTTACAGTGTACTTATTTCTAAAAATACCTTCTTGTAATTACATCTACATTAAGTACCTAAATTTGTTACCATAAATATATATTTCTGCCTAGTTTTGTTAGAACAAATTAATTGTAATTAAGTTGATTCAGTGATCTTAAATTCTATTTTAATTTAGATGTTACATACATATGACCGAAGTACATAGTTAGGACCCCCTTAAAGCATTCAAGATTAATTCAACATCAGATGAACCACCAGCAGTTTCATTGTGAGCAATTTCTGGCTGTAACAGCATGAGGCAGATTAATATTTGGGTGTCTTTTGTCCTGCAGCAGCAGCTGCGTGCCAACACATCAGGTGGAATTTTTCCCAACGAGCTGAGAGACCTGCTGAAGCGTCGTCTGACGGACCTGGAGAGCCAGCTGCTGACCAGAGTGGCCGAACTGGAGGAGGAAAAGAGTCAGCTGTACAACGAGACGACCGCTCACCGCCAGCGCACCGAGAACACCCTCAACTCGCTGCTGGAGAGGATCACCGAGCTGGAGAAAAGTACGGCTGCTATCAGACATGAATTATTCAGCTAGTCATGTCAAATGAGATAGAATCCATAATTTCTTTCTTACTGATGTGGTGCCCTACCAGTTCAAAACATTTCTTTTTACCTGCTGTCCCCAGTATGGGCTAGGCAGACTAGTCAAAGCCCTTTCACAGTCAATGTAAGCACCATACACCGCTTTGAACTCCACATGAAACCGTTGAGGAAAGCGCCACCGAAGGGCAACGAGCTGGTGGAAAATGCAAACATGAGATATACACAAATTCACAGGGAAAAATATGTATTTGAGCTTGGAAAACAAAAAAAATTGTGTCGATTGTTTTGATATATCACAGAACAAAAGCAGTCCTTGAGGGGAATGCATACTAAAAAGACATCACATGACAGCAAGGATGAGAAAGTATTGAAAAGAGTACAATAGCACAAACAAACAATAAGTAAATAAAGAATGGTTTTGAAAGACATGTTTTTTTCTCAACAAATCTGCATTTAATTGAGCAAAAACATAGTAAAAGAGTAATAGTAATGTTTTTTTTTTCTCTGTAAGGTCAAAGTTGAATTTTCAGAATCATTACTATCATGTGACACAACATCTAGTCTTCAGTGTCTCATGATCCTTTAGAAATTCCAGTATGTGACCCTGGACCACAAAACCAGTCTTAAGTCGCTGGGGTATATTTGTAGCAATAGCCAAAAATACATTGTATGGGTCAAAATTATCAAAAAAAAAAAAAAGCCAAAAATCATTAGGATATTAAGTAAAACTCATGTTCCATTAAGATATTTTGTAAATTTCGTACTGTAAATGTGTCAAAACGTAATTTTTGATAAGTAATATGCATTGCTAAGAACTTAATTTGGACAACTTTAAAGGCGATTTTCTCTTTTTTTTTTTTTTTTTTTTGCGCCCTCAGATTACAGATTTCAAATAGTTGTATCTCGGCCAAATATTGTCCGATCCTAACAAACCATACATCAATGGAAAGCTCATTTATTAATCTTTCATATGATATATAAATATCAGTTTTGAAAAATTGACACTTGTGACTGGTTTTGTGGTCCAGGGTCACATATAATGATTTGCTGCTCAAGAAACATTTCTTATTAACATTTATTTTATTTAATGCTTTCTTAATGAATAATAGCATCCATTTATTTTGAAAAATAATGTTCCATTGAAGTCAAAAGTTTACATACATTTTGCAGAATCTGCAAAATGTTAATTATTTTACCAAAGTAAGAAGGATTATACAAAATGCATGGTCATTTTTTATTTAGTACTGAGCTGAATAAGATATTTCACATAAAAGACATTTACATATAGTCCACAAGAGAAAATAATAGCTGAATTTGTAAAACTGACCCTGTTCAAAAGTTTATATATGCTTAATTCTTAATACTGTGTTCTTAATACCTGAATGATCCTAAAAATACTTTTTTTTTTTTTTAGTGACAGTTGTTCATGAGGACCTTTGTTTGTCCTGCACAGTTAAACTGCTCGCTGTTCTCAGAAAAATCCTTCAGGTCCCACAGACTTTTTGTATTTTTCCTTAATTTTGTATATTTGAACCCTTTGGGATCCATCTTTTCACACTGAGGACAACTGAGGGACTCATGTGCAACTATTACAGAAGGTTCAAATGCTCACTGATGGGTAAATGTTACTTATTTTGTCTTCTGGGAAACATGCAAGTATCTTCTGTAGCTTCTGAATGGCAGTACTAAATGAAAAAAACATATATGATACTTAAGGAAAATAATCAAAAAAACCCTGGCTCTTAAATAATTTGTGGGACCTGAAAGATTTTTCTGAAGAACAGCGGGCTGTTTAACTGTTCAGGACAAACAAAGACTCATGAACAACTATCACTAAACAAAAAACAAAAAGAAAAGCAGCTGTGGATCATTCAGGTCACAACACAGTATTAAAAATCAAGCATAAACTTCTGAACAGGGTCATTTTTATAAATTCAGTTATTATTCATTTTCTCTTGTGGTATGTAAATGTCTTTTAAATTAAATATCTTATTCAGGTCAATACTAAATAAAAAATAACTTGCATTTTGTATGATTCCTCTTATGCTAAAAGAATTAACATTTTGCAGATTCTGCAAGGGGGGTAAACTTCTGACTTCAACTGTAAATGTAAAAATGTGTTTTGTGCGCAGTTGGAGCAGACATACATCATGCAGATTGCTCAATCATTGGCTGCACTTTGAAAGGTCATTGTTGAAACTTTGAACGCTTGATCAGTGTTCAGCACAGCATCAGAGGAAACCTTTAACTAATGCTTCACTGGATAGAGTTCAATGCATTGAGGCATTTTTTATGTTGAAAATGTTGTAGAATGAATCAAAGGTACCACTGTGGCAGAATTTGTTGGCTGTGGCAGAATGTCTGCATGTAAATGAACTTGCTATTTACAATCAGTTGTTTGCCATTATCGCTCTTTTTGGCCTTTTTGGACATGGGATTTATGCAGGCCCCATCTGTTAGCACTGGATGGCCACATCCTTCTGTTGTATTCAGAATTCAGAGCAGTGTTAGCACAAAGCAAGCCACTTTTGCAAAGCGACTGATTAGCACCACTGCATCAGCAGCGGCTACATCATTATTTCACCTTACATAGCCCCAGCATGTCATTTCATATTAGGACAATTACATGAGCCTGCATGGATCGCTCATTTCATTAATTGAGCCTGAAAGCTTTACCCAGATTCGATTTGCCGAAATTAAATTAACACAATCTCAGGTCAGCAGTTTGCATCTTCCCATCCTTCAATGCAAACCTCGATTCTCTTCACAGGTAACAGTGCATTCAAATCTCCAGAGGACTTTAAGGTGTCTCTGCCGCTGCGCACCAACTACCTGTACGGCCGCATCAAGAAGAGCCTGCCAGAGATGTACGCCTTCACCGTGTGTATGTGGCTCAAGTCCAGCGCCAGTCCTGGAATCGGAACCCCGTTCTCTTATGGCGTCCCGGGACAAGCCAATGAGATTGTGCTGATAGAGTGGGGAAACAGCCCCATGGAGCTCCTCGTCAATGATAAGGTAAGCCTGTGAGATACAGGAAAGTTATTTGTGTTTTTATTGATTTTGTTTCTTTGGAGCAATGTCAGCTTTCCTTAGTATTTAATATATGGGTCATAAGGGTCATTTTTTTATACATCATCTGAAAGCTGAGTAAATAAGCTTTCTATTGATGCATGGTTTCTTAGAGACACAACTACTGTATTTGAAAATCTGGAAACTGGGGGTGCAAAAAAAATTACATAATGAGAAAATCACCTTTAAAGTTGTCCAAATGAAGTTCTTAGTAATGCACATTACTAATCAAAAATTAAATTTTAATATATTTATGATAGGAAATGTACTAAATATCTTCATGGGACATGATCTTTACCTAATATCCTAATGATTTGCGGCATAAAAGAAAAATCGATAATCACCTCTTGCATGTGCTCACCAGGGTTCGTGAAGTTTTACATTTTTTACATATTCTCAATCATTTAACAAACGATTTGATTGACAGCAGTGGTTGACAGCAAAAGTTGTCTGGAATGAGGGGTTCTGTCATTTGATACGAATATTGCATGTACAGGTCCTTTTTTGAAAAAATTAGCATATTGTGATAAAGTTCATTATTTTCTGTAATGTACTGATAAACATTAGACTTTCATATATTTTAGATTCATTACACACAACTGAAGTAGTTCAAGCCTTTTTTTTGTTTTAATATTGATGATTTTGGCATACAGCTCATGAAAACCCAAAATTCCTATCTCAAAAAATCAGCATATCATGAAAAGGTTCTCTAAACGAGCTATTAACCTACTCATCTGAATCAACTAATTAACTCTAAACACCTGCAAAAGATTCCTGAGGCTTTTAAAAACTCCCAGCCTGGTTCATTACTCAAAACCGCAATCATGGGTAAGACTGCCGACCTGACTGCTGTCCAGAAGGCCATCATTGACACCCTCAAGCAATAGGTCTGTGGGAAGGAAAAAGTGTGGCAGAAAACGCCGCACAACGAGAAGAGGTGACCGGACCCTGAGGAAGATTGTGGAGAAGGACCGATTCCAGACCTTGGGGGACCTGCGGAAGCAGTGGACTGAGTCTGGAGTAGAAACATCCAGAGCCACCGTGTACAGGCGTGTGCAGGAAATGGGCTACAGGTGCCGCATTCCCCAGGTCAAGCCACTTTTGAACCAGAAACAGCGGCAGAAGCTCCTGACCTGGGCTACAGAGAAGCAGCACTGGACTGTTGCTCAGTGGTCCAAAGTACTTTTTTCGGATGAAAGCAAATTTTGCATGTCATTCGGAAATCAAGGTGCCAGAGTCTGGAGGAAGACTGGGGAGAGGGAAATGCCAAAATGCCTGAAGTCCAGTGTCAAGTACCCACAGTCAGTGATGGTCTGGGGTGCCATGTCAGCTGCTGGTGTTGGTCCACTGTGTTTTATCAAGGGCAGGGTCAATGCAGCTAGCTATCAGGAGATTTTGAAGCACTTCATGCTTCCATCTGCTGAAAAGCTTTATGGAGATGAAGATTTCATTTTTCAGCACGATCTGGCACCTGCTCACAGTGCCAAAACCACTGGTAAATGGTATTACTGTGCTCAATTGGCCTGCCAACTCTCCTGACCTGAACCCCATAGAGAATCTGTGGGATATTGTGAAGAGAAAGTTGAGAGACGCAAGACCCAACACTCTGGATGAGCTTAAGGCCGCTATCGAAGCATCCTGGGCCTCCATAACACCTCAGCAGTGCCACAGGCTGATTGCCTCCATGCCACGCCGCATTGAAGCAGTCATTTCTGCAAAAGGATTCCCGACCAAGTATTGAGTGCATAACTGAACATAATTATTTGAAGGTTGACTTTTTTTGTATTAAAAACACTTTTCTTTTATTGGTCGGATGAAATATGCTAATTTTTTGAGATAGGAATTTTGGGTTTTCATGAGCTGTATGCCAAAATCATCAATATTAAAACAAAAAAAAGGCTTGAACTACTTCAGTTGTGTGTAATGAATCTAAAATATATGAAAGTCTAATGTTTATCAGTACATTACAGAAAATAATGAACTTTATCACAATATGCTAATTTTTTGAAAAGGACCTGTATGTACGTAAAACCGCTTACTCTCTTGAAAAAAACGTTATCGCTCCCCATGGCTAATTTCTTTCAAATTTCTCAAAGACCTTTAGGGTCGTGAGTCAAACAGGCTCACCGAGTTTCATTCCGAACAGCCTCCGTTAACCATGTTTAATAGGTGCTCAAACCTCATCGGCTAATGGCGGACATGTTTTTTTGAGATACGCAAATGTCCTCATAGACACTTGTGGCACCAAGGCCGTGCACACCGATTTTCATGTTGATAGGACAAATGGTTGCGTAGGAACAGCCATATTTATGTTTTTCCCTCTTATTTTCCCACCAAGGGAACAAGCTCCATGATTTTTGTCCTGCGACCTCAGACTGAGTTTAGAAAAGATCTCATTCCATTCAGGAGTTATAGGCATTTTCTAATAGTGCCCCTGTCCCTTTCGAATGTTTTGGCGTCCCTTTGTGACGGTGAGGTGAAAGTTTGATATTTGTTTTTGATAATTATTAATATTCACTCTCTAAAGAATCTTTCTGCACTGGTTTGGTTCCGATCGGGTGAAAAACTAGGACTAGTTTGAAAAATTTCACCAGGCTCACAAATCTGAGGCATGCGTTTTGTCCGGAACAAGCCAAGGATTCCAACAACACTTGAGCCAGTGACTGACGGTTTTTAAATAGAAATCAGACAATGTAAACAGATATTCAGATGGAAGATGTTTGCTACACTAAACTGACAGTGTCTGCTCTGCTCCATACAGCCAGGGTTGCCAGGTCTGCATGACAAAACTAGCCAATGCCAGTCCAAAACAGCCAAAAGTAGCGTAATAACCATATCCCAAATATCAAAACTTAACATATGTAATTTCCGTAACTAAAATAGATATTTTACAGTCACTGTTATGTACACTGATCATAAACACAGCTCAAATGAAGGATTTCTATTTTTAGTGTTTTAAAGAAGTCTCTTCTGCTCACCAAGACTGCATTTGTACAGTCGATTTTTGAAATATTTTTGCTATTTAAAATAACTGTTTCCTATTTGAATATATTTTAAAATGTAATTTATTCCTGTGATTTCAAAGCTGAATTTTTGCATCATTACTCCAGTTGCATGATCCTTCAGAAATCCTTCTAATATTCTGATTTGCTGCTCAAAAAAAACAGTTCTGATTATTATTAATTGAGCTGTACAGCTGAGCAGAATTTTTTCAAGCTTCTTTGATGAATAGAACATTCAGAAGAACAACATTTATCTGAAATAGAACTCTTTTGTAACATTATAAATGTCTTTATCATCACTTTAGATCAATTTAAAGCATCCTTACTAAATAAAAGTATTAATTTCTATGATTTCTATGATCTTTCTATTCATCAAGGAATCCTGAAAAAAAAATACTTAACTGTTTTAAATACTGATAATAAGAAATGTTTCTTGAACCGCAAATCAGCATATTAGAATGATTTCTGAAGGTTCACATGACACTAAAGACTGGAGTAATGATGCTGAACATTGAACTTTGCATCACATGAATAAATTACATTTTAATATATATTTAAATAGTAAAGATTTATTTTGAATAGTAAAAATAGTTGAAAATATTATTGCTTTTGCTGTATTTTGGATCAAATAAATGCAGGCTTAGTGAGCAGAAGAGAATTCTTTTAAAAAAAAAACATTTAAAATCTTACTGTTAACCTGTTACTATTAACTTGGCAACCCTGCATCCAACATGAGCTGCAGGATTTCACTGATCACAGGTCGAGACTTTTACCTGGTGAACAGTGAAACTGGTGTCTACCAGAGACCAGAATGAAATAGAGATTTGTCTGGTGGACTTTTTTGACTTTTTGGCCTGTAAGCAATCCCTCAGAACAGCATAGTACCTTTTGCACAGACACCCGTCTTTTCCTTAGGAATTGAAAAAAATAATTTGATTTTACAGGATACTCCACCAGTTTTACCCATTGGATCCATCACATAAAAACATGTGAAATATCCTATAAAGATAAACCATGCCAAAAAACAGCATATTAAATGAGATTACCTAAAAAGTTGCAATCAGAGTGTATTTGTACGACTATGACAAACCTGTTTCTTAAAAAAAATGTTCTTCAGAGAAAATGTTGGCTGCAGAGAGACTGTTTTCACATGCACTTTTAATAAAACGAATGTTAGATGACTAGCTTTCAGAGGCTGTTGTTGCACAAGACCCACTATGATTTCAAAGTTTAGTATTAAAGCACACATAAATGAATTAAATATGTCCTTCGTGGTTCTAAATCAAGAATATGAAACAGAGCCGCTTTTCTTTGGGGAAAATTAGCTTCCAATATCTCATCCGCAAATGAGGTTAGCATGTCTCAGTAACCATGGATGCTGCATCTCTGGATCATTGTGGAGGAGATTGCGCCATCGCTGGTTTTTGTCGAGTGTAACCTGAGGGTCTTGAGAGAGCAAGAGATAGGAAAAGAACGAATGAGCTCTGCTGCCCCGCTAATTCCCCTGATACCTCACTCAGGAAGTGTCAGTTTGGCATCTCGCTTATTGAGAGAGGCATCTTGCCCCGCAGGCCTGCACAACATGCATTATACATGTACAGTGTGTGCGTATACGCACGTGTGTGTATGTGTGTGTACGTCAAGCTGGAAAGAAACAAGAAAGTGACGAGGATCGAGAGAGATGCTGCCATGCTGAATGTGATTACCTGTCGAGTGTGTCTTCAGTGCTTTTTCTCACTCCAGTGAATGCACCACACCTCAGTGCTTCGTTACCTCTGTCTGAATGTTGTGTTTTCGTACTTTTTGCATACTGCTCAACTTAAGAGCATTAAAGGTCTAGTCTCAGGGTGCAGTAGCTGTCAAACTCAATGTGCGTCTAGCTTGGAGATTAAATATATAAACTATTTTAAAGTATGCGGGGCGTCAGATACAACTTTATAGAGGGCAGTTTATGTTACGATGATTCATCGAGACACTTTATGTCCTCCCTTAAGCTGCACTCAGACTAGACATCGCGCTTGCAGAATTTCTAAAGACAACGTAACGGTCGTAATATGATGCCACACACTAAGGTGTATTTTTAAAAACATAAAACACGTAAAAAAATATGCAACCTTTTCCACTTAACTGCAATATTTACTAGCCCTCAGGCCATCGAGGGTGTAGATGAATTTGTTTCTTTTTTAGATTTTAAGAAATTTAGCGTTATATCACTTGAGATCCTCTTGAGTCCAAACAGCTGATAAAAAAATCACGATAATTTACAACTGTGCAGTGAAAAGCTCTGTGTATTTAAGAAACAGATCCATCTTTAAGATGTTTTTAACTTCAAACTGTTGCTTCTGGACAAAATACAAGACCTCTATTCATAAGATTGCTTTCTCCAGTGAAAACGTTGTCTTGCCTGAATCAGAAGAGAAATATGCACAGATCAAGCGCTGTTTACAAGCAAAAACAGTTCTAAACAAACATATTGATGGATTTTGATATAAGACAACACAGGATTTTTTGTAGTATTGTTATAGATTATGGACTCTTGTTCTATTGCTTGTTTTCAGTAATCAATGTTTAGAAAGTGCAGATTGCACAGAAGTTATTTTTAAATCAAGCCGCTTTCTGTTGGTTAACATGGCAAATTCGCGTGACTTAGACCTTCATTTGAAAACGTGCATTTTTCTCTACATTTTGGCCTTCCATCCACATTGAGATGGTGTTTTTGACAAGGAAAATTTAGCTGTCTAAAGTGGATTTGAAAACAGTTTTCATGTAGTGTAGACTGTGAAAACGTAGGCTTTTGACATGATGATGCATGTGTAGTCATGCAACGCATATTGTACCAATTGTTTATACAAATATTTATGTTTATACAGGTATTGTGCCTGTTATGTGCTACTTTCGCACTGTTGCCAAAGATATGTTACTTTGTACCACAGTTGGGTGTAACGCATTAGACAGTTACTGTATTTTAATTTGATTTCCTAATAACACAGGGTTAAGTTTACATAATTTGATTACTGTTTCTAATGTCAATAAAATGAAGTTACATAAAAAATATGAAGTAAAATGCATTTTAAAATCATGTTTTGCATGTCAGTATGCCCTTTAATAAATCACCGGAGAATGCAAGCTAAAATGCAGAGGAGTCGTACAACATTTAGATGCAATGAAAGGTTGCCTATCATTTTTTCAAAATGGAATACTTTATCAGAGAACATTAGTTTCGATATGACTTACGTCATTTAAAAACAGACCCTTCTTTAGATATATTTCTCATGTCTGTGTGTCAAGTATTCACTGAGTTTTCTTTCATTTTTGTGGCGTGTTTCAGAAAGAAGTCCAAGGAGACAGAGATGGCAAAAAGTTTACCGTTTGTTTTCTATATATTACAAAAGCACAAGGCATTTTTGATATTGCGAGTGTATACAAATAAAAGTTCAAATAAAAATGCAAGTAATCGCTCAAGTTGCTACTTGATACTTATGTAATTTTTCAGACAATATTAAATTACTTGAAGAACTATGAGTTTCACTTTGTAGTGAATTTTTAGGTTTGATAACTTGAAAAGTAAAGAACTTGAAAGTAAAACAATTAGTAATCTGATTACTTTTAAAATGCAGTAATGTAATCAAATTGCAGTTTTTAAGAAGTAAGTCATTTTTAGTGGATTCCTTTTTTTGAGTAACCAACACTACTTTGCACACTCTTCATATTACAGTCCTGCAAAGATGACAGAAAATTTACTCACAATTGCTGTCCTGTGGCAAACCCTGAGGGCAGTTGCGTTGTAGATCAGACATATAATAGTGAGTAAGTGCGGCCTAGACATCAGTGAATAGTGGAATATTTTTGAAAATAAAAATAATCTGCCAGAAGAATTGTATCATCTCAGTGAGCTTTTTATGAGGTTTTACACATGTGCAAATTTAACGTTTTTTTTTTTTTTTACATTAACAATTTCGTGAACTTTTGGAAATCGCTTGAAAATGCTAGTGTGGCAGAGAGCTTTTTAAACAAAAAACTAATTTTACAAATTATCAAGATGAATGTAGACACAGCCTAGCACTGCAAAACCTGTGGGGGGAATTTCTTCATCCTCACATAAAATTGAAAATCATATGGATTTCTGGTGAAATTAATAGATTTTTTTTACAATATTGTATTCATGGTTATGGCTTATGGTTAGCAATTCTAACAGGCCCCTCACAAACATCCTGTTTGTGTAATTAGACACATAGACTTGCATTTAAGGAAGGACACATACAGGGATCAGAATAGTATGGAGATTTAAAAGCTGGGATTTTTTTTTTTTTTTTTTGACATGGCCAACCACTCGGAACAACTCTAGCAACCACATTACAGCTCAAAACACTTAAGCACTGTGACAGCGGCTAGCACACTTACATTGTATTCAGCAAATTTAGTTATATTCTTCGATGGGTTCCAGTGAGGCATTTCAGGATTATGTCTGTAGGGACAAACCAGCGTACATCTAGTGAATAATTACTGTGAAAGCGGTTACTTCCTCTTGAATATGCACTTTTTAGCATCAGTTTCCACAGTAATAACCCCCTATGGTTTGGTCCTTGCTGTCACAGGTCGCTCAGCTTCCTCTCTCGGTGAGTGACGGCCGCTGGCATCACATCTGCATCACCTGGACAACCAGAGACGGCTTCTGGGAGGCCTATCAGGATGGAGAGAGACTAGGGACTGGAGAGAACTTGGCCCCCTGGCACCCAATTAAACCTGGAGGAGTCATTATCCTGGGCCAAGAACAGGTGAGTGCATGAGAGTGAGAGAGAGGACTTAAAAGAGCTGATCCCTCACGAGGAAGACATGCAACGATAATAATAAGTCTTCACACGCGATGATGAGAAGACGTCACCTCTCAGCAGCACTCAGAGCTCACGGATGTCTTGAGAGAAATGTTGCATGTGACACAGATAGCACACAAATTCCACATAATCTGGTCACCTGCACTGAGCAACTCTGATCAGTTAGCAGTGCTTAAAAAAGCAATCTGTGACCTAAATTGCTAAGTGATAGAACAGTAGCTCTGAGCTAGGTCACATTTATTTATATAGCGCTTTATACAATATAGATTGTTTCAAAGCAGCTTCACATTAATAAGCAGGAAATTACAACAGGGTTACTGTTGTATAACTCATCAATTATGCAACAAATTTGATTTCAGCTGTAAAGTAGCTCTACAGAAGATAATAGTGTCATTATTCAGCTCATTATTCAGTTCAGTGTTGATTCAATTCAGTCCAGTAAGGCTCAATGTTGTAAAATTAGTGTCAGTTGAGTTCAAATTTTGTCAGTGCAGTTAAATAAATAATATTAGTGAGTTTTAATTGTTGTTTTTTGAACCCTGGGCCATTCCGGTTGTGCAGTAAAATTGGAACTTCTTTAAAAATGAATATGCTTGTGTTGTAAGCCACATATTTATTTAAAACAAACTCCCAACGTCCCTAAAGGCAATTTTTCTTAGTGATGCCATAGAAGAACCATTTTTCGTTTCCCAAAGAACCCTACAGTGAACACCTCTTAAAAGAACCACTTTTCTTAAAGGAACACTCCACTTTTTTTTGAAAATAGACTCATTTTCCAACTCCCCTAGAGTTAAACAGATGAGTTTTACCATTTTCGAATCCATTCAGCCGATCTCCAGGTCTGGCGGTAGCACTTTTTGCATAGCTAAAATGAAAAGCCATGGGTACAGCAGGCGCAATGATATTACGCAGTGCCTGAATATAGTCCCCAGCTATTTTTTTACTATTAGCTAAGTGGCTTAGTGCCGGTCACGTTGGAACTTACCTAGCTGGGAACTATTTCAGGCGCTGCGTAATATCATTGCGCCTGCTGCACCCATGGTACGGCAGCAAAAATTCTTGATTATTACGCTGGAATGAGAGTATAGTTCCTAGTCATATCAGCCTGGAAAATCACAACTTTTAATTTTCTGTCGGTCTTAGTACACGATGTAACTACAGAAGAGTCAAGTTTTAAATAGGAAAAATATTGAAATTCTTTGGTCATTTTTGAGCGAGATGCAAACGGTCTAATTAGATTCAATGATTTATGCTAAGCTATGCTAAAAGTGCTAACGGCAGTCCCGGAGATCGGCTGAATTGATTCAAAAACGGTAAAACTCATCTGTTTAACTCTAGGGGAGTTGGAAAATTAGCCTATTTTCAAAAAAGTGGAGTGTTCTTTTAATGTTAAAAACATTTTAATAATCTTAAAGAACCTTTTGTAGAATGGAAAGATTCCATGAATGATAAAGGTTCTTCATGGAACTTTCATTTTACTTCATTGCTCTGAGGGACTGACAGTTAAAGGGACAGTTCATTCAAAAATGAAAACCCTGTCATTAATTACTCACCCTCATGTTGTACCAAACCTGTAAGACCCTCATTCATCTTCAGAACACAAATGAAGATATTTTTGATGAAATCCAAAAGCTTTTTGACCCTGAACACTCTAAAAAAAAAATATAAAAACGCTGAGTTAAAGCAAATTTGGGTTATTTTGGTTAAATCTTTGACCCAACATTCTGGCTTATTTTAATTAACTCAAATATTGAATAAAAATGACTATTGCTGGCTTAAAATGAACCAAAATTAGATTAGAAATGAAAAAGCAGACACAGACAACAGTAAAAATCAAAACATGAACATTTATTAAGTGAAAACACCCATGTACAAAAATATAAGACAAATTGAATTATGCAGCATAGTTTTCAACTTTGCATACATTTTGGAAACAAAAATCTAACATTTAAAAGTAATATTTTAATTCTAGCATATTTAACGGTTCTCTGTTATCCTTTTTAACCAAAATAGTGCAGGTTCTTGTGCCGGTGTGTCAATGAAATCTGAGCCGGCAATGGGCTGCTATTCCCTGGGGAACCTGCGAACTTCAGAAGATGTTGTTACTTCATAACCTGTCAGTAAACAAACAGTACAGAGTTTTGAGAACATTTTAAACATCTGAGTTAATTAGAAGCAGTATTATAGCAAATAAAATCAGTGTATGTTTATACGACTGACATCTTGTCTATATTTTGTGTTGCATTAAATAAAATCATTTACAGCACAATAAAGACTTTATAGATGGAATAAAATGTTATTAATTTACCTTAATTTTAGTTAGTCCACTAAATTGGCGGCACTGAGGACTCGCTCTCTCCTGAGGAGAAAAGCAGTGCTCAAAATGCTGGGCTAAAGTGACTGCGCAGGTTATTTTGTCAGAGGGAGGGGGAGGGCTGTAAAGTTTCAACGGTCAGTGAGATTGACCCAGCCACTAACCCAACAGCTGGGTTACACAAAAAACTACCCAACACTGGAAAAATAGCCCAACATAATGACCCAACAGGCATAACCCAGCAATTGGGTTAAAAAAACATCCCAGTGTTCAAGGTCCAGAAAGGTAGTAAGGACATCGGTAAAAAAAGTCCATGTGACATCAGTGGTTCAGCCGTAATTATATGAAGCTACGAGAACACTTTTTGTGCATAAAGAAAACTAAAATAAAAACTTCATAGATTTGAACAAGTTTGTAGCTTCAAAACATTAAGGTTGAACCACTGATGTCACATGGACTATTTTAGCGATGTTTTTACTACCTTTCTGGGTCTTGAACATGTCAGCTGCATTGCTATATATGCAGGCTCAGAGAGCTCTCGGATTCCATCAAAAATATCTTAATTTGTGTCTTTGGAACGACACGAGGGTAGGCAATTAATGACAGAATTTTTATTTTTGGGTGAACTATAACTTAGTTCATAGTTCATTTTTATATTAGCTTAACCATTTTTTGAAATGTTGATTATTATTATAAAGATTTTTGTAGTTTTATTAAACAAATGGATTGTTTTAGAACTAAACATCACGGCACATCACAGAATTCATCATCTTCATTAGTAATGCTTTTACTGCTTTTGGCAGTGCATACAGGGTATGAATTTTAATCAGTTCCCTGAGGATTGAACCTACGTCCTTGGCATTACTATTCTCATACTCTACTAGTTAAACTACACACTACACACACATTTACAAATGCAATAATTTTGAATATTTTTTTTCTCCTGCCAGTAAAAAAAAGACCCACCATGGACAAAGCATAAGGCATAGAGTGCTGCCAAGAAACACACAGACAGAAAACCTGTAATAAATAACAAAATTTAGAAAAAAGACAAGCTATGTATTATGGCAAATCGACAAGATCTTACAGTCTGCATTCAAAGCTTTTTTAATCAATCCTCTCAAACGTCAGCCAGGATTTTTCATGTCCCGGTCACCCGTCACCACTCAAATGATTTGTTTGATTTGATGTGAGAAAAAAACACTCATTTTTAAAACAATATGCTCCTCATTGTAGGCGGTTTCAAAATCCTCTCTTTTCTCTGCTTCAGTTAATTTTCTCATATTTAACAAACATTTTCCTTTCCTGAGTGTCAAAAATTAATAGACACAGTGGTCTCGACACTCAAAGAATCGTTTGAACTTGTGTGATATGCATGATACCGCATTCCCAACCCACCACCATGTACTTATAAATGATTATCAACCCGAACTGGGTCATATCAACTTAGCTTCCTTACCCAGCAGGCCCAACCCATGCATTTGGTTGATGTTGGGTTGACGTTTTAGAGTACAGGGAATCCAAAAAGAAACTGGCATTAAAGGAATATCGGATGTCTGTAGAATTACACCGAATGTGTTTTTATTCAGGCAGCATGCTACAAAGTGTGTAGACAGATTAACTAACTTCAGGTCTCAGCAGAATTTCCCATGCAGAGGATTTAAGCGTAGTCTCCTGTGAGCTTCCATCAGTTAGCATTAGAAGGTTACATACTCTAAGCCGAAGAAGACAGCAAGGCAGCTCATTAGGGTTTGGATCAGAGCAGAGTCCCAGTTCGCTGAGATTTTTAAAACACTGATTTTAGAAATGTGTAAAACTACATACTGTATTTTCAAGCTAGTAACCAGTTTGTCGGTTGCCTGAACAATTAGTTGATTAATAGACCTTTCCTGAAAGTGAAATTAGGAGGATCTTGGTTTCTAAGGGATCAACATAAGACTATGATCACAATTGCCTGAATGTGTATGACTTTAGATACCGCGCTCTCTAGCAGATATGAAAGAAATTAAATGAAAAGAACAATGAAATAAAAAAAAAGATATGTCAAAATTTTCACAGTATGTCTGTCAGCACTACTATTCAAAAGTTCAAGGTTAATAAGATTTTCTCATTTTTTAAGATATTGGTATTCATCAAAAGTGATTGTAAAAGTACTTATAATGTTACAAAACATTTCTATTTCATATAAATGCTGTTCTTTTCTATTTTCTATTCATCTAAGAATCGCGGTGTTTCCACAAAACTATGAAGCAGTTCAACTGTCATAATAATTAATAAATGTTCCCCCACAAATGAAAATTTCCCCATGATTTACTCACACCTCAAGCCATCCTAGGTGTATATGACTTTTTTCTTTCAGACTAATATGATATGTGACCCTGGACCACAAAACCAGTCAAAAGTGTAAATTTTTCAAAACTGAGATGAATGACAGATGAATAAATAAGCTTTCCATTGATGTATGGTTTGGTAATATAAGATAATATTTGGCTGAGATACAACTATTTGAAAATCTGGAATCTGAGGGTGCAAAAAATTTTAAATATTGAGAAAATCGCCTTTAAAGTTGTCCAAATTTAGTCCTTAGCAATGCAATTAGTAGCAATTAGTTATCAAAAATTAAGTTTTCATGTTTTTACGGTAGGAAATGTACAAAATATCTTCATGGAACATGATCTTTACGTAATATCCTAATGATTTTTGGCATAAAAGAAAAATCAATAATTTTTACCCATACAATGTATTTTTGGCTATTGCCACAAATATACCCTAGCAACTTAAGACTGCTTTTGTGGTCCAGGGTCACATATGAGTTACAGTTCAGAGTCAAAAGTTTACATACACTTGATTCTTAATGCTGTGTTGTTACGTGAATGATCCACAGCTGTGTTTTTTTTTTTGTCCCTTGTTTGTCCTGAACAGTTAAACTGTCTGCTGTTCTTCAGAAAAATCCTTCATAATTTTTGTGTATTTGAACCCTTTCCAATAATAACTGTATGATTTTGAGATCCATCTTTTCACACTGAGAACAACTGAGGGAATCATACGCAACTATTACAGAAAGTTCAAATGCTCACAGATGCTTCAGAAGGAAACACAATGCATTAAGAGCCAGGGGGTGAAAACTTTTGGAATTTGAAGATCAAGGTAAATGTAAATTATTTTGTCATCTGGGAAGCATGTAAGTAGCTTCTGAAGGGCAGTATTAAATTTAAATATATATATATTTAGACAAAATTAAAAAAAAAAAAAAAGTACAAATTCATTCTGTTCAAAAGTTTTCACACCCCAGCTCTTAATGCATTGTTTTTCCCTCTGGAGCATCAGTGAGGGTTTGAACCTTCTGTAATAGTTGCATATGAGTCCCTCAGTTGTCCTCAGTGTGAAAAGATGGATCTCAAAATCATACAAAAAAACAAAAAACAGCTATGGATCATTCAGGTAACTTGTAAACTTTTTAACAGGGTCATTTTTATAACCCACCCCATGTTTAGTGACATGTGCTGTCATCCCACAGGACATCGTGGGCGGGAGATTTGATGCCACTCAAGCTTTCGTAGGAGAGTTAAGCCACTTCAACATGTGGGACAGAGTCCTGCGTCCTATAGACATCTCTGCTATGGCCAACTGCTCAGCCTACATGCCTGGCAACGTGGTGCCGTGGGTCGATGCCAACGTGGAGGTATTTGGCGGTGCCACAAAAGCAGCGCTGGAGATTTGCGAAGACCGTCTCTTTGATTCCTAAGGACACGTCTGTCAGTTTGGAAGCGTTCGCGTTATAGAGGTAACCCACGTCCCAGTACTGCTCTGGGATACAAAGACAGTTCAAAAAACACGTTTACGTTTTCACATGATGGATTATCTCGTCCTCTTTTCTGCTTTCTGTTTATTGAGACTTTGCTGTCAGCCAGACCAATAACTAAAATGACTGTGATTAATTAAAAAAAAAAATCAATCTGCACATTCAAGGTCAGAACAAAGTATTTGTGGCTCTAGCTGAAGCGAAACTTTCTTGTTGATATTATAAATGCTTTTCTCTGTGTTGCGTCCTTCAGAAACTTCTTCTTTCTCCATAAACTCATGGGTATTTTAAGAACTGCAGTAAATGATGGTTTTTTTTTTTTGCAGTTTCGCTTTGAGCTTTTGTCATGTTGTGTATAAGCTGATGCCCTTCATACCCCTGAAAAAATTCAGCTGCAAAGTTTCTTTATTAAACATTAATGAATGAGCTGTGACGTTGCACTTACAGTGAGAGGCATTCAGACTGAAGTGTCCTCATGTCTGTCTATGATCCAGAGATTAGTGGAGGGAACATTCACATTTTAGAAATCTGCTTTAATATCACTATCCCTCAGCAGCTGCCGTCTCATGCAGATCTGACATCCAGAAACCTTAAAGTAGCAAAGCTGCCAAGGACTGACCCAGAGCTCTCAGAAGCTCCCGGGGGAAGGTCTGGCTGCGGGACAGAACTGGACAGTCTGGCTAAAGTGGTTCACCTCGTGAAGCTAGTTTGATTTCATTCAGTTTGTGAATCGCAAATTTGTACGGTTTTAAGAGGGATTTTGACACGTGCAGAATATGGCGTAATGAGATTAACTGTGAGAGCTTGACCGGGAATGTGTGCTATACTTTTTAAAAACGTTTTATTGAAACAAAAAAAAACATATTTTTCATTCAGATGAAACAGAAATATTGATAGGCACTAATGAGGTTGACAGCGCTTGTGCTTGTTTAAAGCACAATGTCAGGAAGTTTGATTGATCTGACAGTTTGATGCTACAAATGAGTGAATCTCACGAAACCCGTCAAGAATATGCCCAAGTCATATTTTTACCTCCAAAATCATAAGAAATTAAGCCTTTTTTTAGTCCCACTGTAACATTATCTTTATTTTAAATTTTAGCACATTTTCCAGATTCTCATTACCATAATGCAAAAAATCTATATATTTTTACTGTGAAGTGTTTATGGTAGTCCTGGTTGCTTTTTTACGTAAATATTATTGTACTGTAATTTTATTGAATTAAAAACAGTATTACTGTCATTACAGTAACGAGAATCAACTTTAAAATGGGAAATGTGCCATAAAACAACAATAAAAGGGTAAAAGGTTTTTTCGTGAGATTCACTCGTGTGCTTTCTGATTTTCTTTGTGCTTGATCTATTTAGACGACTTCTTCAATTCGTACATTTGTGTTGAAGTAGAGCAGTGCAATATATATGGGACACTTTATGTAAATGTGGTCCTCTGCATCATTTCTGTGTTTTTGCGTCTAAATGCACCGGCGGGCCTGTCGCTCTCGCTCCGTCTCGCTGTGTTACATGGATGTTTTCATTTCATCTTTCGACTTGTTGTGCACAAAGGCCAGATCAAAGTCTGTGAAATTCACTGTGGTGCGGCGTTCTCACACAATAGACACTAATAATGCATTAGTGTGTTTCCCTTGTCGACACGTGTTTGTATTTGGGCTACAAGAGCTCTACCGCTCTACCCGAAATGCACTGGAATGAGATGAAACTCTTCTGAATACTCAGTTTCTGTCATTTGAATGTAATCTACTGCTATTTTGTGTCATAAATGTACCTAGAGGAACAAAAATCTCATATGTAAACGCATTTTGAGCTGTTATGCTGTCTTCGGGTCCTGTTGTGATCATTATATGTCGTAACAACCAATGGGAACCTCTGAAATTGCGAATTAAAGAATCATGCTGGATGCAAATTGATATTGGTCATAATTGTTGATGAAGAATAAACTATACAATCTGGGTGGTTTTGCTGTGGCAGCACAGGAGTGACAAGATAAATCTTCAATTGGACTCCTAATGTGCATCTTTTGCACTTTATTAGTTTCCTGTCTTACCAGAAATTGAAAAAGTAAAAGAAACTACTGATGCGTCCATGTTATTCTAACCAAATTATAATTATGATTTCCAAACGCGCACGTTGGACTTGAAGGCAGCATTAGGGCAAAATGCTTACTTGTTTATAATCTGATCTGATTTTGTTTCAGAATGTAACATGATATTTTTGTCCAAAATGAATGGCCTTTTTCTGAGCACCGACTGTGCTTTTTGGGTTTTTCAAGGATTCAACCCCTAATGTAAGACCACATGGCAAGGGCGAGGGAAATAATAGACCAAAAAAATGGGTTTAATGTGAAATCTCTCTTTCCTCGTGTACAGAGCAACCTGGGGATGTTGTTCAGCATGGAGGAATGGTTGAATGTCCTTCTTCACCCAAATAAATTATTCTGAAAACCACATATCAGAGGTCTGCCTCAAGGAATGTTTAAGTCTTTTACAGAGTCTGTTTCTTTGGAGTCAGTGAATATTCACTCTCTTCGTCAGGGTAAACAGGATTTCTGTTTATCAGCAGTAGGCTCTCTATCAACTCTTTGAAATACTGTTTGGAATACACTACAACAATAAATGCATATTAAACCTAAAAAAAATAATTAAATCCTGTTTTTATTTTCCATTTTTGGTCTAATACTGACACCATTTCTAAGTCAGAACTTTTTTGTGAGTGTGCGCAATCAACAGCTCTGGCATTTTCAGCACTGACTAATCAGTACTAAGCACTAACCAGTGCATTCCTAAGTTCAACAGAAACACATTTGATTGGTTATAAGGCTCAACGCTGTACAAAACATCCCATAAAAGCAATCTGATGCAGTGTGAGTGAATCTAAATGTAATTCCGTGAATTGACATTTTGAATTCATTTTCAATTGCGACAGCCATAATGCATTGTTTAATTGCGCAGGGGCATTTTTTGCCCCTCTGTCTTAAATTTATGGGACATTTTTGTTTATTCTGGTAGCATTAACACTACTTTTCAAAAGTTCGGGGTTGGTAAGGTTTTTGTTTGAGATTTTTGTTGAAAGAAGTCTCTTATGCACATCAGAAATACATTAAGTACTGTAATATTGTGGAATATTAATACAATTGAAAATAACTGCTTTCTATTGTAATATATTGTAAAAAGTAATTTATGTTTTATTTTTAGCACCATTACTCTTCTTCAGTGTCACATGATCCTTCAGAAATCATTCTAATATTTTAAATATTATTATATTTAACAATATTAATGTCTTTACTGTAACTTTTAATCAATTTAATGCATCCTTGCTGAATATTTTTTTTTTTAAGAAAATTGTCACTGACCTCAAATTTTTGAAAGGCAGTGCATGTTTATCCCTTTTACATAAACCAAAGTTATTTGAATATGATTATCATGAGTACTTGATTAAAAAAACACCAAAAATAAACATGTGCCTGCAAATTTAAAAAATTTTCTTTGGCTTAGCCAGAAATGAACAAATCTACTAATGAACCATTGGGCTCACAAGTAAATAAAAATGTCTATTTTTCAGAATTGGAACAAAAAATAAATAATAATAATAATAATAATAATAAATCCATCTCTTCATGATTGGTCCGACCCTGTCAGTCTGAGCTCAGCAAGCATTAAGTTTGTAATTAATTGTCTACGCATTTTATTTGGGCATTATGGTTGAACACTAACAAGGTCAAATGGACACATTAATGCAATATTCCATTCAATTCATTATAATAGAAATATCAGTGTCTATTCAAAGCTTTAGAGGCTTTAAGACCAAGTTTATGAAAAGCCTGCAACCATTTTAAGTGGAGATGTGAGGTCTGGCACACTTGAATAGTCCTTAGACGCATTTGAAGATTTATCAGTCAAACCCTCTAGTACGAATTCAAAATTATTTATTGATCGCCTCATATTTTCTTTCTCTTTTTCAATTTTGTCTGTTTATCTTTAGAAATAATTTAAAGATCACCTATAATGCCCCTTTTTACAAGATGTAATATTGGTCTTGAGTGTCCCCAGAATGTGTCTGTGAAGTTTCAGCTCAAGATAAAAAAGATCGGTTTCCATGCGGTTTGTGCTGTTCACACTGTCATGCAAAAAACACACCTGGGTCACATTTAATGAAAAAAAAGATTTTTTTGGCAATGCAAACTGCAAAAAAAAATGTTCTGTTTGACCATCCCCTTATGCCTGTCACTCATACGGTCTCTTACCATTAAAAAGCCAGAACACCTTTGCCTGTGTGAACAGCAAATTTCTGTATTTACCGGTAAAGTCATACTGGGAATTTTACGGCAATTTACCGGGATTGCTGTGTGAAAGGGGCTATTGTTAACGTTACAGCTGCTCAAGCACTGAGAAAATAGAGAACAGCATACAAACAGAATTTGCTGAGGGCAGAAACTATAGCAATGCAGGACTGTCAGTCAGCAGCCGTGGGCGGGGCCTAAACAATGTGATGTCACACTGCTTTGAGAATCAAAACCGCATGCCTAATAAGGTTTGGTTTAATGGGGATAATAAGGAGTAAAAATAATAAAAACAATAAAAATAAATAAAATAAAGTAAAATAATAATAAAAAAAAAACTGCTAAGGTCAATATCATTAGCCCTCTTAAGAAATTATTAGTTTGATTAGCTATAGAACAAACCACTGTTGTCCAGTGACTTGGCAAATTAGCTTAATTAACCTAGTTAAGCCTTTAAATTGCTCTTTAAGCTGAGGATTAGTATCTTGTGAAACAACTAGTAAAATAATATGCACTGTCATTATGGCAAAGACAAAAGAAATTAGTTTGGACTTGAGAGAAAGAATTGTTAATGCTCATAAAGATGGAGAAGGATACACATGTTTATCAAAGCGTTTTCAAGTGTCAAGAACTGCAGTGAGATGCATTATCAAGAAGTTTAAAGAGACCAACACAGTGGAGAACAAGACGGGCAGAGGCAGGAAGCGAAAGATTTCAAAAACTATGGAAAGAAAACTAGTGAGAGAGGTTTCTAAAGACCCAAGAACAACTGCCAAGACACTAGTGAATGACCTAACCAAGTCTGGAATTGATGTCTCAATGAAGACCGTCACTAGAGCCCTGCACAGGAATGAACTGCGAGGTTGCCGACCAAGAAAGACTCCACTTCTGAAGAAGAGACACCTCCAAGCTAGAATGAAGTTTGCTAAGGACAACCTGGGGGAATGTGATGCATACTGGAAACATGTCCTTTGGTCAGATGAGACAAAACTAGAGCTTTTTGGCCATAGAGATGTTTGGAGAAAGAAGGGAGAGGCATTCAACCCCAAGAACACCGTTCCCACAGTGAAACATGGTGGTGGGAGTATAATGCTGTGGGGATGTTTCAATGCGTTTGGAACTGGGAATCTCGTCAGGGTTGAAGGAAACATGAAAAAGGAAGACTATAAGAAGATTTTGAAAGACAACCTCTGACAGTCTGCAAGAAAACTTGGTTTGGGTCCACATTTTGTCTTCCAGCATGATAACGACCCAAAGCGTACCTCACTTCTGGTGAAGAAATACCTCCAAATGAGCAAAGTGAGTGTACTTGACTGGCCTGCACAAAGCCCAGACTTGAATCCAATAGAAAATCTGTGGGGCACACTAAAGTCCAGCGTTTGTGCCAGAAGACCAACAAATCTGGAGGAGCTTGAGAGATTTGATAAGGAAGAATGGGCTGTCATTCCTCAGGAGACATGCTTGAAACTTGCTAAAGGCTGTTATCAAGCAAAAGGGATACGCTATTGACTATTAACATCAGAGGGCTAATAATTTTGACCAGTAGACTTTTTAAAATTCTTGGTTATACATTTATTTCTGTTTGTATTACAAACCCTAAAAGTTTCCTGAATAAAGTATTATGTTTAAAAATGCTGTGTTGATAAAATCGTATTTCGGTTAAACACTTGGGAGTTATTTGAAAAATAATTAAATATTTTGTAAGGGGCTAATAATTTTGTCTTCAACTGTATGTCCAAACAACATGCAAAAGTGGATTTTTTTAACAGCAGTGTTAATTTTCATCAGTGACATTTTTTACCACCAAAAATGAGACTATAATGAAACAAAAACTTGTTTTGAATAACAAAAACTATGATGAAAATTTATTGACATTTTTATCAGCAAATAAAAATGAGACGAAAATGTTAGAGAGGGACGATTTGGGAGGTGATTCGTTCAGAACAAATCTGCTAGGAGGTTAGGAGCTTAGATGTGTACATTTGAACTGTATCAAAGCCTAATGATCTATCCGACACACATAAGCTAGCATACATTTGCTGCAAGTCTCATAAAATGACCAAATATGTCAATATCTGAAAGTCAGAGAAGAGCAGAGATATGGATCAGTTTGACAACATAAAAGAGTACTCGATTCGGTCTGGTTTTCTGAGCACAGACACAGAAACAGTACTCTTTCGTATGTCATGAATAGAGAAATACACACAAAAGGATGTCAAACTGTGCATTTTAACGAGAATCTCGGACATGTATTAGTACATTACATTCACGCATTTAGTTTTAAAGGGACAGCAGCCTATTTTAGTTGCTATTGTGTGAGTCATTGATGTTAAGCAACAAAACAAAGAGAAAATCACTCAGTGCTCTCGACTGAATCATTTTAGTTGCCCTAATGCAGATTAATCTACATTTATTTAATAAACGTATTACATAAATAAATGTCTGCTTGAAAGAATGTGGTAAACAAGGTGCTATAAAGAATGCATAATTAGCCTACATAACCACTTCATTGAACAAATAACTTGTTTTTGTTTCTTTATGAGAAGTACTTTCATTAATTTTAATATAAAGGCATGTTGCAAATCACAGCAGTTAAATCTGTGATGAAACGCTAGCATCAAACGTATACAATGAGTTTGAACGTTTTAGAGAAATGCTCAAATGCATAACACTAATAAACCCATTAGATTTTAGCAGACTAAATCTACTGTAGATTTAGTAGACTAAAACTAAAAACAGATGACTAAAACTATATGGCATTTTGGTCAAAAGACTATGATTAAGACTAAGAATTTGCTGTCAAAATGAACACTGTGCCAGCTAAATCATCTTATAACTTATAAGTTTGGACCATGTATCTGGTCTCAAACTGCCATGTCTCTTTGACATTTGGCACAGCTGTAGGTGTTGTGGGTAAAACCCCATACAGTAGGTTATGGGTTCAAACCCTTTCTATGTTGCAACTTTGTTGTCCTTGAACTCTGTGAATGAGTGAGTGTGCTTTAGTGAAGCACCTTAACAAAATCTGACAGAGTGAGTTATTACCGGAGCTCAGGGATGACCTGTAATGAAATTGTCTTGTAGACCATGCGCGTGTCTCTATTCTGGACATGTCTAGACTCTGCTTGTTATCTGACGCATCACTTCTCAGATCACACGGAAGATGGGTTTTCTGGGAAGGCATTGTGTTGATTTTCTTCTCATAATGGAAGCGAGATGCCGGGCTGTTTTGTTTGCATCCACAGAAGCCTTGAATAGGCATAAATGGCAGTTTTTTCCGGTCCTCTGTTTTGGATCAAATTGCTTCCAACAGCTGCAAAATCCCTCATCCTGGCAAGACGCCAGGTGGAAATGAAAAAATCTGCGGATTATGAGGAGAGCAATGTAGGTCGTGCTTTTCCGGGGCTCTCTGTTTTAATTTGCACTCTCAGGGTTGTTGTTGGCATTAATTCATGGGTTTCCTTTTCCCAAGGCGTCACTGTGTAATTGCTGTAGTGCTTTAACTATGGCAGAATTACACATACAATATAAAAACAAATGACAGGAGGAAGATACTGATGAAGCATAGTGAGTGTCTGACAGCGCTATTGTTGGGTTCAGCTGCAGCCGCCCCATAGGAACGAAACATCACAAATGAGATGTTTCATATTGTCTCAGTTTTTCTCCCATAAATGATGTTAAATGGAGAATCTTATTAATGCTTGCGTCTCATTAATCTCAGAAAATTCTCCTGAGAAAACAACCCCATTAATCACACATTGCGGAGAAGTGTCCTCTTTAGTGCTCAAGAAGACATCTTGACAATGTCTCAAACTGTGCAAATACCAGTGAATTGACCCTTTGCAAACAGCTTGACTGACAGGTGATCTGACCAATCATAACACTGAATCTGCCATTTTGTACGAGAAACAATTCAGATAGGAGAGTAGATTAACTTCGGTGGACTTGAAAAATTCAATTGTATTTATGTCTTTCCGCAGTTGAAATAAAACACTGATGTTCATTCATGTTTATTTTGTGCTTTAAGTAAATTAAAGCTTAATTGTATCTTCAAATCTTACAAGTTTATAATATAATATAATGAAATGAAACAGAGACATTTTCATGACTGTTTCCTTATACACTTAAATACAATTTTTAAATAAAGTACTTGATTTTCATAGTTGATATTACATTTGAAATGTATATTTTTAAAATTTAATTACATATATATGTAAATAAATGACATATACAGAAAAAATGATACTTTGTTCCAATTTTTTTTCCAAATGTGGTTCAAACCTTAAATTCTGATTTGATATTAATCTAAAATATTATTTTCACCAAAACATTCACACAAAGTAAAAAGATGATTTATTATGAAGACTATACACCTTTTTTGTAATTTTGTTGCCACTTTGGAATAGCCTAATTTTTATTATTAAATGCAAATATATATTTTTATTACATTAAAGTACACTGATAAATGGTCTATTTTCAGTAAGAAAGTGCTAAATTTCACATTTAATTACAAATAAACTACAAATAACATCGAAATATGCTGGAAATTTGGGAGAAAACTATTTTCTCGCAAGAAACAAGTATTTTCTTGCAAAACTTATTCCAATATTTTTTTTTTTTTTTTTTACAGTGTATATTTTGGTTAACCATGAATTATATATTACTTAAGTGTCCAAAAAGCACTGAAAATGTATCTAATTGCATTTAATAATATTAACATTTAAAATAACATTTAAACTATAATACATTTTCAAATAATATACAAGTGTCATTCAGTTCACATTTAAACATATTATTTTACAGTATATCATTTTGATAGCACTTTTTAAAATAAGGTGTCATTTGTTAACATATCATATTTTACTTCCTTTTTTTTTTATTTTTTTTTTTTCCCCCCCCCTTACACCCTTACACCCCTGTTCTCTGTTCTCTGTCCGGGGCTGGGGGCTGTGAGGAGGAGCTGGCCGTCCGGTCGGGGTCTGGGCTGGTGGTCTTCTCTGCTGCTGCAGGGACGGGGGTGGTCTTCCAGTCTCCACACCGGAGCGAAGGGGATTCAGCTCCGGGGTCTGGCGCTGACTGGCCTTTTGGGGTTAGTGGTGCCTGGTCCCAGGAGTATAGAGTACAAATGGGGAGTGTGAGTGTGGGTACAGTGTCCTTTTTTTTTTTTTTTTTGTGCGTCTACGTGTGGTTTGAGTGTGTGAGTTTTTGGTTGCGTGCATGAGGGTGGGATGCTTGTGTATGTGTGTTTATGTTTGTCTATGTCCATGTGTCAGGTCAGGCCTTTGACTCCGCCTCAACCATCATTGAGGGCCCACCCCACCACCATGCCCTGCCGGTGGGGGATGCCCCCGGCCGCCGGTGCGTTGGTGGTTTCTGGCTCCGGGGCGGGATGCTCGGGTGGGCTCTGGCCCGCTCTCGACGGTCGCTCGGTAGGGCCTGGCTTCGCTGGGCTTCGCTGGGCCCCTGCTGGGGGGTGGGGGGGCCCTTGGTTCTCTGGGCCCGGGCCGGTCTGCCCTGGTGTGGCCGACTGCCGGCGGGACCTGCGGGCTTGCCGCCGTGGCCCCCTGGGGCGTCTGCATTGTGGCTGCCGGATGACCTCCTCCGGGCTCTCCTCTGCCCTTTTCTGGGTGGGGGCCGCGGTTATCCCTGCGGTGGTTTTCCTGGGGTTCCCGCGCCCTGGGGGGCCTCCGGATGTTTGGGAGCCCGGGTCTCCTTCGTGCCTACTTCATGCCTAGCGGGGCGGGGCTGTGGTTCCCCACTCACACTATCAAGCATTTACATGGAGGAACCTTATGAATACAAGCGCGTTCACACACACAGGTGTGCACACAGGTGTACACACAAGCATTCACATTGGTGTAAAAACAGGTGCTCACAGACACTCACTGTCCTAAAATGCTGTTGCTTCAAACATATTTTGTAATATTAGTTATGTGTGCTGCGCAATACCATTTAACATTTAGTATTTACTGTGATACATACGGACATTGGATGTTGTTGTAGTTTTTCTGCTGTTGTGTCTTTTGTTGTTTTCTCTCTTTGTCAGCAGGTATGGAAGCAGATTATCTGTTTTTGCTCTCTCTCTCTTTCTCTGTCCTCTTTTTTTTTTTTTCTTTCTCTTTTTTTTTTTTCTCTCTCTTTTCTTTTCTTCCTTCTTTCTCCTCTCTTGGTTTTCTCTGTCCCCCGGTCTTGTCGGTCATAGTATGGTTAAATAAATAAAAATATAAAAATTAATAAAAAAAATAAAAAAAAAAGGCTGTGAATGATGATAGCATAGCTACACATACACACTGTTATGTGTTATCTGTGTTACTGACAGGCCGGGAAAAAGAAAAAAAAAAAAAAAAAAAAAAAAAAACATTAGTTCATATTAACTAACATGAATGAACAATGAACAATACATTTATTACAGTATTAATTCATTGTTATTAATTTAATCGTGCATTAACTAATGTTAACAAACACTTGTAATATTAATAATGCGTTAGTAAATTAACATTAGTAATTAACATTATTTAAGATTAATAAAAGAAGTACATTCTTAGTTCATGTTAACTAAATGTTAAATCATTACCGTTTATTTCTTTTTCACAAGGGTCTATTAAAAAAATCCTCTCAGGTGCCATTTATATCTGCTATTAACCTACAGTAAACCACAAAACACAGCATATTTGGTACTTTTTCTGTGTTTAAAATAATGCTAAATAAAATATGATATGCACTCTACATTTGGGCACATATGGTGAGGTTAAAAATAAAAAACTAGAGTCTTATTTCAAACGCAGCTTTAATTATAATTTCCCTTCATTATGCATTCCCTAGGCGGGACTTTTCAGCACGGAGAAGGAGCACAAGTTCTCGCTGTTGCCTAGAGGTTGTGTTGAAGCCGAGAGTAACCGAGTATGAACTAGTAATTAGCACACACAGTTCTGTATCCATTTGGAAAAGGGCAAGTTTCACAGTCGCGGGGGCAAATTAAAATGCCACAGTTTCGGTTCTGCCCTCAGACAAAGATCTGTGAGTGAAAATCTGGCCAGCTAACATGTGTTTCTCTGTAATTACAGTCAGAGAGGATGTGGAACAGGAGGATGACCTCTTCCAGGCACACCGAGTCTCCGCTCGACAATCCTGTTTCATGAAAAACTACTCACAAAAGCCCTTTCAGCTCAACAACTCTCATTAAATTATGAAACCTGAATGTCATATCCCCCCTTCTGCTCAAGCCCCTTCTTCACGTTCCTTGCTCATCCCTTCTTCGCGTCTCCAAAAACGTCATCTTTGCTTTTTTTATTTTCCTTCGTTACATAATTTATGTTTTTGAAGTTTGTTGCTTACCCTAGGTGTTCTGTTTAAAAACAGCCTGTGTGGTTACTATTCTGTTTCATGTTCAATTCACCCTCAGAACATCAAGTCAACCCACTTTAGATTTAGATCGGATATATAACAGTTCGGGTCTCACAAACACATGACTAGGTCAGCTTTAACACCAGAATTAAGACAGAATAGTAATAATAATCTGGCTGTGGACAAGCGATATTCATTTAAAATGTATGAGATTTATTTATTCATGATATTGATTGTTTAAAACACACTTTTAAGTATGTACTTTTACAAAAATCATACCCGTTTTATTTATGTATAAGTGACAAATATACATCACACTTAATTTATTAATTTGCTTAAATATAGCTAAAGCTATGTATTCCAGAAAGATAGAAATTCAATATTATAGGTGCATCTCAATAATTTAGAATGTCATGGAAAAGTTCAATTATTTCAGTAATTCAACTCAAATTGTGAAACTTGTGTATTAAATAAATCAGTGCACACAGACTGAAGTAGTTTAAGTCTTTGGTTCTTTTAATTGTGATGATTTTGGCTCACATTTAACAAGATCCCACCAAATCAAATCTCAACAAATTAGAATACCTCATAATACCTCATAATACTACTCAACACTTGGTAGAGGGGCTCCTTTTGCCAACACCAGCAGATGACATTGCACCCCAAATCATCACAGACTGTGGAAACTTAACACTGGACTTCAAGCACCTTGGGCTATGGGAGCTTCTCCATCCTTCCTCCAGACTCTAGGACCTTGGTTTCCAAATGAAATGCAAATCTTGCTCTCATCTGAAAAGAAGACTTTGGACCACTGGGCAACAGTCCAGTTCTTCTTCTCCTTAGCTCAGGTAAGATGCCTCTGACGTTGCTTGTAGTTCAGGAGTGGCTTAACAAGAGGAATGCGACAACTTTAGCCAAATTCCTTGACACGTCTGTGTGTGGTGTCTCTTGATGCCTTGACCCCAGCCTCAGTTCATTCCTTGTGAAGTTCACCCAAATTCTTGAATCGATTTTCCTTGACAAGCCTCTCAAGGCTGCGGTTCTCTCGGTTGGTTGTGCATCTTTTTCTTTCACACTTCTTCCTTCCACTCAACTTTCTGTCAACATGCTTGGATACAGCACTCTGTGAACAGCCAGCTTCTTTGGCAATGAATGTTTGTGGCTTACCCTCCATGTGAAGGGTGTCAATGATTGTCTTCTGGACAACTGTCAGATCAGCAGTCTTCCCCATGATTGTGTAGCCTAGTGAACCAGACTCTCACTGAGAGACCATTTTGAAGCTTGAGTTTTGAGTTGATTAGCTGATTGGCATATCACCATATTCTAATTTGTTGAGTGGGTTTTTGTTCAATGTGAGACAAAATCATCACAATTAAAAGAACCAAAGATTTAAACTAGTTCTGTCTATGAATTTATTGAATTTATTTAATAGATAAGTTTTACAATTTGAGTTGAATTACTGAAATACATTAACTTTTCCACAACATCCTAATTTATTGAAATGCACCTGTATATATACTCAAACATATTCAGTTGAAATACATCTTAATCTTATACCTAAATATTTCTTGAGTGTGAAGTAAATACTAACATAATGTATGAAAACTTTTTTAATGATTTACATATTTAAACAAAATGTATTCACATTACAGTGATGAGAATGAGATTTGTATGCATGTTAAAATAGAGGCTGAAATATGTTTAATTTACATGAAAATAATGTAAAACAATGCAAAGCATATTTTATATTTATTCTGAGAAATGAAGTCAGAAATGCGAGATATAAACTCAGAATTCTGTTTTTTTTTTTTTTGCAGTTTATATCATGCAATTCTGAGAAAAAAAGTCAGAATTATGAGATTGTTGAAAGTTGCAAATGCCAATTTGTATCTCGCAGTTCTGATTTTTCTCTCAAATGCAAGTTTGTATCTTGCAGTTCTGATTTTTCTGACAATTCAGTCAGAAATGCGAGAACCAAAAAAGTCTGAATTGTTAGAGAAAAGTCAGAACTGTGCAATTAAGAGAAAAAAGTCAGAATTTGAGATACAAACTCACATTTACAACTTTTTATCCAATTCCGAAAACAAAAAAAAACAAACAAAAAAAAAAAAATAGTGTTGCATTTCTGAGAAATAAAGTCAGAATTCTGCAATATAAACTCAGAATTCTGACTTCCTTTCTCAGAATTAAGAGTTTATATCTCGCAATTCTGGCTTTATAACACGGAATTGCAAGTTAAGTCAGAATTGTGAGATTAAAAAGTGGCAATTCTGAGAACATATCAGTCTTCTTTTCCCCTCAGAATTATACTTTATAACTCACACTTGCAACTCTTTATCTCACAATTCTTTCTTTCTCAGAATTGCAATATAAACTTGCAGTTGTGAGTTACAAAGTCAGAGCTGCATGATATAAACTCAAAAATCTGAGAAATAAAGTCAGAATTGTGACATATACGCTCAGAATTCTGACTTTATAACACAGAATTGTGCAAGTTAATTGTGAGATAAAAAGTCGCAATTCTGAAAACTTTTTTCACCCCCTCAGAATTATTAATGACTCACAATTGTAAGTTTATATGTCACATTTGCAAGAAAAGAAGTAAAAATAGCAAGTTTATATCTTGCTATTCTGACTTTGTAACTCAAAATTGTGAGTTCATATCATGTAATTCTGACCTTTTTTCTTACAATTATGAGTTTTATGTAAACTTTTGAGTCACAAATATAAGATAAAAAGTATTTTTTTTATTATATGGCAGAAAAAGGTTTCTATATAAAATAAATAGTCTATATAATAAAGTCTTCATGGTTTCGTCATAGTTGCTGCATGTCATGCTTCAGTCAGCTGTCACAAGAGCTCATCTCCACAAATAGCACGCAGCTAAAAGTATCATAGTCCATTTTGATATTCCGACTGACATTAATCCTGATTGCCGGATGTGGAATCCGGCCGCTGTGTGATTTCCCAGATGAGAACTAATCAGAAATGGTCAGGGACAGATAAGGACATTACCTGGATTACGGATCCCCGTGAGGATTGAAGCGCTCGTGGCCAGGCGAAACGCTTCTGCGTTTGACCTGTGCCCTCCACGTGTTTAAAGCCTATGTGGCATGACATTTCACCATCACCAGACTCACATCAACGCAAAAAGCATTTGTTGTTAATGTCAACACTGTCGAAGCTGCTCAAATGAGTGTGATCTGCCCTAAAATGAGCTTTGTCACACTCCCATGGTTATTGATTGGATGATAAAATAAATGCCACTGCCTAGAAACAGTATACTATAATGCTCTCGGTTGTAAACTTTTCAGTTTTCAGTGCATATAAAAATATGCATACTGCACTTCTTACTATGTGTAACACTGGCTGCACGACATGGCCTTGGTGACTGAAATAACTGAAAAAGCATCTTTATAAAGCCACTCCTTCCTGCAAATTAGATTTTGTCTCTATTAGTGAGAAAAAAAAATGCTAAAATGCACTATAAATGCTTATTGGCTCAAACAAAGGCAAAATTAAAATAACTCCTGATTATCAGTGCATTCTGGCCTCAGGCTCAACCAAAAACAAAGCTATGTGTCATGGGCAATGGGAGTCAAAATGAATTTTAATTGAGCTTAGACACAGTAAATATTTAACACACTATGATGTTACCACAGTAACAAAGAAAAGCCTGGTGAAGGTGACTTTGTCTCTGTGTAGAGATGAATATCAATGTCTACAGATCACACATCCACCAAGTACTTCTGAATCGTTCAGTCAGGTTTATTTTATAACCCTGGGCCTAACATGAGTATCTGCTGT
This sequence comes from Cirrhinus molitorella, assembly GCA_033026305.1. NCBI lineage: Eukaryota > Metazoa > Chordata > Actinopteri > Cypriniformes > Cyprinidae > Cirrhinus > Cirrhinus molitorella. The sequence goes on along the minus strand of CM065117.1, from coordinate 19,624,773 downwards.
GTACAGCCTAAACATTTTGCTGCGTTCATAAAGCAGCAGCTCTTTCAGATCATTAGATTATGTATGTAGTCGGGCTAAACTACTGCCGCCACTCGATATCTGTTCCTCTAGCTGCAGGTCACTATTTTGTGTATTGTTCATGATCAAAAGGCAAGCCACATCCAAACTAGCAGCCTTAATCAAACGTATTTATGTTTTTTATACTTTTATAACCACCTCCAAAAGTCTTTAGGTAGCGACTGTTTAATTTAGTATCTAATGCAAGGGTGTCAGACTTTTTTTAGGTTGAGGGTTGGAAAATGTCCCCTTGTGCATGCCAAATCACTATTTGTTAAACATTTATAAACATATTATATATATATATATATATATATATATATATATATACACTAAAAAACGCCAGTAAGCGGCAAGACCCTGTGTTAAGTGATTTATTGACTCATTAATTCGAAAGATTTGTTCAAAACGACTGATTCGTTTGGAAACAAAGCTAGTGGCTGTCTTTATAAATGGGCCATTGAATCATAGACTCAAATGATTTGTTCAAAAACAGAATTATTCAGTAACAAACATACTGTGTTGTTTAGAAATGCACAAATCCTGATTGTGTTGATTTTTGTTGGTGAAACAACATTGTGACTAAAATGTAAATCAACTCTCTTAATACTAACATCTTTTTTTTTGAACTGGTGTATATAATCAATTAATTTGTGATCACGCTCATATTTGGGGAAACAGCACTCTTGCTCAAGTGATATTACCAAAATGAAAATTACCCCATGATTTACTCACTCTCAAGCCATCCTAGTTGTATATGACTTTCTTCTTTTAGACAAAAAATGGTTGCTCTTCCACTGAGTGAATGGGTGTTAAAAATGTTGAAGTCCAATAAAGTGCATCCATCCATCATAAAAAGTACTCCACACAACTCTGAATCAATGTGTTAGTGTAAAATTGTATTAACCATTACCTCTAGGCTCTACATGCATTCACAAGAAAATGACGTTCTAGTAAATGATGTAGGATGTAGGCATAGCAAAGGCTCCAGTGAGAAGTGACAAATGCAGAAGCACAAAGGAGAGAGCAAAACTAAAAAAAAATTGTAAAGAAAAATGTTGGAGGATTTCAATATAAGCCAAGAGGAGACTGGTTTTCCTTTGCTGTACACAAAATTTGGTTCTCAAGAGACTAGCATATTCTCACTGGAGTTACGCTACACCTACATCCTCTGGAATGGCACTCTCTTATGAACACATGTACAACAGTTAGCAAAGACTAACGATTACGGTTTATAAAGTTTTCAATTTTAAAGATTCGCTTCAGAAGGCCTTTATTAACACCATGAATCCGTGTAGAGTATTTTTTTATGATGGATGGATGCATTTTTGTTAAGGGCTTCAGAATCTCAACAGCCATTCACTGCCATTTTAAAGCTTGACATTTTTTTAAATACTGTTAGGGGTGTGCAATAATTAAAAAAAAAATCATATTTTTTGTTGTTATTGTTAACAATAATTAGATCATATTTTACCAAGTGTATTTTTGAGATAGTACCTTGGTTGGTTTAAACCTGTCATGGATAAATAAATGTGAAACTAAAACCACCAGTAGGTGGTGGCAAGTCCCTGTGTTAATGAGTAATTAATTGATTCATGCATTCAAAAGATTCGTTCAAAACGGCTGATTTGTTTAGAAACAAAGCTAGTGACTCTCTTTATGAATGGGTCATTGAATCACTGACTCAAAAGATTTGTTCAAAAACACAGATTCAGAACAGATTCAGAATCACACTGTGTTGATCAGAGATGCATAAATCGTCTACTCCAACTTTGTTAAAAACTACTTTTGTCGGTGAAACGGCAAAAACAGACAAACTTTGTTACTAAAATGTAAATCTTGTTTCTTGATTGTTGAACTGTTATATAAAATCAATCAATTTGCAAACGTTGTCATATTCGGGGAACAACACTCTTTCTCGAATGATATTACTGAAAGGGATAGTTCACCCAAAAATGAAAATGACCCTATGATTTACTCACCCCCATGGTTTTCTATTTGCAGACATTGAAAATGTCCTGGCTCTTCCAAGCTTTATAATGGCAGTGAATGGCTGTTGAGATTTTGAAGTCCAGTAAAGTGCATCCATCCATGATAAAAAAGTATTAATACGTCAATAAAGTTAATCGATGCTTAATCTCTAATTTCCACTAACTGTCGTACACATGTTTATGAGAAAGTGGCAATCCATCTCTGGTGAGAATATGCTAGTCTCACAAGAACCAAGTTTCTAATTCTAATTCATTCAGTGTTTTCTTTTGGTTTCTCCTTTGTGCTTCCGCATTTGTCACTTCTCACCGGAGCTTACGTTACACCTACGTCATCCACTGGAACAGTTTACGGTTTATAAAGTTTTAAATCTAGATATTTTTCTTTAAAAAAACTCATTGATTCACTTTAGAAAACATTTATTAACCCCCTAGAGCTGTGTGGAGTACTTTTTATGATAGATGGATGTATTTTATTGGACTCAACAAACTCAACAACCATTCACTGCCATTATAAAGCTTGGAAGAGCCAGGACACTTTTTAATAAAACTCCAATTGTATTCGTCTGAAAGAATAAAGTCATATACAGCTGGCTGAGGGTGAGTAAATCATAGAGTAATTTTATTTTTGGGGTGAACTATCCCTTTAACTACAGTATACTGTGACATATATAAAAACAAGAACTCTTACAGTGCATTTTTTTGTCTCCATGTCTTGCATTATATTATAACTGCATTCTAATAGCCTTAATCCTACAGTGAAAGATGTGTTTTTGTTTGGTTTTTGCAAAGTTACTTGCCACACGATCAATTACGTGCTGCTAGAGATTGTGGTGCCGCTTTATAACGCAAATGTGTTAGGCGTCCCGAGGCATAGCATTAACTCAAATAAATGAGCAATTTGTTCCACTTGTTCTATAAAATATTGTAGCGGATACAGTTTATGTAATTTTCAAAACAATGTTTTATTTATTATTTATATATTATTGTTCACATCATCCCACTAGGCGGATTGGACACCTTTGGGCTATATGTTTGACACCCCTGATCTATTGCAACATTACTCCAACCAAAACTAAAACTTTTAATGTGACATTTTACATTATGCTTTTTAAAAGCATATTAAGTGCGTTAAGAAAAGTTGTCATGAAAGTATCTCTCTTTAAGTTCACTAAAGTAGCCTTTTATTTCATTGATATCTGCAAGTACAGTTTTTTAAAAATATATACTCATATATATATAGTTCATACAAGTGCACTTCTCTTCAGGGGTTCTAGGCGTGTATATACACACAGGGAGTGCTCAAAATCCTGAAATATTTATTTTTTGAGATCTGTGTTTTAAATCTGTGATTTTTCAGTCTGGACTCAGACTTTCAGAGTTCACTGTATATATAAATATATTGCAGCTCTTTGCATCAGTTGCACTATGAATAAGGCTCTCTTGGCTTCTGAAGCTGAGCCTCTGATCAAAAGCGAAGCCAATTCACTAGCTAAGTGAATGCATTTGTCCATATAAAGTCCTCTATAGAAGCCGGCCAGTATGTTCCGATAAGACGGCTCCAGGTCGGCAGGATTGATGGTGCCACGTGTTCTTCATACAAGGGCTCAGAGGGAAGGTCAGTGACAGGTGCTGTTTACTTCTGACACTCATTGATCCGTCCCTCTTGGTGTCTGATGACTGATCAGTGTGTCAGAAACCTGAGACAACATGAAGTTTCAAGGTCACCTTGGGAAACGGTTCTCACTTTTTCTCACTCACTGTTTCTAAACTTTGCTTGTCAAGAATCCATCGAGAGACTACACTGAAGCTGTTGTTGTGAACATGAACCATGTTAACAAACCAAAATAAACCTTGACACAAATTCCCTTGCCCAAAAATCCTAAAGGAATACTGAGGAAATGCTGATAAGATTTTTGGAAGGGCTCAAATGAGAAATGAGCATCCAGCTGTTCAGAAAAGAAAGCAAAGTTGAATTTCCTGACAAAACTTACTGTTACCACAGGTAAAAACCTGCATAAAATAAAAAAATGATGTGTCATATTTAATCTTAAAACACGCATTTACTGAATTCCTACAAAAAAAGTCAGAATTGTAAGATGAACTTAGAATTCAGAATAAAAAAAAGTCAGAATTGCGAGATGTAAACTTTTGAATTTCAAAATGTAAACTCAGAAAGTCAGAATTGTGAAATGTAAACTTAGAATTCTGAATAAAAAAGTTGGAACTGCAAAATGTAAATTCAGAATTCTCAATAAAAAAGTCAGAATTGTGAAATGTAAACTCAAAATTTGAGGAAAAAGTCAGAATTGTGAGATGTAAACACAGAATTCTGAATTAAAATTCAGAATGATGAGATTTGAAATCAGAATTCTGAAAAAAAAAAATCAGAGTTGCGAAATGTAAACTCAGCAGTCTAACTAAAAAAAAAAAAAAGCAAAATGTATACTCAGAATTCCTAGAAAAAAAAGGCAGAATTGCAAGATATAAACTTAGAATTCTGAATAAAAAATTCTGAATTTCAAAATCTAAACTCAAAATTCTGAACAAAAAAAGTCAGAATTCCGAAATCTAAACTCAAAATTCAGAGGAAAAATTTCAGAATAACGTAAACTTTAAAATAAAATAAAAATCTGAGTTGCGAAATGTAAACTCAGAATTCCCCCCCCAAAAAAAAAGCCAGAACTGTAAGATATAAACTCAGAATTCTGAATAAAAAAGTCAGAGTTGCAAGATTTAAACTCGAAATACTGAATAAAAAAGCCAGAATTGCGAAATGTAAACTCTGAATTCTGATTTAAAAAGTCAGAATTGCAAGATTTAAACTCATAATACTGAATATAAAAAGCCAGAAGTGCTAAATGTAAAGTCAGAATTCCTAAAAAAAAAAAAAAAAGCCAGAATTGCACAATGTCAGCTCAGAATTCTCAACAAAAAAGTCAGAATTGCGAGATTTAAACTCGGAATACTGAATAAAAAAGTCTAAACTGTGAGATTTAAACTCAGAATACTGAATAAAAAAGTCAGAACTGTGAGATTTAAACTCGGAATACTGAATAAAAAAGTCTGAATTGCGAGATGTAAATTCAGGATTCTGATTTAAAAAGTCAGAATTGCTAAATTTAACTCAGAATTTATAGAAAAAAGCCAGAATCGCAAGATGTAAATTCAGAAAAAGAAAAAAAAAACAATTAACTCGTAACTAATTAACAATTAACAGAATACGTTCCAATTAAATTACAAAATGAATGCAATTAAGCTTGGATCAGCAGATCTTTTTTTTCTATTATGTTTGTTTAACAGGCATGTTGCTCAATAAAAACTGCATCCAACTGCGTTAACTGAAACAGAACCTAATGAAATATATATAATATTTTTTTCCCAGTTATCCAGCCATGTGTACTTGATTCAAAAGCAGAATTCTTGTTTAATCCTTTGACAACAGGTTCCAAATAATTGGAGAAATCACATTTTTTGACAACAACATCAGTAATTGAGGTTTGTTAGTCTAAGGTTCAAGGCAGAAATTGCCAATCGAAGCTTGTGAATAGCAGATCTGACCTCAGAAGCCCATGGTGTATCCTGTGAGCCTGGCTCACAGATCAATCAGCCAGCACCGGGAGAACACATCAGTTAGCTTGAGACACGATCTGGGCCCTTCTACTAAGGAAAAAATATTTTTAAACACAACTTTTCAGTACAGGTGAAGTTATTCCTCTGGCTTCATGCTTCTGTGACTATATATCAAGACATGAAACATCAATCCAAATCCTTTGCCTTCCTCGCTTTGGCATTCTGTTGTACCCCTCTGCACTCCCTTGTGGCGGCGTGTTTGTAGATTGAGAATCAGGCAAGAACTGGCTTTGGAACCGGCCTTCGTCTCGGCAGCCAATCAGCACGCAGACCAATGATCTCATTTCGTCTTGTATTTCTGCTCTAGTTGCAGCATTCCCTCCAGAGAGTTCGAGTCCCAGGAAACACACTCAAATACAATTCGCAGAGACACACGCACACACACACACGGAGGCGGACAGAGAGATCAAACGCAAAAACATGCGAGCGTACGGAGCGAGGCTGCGCATGCAAAAGCAGTCTATTGGTTAATTTAGTCAAACTGTGATTTGTGTTTATGGACGGGCTTTGCAAGCAGAAACACCTGCAGCGCCGTCCGCTCCCTTCTGCTCCACACACCTGCACTTCAGTGATTTCACCTCAGACTGAATGACACCTCCTGTGCTACAAGGAGAATATTTCATAACACATCAAAATCAAACATTAAAGGCAAGAATCCTTTTACAATTCTGACATCCTCACATCACTTCTATGACAAAGCCATGTGCGTTTCATCTTTTGATGTCTTTTCAGACTCAAAGAATGATTTGGGGATGATAAAGTTCATTAAAGCAATACTTTTTAATCATTTTAGAGGTGAAAAGAGTACCTGAAAACTGTAATTGAGTGAAAGTACACATTTTTCACAACAGTGAAAAATGACTCCATGATAGAAATCACCGATTTCAATAGGACTTGAGTAAAATCCTAATAGTTTAAGTATTTTACTAGTACTGAATGTCAGCTCAAAGATGCGCTAGTCCTCAACACCGAAAAGAAAAGCCAGTGAAAAATAAGGTGAATTGTGAGGAGAGCAATCAATTTCCTAAAATTTAAATAAACCTTAATATTACAAAAAATCAAGGTCGACACAACACTAAAACATCTACAGACAATGAAGTCTCAGTTAAACTCAAGTACTCCAAAAAGGGCATAAGAAAACCAATATCCTTCCCAAAAGGTCTTGGCCATGTCTAATTTCAAATCAAAATCTGCTAACAAAATAGTAAACAGAAAGTCATTTTTAATATTATTTACAATAGGATCAAAATTTTCATGGGTCTAAATAAAAAAGCTAGAAGAGACAATAAAAATAACTTTGTGTATCAAAACCATTCTTTTCCTGGTAAAAAAATTAAATAAATAATAATAATAATAATAAATTATTTTCAAAAGTCAATGAATATGTGACAGCTGAATGTAAAATTTTGTTTGTCAAAAATAACATGCACACTACACAATACTACTTATGGGAAGCAGATGTCCAGAGATTATACGCATTTCCTGGAAATTCACATTACCGTATATATAGTTAGCAAAAGTTAGAGGTTACAGTTTATAAAGTTTTAAATATAGATATTTTGCATCGATTCACTTCAGAGCCATGTAGAGCACTTTTTATGATGAATGGATGTACTTTATTGGACTACAAAATCTCAACAGCCATTCGCTGCCATTATAAAGCTTGCAAGAGCCAGGACATTTTTAATAGAGCTCTGATGGTTTTGATCAGAAAGAAGAAAGTCATATACACCAAGGAAGACTAGAGAGTGAGCAAATCACAGGGTAATTTTCATTTTTCATATCTTTTTGACATTTCTTTTGTCATTTTATAATACAAAGTATAGTTTTAGAATTGTACATATAGTCCACAAGAGAAAATAATTGTAAAATGACCCTGTTCAAAAGTTTATATACACTTGTTTCTTAATACTGTGTCGTTACTTGAATGATCCACAGCTGTATTTTTTTTTTTCTTTTGTTTAGTGATAGTTGTTCATTAGTTTGTCCTGAACTGCCTGCTCTTCTTCAAAAAAAATCCTTCAGGTCCCTCAAATTTTTGTTTTTTTTCAGCATTTTTTGTGTATTTAAACCCTTTCCAACAATGACTGTATGATTTTGAGATCCATCTTTTTACACAAAGCACAACTGAGGGACTCATAACAGAAGGTTCAAACGCTGACTGATGCCTTAGAAGGAAAAAACAATGCATTAAGTGAAAACTTTTTGAATTTGTAGATCAGGGTAAATTTGACTTTTTTGCCTTCTGGGAAACATGCAAGTGTCTTCTGTAGCTTCTGAAGGGCAGTACTAAATGAAACGTAGGTTACTTAGGCAAAATAAGCATCATTCCATTCAAAAGTTTACACCCCTGGCTCTAAATGCATTGTGTTTCCTTCTGGATCATCAGTGAGTGTTTGAACCTTCTGTTATAGTTGCATATGAGTCTCTCAGTTGTCCTCAGTGTGAAAAGATGGATCTCAATATCATACAGTCATTGTTGGAAAGGGTTCAAATACACAAAAATGGTGAAAAAACAAAGATTTTGTGGGACCTGAAGGATTTTTCTGAAGAACAGCAGACAGTTTAACTGTTCAGGACAAACAAGGGACTCATGAACAACTATCACTAAACAAAACAAAAAAAAAAAAAAACACAGTTGTGGATCATTCAGTTAACAACACAGTAAGAATCAAGGGTATGTAAACTTTTGAACAGGGTCATTTTTATAAATTCAACTATTATTTTCTCTTGTGGACTATGTAAACACCTTTTATGTGAAATATCTTATTCAGGTCAATACTAAATAAAAATAACATTTTAGCATTTTTTTATGATCCCTCTTATTTTAACAACATTTTGCAGATTCTTGACTTCAACTGTGTATACAATAATGCCTACAAATATATTACTTATGTGAAATATTATATCCTGGGGCTCTGCTGAACATGTTTAGTTTGTGAACATATCCTGAAGACTAACTGCTCAAGTGGGTATGCAATTTAATGTCTAGATTTTATTATAAGCAGTTTTCAGGCATTATTTAATGCTGCACTCGTGCTATTATTCATATGACTGCAGAGTTCCGCCTGCAGCATCTCTATGGATTATTTGTCACATTTGATGAATTCATGCTTTGTGTTTGGACCCCAAAGGGCGTTATGAGATTATGAAACTTTAGCGGAAATAATTTTGCAATAATACTTGTAATTAAAGTACATTAGCATGACATTCTAGCATTATTCATTTTTCTCTCTTCTCCTTTTGTTCTCTCCATTTTAAACAACTCTATTTTGCATAGTCACAATCAGTCAATCTCCACAGCTCACATTTGTGCACTTAGGCTAAATTCAATCAAATGAAGATGTGACGTGGCTAATCAAATTGTTGCCGTACACAAAGAAAATTGAACACACGACTCCAGCTTTGAAAGCAGTGATTTGTGTTTGGTTTACAGATAATCATTCTTGTGCTGATTATTCTTCCATTCATTTCTTACATCTTAACAACAAACAAGACACTTGAAGGCAAAGTCAGTAAAACAGTTTTTGATAAAGTGGGAAGTGCACAGACTGGCCAGTTGTGATGTCATTACTTGCCAAAAGCTTGGGTAATAATATTGAATATTAATTAGGTCATGCTGATGTTGCTAGGTAACCTTCCTGGTCCATCCGGTCGCTAACCTAATTAAAACTGATTCGATTTCAGCGAATCAGTGGGGTGCACGTCACGTGATCTAATTCATATTCATGAGATGCACATTTACCTTAGGATATGATTTAAATGAATATGTATGATGATGCGGTTATATATCAGACACACTTTATGTTCGCTCATGACATTTTACTTTTTTGACAAATAAATAGTTATTTGTGACCCTGGAACATAAAACCAGTCATAAGGGTCAATTTTTGTTTTAATTTAGATTAATACATTATCAGAATAAATAAGAATAAATAAGCTTTCCATTGATGTATGGTTTGTTAGTATAGGACAATATCTGGCTGAGAAACAACTATTTAAAAATCTGGAATCTGAGGGTGAACAAAAAAATTGAAATATTGAGAAAATCGCTTCTAAAGTTGTCCAAATTATGTTCTTAATGCATATTACTAATCAGAAACTAACTTTTGATATAGTTACAGTAGGAAATTTACAAAATATCTTCATGGAATATGATCTTTGCTTAATATCCTAATGATTTTTGCCACTTTTTTGCTACTTAAGATGTTTGTGGTCCAGTGTCACATTTAAGCACAAGTCTATATATACACTATTTATGAGTCTATATAATGTTTCGGTGTCATCCAAATATAGCTAAAGATAACATTTAACATTTTATTTCTAATCTTAAAGCTTTTTAGATCATCACATTGAAGTTTAAGAGAAAGTAAGATGTACTGGGCTGTTTACAAGCAAAAAAAAACAACAACAACATTTTCCATAGGTAACATAAACATGCCATATTAGGGTATAAAAATTAGGAGAAATATACTAGATGAAATGGACTTGATATTTTGCAGTATTAAGAAGCAGTCCATGTATTTTATATTACAGATGATTTCATTTTCTGATAGATATGCTCAGATGATCGAGCTTTGCAGATGTCTTCAAAAGTGTGCTTCAAAATATCTAATTCAGGCATCTGAGTTTATGTCTCTAGATCTGCAGAAAATGAATCGATAGATAGAGTTGAAGTTAAAGTTGACCTACACCTTGCAGAATCTGCAAAATGTTAATTATTTTAACAAAATAAGAGGGATCATACAAAATGTGCTGACCTGAATAAGATATTTCACATAAAAGCCTTTACATATAGTCCAAAAATGATTGTTCAAAAGTTTACATACACTTGATTCTTAATACCGTGTTGTTACCTGAATGATCCACAGCTGTGTTTTTTTGTTTAGTGATAGTTGTTCATGAGTCCCTTGTTTGTCCTGAACAGAACAGAAAAAAATAATTAGTGCAATGAAATACTGCACTGGAACAGTACCGCACAAGGGTGGTGTGTGTGTGTGTGTGTGTGTGTGTGTGTGTGTGTGTGTGTGTGTGTGTAAAAGATCATGTTCCACCGAATAACTAATAAATAATTATCATAGATGATGCTCACCTTATATAATAGGAGGTCAGGGTCAAACAGAGCCGTTCATGCTGTTTCATCACATGCCGGGAAATTCACAGAAGCCTCCAGGCACAAAAGCACCAAGGCCTCCTTTTGCAGAAACACACAGGTCAAAGTTCAAAGACAGAGAAACTCTAGAGACCTTGATGCTTGAAGCATCTACAGTCAAACAGATAACCAGACAAATTATATTAATATAATAAATTAGGTATTTTTAACAAAGTATACTTGGCATTTAACATGTCATTTGATAATTTGAGAATCTGTAGCTTTATGTACTTGGTGCTCCCGTCATAAAACTCTTACATTCACAGTAATTAGGAATGAGAGAGGTGCAAGCTTTATTCATATAGGCTACAGCACATAAACACTTCAACTGAATACGTCTTTTATTGTTCTAATGAGTGTTTACATTTCTGTTCAGTTTAAATGGATCAACAAGAGACAAGAGTGGACAATAAAGGGCTAGTTTATCAAAAAATGAAAATTCTGTCATTAATTACTCACCCCAATGTTGTTCCAAATCCGTAAGACCTTTGTTCATCTTCAGAACACAAGATATTCTTGATTAATGCAGGGTTTCTGACCCTGCATAGCCAGCAACACAACTGACACGTTTAAGACCCAGAAAGGTAGTAAGGGCATCTTTGAAATAGCCCATGTGACATCAGTGGTTCAACCATAGTTTTATGAAGCTACTAGAACACTTTTTGTGTGGGAAAAAAGAGACTTTATTAAAAAATGTCTTCTCTGCAGGGTTAGAAAGCTCTCAGATTTTGTCAAAAATGTCTTAATTTGTGTTCTGAAGATGAACGAAGGTCTTACGGGTTTGGAACGACATGAGGGTGAGTAATTAATGACAGGATTTTCATTTTTGGTTGAACTATCCCTTGAGTATTTTCAGTGAATAGCAATTAAAATTTTAGCTTGTTTCACAAAAGTCTCATATGACTTCAGAAGACCTTTCCTCATGTGGGAAAACAACCAGTGCAGTTTTCAAAGCGTCTCTTTTTAAAGCAATTCATACAGGTTTAGAACGACGTGAGGGAAAGTAAATGACAGAATCTTTTATGACACTGGCCTAATTAGGAGTCGAGATGTGTGTCTGTCTTCTCCAGGAGGAGGTACTTGCAAATCACAGAGTCGGTGGTAGGTGTCTTGACTCGTTCGCATATTTTGACACCAGTCTGTCTCTCTCCACCGTAGTTGCTCCCACCAGCCCTGCGGTAATGAGATAAACAAAACATGCCGCTTCTGTCGACCGCAGTTTACTAATAATTGCCAGACGTTATATGTCTCCAGTCGCTAATAGTGTTTTGGTCAGAAAGCTAACACCAAAGTGCCAGCATCTGTGTTTGTTGTTTACAATATCGAGAGTCGAGACCCCAAATTATGTCAGTCACTACAGGATTTATTCAGTATGCAAGAACAAAAATTGAAGCAATTTAATCCTGCATTTAAATGTGATTGTGACACCCACAGTGTTGGCGTGAACAAAGTAATCGTTAGCTCTGTGCCAGATATCTAAATTCTCATTATCTGCAATAAAATCATGAAAGAAAGTGACAAATAGCTGTACTAGGGCACTTAGCAGTGCGCAAATGGACCCACTCTGCAGCCATAACACCCTTCTGTTATTTTCTGAAATAAAAGGCTCAAAGCACTTGAACGGAAAAAGAATCTCCACACTTACGTTATCTAATCTGTCCCATACATATATCTAATATATGTGACCCTGGACCACAAAACCAGTCTTAAGTGTAAATTTTTCGAAATTGAGATTTATACATCACCTGAAAGCTGAGTAAACAAGCTTTTCAGGATAGGGCAATATTTGGCCAAGATACAACGATTTGAAAATCTGGAATCTGAGGGTGCCAAAAAATCAAAATGTTGAGAAAATTGCCTTTAAAGTTGTCTAAATGAAGTTCTTAGCAATGCATATTACTAATCAAAAATTAAGTTTTGATATATTTACAGTAGGAAATTTGCAAAATATCTTCATGGAACATGATCTTTACTTAATATCCTAATGATTTTTGGCATAAAAGTAAAATCAATCATTTTGACCCATACAATGTATTTTTGGCTATTGCTACAAATATACCCATGCAACATAAGACTGGTTTTGTCGTCCAGGGTCACATATAACATATATTACATGTATGCTGTTTATGAATGCTTTTATTTAAAATAGAATAATATATATACACTGGAGATCAAAATTAGAGAACGATTTATAAACAATTGAACAATTCTGAAATAATGTCATCTTCACTGCTCAACAGTTCAAGGAGTTTTTGTCCCATCTATACCATGCTACCAGAACACCTTTTACACAAAATAACTAAGGCATTTCAACAAAAACCATTATTTTGCAGAAAACACACTGATCAAAATTAGAGAACAATAACGACTGTAGCATGGAAAAAGATTACAACAAAATTTTCTGAAGGTTACAACAGTCAGCAATTAGTAGGAAGTGTACAGGCCTCTGCTCTGAATGACTTCAGCACATCTGCGGCCACAGGACAGCACTAGTCTCTCACACTGCTCTGGTGTGATTTTGGTCCACTCTTCTTCCAGTCTTCTCCACAGTTCGGTGACTGTAGTGGGTTTCTTGGCCATAACTTTGTTGCCGAGGATTTTCCAGAGGTTCTCTATTGAGTTGAGATCAGGACTCTGGGCAGGCCATGTCATTGTTTCAGTGTTTTCAGTTTCAAGGAATTGCTTTACCCGTTTTGCTGTGTGACATGGAGCGTTGTCCTGCATGAACACTGCGGGCTGATTGGGTGATGAACGCAGGGAAGGAACCATATGTTGTTGAAGAAGGTTCTGATAAACATTTGCATTCACTCTGCCATGTAGCTGTATAAGAGGCCCAACTCCTGCTGCAGAAAACATGCCCCAAACCATGACACTTCCTCCTCCACTTTTCACTGACTTCTTTACACACTTTGGGTTCAGTCTTTCTCCATTTTGTTGCCGAACATAATGTTTCCCATCGGACCCAAATAAATTAAACTTGCTTTCCTCACTGAAGTGAACTTTGGACCAGTTCTCCTCTGTCCACACAACATGCTCCTCAGCAAAGCTTAGTTTAGCCTTTTGATTCTTTCTGCTAATGAGAGGTTTGGTCACTGCAGAGTGGGCTTTCAGTCCAAATGTTCTTAAACGTCGAGACACTGTATGACGAGACAGATCCTTACCCTGTTCAGCGCTGAACTGGTGAGCAATTCCAGCTGCAGTGTGGAAACGATTGCCCATTGAGAAACTCCGCAGTATCCTGTCCTCTCTTGTATTTGTCTTCTGTGGATGACCAGCCTTCTTGGGGGACTTGAATGAGTTTGTGATGTTGTAAAGATTCAATATTCTTGAAATCACAGATTTGGAACGACCAACTTGTCTTGCTATGGCTGATAGGGTCATCCCTTTGGCCTTCATCTGGACAACCTGCTGCCGGAGGCTTTCACTTTAGAACGGCCCACCATCTTGCAGAGTCAGTGAAACTGGAAGTTAGGCTGCCAGTTAAATAGGGGTTGACAGATAATCAAGGAAATTAGCACCAGGTGCCAGATTAACACCAATAACTGGGAGGTATCTGAAAGTGTTCTCTAATTTTGATCAGTGTGTTTTCTGCAAAATAATGTTTTTTGTTGAAATGCCTTAGTTATTTTGTGGAAAAGGTGTTCTGGTAGCATGGTATAGACAGGACAAAAACTCCTTCAACTGTTGAGCAGTGAAGATGACATTATTTCAGAATTGTTCAATTGTTTATAAATTGTTCTCTAATTTTGATCTCCAGTGTATATTCCAAAAGATGAAGCAAACAGTGTTCCATTTACATATTTAGATATGTCCCATGAATGGAGTTAAGCACACAAATTACATAAGTTACAAAAATATATTAATTATATGGAAGTCCATTTCCGCCTCTGCATTTTATCTAAGAATTGAGGTAAAAAAAATTCTCAGAATTGCGTGTTATAAACTTACAACTGCGAGAATTAAAGTTACAATTGCGAGATAAAATGCGAGTTTGTTTCGCCATTCTGACTTTTTCTCGCAATAGAGTTTATATATCACAATTCTGACAATTCTGAGGAAAAAAAAGTCATAATTTGGAGATATAAACTCGCAATTCTGAGAAAAAAAGTCACAGTTTCGAGATACAAACTCGCAGTTCTGGTAAAAAAGTCACAATTTAGAGATATAAACTTGCAATTCTGAGGGAAAAAAGTCCCAATTCCCAGATATAAACTCGCAATTCTGAGGAAAAAGTCCCAATTTCAAGATATACTCACAGTTCTAGAAAACAAGACACAATTTAGAGATATAAACTTGTAATTCTGAGAAAAAAAGTCACAACTCTTAAAAAAAGGTCAAAATTCCAAGATATAAACTCACAATTCTGAGAAAAAAGTCACAATTAAGAGATAAAAACTCGCAGTTCTGGGGGAAAAAAGTCACAATTTAGAGATATAAACTTGCAATTCTGAGGAAAAAAGTCACCATTAGATATAAACTCGCAGTTCTGAGAAAAAAAGTCATGATTTTGAGATATAAACTCACAGTTCTGAGAAAAAAAGTCACAAATTCGGGATATAAACTCACAATCCTGAGAAAAAAGTCAAAATTTTAAAATAATTTTTAATTCAGAATTGAGATTATATCTTGCAATTCTGACTTTGTTTCTCAGAATTTAGACTTTATTTTGCAGAATTGAGACATTATTCCTCAGAATGAGTGATAAAGACTGATATGTTCTCAGAATTATGAGATACAAACTTGCAATTTCAAGATATCAACTCACAGGTCTGAAAAAAAGTCACAATTTTGAGATATAAACTTGTAATTCTGAGAAAAGTCACAATTTCGATATCTTGCAGCTCTGACTTTATTTTTTTAGAATTAAGACTTTATTTCTCAGAACTGAGTGATAAAAAGTCAGAATTTTGTTTATATCTTGCAGTTCTGAGGGGAAAAAGTCCCAATTCCCAGATATAAACTCGCAATTCTGAGGAAAAAGTCCCAATTTCAAGATATACTCACAGTTCTAGAAAACAAGACACAATTTAGAGATATAAACTTGTAATTCTGAGAAAAAAAGTCACAACTCTTAGAAAAAAGTCAAAATTCCAAGATATAAACTCACAATTCTGAGAAAAAAGTCACAATTAAGAGATAAAAACTCGCAGTTCTGGGGGAAAAAAGTCACAATTTAGAGAGATAAACTCGCAATTCTGAGGAAAAAAAGTCACAATTAGATATAAACTCACAATTCTGAGAAAAAAAAGTCCCAATTTCAAGATATAAAAGTGCAATTCTGAGGAAAAAGTCACAATTTCGAGATATAAACTCGCAGTTCTGAGAAAAAAGTCATGATTTTGAGATATAAACTCACAGTTCTGAGAAAAAAAGTCACAAATTCGCGATATAAACTCCCGACTTTATTTTGCAGAATTGAGACATTATTCCTCAGAATGAGTGATAAAGACTGATATGTTCTCAGAATTATGAGATACAAACTTGCAATTTCAAGATATCAACTCACAGGTCTGAAAAAAAGTCACAATTTTGAGATATAAACTCGTAATTCTGAGAAAAGTCACAATTTCGATATCTTGCAGCTCTGACTTTATTTTTTTAGAATTGAGACTTTATTTCTCAGAATTGAGTGATAAAAAGTCAGAATTTTGTTTATATCTTGCAGTTCTGACTTCCTGATTTTTTCAGAATTGCGACTTTAATTCTCAGAATTTAGCGATAAAGACTTACATGTTCTCAGAATTGCGAGATATACTAAACTTGCAATTATAAGATGTCACAATTTCATGATATTACTTGCAATTCTGAGAAGAAAAAAGTCACAATTTCGAGATATAAACTCGCAGTTCTAAGTAAAAAGTCACATTTTCGAGATAAACTCACAATTCTGAGAAATAAAGTCACAATTTCTAGATAAACTCGCAATTCAGAGAAAAAAGTCAGAATTGTGACATATCTCGCAATTCTGACTTTATAACTTTATACAGTAATTGTGAGTTTATTTCAGGCAATTCTGACTTTTAACTCTTGCGAATTTATATGACACAATTCAAAAAAAAAAAGTTAGAATTGCAAGATAAAAAGTCGCAATTACCTTTTTTTTCAGTCACAGAAACAGGAGATATAATGGTTCTATATTGCAAAAAAATGCAATGACTGTGTCTGAATTGATTGAATAGTGATCAATGATGACTTGACTCAGAAGTTGTCTTAGCAACATACGCAGCCGGACTCAATTGGTGGCCGGGTCAAACAGATATGATGACCTCCCCTCCAAATGCATTTCCATTCATAACAATAGCAGCTGCTCACTGCAATCAATGTTTTCATCTTCTTTTATCTCTTACTACGCTATATCTGCATTCATACAGAGCTCACAGGTCTGTGTTTGTGCTATCAAAACCCAAAGTGGTTCTGATCTCAAACGCTTACTCAGGCGGGAGTCAAAAACAAACCTTTGAGTACATGCTTTGAAGAAAAAAAACAAAACTTAAAAAAAACAAACCTAAACAACTTTTTGTAGTTCTATGTAGAGTTTATTTCTCTGGCCTACATCATCCCTGGTGACATAGGCTGTCATTTATATCACAATCAAAGTTTCATGTGCCTAGAAAGCCTGGAGTTCTTCTCCGATCCTAGTTAAACACACCTGAACCAGCTAATTAAAGGGATAGTTCACCCAAAAATGAGAAAGACACAAACATAATTACAAGCACCAACAGCAAAAGATTGTTTAATACTGCATTGCATGTTTTTGATGAGAAGTGGAATGGGTGGTTGTTGCTGGTTACTGTATGATGACTGAAATCGTGAAATGGCCTTAAACCATTAGTAAATAAACTACAGAATGTTATTTTTTCTAATACACGCACAAACTGTATGTATTCTGACAGCGCTGCATGAGCTTGTTAGCCAAGGTTCAAAGTCCAAAGCGCAAGGAAAATCTGCTCTGAAACAGCTTAATGAGAGAATCATTCATGCTCCTGTCAACAAAAAGAAGTACATATGTTCCACCAAAATAAAAGTCAACATTCATAAATGTTAATACTGTAATTTTATTGTTCTGTAAAAGAAAAATAAAAAAGACATAAATAATGATAACAATAATTACTCTATTAATACTTATTTATTTTAAGTTAAATTGTGCTTTGTTGGTAGACTATAATGTCTACTAGAATGTTACAAATGTTTAGTGTTAAGTAAATATTTTTAAATTAGTAATTGATTTTATTTTTTGAAAAAGCAAGGCAAAACTGTAAAAAGCACATTTTGGCTTTTTAATTTTATGCAATGGTGAAAAAACTGGCAAAATACATGGGGGAAAAAACACAAAAAAAGCCCAGTTTTAAATTTTGTTTGGTGCATCCCTACTTTAAAAAGCAAATTATACCGTGAAAACTATACAGTGTTGTTTCACATTTGGTTATTTTATTAGATTTCTTTTGTAGGCTATATTATACTTAAAAATTGTAGTAGACCTCCATTAAAAAAAAAAAATTATCTTTGTTTTATTGTATATGTCCGTTTGATTTACTTTCTTTTTTCATGTTCTTACTGCATCTTATAAAACACAAGAAATGCCTGCAAACTGGTGCATTTACAAACTGATGTTTTATATTCATTTCATTAAATGATGTTCATTTTACAGAATATGAAGCAATGCTAATTTAAAAAAGTATCATTAAGAATACCGTTAAAGTACCGAATCGCTAAGTAGTATCGTAAGAGTAGTAAATAATATAGTACAAAGCTTAACATCCCCATTTCTGACCCTGCATAAACCACAAGGGAACGATCACGGTCAAGGTGGTGGACTGACCCAGAAGAATAAACTTGTAATTTTTGTGCACAAATAGTACTCTCATAGCAATATGATGCCACATTGTGACTATTTTAATGATGTCCTTACTACAGATTTAATCAGAAATATCTTAATTTGAACAAAGGTCTAACGGGTTTGGAGTGACATGAGAGTGATAATTAATGACAGAATTTGTATTTTTGGGTGATCTGTCCACTTTAAAGTCTTGAGAATCATTAGAAACCACTGAACTCTTCAAATACAGAATTGGACAATAACACAGGAAGTGCTGTATTTCAGTACACTGGCACTGCATAGACACTGACCTCAGGGTGCAAATATTCACAAGCGTCCGGCTCGTAAGGCAGCTCACAATACCTGATCTGACAGAATTCCTCAGAACCGGAGTCTCTACATCATGATGGCTGCTCATCCACCTGTGACAGCAAAGAAAGATGTACACAGTCTATTTTATTCTTTTCTCACTTTGCTGTACAGTCATAAATGATCTCATTTTATCATTTCACAGAGGATCCTGAGTGGTTTCGTACCTGCAGGAGCTGCTCTCATGGGAGCTATTTGACGCTCAGAGTCTGAGACGCTACAGGAAATGAGAGTGAGGACAATGAGGATACATACAGAAGTTTTGAAAACAGTTGTGCTGCTTAATATTTTTGAGAAAACTATAATTAGAATGTTTAAAATAGCAGCATTTGTTTAAAGAACAAAAATCACCAACAATCTTGATGTTGTACATTTGCACCTGAAATTCACATATACACATCGACTTACAGATAAATGTGGCTCAACTGTATCCATTACCTTGCAGAACTAAATGTCACCAAAGACGGAGGTTTGTGTCATAAATAGCAACCCTGTCAACGCTCTCGGCCAGACCCTTGATGAAGATGTTACTGGTGGAGGTACCATCATGCTGAGAGCGCATGCTCTTTATTGGTTTGCCCAGGTCTGGAAGATGAGGGTGCCCAGGGCATGTTCAGCTGAAAGAGAGCTTTAATAACACACAATAAAAGATAAAAGAGAGTTGAGTGATTGGCTTTCATAACAGTTGTTTTCAAATGACTTTTCACATTGTTGTCTGCCATTGTTTTACATTCAGTACATGGATCTGATAAAAAATTCACTTGCCATCAGCATGCTTAACAAAATATAAATAAATGAGAGCGGAAAGTGCATATTCCCAAGCACACTAGTTAAACGGGGGGAGGTTGGGACATGTCCTGGAGCTCAGAGCCACGGGGGGCCCGCAAAGATGCCACGAGGGACCTCTTGAGCGTGATCTAAACTGAGGGGGCTTGAAGCAATAAACAAACCCCTATTGTGCAAGACATCCATTTTGTGTTTTTCAATACTTTTTTCTCTTTTGAATAGGTTTGAATAGTCATTTTTAAATAGGGTTTTTTAAATAACAGTAAAAAAAAAAGCTTTTTTTAGAGTGTCATATGATAAATCAGGCTTACAGTTGAGGTCAAAAGTTTACATACACCTTGTAGAATCTGCAAAATGTTCATTATTTTACCAAAGAGGGATCATATAAAATGTGCTGTTTTTGATTTAGTACTGACCTGAATAAGATATTTATTTTTATTTTATAAGAAAATAACAGTTGAATTTATAAAAATGACCCAGTTCAA
The DNA here is from genome assembly GCA_033026305.1 of Cirrhinus molitorella. Taxonomy (NCBI): domain Eukaryota; kingdom Metazoa; phylum Chordata; class Actinopteri; order Cypriniformes; family Cyprinidae; genus Cirrhinus; species Cirrhinus molitorella. The sequence continues at coordinate 19,604,487 of CM065117.1, read as the reverse complement.
AAGTTTACATGCGCTTGATTCTTAATATTGTGCTGTTACCTGAGTTACCCACAGCTGTGTTTTATTTGTTTGTTTGTTTAGTGATAGTTGTTCATGAGTCCCTTATTTGTCCTGAACAGTTAAACCACCTGCTCTTCAGAAAAATCCTTCAGGTCCGTCAGATTCTTTGGTTTTTCAGCATTTTTGAGTATTTGAACCCTTTTCCAACAGCGACTGTATGATTTTGAGATCCACCTTTTCACACTAAAGACAAATGAGGGACTCTCTGTGGATTATTCAGGCAAGAACACAGTATTAAGAATCAAGTATATGTAAACTTTTGAACAAGGTCATTTTTATTAATTCAACTATTATTCTTGTGGACTATATGTAAACGCATTTATGTAAAATATCTTTTGACCTCAACTGTATTTGGCTTATATGGAGCTCCAATGAAATGTTTTTGTTTTGTTTTTTAGGTTGTACAGGAGTATTTTTTTGTGTACTGAGCTTCTCTTCACAAGTTCTTTTATGTAAAGTGATGATTCATTCAGTGCACACTCTCAGTTTCCTCAGCCCGTGTTTTAGGTTTCAGCCCAGAAGCTCTAGAATGTGAACAATCTCTCACGTGTTGGAGCCGCACAGCCTCATAGCAAAATATTCAGCAATAGAACAGCCATTCTGAGTTTTGGCTGTAAAAATCAGATTGCTGAGAGGCTCTGCATCTGGTGGAGCAGAACTCAGCAGATGTCCTCCCACCCGTCTCCTCACCACTTACGACTTAACACTGGTATGAACTCTTCTCTGAAGCCCACTTTAACAGCGTATCAAAGATACGACTGCAACATTCAGATGATTAACTGGCAATAGACATAAAAGCTTTAGAATACAGACAGTAGTCAGTGGTTTTTATTCCCTTTAGATGCACATGAGCAAATGTTTCAAGTGTGGATGGACCACTGACTCTGAAAGCTCAAGGCTATGCAGAATTTAATAACTTTAAACTATTTGTTGTTGTTGTTGTTGTTGCATGTCATTATTTTTATTTTTAAGGTGCAATCATATTAGTCAATAATGTAGTAATCTATAAGGTACAGTGCAGCCAAAATCAATAAATGTTTTTATTTAAATAACAATATTATTTATTATTAATAATTAATATGAATCATATTTTATATACTAATCTATAATTTATTTAATATAAATGTACTAATATTTTGATTGGTACTGGACAGGCTCTGTTAGATTCACCCAAAGTACAGATTATACAAAAGATTCACAGAGGATTTAGAACTGATCTGACATGATCTGAAGAGAGCTACTTTTGTTCTTTTCAGAGCTGATCAAACAAATCTTTGGCCTGTGTGTCATTATGCTGTATGGAGATATAGTCTAACGCATAATATCAGAAGCAAATGTGCTGCACAATTCATAGCTTGTCCGATTTTATAGATCCTAATCTTGTGATGGAGAAGAGCAGAAGGCACAGCCTGTTTTACTTCAAAGGGAAGAACTATGTGCCTTTTTCTGTTGTCTGGCGAATGAGGGTGGAGCTTTGATTGGCTGCTTTGTTTCACATCTGAATATTGCTAATGACAAAGGGGTAGATCACTTATTATAGGCATTAAACATTTATTTTAGTAACTGTCTACCATTTCCCAGTTTGTATGAACATGTTAGTTCTTTACAGGGTGTGTGAGGTGGCCTCAAAGACTCTTGAAAGAGTACTGAAGTGGTACATGCCAAAACCAGTGATGGCTGCTGTAGAAATACCACAAAGCAACCTTTGTGTGACCTTTAATTGCCATTTATTCTCTCTGCTTTAAATTCAGTGACATTCTGTATGGATGAACGGATGGATGGTTACACAGACTGGGTTATTTTTCATCAAATATAAGAATTTCCCATTTTCTGAAAAGTTCTATAAAGTTATATAGATCTATCCACCTTATTTTTTAACATTTGTAAATGTTATGGGTCTGGCTTCTGGTCTCATCAGTGTCCAGCTACAGGAGGGTTTGAATTTACATCACATTCAGTGGCATTGTTTACATTCAGATCCGCGAATATGGCCGATTACTAATCGATAACCCCCCTGTAGTGAATTTTTAGCTGCACAAAACAGCTAGTTTTGCTGCTTGATATTTCAAAATGATGTGTCTTGCCATGTTAATGTATTATCTTAATTATAAACACACTGGTTTGTAGTGCAGTTTTACTGTTTACTGCTGTTATTTCTCTTATTTCCCTCCAGCGGCCAATGAACCGGAAGTCTCGCACATAGGCTTACATCCGCGTTGAAGGTCGAGGTGGATAGCTTATTACGATGTACACTATATGGAGTTTCGTTATTAAAAATTCAGACTGCAGTCTCGATCTAAATAGAAGCGCTGTCAAAAAGGGGTCAGCTGCTTTTGTGATTGTAAAATATAATTTCACTGTATTTATGGTTTCTGCTAATGGAGAAAATGTCTTGATAATTACAGCAGCAACACACATCATCGTGCCATCAGGATAAATTATGTTGATGCAGTGTAAACATTATGTAATATCAACTGTAATGTGAAAGCATTGCTGCATCTGGCTCTGAATATACAATTATTTTAGACTGTGTATTTGCACATATCTCGTCTTAACCATCTGAGGAACAACATAATATTGAACAAATATAAGAGTGACGATAAATCTGCCACAATCTCACGTCAATGTCATGCACGGTCTCATGTGTTGCTTTATTCATGATTGTGTTGACCTCTTGTGGTAGGAAATAGTAACACATACAGTCAAATTCATACTGGATATTGGATAATAAATAAATAGTAGGCACTCAGCTTTAGCAATTAATATAATTAGATATTTGTGACCGTGGACCATCAAAATCAGTCTTAACGGGTATCAATAGCCAAAAATACATTGTATGGGTCAAAATTATCGATTTTTCTTTAACGTCAAAAAATCAGGATATTAAGATTATGTTCCATAAATATATTTTGTAAATTTGTTACCATAAATGTATCAAAACTTAAATATTTTATTAGTAGGCTAATATGCATTGCTAAGAACTTCATTTGGACAACTTTAAAGGCGGTTTTCTCAATATTTTGATTTTTTGCACCCTCAGATTCTAGATTTTCAAATAGTTGTATCTTGGCCATCATAACAAACCATACCCCACTGGAAAGCTTATTTATTCAGTTTGCAAATTATGTATAAATCTCAATTTCACATGTCTCTTCAAAACATATTCCACAGAAAAAAGCACACGTTTAGATCGACTTGAGGGTGAGTAATAACAGAATTCACTTTTTTTATGGTGAACTTTATCCCATTAATGATATCAAAATCCAACACAGTTATTAAACTGATATAACTTCACCAACATAATTGTGAAACTATAAAACGCCACAGATAGCTAATGCTCAAAATGATAAACGCAGCAAATTATTAAACGAATGTAAAAGAATAATTTAGATACCATATGAACGTTGCTTGATGAAGGCGAGATGTGATTTAAAAATTTAATGAGAGGTTTTTGCCGATGGCTGAGATGCAGTTGGGTTTGAGTGACTTGGTCGCCATGGAAACGAAGTTCGCAAGCACCGCTTAGCAACTATTTCGTCCCTTAAGAGGCTGAACAGTGAATTTACAATGGCGTTGAATGTAATGTCTGGATTTACACGTAGGCTAAGCATATTAAGAGCTGAAAAAATGTAGAGGATATTTTTCAAGCGGCTAACGTATTGCTTAGTGTAGTGTATCACCTGAAGGAGAGGCAGTGGGCATCGAAGTGCTAAAGAGCCGGTTGACAACTGCAAATAGGCTCACAAATGTCAACACGGTGAACATGGCAACTTATTTAAACTAGTAGTAACCATGAGAGAAAAAAACGAAACTGCAAGAATTGATTCCTCCTTACAAACTGAGTCACGGACTGATGCGTTTTCTCCATAAACCAAAATAAGTGGGACGACTTCCGCCAGAAATTTGGTTCTGACATTCATGCTCAATGGCATTAAAGACATTAAAGACATTAAACAGACTGGGTTGGACGTATAGTAATATATATCATGGGCTTATGTTCATCAAAAACTGTAGACACCCCACAATAAGTATAGGCCTATTAATTTACCTTTAATATACAGTGGGTATAGAAAAGAATCACCCCCCTTCAAAATAATTACATTTTGTTGCATTGTAGCCTGAAATAAAGACAGACACAGTTTTTGTTTTATCTAGGTGTAATTATTCAGTACAACGTATAACATCCATGTAAAAGATATAACACCAACATGTCAGAAAACAATTAACAAGCATAAAAACAGAATCACTCACTTGTGAAAAGGATCACCCCCCTCCTAAAAATTACTTGTAAACTCAATCAGGTGTAGCTAATCACCTTCTTAACGACACACAAAGCCATTTCACTTTCATTGGTGGTCAATTTGATTAGCTCAGCATGAAAATAGCTTTATTGTAGCATTTCAACCCTAGGTAGTGCAACTGAAGCAAACCATCGACTATGGGTGGCAAGGCATTGTCAAAAGATCTCCGGGATAAAGTTGTGGCCAGGCACAAGTCAGGGGATGGATACAAAAAAATTTCAAATGCTTTATCAATGCCTAGAAGCACAGTGAAGTCCATTATTAAAAAGTGGAAGGTATTTGGTACCTCCCTGGATCAGGACGTCGCTCCAAACTGGATGAAAGAGCCAGGAGGAAACTGGTCAGAGAGGCAACCAAGAGGCCTACAACAACTCTGAAGCAGTTGCAGGAATTTATGTCAAAGAGTGGTCATTGTGTGCATGTGACAACAATATCAAAAATTCTCCACAAATGTGGCTTGTATGGGAGGGTTGCACGAAAAAAGCCTCTTCTCAAGAAAAGCAACATAAAGTCACGACTGAGCTTTGCCAAAACGCACCTAGAAGATTCCGAGGCCACGTGGAAAAAAGTGTTATGGTCAGATGAGACTAAAATTGAATTATTTGGCCTCAACACCAAACGATATGTCCAATACAGCTCACCATCCAAATAACACCATTCCTACCGTAAAACATGGAGGTGGAAATATCTTGTTATGGGGCTGTTTCTCTGCAGCAGGAACTGGAGCACTTGTCAGGATAGAAGGAAAAATGGATGGGGCAAAATACAGACAAATTCTTGAGGAAAATCTGCTGCCCTCTGCCAGAAAGTTATCAATGGGAAGAAGGTTTACCTTCCAACATGACAACGACCCGAAGCACACAGCAAAACTGACCACACAGTGGTTAAAGGAGAAAAAGGTGAATGTCCTGGCATGGCCAAGTCAGAGTCCAGACTTAAACCCCATTGAAAATCTGTGTAATGACTTGAAGACTGCAGTCCACAAACAGACACCATCAAATTTAACTGAACTTGAACAGTTCTGCAAAGAGGAGTGGGCTAATATTGCAAAGTCTAGATGTGCAAAGTTAGTAGAAACGTATCCCAACAGATTAAAGGCTGTAATTAAAGCAAAAGGTTATTCAACCAAATACTGAAACAAGGGGGTGATCCTTTTTCCAACCCATTGATTCTGTTTTTTATGTTCATTTTTTTTCAGACATGTTGGTGTTATATCTTTTGGTTGGGTGTTATAAGTTGCACTAAATAAATACAGTTAGATAAAACAAAAAATGTGTCTGTCTTCATTTCAGGCTAAAAAGCAACAAAATGTAATTATTTTGAAGGGGGGTGATTCTTTTCTATGCCCACTGTATGAAAATTGTATCAGAAAAGAGAAAATAAGTAACACTAAAAGTGTTTTAGGCTGGTTCTTCGCATCAGTGGACTCTAGTGTGATGCTTTAGTTTTAACAATAACAGTAAAAGAGTTCAAGGTAAGATTTTATGATGAACTTTTTGATGTTTAACAGCAAATGTCCTTCAAATTTTAAAGAAGTCAGTACACCCCAGAAGATGGTGAAAATAAAGAAATAGCAAATATCGAAGTGTCTGACTGTGCCCCATTGCACAAAGCAAGGTCAACAGAGACATGGTTGGATGAGATTGGTGTGGAAGACTTCGACTGGCCGCACAGAGCACTGACCTCAATGCCATTGAACACCTTTGGGATAAGCTGGAACGGAGATCGTGAGCCAGGCCTTCTCATCCAACATCAGTGACTGACCTCACAAAGGTTTTACTAGATGATTGAGCAAAAAATCTCACAGAACCATCCCAAAATTCTGTGAATGCACTGCTTTGTCTCTTGCATATTCTGTCATATAAACTGATCTCTGTTCTAAATTTAAATATAATCTATCTATTATTCATTTACTTTATTACCCTTCTTAGCTTAGTGCTTAAGCCCTTCCGTTTTTAAAGTGTTTTTTAGCATACACACACAGCCTTTAGCAGACTCCTGGCATGTGCACAGTAGAACCCAAAAGTGCAGCCCTTTTGACTTCTGACTTAATTTATATTTTGAGTTTTTATTGAAATTAGGCCCATGGCATCAATTCTGAATTAAGCGTGTGCCCGAAAACTGCATTTAAGTTCTAACAGACCTCAGTCAGGGTAGAGTCATATTCGATTTTTGACAGAAATTAAAATTAGGCTGTGTGGGACTGAAGTACGGTGTGTTCAGCTGACAAAACACCTTTCTGGAAAGGCAGAAAAAAACTTTTTTCCATTAATGGCATGAAACAGTATATACTAAGCTGCTGTCACTTTTCTCACAACAACTTAGGCTACGTTCATAAAGTAATACATGTAAGCAACATCACAGGAGTGCAATAAGAATTTAAGCATGATTGCAAATGTTATAATTATTTTTTATGACAGTAAAATAAACAATAAACAGTATTTTTTTACACACAACATTGTACATTTTGAGTTTCGCCAACTAAAATTTTCAAGAATAGCAGAATAGCAGCCCAACATTTCATATTTTCATATTCAAAATTATTATTATTATTACACCTGTTCATCAATGTCTGTGCACGGCCCTGGTAAAGAGCTTAAATGAAGCTTAAATTAGCTAAATACGCTTATACATGCATTAATAAATAATAGTATCTGGCATTTTTAATGAGAATACATCACCTAATTGAGTGTTTTAATGCTTGAGTTACAACAGCTTACATTTAATCCACATCATTACAGACCAAAATGCATGCCAACAGACATTTCATTCATTCCGCTTCATTCATACAGCGTTTTGCATTGTAAACAATCGCACACAATTCCATTGAGCTTATGAGTGCACTGTCCAATCAGAGAGATTTTGAGAAAGCCACAGTTTTGCTGAGCTATTTGGCGGCTCGCTGACTGAATTCTGCACTGTCGCGATCTTGGTTGAAACTGTTTTGGTCTTTATATTAATAAAGAAAACGTATGAGTTATTAAGCGGCTACGCAGAATGCCCGTCCACAGCGCAAAACAGATGTGTACCGCCTGTCAGGAGTACTGATGGTAAATGTTATGTCTATATATATATAAATATTTTTAACTTATTTTCTTTAATACGGTCTGCACAGAGCTCACTTTTTGGAGACCGTAGTCAAGCTAATGATAAGTTTTATAATGTTTGTAACGAAATACAACAGAATACAGCATACATATGATTAAGCATGAATACTAAACTGAAATTATACTGCAGAATTCAGAAACAAACTTGACAAGATACAGGACATTTCATGCCTTTAAGGTGCATACTTTTACACAAAATCTGGATTTCACCTTACAAAGTGAATTTTAATTCAGTGAATATTATGCGTTATATTAATTGTTTTTCATTACATTACGTGATTTTTTATTCAGTGTAATGACATGACACCTGGAGACACTGCAGGTAAAAATACAGTTTTTTTCATGCACCTCTTAAATTGAGATTTTGGGCTTTTTGGTTTTTCATAAAGTTTTTTTTTTTTTTTTGACTAGTGGAAAGAAAACATTTACATTTTTATTCCTGTCTATTTCCTGAAGGTTTTTACAGAGGGATTTGTTCATATATAATTTGCTTGATTATATATGAACAAATGAAAATGAAAAAAAAAATATATATATATATATAGTTTTGTCTGTTCTAAATATTTACTGAATTTTGGAGTGACAAAATGAGATACCCAAATCCCCTCTGTAAAAATATTAGACTCTAATATGGCGCAAAAAAAAAAAAATGAAACAAGAATTTTTGTTCGAAAAATGTATGCAAATTAGTGCATATTTCATTAAATAATGCCTCATTTGATTATGTAAACCTAACATTTTAGAAAACTTGTAATTGTAACTGTTTTACTTTTTTTCCCTTTTCTCCTGCAGTGTCTCGCCTATGGCTGAAAGGAAGATCTGAAAATCAAAATCTAGTCACATAAATATTACTTAAAGAAAACTTGGCTCATATTGGCTTTTGGCTTATTTATCCCTTTAGGCCGAGAAGTTAATGGTGACTTGACTGAAGAGTCACCATTAACTTCTCGGCCCACAGTCAGTGCCTCTGACGTCCCTATTGATGACGTCCCGCAAGCCACAGTCTGTGCCGCTGACGTCCCTATTGATGACGTCCCGCAAGCCACAGTCTGTGCAGCTTACGTCCCACAAGCCACAGCCTGTGCCACTGACGTCTCTATTGCTGACGTCCCACAAGCCACAGTCTGTGCCGCTGACGTCCCTATTGATGACGTCCCACAAGCCACAGCCTGTGCCGCTGACGTCCCTATTGCTGACGTCCCACAAGCCACAGCCTGTGCCGCTGACGTCCCTATTGCTGACGTCCCACAAGCCACAGCCTGTGCCGCTGACGTCCCTATTGCTGACGTCCCACAAGCCACAGTCTGTGCCGCTGACGTCCCTATTGCTGACGTCCCACAAGCCACAGCCTGTGCCGCTGACGTCTCTATTGCTGACGTCCCGCAAGCCATTGATGACATCCCGCAAGCCACAGTCTGTGCCGCTGACGTCCCTAGTGATGACGTCCCACAAGCGACAGTCTGTGCAGCTGACGTCCCTAGTGATGACGTCCCGCAAGCCACAGCCTATGCCCCTGACGTCCCTATTGATGACGTCCCGCAAGCCACAGTCTGTGCCACTGACGTCCCTAGTGATGACGTCCCGCAAGCCACAGTCTGTGCCGCTGACGTCCCTAGTGATGACGTCCCACAAGCGACAGTCTGTGCAACTGACGTCCCTAGTGATGACGTCCCGCAAGCCACAGCCTATGCCCCTGACGTCCCTATTGATGACGTCCCGCAAGCCACAGTCTGTGCCGCTGACGTCCCTATTGATGACGTCCCGCAAGCCACAGTCTGTGCCACTGACGTCTCTATTGCTGACGTCCCACAAGCCACAGTCTGTGCCGCTGACGTCCCTATTGATGACGTCCCACAAGCCACAGCCTGTGCCACTGACGTCTCTATTGCTGACGTCCCACAAGCCACAGTCTGTGCCGCTGACGTCCCTATTGATGACGTCCCACAAGCCACAGCCTGTGCCGCTGACGTCTCTATTGCTGACGTCCCACAAGCCACAGCCTGTGCCGCTGACATCCCTATTGCTGACATCCCACAAGCCACAGCCTGTGCCGCTGACGTCCCTATTGCTGACGTCCCACAAGCCACAGCCTGTGCCGCTGACGTCCCTATTGCTGACGTCCCACAAGCCACAGTCTGTGCCGCTGACGTCCCTATTGCTGACGTCCCACAAGCCACAGCCTGTGCCGCTGACGTCCCTATTGATGACGTCCCACGAGCCACAGTCTGTGCCGCTGACGTCCCTATTGCTGACGTCCCACAAGCCACAGCCTGTGCCACTGACGTCTCTATTGCTGACGTCCCGCAAGCCATTGATGACATCCCGCAAGCCACAGTCTGTGCCGCTGACGTCCCTAGTGATGACGTCCCACAAGCGACAGTCTGTGCAGCTGACGTCCCTAGTGATGACGTCCCGCAAGCCACAGCCTATGCCCCTGACGTCCCTATTGATGACGTCCCACAAGCCACAGCCTGTGCCACTGACGTCTCTATTGCTGACATCCCACAAGCCACAGTCTGTGCCGCTGACGTCCCTATTGATGACGTCCCACAAGCCACAGCCTGTGCCGCTGACGTCCCTATTGCTGACGTCCCACAAGCCACAGCCTGTGCCGCTGACGTCCCTATTGCTGACGTCCCACAAGCCACAGCCTGTGCCGCTGACGTCCCTATTGCTGACGTCCCACAAGCCACAGCCTGTGCCGCTGACGTCCCTATTGCTGACGTCCCACAAGCCACAGTCTGTGCCGCTGACGTCCCTATTGCTGACGTCCCACAAGCCACAGCCTGTGCCGCTGACGTCTCTATTGCTGACGTCCCACAAGCCACAGTCTGTGCCACTGACGTCTCTATTGCTGACGTCCCACAAGCCACAGCCTGTGCCGCTGACGTCCCTATTGCTGACGTCCCACAAGCCACAGCCTGTGCCGCTGACGTCCCTATTGCTGACGTCCCACAAGCCACAGCCTGTGCCGCTGACGTCCCTATTGCTGACGTCCCACAAGCCACAGCCTGTGCCGCTGACGTCCCTATTGATGACGTCCCACGAGCCACAGTCTGTGCCGCTGACGTCCCTATTGCTGACGTCCCACAAGCCACAGCCTGTGCCACTGACGTCTCTATTGCTGACGTCCCGCAAGCCATTGATGACATCCCGCAAGCCACAGTCTGTGCCGCTGACGTCCCTAGTGATGACGTCCCACAAGCGACAGTCTGTGCAGCTGACGTCCCTAGTGATGACGTCCCGCAAGCCACAGCCTATGCCCCTGACGTCCCTATTGATGACGTCCCGCAAGCCACAGTCTGTGCCACTGACGTCCCTAGTGATGACGTCCCGCAAGCCACAGTCTGTGCCGCTGACGTCCCTAGTGATGACGTCCCACAAGCGACAGTCTGTGCAGCTGACGTCCCTAGTGATGACGTCCCGCAAGCCACAGCCTATGCCCCTGACGTCCCTATTGATGACGTCCCGCAAGCCACAGTCTGTGCCGCTGACGTCCCTATTGATGACGTCCCGCAAGCCACAGTCTGTGCAGCTTACGTCCCACAAGCCACAGCCTGTGCCACTGACGTCTCTATTGCTGACGTCCCACAAGCCACAGTCTGTGCCGCTGACGTCCCTATTGATGACGTCCCACAAGCCACAGCCTGTGCCGCTGACGTCTCTATTGCTGACGTCCCACAAGCCACAGCCTGTGCCGCTGACATCCCTATTGCTGACATCCCACAAGCCACAGCCTGTGCCGCTGACGTCCCTATTGCTGACGTCCCACAAGCCACAGCCTGTGCCGCTGACGTCCCTATTGCTGACGTCCCACAAGCCACAGTCTGTGCCGCTGACGTCCCTATTGCTGACGTCCCACAAGCCACAGCCTGTGCCGCTGACGTCCCTATTGATGACGTCCCACGAGCCACAGTCTGTGCCGCTGACGTCCCTATTGCTGACGTCCCACAAGCCACAGCCTGTGCCACTGACGTCTCTATTGCTGACGTCCCGCAAGCCATTGATGACATCCCGCAAGCCACAGTCTGTGCCGCTGACGTCCCTAGTGATGACGTCCCACAAGCGACAGTCTGTGCAGCTGACGTCCCTAGTGATGACGTCCCGCAAGCCACAGCCTATGCCCCTGACGTCCCTATTGATGACGTCCCGCAAGCCACAGTCTGTGCCACTGACGTCCCTAGTGATGATGTCCCGCAAGCCACAGTCTGTGCAGCTGACGTCCCTAGTGATGACGTCCCGCAAGCCACAGTCTGTGCAGCTGACGTCCCTAGTGATGACGTCCCGCAAGCCACAGTCTGTGCCACTGACGTCTCTATTGCTGACGTCCCGCAAGCCACAGTCTGTGCCCCTGACGTCCCTATTGATGACGTCCCGCAAGCCACAGTCTGTGCCACTGACGTCCCTAGTGATGACATCCCGCAAGCCACAGTCTGTGCAGCTGACGTCCCTAGTGATGACGTCTCGCAAGCCACAGTCTGTGCCCCTGATGTCCCTTTTGATGACGTCCCGCAAGCCACAGTCTGTGCAGCTGACGTCCCTAGTGATGACATCTCGCAAGCAACAGTCTGTGCCCCTGACATCCCTATTGATGACGTCCCGCAAGCCACAGTCTGTGCCACTGACGTCCCTAGTGATGACGTCCCGCAAGCCACAGTCTGTGCAGCTGACGTCCCTAGTGATGACGTCTCGCAAGCAACAGTCTGTGCCCCTGACATCCCTTTTGATGACGTACCGCAAGCCACAGTCTGTGCCACTGACGTCTCTAGTGCTGACGTCCCACAAGCCACAGTCTGTGCCCCTGACGTCCCTATTGATGACGTCCCGCAAGCCACAGTCTGTGCCACTGACGTCCCTATAAATGACGTCCCACAAGCCACAGTCTGTGCCCCTGACGTCCCTATTGATGACGTCCCGCAAACCACAGTCTGTGCCACTGACGTCTCTATTGCTGACATCCCACAAACCACAGTCTGTACCCCTGACGTCCCTAGTGCTGACGTCCCGCAAGCCATAGTTTGTGCCACTGATGTCCCTAATGCTGACGTCCCGCAAGCCACAGTCTGTGCCCCTGACATCCCTATTGATGATGTCCTGCAAGCCACAGCCTGTGCCACTGACGTCCCTAGTGGTGATGTCCCACAAGCCACAGTCTGTGCCCCTGACGTCCCTATTGATGACATCCTGCAAGCCACAGCCTGTGCCACTGACGTCCCTAGTGGTGATGTCCCACAAGCCACAGTCTGTGCCACTGACGTCTCTAGTGCTGACGTCCCACAAGCCACAGTCTGTGCCCCTGACGTCCCTATTGATGACGTCCCGCAAGCCACAGTCTGTGTCCCTGACGTCCCTATTGATGACGTCCTGCAAGCCACAGTCTGTGCCGATGATGTCTCTAGTGCTGACGTCCCTCAACCCACAGTCTGTGCCACTGACGTCCCTAGTGATGACGTCCCGCAGGCTACAGTCTGTGCCCCTGATGTCTCTATTGATGACGTCCCGCAAGCCAAAGTCTGTGCTGATGACGTCCCTAGTGGTGACATCCTGCAAGCTACAGTCTGTGCCATTTACCTCCTTAGTGATGATATCCCAGAAGCTACAGGCTATGCCACTGATGCCCAGCAAACTACAGTCTGTTCCACGTCCGATGGCGTCCCTGCAGCTTTTTTCTCGGCCACGTCCAACTGTAGTGATGACGCCACTGCAGCTTTTTTCTCAGCCAAGTCCAACTGTAGAGTTGTCCATTCTGTAGCTGACTTGGGTGTCAATGTCCCTCAAGTTACAGTCCAGACAGCATCAAACTGTAGAGTCAAAGTCCCCCGAGCTACAGTCTGTGCTGTGCCTGACTATACTGTTTACGTTCCCCAGGCTTCAATCTGTTCTGCGCCCGACTATAGTGCTGACGTCCCGCAAGCCTCAATCTGTCAGACAGAGGACACTGTGTCATCTCTGTTTAGCTTGGAGGACAATGAGACACTCATTATTGGTGAGTTTGCTACCATAACCCCAATATAACCCAATACACACATTCTATATCAGCAGTTCAATGAAGTTTTGCTTTAAACTGACTTTGAAATGAGCTTTGTTTAAGGGTAGTTCATAAGTAACATGGAAATTAATCTTTTTTATTTCAAATAGTTGAAGATGACATACGTCAAGTCACTGAATGACATTTAATGCCAGCATCTCTTATTTATCTTTTAACAGACATCAGTTCTTGCGGTTATGAAATCGGCAGTCAGCTGAGTGAAGGAGGCTTTGGAACGGTTTATGCAGTGACTCGTTTGGACGATGGCCTTCAGGTATCAAATAGCATCTCACTTGTCTCACTTTCTTTTTCAAGCACTATTGTATCATATATGAACTATTGAGAGCACTTGACCTGTGTACTTGTTTATGCTCTACTGTTCGCATTTGAATTCATAAAAATTTACATGTTCAGGGTTAATGATTGTAATGATGTGAACATTTCGGCACACAAATGAACTGTAAATCCTTTTTATGTTTTGTTGATCAGGTGGCAGTAAAAGTCGCTTTCAACAGGAACACAGAATTCATCAGCATTGTAAGCAGGCTGTGCTTTCTTGGTTTATCACTGTTTCAAATTTCAAACATCTTATCCATCACGAATCATAGACTACAAATGATTTTTCTGTATACAAACTTTTGCTGTCATGTTTAAATCCAATCACCATCTCCCCATCATAACAGGACGGTTATTCCAAACCTCTTCCACTAGAGGTTGCTCTGCAGATTCCTGCAAATCAAGGCCCCAGGGTTCCTGAAATCATCCAGCTTCTGGACTGGCAGGTGGAGCCTGAGCATGTTATGGTCCTAGAGAGGCCCATGCCCTGTCAGTCCTTGTATGAATTTTTGAAGTCCTACAAGGGCTCCATTAAAGAGGACTTGGCAAGGGTTATCATGCGGCAGGTAACACTTGTAGCTCAAACATGCTGCCAACGAGGAGTGTTTCACAGAGATATCAAGCTGGAAAACTTGCTGATTAACCCATACACCCTGGAAGTCAAATTGATTGACTTCGGATGCGGTGCAATCCTTACCAACGAGGGTTACACGTCCTTGTAGCTCAGTCTCCACAAATGGTTTAAGGTATTAATTACATCTCAAAGATTAGTCAGGTGAAAAATGTTGTTTGTTTAATGTATTTAAACAGTAAACCTAATTTCTGTTTTTCTTTCCAGTTGCAGGCATGAAGAACTGAAGGGAATTAAAACGACAGGAAGCTCTATGACGGAACCCAATGCTGCTTTAACCCCCCTCCCCCCACATTTTATTTAAAAAATAATAAATAAATAAATTACAACCAAGGATCAGCCAAGCCACCAACATTTTTAAGATTTTGATTCTGATTTTTATGAAAATCAAGGAATTTGCCAAGTCACATCTGTTCCAAGTGAAATGTATTTAGACATGAACCTGATTTCTGTTTTATTTGTGTTCTCAGAAGTGGAGAAATGTACACTGATGGACAACATTCATGGCATCCCCAGTCCCAGAGCTGTTAAAATATATAAATATAATAGCTCTGGGACTGGGTAAATATATCAGCCGTGATTTTGTCTCCAATTCGGATGAAAATTTCATCAGCATTGTAAGTAGGCTATGCTCTTATTAAAATTAATCATAGACTATGATTAATTTTATGACTGAACTATTAATTAGTTGATTGTTCAGTAGATAAACTGCCATTGTGAACAGTTTGTCCAAGACTTTATCTCCAGCATAACAAATGTCTTTCTTTAGGACGGTTATTTCAAATGCCTTCCACTGGAGGTCGCTCTGCACATTTGTGCAAAGATGGGTTGTCAATAGGTGAAAATTTGATTTATCAAAGGGCAGTTGTACATCTAGATCTTACAAAATAATACAAAAAATGGAAGCATGTGTGATAATTAGACGTCTCTTTCTTCTTTCTGCACAGATAGGCACAATTTTATCAGCTGTTTTCAGCAGATCGACCCAAAGCAGTGGACTGAACTGGAGAAACTGATTCTCTCTCTCTCTCTCTCTCTCTCTCTCTCTCTCTCTCTCTATGGGGGGACTTGGGGACTGAGTAAGTATATATGTGTGTGTGTGTGTGTGTGTGTGTGTGTGTGTGATTATGTATGTATATATACCCAGTCCCTAGTCTAATAAAAATAGTAAAAATAAATTAATTAAATGTAAAAAAAAAATACATAAAAATTGTGATTAAAAAATTAAAGTGTTGTAAATAAAATCATATGTATTTATACATATAAGATGACATGAATAGATTCTCAAGAATGCCACAAAATTAGAAAAATACATAAAAAAGTTTTTGTCTATTATTTAGGTAAATATTAAGTTTTTGAAGAGTCATTTAAAAGCACAACTAATCTTAGTTTGACCCTACTTTATCTTATAGTATCTGATATTTTAAGAGACTTGTATGTTTTGAGTGTTTTTTCTCTATTTCACCAATAAAAATGTACAAATAAAGCAGACCTGTTGCGTCTCCCAGCAATGATTCAACATTTTTGAACGAATTGGGTGAGTCTATGACACATTCATAAACACAGTAGGCTCGTTTGAGATTTTTGTGTCCATATGGACAGTATGCACAACTGCGCATGCAGAAGGTAAAGGTTGAGACAGAAAAGTCCACTGAACAATGTGCTTCAACAAAGTTTTTATTGTCTGTTTTTAATTGCATTTTTAGTTCCTTGGCATTTTTGGTAGTTGGTGATGTCACTTTGTACAGAAACACTACGTAAAAATGTAATATGCATGCCATCATGCATTTGATGTTTGATGTCATCATTTTCACAAATTTTCATTTTTGTAGTTTACACGGAAAAGATAAAGGTAAAAAACTTGCACTTTGAAACCCGAAAGTTTGCATTGTCAGATCCATAAATGGTGTTGTTGTGTAAATGAATGGCCAAAAGGCATAAAATGTTGCATTTTTTGCTACTGTGCAGGTGTCAGACTTGTTTCTCTATGCTAATCCGTGGTCGAGGTTACTTTAAAAGCTGTTACTTAGTGATTTTTTTTTTTTATCATTATAGAAAAACCAAGTTCAAAATCCAAGAAGAACCAAGTTCGAAAGCTTCAAAGATAGGATTAAAAAACAAGGACATTCACAAAACACCAAATACACCAAAAATATTTTAGAATACATGTGACATTTTTCACAACCTTAAGTTATTAAAATAACAAGTTACAGAAAACATACAAAGACAATAAACATTATAAATAAAGAATTTGCCATACAGAATAACTAATACTTTAGTCTTCATGCATTCTTCTAACATGTTAGAAATATTTGTGCTCATGGCGAAATTCGCATAAAAATCAAACTACAGTTGCAATCAAAATGATTCAACCCCCCAGAGACTGCAGTACTTTACAAATACAAGCTTTTCTGAAGATCCAGGACTTTATAAAAATTGCATCTACAGCAGTTTACTGGCTTATTAAAAGTGATAATGTCAATATATATTGTGATATCTTTGAGTTCTAGGATTTTTTAATAACACAGCTTTGTCATAATTATTCAACCCAAATCGACATTGCTTGTTTTTAGTCACTTATTTGTATGGTGGGGAACAAAATTGTCTTAAAGCACAATTAAACATTTAGAAGTGATTAGAAAACAGAATTAGGTTGAGCTGTTACACATACATACATTTATGCATTTGCTGAAGTCAACAGAGCTCTCACAAAAGTGATAGAGGAGTAGAGAAGAAATAATTGTATTACTTTAGAAAGTCTAAGGCTAAGGCACCTTTGAGGGTGTTGAAGAAAAAGCACAATATCATTAAATGTTTGATGCAATGTACAGCCAAAGACTTTCAAGATGACCCAATGAAAGGTGGAAGAACATTTCAATGCAGAGTACATCTTGCCGCACTTCCAAGAAGAACATAAAACGCTTACTTGAACGTGCTAAAATTTATTTGGAAAGACCTGTGAAGTTCTGGAAGAATGTTTTCTGGTATGATGTGACCATATTGGAACTTTTTGTACCCATGAATCAGCTCTAGCCTATGTCTGGTGCAAAAAAGGCAAAACTTACAAGCAAAAAAGAACACCATCTCTATGGTCAAACACTGAGGTCCAGTCCTGTTATGGGGTTGTTTTACTGGAGCAGGAAGTAGAAAACATGACTGTATAAAGGACATCATGGATTATTTGAAGTAGCAGGCCATTTTGGCTAGAATTGTGATGCATTTAGTGTAAAAACTGAAGCTAATGATCAATGAACTTTCCTGTAGGACCCATCCAAATCTACACATGTTTGGTTGAGTGATCATCAGTCATAGAATGTTCTTAAGTGGCCTGTTAAGTCTCCGGATTTAATTCTAATTGAGAATATTTGGTTGAATTTAAAGAGAAGATTCGGCATGTTCTTGACCAAGAAGACCATAAAACACTGACACTGACTAGACAGATGTGGAGTTCTGGAAGAATGTTTTATGGAGGGATGTGACCTAAATGCAAAACTTATAAGCAGAAGAACACCATCTCCATGGTCAAAAACTGAGGTGGACCAGTCCCATTACAGTGGCGTTTAACTGTTGCAGGCAGTGGAAATCATGACTGCATGAAGGAGATCATGGACTTCTTTAAGATGCCTTTGGTGCAAAGACTGAAGCTGATGATCAGTGGACTTTCCTGCAGGACAGCCATCCCAAGGTATACATCCAAATCTACTTATGCTTGGTTCAAGGATCAGTCATAGAATGTTCTTGAGTGGCCTGTTCAGTCTGATTTGGATTTTTTTAGGCAAGGAATGGGCCAAGATTTCAGTAGAAAGGTGACAGAAGCTTCATTTATTGGTGGTTTTATAGAGTGCAAGAATCAGTGAACTCCTAAATTTGACATTTAGGGGTTGAATTAGGGTTGAGTTAGGGGTTAAGAGCCTAAATGGATTAGCTCCATCATATCTTTCTGAGCTCCTCCAGGCCTATAAGCCCCTTAGGTCTTTAAGGTCTGCAGACAAAGAGGCTCTGCTTGTTCCGAGGACGAAATTTAAGAGAAGGGGTTATAGGGCCTTCTCAGTAGCTGGCCCCAAATTATGGAACAACCTACCACTTCATATCAGATCTGCTCCTACATTAGGCTCTTTTAAAAGTCATTTAAAAATGCACTCTCTATAGCCTTTGCGAGTGAAGAAGGTTGAGTTTTATGAGTTTTACGTTTTTTTATGGTTTTGTGTCGTTGTTTCATGATGTGTTTTTCCTCTTACTAAAATGTTTTATTAACGTTTGTACAGCACTTTGGTGCAACTCTTTGTTGTTTGAATAGTGCTATAGAAATAAAATGAACTGAACTGAACTGAATAATTTTGAACATGAATGTAATAATGGAAATTTAATTAATACATTTCCATGTAATAATGGAAATGTAATTTTCCATTATTCATCAACACAGTATGATCTCAGAATAACTCAAATGTGACCCTGGACCACAAAACCAGTCATAAGGGTCCATTTTGTGAAATTAAGATTTATACATTATCTGAAAGCTGAATAAATAGCTTTCCTTTGATCTGTGTTTTTTAGGAGATACAAGGAATCTGAAGGTGCAAAAAAAAAAAAAAAAAAAAACGCCTTTTAAAGGCGAGAAAATCGCCTTTAAATTTGTCCAAATTAAGTACTTAGCAATGCACATTACTAATCAAGAATGAAGTTTTGATATATTTATGGTGGGAAATTCACAAAATGTCTTCATGGAACTTGATCTTTACTTAATATCCTAATGATTTTTGGCTACTTATGACTGGTTTTGTGGTGCAGGGTCACAAATGTGTATTAATAAACTTTATCTAATAGTCTACTGATGCCTTGGTTGAATAGTCTTCACAAAGTTTTGTTCTCTGCAGTCAAATGTCTTGCAGGTCAAGGGGCTTGAATAATTTACATTTAGGCTAGTTCGGATGACTGCAATAAGCACAATAATCGGCAGATGGCAGCATTTTTCTTGTTTCTGTCCGAATCCACCTGTCAGAGCGGACCGTGAGTGACGATGCACACCTCACCTTATCTTTCCCGCCCCTGACGCAGGCACACATTCACGCACTCATAAGTTTGAAAGCAAAGCCTTTCTCAGCTCAACTCCAGCAGTCCGTTATTGAGCGACACTGCGGTCACTTTCTTTCGGAAATCTATAACACGGCGCTTACAGACGGCGGTCTTGCTATGAGGACTTGAGGAAGGTGATAAGCGCGCTGTCCTGTCTGGGTTATTTGGGAGTTACGTTAACGTTAATCGACTGAGCGCAGAGTTTTTGGCGAGCCGAAACATCGACATCTGAGAGGGGCAGAAGAATGTCGCGGGACCCGGAGGAGGTGAATAAACTGACCGAGAGCACTTACAAGGTGAGAGAAATGACACTTACCTGACGAGAAAACGCGAATAACATTCACCTGTTGAGACTACAATGAAAGACGAAGAAATACCATCGAGCGCAGGTTGACAGGTTGACCAGGAGATTTCTGGAATGAGCCTGTCAAGGAAACTTTAAACCTAGTCAGTAAACTTATATGTAGATGTTTTACTGGTAAAGCTGGAGAACACAACTACGATTCTCGTCAGGTTATTCAAATTGTGGGTTGTCATTGAGCCACAGGTGGGTCTTTACCCCATTTGAGTTATTGGCACACCCAAATGAGCCTCGTATAAATCCTACATTCAGATCCAGGGAATTAGACACAAATATTCCTAATGGGAATGTATGTATTATCACTCAACACTGGTGTGAATCTCATGCTTTATTTCCGCAAAAAAACAGGCTTAAAATTAGCACAGACAGATATAATTTAACATGTAAACATTACACACCCACACCCATATTACCTTATGATACATTATTTTCGGAGTGGAATATGACCTAGGCTTGTTCTTCAGATTTTTTGTGACCCTGGACCACAAAACCAGTCGTAGCATTTGAAGCAATAGCCAAAAACTCACTGTATTGGTCAAAATGATTGATTTTTGTTTTATGCCAAAAAGTAAACATCATGTTCCATGAAGATATTTGTAAATGTCCTACCCTAAATATATCAAAACTTAATTTTTGATTAGTAATATGCATTGTTAAGAACTTTAAACTTACTTTAAAGGCGATTTTCGCAGTATTTCGATTTTTTTGCACCCTCAGATTCTAGATTGTCAAATAGTTGTATCCCGGCCAAATATTGTCCTATCCTAACAAAACATAATGTCTGTGGAAAGGTTATTTGTTTGTTTGTTGTACCCTTATATACTGGTTTTGTGGTCCAGGGTCACATATTAAGTTACTTTCCCTGGTAGACATACAATCCCACATTGTAAACAATAAAATTATTAGCCCATTTAAAAAAGGTATTTAATAACGTTTCTGTGTTTTGTCAGTTTAAATTAGATTTTTTTGTTTTTCACTAAATGCGACATGCCACATTCAGCCAATAAACTGACAACCAAGGCAACTACATTTTTACTGTTCAGCTAATTTTCATTTAGTCCAAATAAATGTTATTTTTTGCACCCTCACATACCAGAAACCATACATCAATAGGAAGCTTTTTTATTTAGCTTTTAGATGATATATAAATCTCAATTGAAAAAATTGACCCTTATCAAAAAACAGTAAATGCTAAATTTATTTATGCTGCTGTGCAGTGCATTTTGGGAACTCAAAAACCCGTAATATTACGGAAATATTGTTAAATCTGAAATTCTTGGTTCAGACAACTGTTTTTGACTACTTGGAGCAACATTAGAAGGAAGTCTGTTGGTCGTACATGGATTGTTTATGTATATTCAAGTAGTTCTTAGTATTTATGGCTCTAAAGGTCTCAGAAGCTGGATAATATTTAGTCTTTTTTTCCACTGGAACAGACATTTGAGAAAATGTTACAAGTTTACAGTTTGTTTGTGGTCTATTGGGAGGAGGTTTATTGCGAGGAGGTTTATTAACAGAGACCGTCCCCCACACGTCATATCTCTCCATGAGTGCGTCATTCCAGTATAGTTTCATTCCAGTATAATATCAGCTGTGCCTCCTGTTATAAAGTCTCAGGCGGTTCGATACATGTCAGGGAGTGGAGAGGAGTGGGCTGTCTGCATGAATTGAAGATTAGTAAGCATTAAGTAAGCACATATATGCCGCTTGAAGTTCGGTAAATATAACCAAGCCCAAGTGTTCACTAGTGACTCATTCAAATCTCAGCCCCCTTTTTTTCTTAGAAGAAAAAAGCAGAAACCAGTACAGCCCTGGCAAGTGTTAAAGCACATGGTGTTGTTGCTCAGTAACTGATCTTGTTGTGAAAAGCAATAGAGTTTCCCGCAGTTCTCAACTTGAAGTTCATTCTCCCAAACTTTGTCATTCACATGACGACTGTCTCATTGACTTCGAAATAGTAACGCTGAGAGGTGCGCTTAAGAATTTCAATTCAAGATCTTGTTCCCCACACTCTCAGTCCTGGAGGAACGGGCACAGCACCTCTACTCCTGAGACTCCTGAGCCTGTGAGAACATCTACAGAAAGTATCCTGAAAGAGTTGAGTGGATCAACTCACGAAAGGATATTTCTTGAAGGTCTCTCACAGGATATGCAGATGACTGTCCCAAATTCAAACACAAGTGCCTACAAGTCAAGATATCTGTGGATATATTCACAAATTGTCATGTGAAATAACCATTAGCATAATGCTTATAACAAAGTCATGTTGTGGCCATCTTGGAATGGCCCCAGGCAGCTATTTTCTGTGTACAACACCCATCTACAAAGGATTGCATTCCAATTACATGTCAAATCACCAAAACATTCTTCCTACAAATTACTTCTTTAGCTCTTGTTACACACAAACACAACTTGAACTAATTAATTTACATATGCATTCTAGAATTAACTAAAAGGGCCATATGAAGTATGTTTTATTATTTTCCTAAATTCAGTTTAGTTTTTTCAAAATTCTGTTTTTTCCATTAATTTTTTTTCTTGATTCATATTTTTTTTTTGCTTTAATTTTTCTACACTCTGTTTTAATTGTCAAATTAAATGTTATTTTAAAAATATGTCTAAGTAATTGAAACAAAACGTACATAAGCTAACAGCAGTTTTTAAAAGTTTAACAAAAATTTGTTTAATTTTTAGTTTTATTTTTACCAAATTCTGTTTTCCATTAATTAATTAATTTTAATTTTTATGGTTTCATTGTATTTTAATAATCAGAAGCAACTCTAAATAATTAATTTAATAAAAATGAATTTATTATTATTATTATTATTATTGTTGTTGTTGTTATTTTCAGAAATACTGTGTTGTGTGTTTACATAATTGCACAAAAATGGTGCAAAAAGTATTTGTCTGAAATATCAAGAGGCAGCTCAAAGAACCTTACTTATGGTTTAATATATCTCTGAACAGCAATAGAGAGTTCAATTAACTACATTTATTTTCCATTGTTTTAGTTTTAGTTTTCGGCTAAATTAACTTTTATTAAACCACTGTGTTAAATGTTTGGATTTCATTCATTTTTTTTGGTTACAATTTACGGAAAGGTTCCACTTGTTAATGTTAGCTAATATATTAACTAACATGAATGAACAATGAAAAATACATTTATTACAGTATTTATTCATCTGTGTTAATGTATAACAAAATGTAGTCTTTGTTAAACAACTTGTAATTTTAATAATGCATTAGTAAATGTTTAAATTAATATTGACTAAGGTTAATAAATCCTGTAGAAGTATTGTTCATTCTCATGGTAAATAAAGTAGTTAATTAATGTTAACTCATGATACTTATTGTAGAGTGTTTCATTCTTTCTTTAAGGAGTGGACCATCTCTTCCTGTTATATGTCTCTGATAACAGAATATTTTGTAAAATATATAAAATGGTTACTTTGGGGGGAAATGATAAATCATATTTTTGATAGACCATTTTTAAAGGGGTCATGACTTGGGTTTTGTTCATATTTTAATATGTTCTTTGAGGTTTGAGGTTGTTAAACAAATATGTGGAAAAATTATTATTTTCAACCCTCATTCTGACCTTCTGTCTAAAACGACTTGTTTTAAGGGGGTGTGTCCTTTAAGGGTTGTCAAAAATTTGCCACTGTTATGATTGGCTAACGTCATTGCATAGGAAACCGTATCAACGCCCCCTCGCTACTACATGTGAGTGTTTTGACAATGTAAAAAACTAACCAAAAAATTATGAAATAATTTACTTACAGTTTGTGATGCAGCTGCAGTCAGATCTATTACCGCTTCATCTTTCAACCAGTGTTTCTTTGTGAACTCTCCATGACACTGTGCCTTGATTACAAAACAACATGCTCTGAAGTCAGATCCAGGATGCCTTTAAAAATAAACTACCCACTTGTTTCTTACACTGGGATCCTTCTGATATCTGTACAAAGACTCGAATGAGCCGTTTAAACCAAATGCGTCAAAGCAAATGTTCTTTTACTTCATTTGTCCTGTTGCCTCAAGTGTGTGATCTGTGTCAGAAAGTGAACATGCGTTTGTATACTGTATCCAGTGTAGACAAGATAGCGGCAGTGGTTGTAATTTCCATTTGCTTTTGATGCAACACGACACTCACATTCAACATATTCAAGCGTCAGCCGTTAAGCAACTGAACGCTCATGGACAGGGCCTATGGTGAGAAGATGACGATTCATTACATTACCTGTTCATTACCTGTCATTACAATAGCATACTTCAAAATGTTGTTGTGCCCCAAAGCAGAAGCATTTCACACTTTGAAATTGGGTAAGGCAGGCCACTTCTGATGTAATCCTTCTTGCACACTACATTAAACAAGAGACAATTTAAAATGGCAGTCGAGAGGTCTTTCATGAACAGAACTGTCTCAGTCCACACAATGTCATGATTGCGACTGATTACATCATGATTGCTCATGCCGAAATTTTAACCATTTCCTCTGTTTGAAATCCCTCTTTCCAGAATGTTATGGAACAGTTCAACCCGGGGTTGCGCAACCTCATAAACCTGGGAAAGAGCTACGAGAAAGCGGTTTCAGGTGAGCCTCACCTTTTCATATTTCCTTACTATAAAAACATTTACAATAAAGCACATAAAAATGCTTTAACAACTTCTGTTTAGCAGTGTTATGTATGTTTTTAGCCATTGGCGGAAATTGTAGTGCTGAATTGCTTTATGAAGCAATTAGTCCCTGTTCTCTGTTTTTATTAGTGGTTGATGATAAATACTTGGTATTTAATAGCCCATGCTAATATCAAGAGAGCAGATTATTTATGGCAGCTATAAATATGCACAACATAGAGGAAAAATGTGATCAGCTATGGGTAATGAGATGTGATAAGCCCAAGATTAATTTGTCAAATCAATTTCAAAAATTTAATATCAATTAAAGCCAGGAAACAATGACACATCCAATATCCCCATCTCCTGTTTTTCTGGGTAGATAAACATCAGTCTAACTTAACTTTGTAATGGCAATCAAATTAAAATCTGAACAAAGGGTACACGCATGCATCTAGATGAATTATGGAGGGAAGGATGGAGCGTTGACTTCACTTTTCTTGTTTTGTGTAACATCCCTCACTCCCACGTAACCCTTTGCTCAGATTGCTTACTTATATATATATATATATATATATATATATATATAGTTACGTGTCAATCTGGAAAAAGTAGGTCTTCTGAACAAAGACTAGATTTCATCACATCTTGAACAAATGGATTGCTGCTTAAGAAAGAGGGTTCGACGTAATAACCGTACTCACAGACTAAACACGGCACCTCTTATTCAGCCTGTTGTTCCTGGACTGACTGAAGAGGTTTGTCAAATTTGCCCTCTGAGTAGCTACCAGACAGTACACCCTTAAAAATAAAGGCTCCAAAAGGCTGTTTTTGCTGTAATGCAATAGAGCAAACATTATTGGTTCCTCAAAGAACCTTTTAGTGAACTGTTCTTAAAAGAACAATTTTGAAGAGCATTTAAAAAATCTAAAGAACCTTCTTTAACTATAAATAACCTTTTCTGCATTTGAAAGGTTCCATAGATGTTCAAGGTTCTACATGGAACCATCGATGCCAATATAGAACCTTTTTTTTTAGAGTGTAGCTCTCTTGATTAAGCGTCTCATCAAACCTTTCGTTTTGTTGGAGATCTTCCTTTGCCGTAAACCACTGTGTCAGCTGGTAAAAACATGTCTCGAGACGTTCTGTTGTGCTTTATCTAGCTGCTTTTTGATGGCTTTTTATAGTTTGGTGATGACAAGAGACATATGCAGACTGATAAAATGAAATGATCACAGGGCTCGCAAAATCGCTAGCCCGACGTCCCGGGGCTATTGTGTTTTCCAGTTGGGCTACCAAATGTTTCACCGCCCTGCCCGACGGGCTATGTTAAAGTAGAGGGCTCCTGCAGGTCCTTAAATACTCCTCAATTTAGTTGTATCTAATGTAAGGTCATAAGAAGTTTTCAATATGTTAAATAGTATATGAAAAGTCATAATTATAATTTTAAGATGTCTTACAGTTGGGGACAGAAGACAAGAATCGCGATAGGGATTCAAAGTCAAAACGCGGTACGGATGTCTTTATATGAATGTATCTGATGGGAACCGACTGTCCTCAGAGGCTTTGAGATTTCATCTTACCTATAATTCCTGATAAAACAGCGTTAATGAGCATGGTGCTGCTTTGTGTACAGCCGTTTCTATGGAAACCGTAATATTTCAGCACTCCGAAAGCGCCGCATAGTGGCAGAAAATTAATTTGCATTTCCAATATTTGTTTCAGCTGTTTATGGTCAATAATTGCAAATATCGACCCGTGTTTTTATGCAGCAAACACATAGAGTTGTAAATGTGAAAGAAGTTAATGTGCCTTCTAAAAATCTAAACAATTAAGACAGTAATGTGCATGTTTTAAATAAATATAATAATTATATTCTTAATTTATCCATTTGAATGGTATAAAGGCTGAAATGCTGTTGTATAAGATGTTTGGTTTTTGTGAAAACCTGTATCTGAACTGTAAATCATAATTTTATGGCTTAATATGTTACCATGTTGTCCAACCCCACTCCTACTGTGTTCATTTTACTTGTGCAGCTCTTAAAAATGGTCATACATTGCCTATAAATTGATACCCTTTAAATAGTGAAATAAAATTACGTCTTTGTTATTTGTGTATTGAAAATATTTTTGATTGACATTTAGACTCCTATCTGATTTTCTATATTTATATATAAAAAAAAAAATGGTCTTTTTTTATTTGTGCTAGTTAAATTATTTTCGGGCTATCAAAATCTGAAAAATACCTGCCTGAAGGGCTACTAGAGATTTTGGAATTTTGGGAGCCCTGAATCATATTATTATACTCAGACATATTTGGAAAACATTAGAAATGCTATCTGTTGATATTTGAGTCAACACAAGAGTTTCTGTTATGAAGCCAAGCTGGGACAGTCATTGTATTATTAATCGATTAAAAAAAGTAAACAAATTAATCAGAATCATTTTTAAATATACTTTTATATTGCAGTAATTTCACATTCAATCTTAAAGTTAATGTAGAAACAGCAGTAACAGAAGACAGTATATTAGTTTTTTTTTTTTTTTTTTTTTTTTGTGGAAGGTGAGTATCACTGATACTGAGCCATTCAACATTACAGTATAATTGAGGGCTAGCAATTTTAACATTTATTAGACTTATACAAGTTAAAATATATTTTCTGCATAAATAACAGCTCCTAATTTAAAGGGTTAGTTCAGCCAAAAATGAAAATGAACTCAACCTTAAACTCAAGGCATGCTAGGTGTATATGATTTCTTTCATTCTGATCAATGCAATCGGAGTTACATTAAAAATTGTTTTGGCTCCTTTCCAAGCTTTATAATTCAATGGGTGGGTGTTTCTCAACAAAACAAGTCCAACAAATTCAAAACAAGTCCAAAAAAACACATTAATTCGCTACAGAAGACCTTTATTCGCCCTCCAGAGCTGTGTGAGGCACTTCTTATGACAGATGCGCTTTATTGGACTTGTTTTGGACTGATGAAGGGAAACACTGCATTATAAAGCTTGATGGAGCCAGTACAATTTTTAATATAAGTCATATACACCTAGGATGCCTAGTAAATAGTAAATAATGGGCTAATTTTCATATCTGAGTGAACTAACCCTTTAAGTGAACCTAAAACAATCTTCACATAAACCCATTATTTACCTGTGCCCTTCAGCAAGTAGGAAATATACAGAAACGGAATAAATCCGTTATCTAACGCTAAATTCTAAATTGAATATAGATGAAACCTTAAAGCTACAAAAGGTATTGATTTCCTGATTAATCACATCCAAAATAAAAGTTTATGTTTACATACTATATGTGTGTGTTTACTTTGTATATTTATTATGTACATATACACACACATACATGTATATATTAAAACAAAATATTTATATGCATATATATTTATACCTGTATACAATTTAGATTATAAATAAATATAACTATTTTATATATAAATCTAAAATATTTTTCCTTAATAGATACATGCATGTGTTTGTATTTATATATACATAATAAATATACACAGTACACAAATATATAGTATGTAAACACAAACTTTTATTTTGGATGCGATTTAATTGTTTGACAGCACTAGTTTTTATTTTATTAACTGACATCACAGCAGCTGGGTTATTAGCTTATTCGGCTGCTATTACTTTAGGAGCTGCCGCTGCTGAATGTGACGCGGATCTGACACGCATGATCGTAGTTTCAACTTGCGCTTTAATATAAAAAAAATACAGTCTACAGCATGCACCGCTACATTTGTACATGCAATTGAAGCACAATTACAGTATAAAATATAACTTTTTTACTGACATATGGCCTGACAGCATCTCATCTGACCACAGTTCACTGTTGTTCTACTGAAACTCCTTGTCACCTGTACCTTTCCCACGCTCGTTTGACGTGCCCCTGGAAGTGAAGTGAATCGTCTGCGTTAACATGCTAATTTTGACAGCCCTAATTATTAGTGATAATTTATTTTATGTCTGGCGGTGTGTTGTGAACATAGAAAATGAAACACATTTCTTGCATGATTCCACCTTAGTAAAATAACACATTTTCTTATCCTTGTTTTGCAGCCATGGTTCTGGCTGGGAAGCAGTACTTTGATGCTGTATCTAAGATTGGGGAGAACGCAGCCGTATCTCCAGTGTCCAGGGAACTGGGTGAGTCATGCCTAATTCTTTTTATTGAGATCTGCGTGAGCACTTTTCCATTTACTCTTCCTATAGTGCCATTTGTCATGTCTAGAGATATGAAGACGTTAAGGGAGAATAGGCCTATATGATTTCTTTGTTATAGAGTTCACCAAATGTAGAGAAAAACAGTGTAGCTGTCATTTCTAGTTCACTTGGTTGTCATTAGTATGGAATACTGAGAAACAAATAGACTTGTAATCTTTCCTTTATCTTCATTTCCTCTATTATGTTAAAGATAACAGGGACCATAAGCTGTCATTGTGATAACATGCAGGAATGTGTCATAAAAGCATGTTTTGTGGCCTGAAATTACATTTCGGTTTCATGTTCCGTTCAACATTTTTGAAACAATCGACTTTGAGCTGTTTGTTGACACAGCATTGTATCTGCCAGACCATAATAGAGGTGGATATATTGCGTTTATTGAATCGTGTCATGTTTGTGAACTCAGGGTTCGAATCACATGAGAGTCTGTGTGTGTTTTTTTTTTTTTTTTTTTTGTTTTGTTTTGTTTTTCTGTTTTTTGAAACTGAATGCATTGTGCAAGTACTGTATGCAACTGTATTAACATTTTAGATAACATTGTATGCTACATTGCTGTCACATGACCTCATTACATTGTTGGCCCGCTTCCAGAACACAACAATTGCTGAAATGAGTGGGGGCGAACTAGTCGTAATGTGTAGGTAATTAATGCCACTTACAGTACAGGAATATTTGAAGAGCACAACTGTGACACAAACAAATGTAGGAGGTTGATTTGTTTATTTATTTATTTATTTTTTAGCAATTTGATGTAAGTTTAAAATTCTATATGTAAGACAAGTAATGGCATTTTTTAGAGCATTTGTAGTACAATTTATAGTAAAATTATGTTTAGATGAGTGAATGTTTATTCCCCCTGCCTGCCTCAGACCATGGGGGTGTTCCATAAAACAAGTTTACCAAATAAGCCAGGCTTATTTCAGTTAGTCTGACTTATTGTCACTTGATTTTGCTCAAAATAAGTCAGACTAACTGAAATAAGCCTGGCTTATTTGGCAAACTTGTTTTATGGAACACCCCCCAGTTAACATAGTCTGCTTTTTATTATTATTTGCATTTTAGTTTTTATTTATACATTCAAGTTTTAACTTGACTTCTTTAAAAATGATAAGCAGTCAGTTGTTTTGTGGTTTAAAATGTATTTTAACCCCTGTTTGCACATAATTTATAGCATAGCCTACATGGATATGTTATTAATTCACAGATTAATCAATAATATTAATTTATTATGAAAGTATTTGTTAGTTCCGGCCTTTTAGGATGATTGATTGACCTCTAGTTTTTTTTAGGTACATGTTACAAGAGTATATACAACAAAGTATAGCTGGTAGAAGGAAGTATTAGTACAGTGTTACCTGTGTCTCCTAAGACATTCATCTTCAGAACACAAATTAAGATCATTTTGATTAAATCTGAGAGCTTTCTCAGACTATTTTAACAATGTTCTTATTACCTTTTTGGGCCTTGAACGTGTCAGTTGCTTTCTATGCTCTCTAAGCTCTTGGATTTAATCAAAAATATCTAAATTTGTGTTCAGAAAATGAATGAAGGTCTTCTGGGTTTGGAACAACATGGGGGTGAGTAGTTAATGACAGAATTTTCATTTTTGGGTGAACTGTCCCTTTAAGGCTGCGGGGAACTGATCCTACACCAGTATGGGCAGCTTCATCCAAGAGCAGGAAATGACCACCAGATTGTCCATGCATGTGTTGGAAGAATGGTAGCTGAATACTCCTGTTTCACAACTGCAAATTAGGAGACTGTCTTTGCAAGGTCATGCACGATTACTAGAGCAGGGATTTTGAGTGAATGTTGCCAGGGATAAAGGCAGTGAAATCTGCTTTGCCAATATAGACTATTACAATTTCAGCTGAGAGTGCTCTTTTTTTTATTTTTAATGCAGTTGTGTTTTTCTCTTCGCTGTCTGATTAAATAATGAGAAGAATGAGAGAAAAAAAATCACAGCTGATATTATTTTCAGTGCGTTGCATTGTGGGATACAGTATTGCACACACTAAGCTTTCTTTTTCACAGCACAGTTTGGCAAATATAGGAAGTCGACCATGTGTTCCATGCATCCAGATAATTTGCATTTGTCACACAGTATTAGTGTGTGCATCTCCATTGCATCAAACGGTTGTAAATACAGTTTTTGAGCAATATTAATAATCTCAGTCTGAGCTGGGTTGACCTCCCTCACAGAGCACATTTGTCCCTGATTGACATCACCTCATTGCCAAAATCTGTGTTCATGTTCTGTATATTACTATTATTATTACCATTATACTAGGAAATTATTATACACAAATAATAGAATTATAATTGTATATTATAATACACAATGGAGATTTTTGTAGAGTTTGTAAAGCTAGCACATACATTTACACATAAATTGATGTTATTTATATTTAATAATATATCTTTTCTTTCTTTCTCTTTGCATGACGAGGTTTATAGTGGCTTAGGAGTACATAGGATGTAAAAATCAAATCAAAACGCGATATGAACTAGTGTCTGTGAATATTAAGCCACAAAAATTATTTAAATATAATTTTTTTTATGTTCTGCATGTCTTTGTGTGAATTAAAGGCGCAGATGTACGGTTTTGTTTATTATGAGTACATGAACACACAAACAATCATAGTCACTTCATGAGCATTTTACTGTTTCTTTTGAGGAAAAACTATCATTCGATTTAACTTGAAGAAACTGTGACAGAAATATTACTCATTGTACAACTACTACTAATAAAATTCTTATTACAACATTATTTAAGATAAAAATTATTGACTAGAATTTATTTACCAGCAAAATGTAAATGTACACTATATACACTAATTCTAAAAAAAAAAGTAAATAAAATGGCATATTATATAATATTTTATATATATATATATATATATATATATATATATATATATATTAATTCATTAATTAGAGATGCTTTGATTATTAAAACTATAGAAATGGAATCCAGAAAATGAATGGACAACAAAATAAAACTGAATTTGAGAACAATTAAATGTATTTAATTGGGCCTTAAAGTTTACATTTTTTATTTAAAGTTTAATAAATTGGTGTTAAATTGTGTACTTTTCATGATTTTAATTAATTATATATGCTTTTTGATTAATATTTCATAATTTAACCATTAAGAATACAGAACAAATAAAACACAAAAAACTAAATCAAGAAAAATGAAAACAAAACAACTGTTTTTTGGGGGGTAATTTGGGGAAGGAAAAAAAAAAATAGTTTCATAGGAGCATAAATTTATGACATTTTAATTCAAATAAGAATTAAATAATTCCCTTTTTATTTTTTTTATTTTTTTTTCATTGTGCTGCCAAAACATGGATACAAATTGTGAAGTAAAGTGAGATAAAATAAAAGAGGGGTGTCATGACAACAGCTGATAACACAAATGTGACCCTGGACCACAAAAGTATGGGTATATTTGTAGCAATAGCCAAAAATACATTGTATACATCAAAATGATCGATTTTTCTTTTATGCCAAAAATCATTAGGACATTAAGTAAAGATCATGTTCCATGAAGATATTTTGTACATTTCCTACTGTAAATATCAAAATTTAATTATGCGTTGCCAAGAACTTCATTTGGAATTTGAACAACTCTATAAAGGCAGTTTTCTCAATATTTTGATTTTTATTTATTTATTTTTTTGCACCCTCAGATTCCAAATATAGTTGTATCTCGGCCAAATATTGTCCTAACAAATCATACATCAGTGGACAGCTTATTTTCTCATCTTTCAGATTATGTACAAATTTTTCTTTTTTTTTTTTTTTTTTTTTAATAATTTACCTTTATTACTGGTTTTGTGGTCCAGGGTCACAAATGGTTACAGGAGACATTTGAAATGCATGTTAATACCAGGGGGACATAGTAAATGGTAACACATGTTGGCCGGCCACTTGTGATCAGATCACTGAAAACACAAGTGAAAACTGGGTGTGAGCACTTATCAGCATTCAAGCTTCAAAATTATGGATTTTCTTTCCTTTGTGATTCAGTGTGGACAACCTTTTCTTGACCTTTTCTTTTGAGGGCTGTAACATTTGGACATCTCCTTAGTGGTTGTTAACACAATGCCCTTCCTATCCGTAGACGATAAGAGCTGAAACTTGCCTCTGTTTGGCCTGATAACGTCCAAACGCAGGCCTCGCGTTCCACGTCACCGGTGTTCTTCAGCGAGAGGAGCCTCTTGAGCGCCGAGTACTCGGCTGAGCTGAAACCAGAGCCGCCTTCAGGCAGATGAGCTGACACCGGATAGTCTTGAGAGTCACGGACAGATTGACACCCTTCCTCCATCCATGAGGTCAGGTGTCAGAGAGACGGAGATGCTTTCATTCTTAACCAGTCCCACCAAAGACAACACATTGTCCAGCACCACACAGGTGTCCTCTGTGTTTAGATATCAGACTCTTGTGTCTCTTATAGCCCAGAAGGTGTGACGTCCCACTCGATAAGACTAATGACGCCACTGTGGCCGTTTGTAGGAGGCACCTTGTTTTGTCGTGGCATTTGACTGCAGAGCTCCTCGTTGACAGCAGAGCATCAGATTACGCTTGTAGAGTTCACTGGAATATCATTCAAATACCTGCTTGTGTTCTCATGGAGGTGTGCTGGTACTGTAGAAATGCTGAGTAATGCATGAGCGCACATGTGCAGCATGCTAAAATTCCTGCCCGTCTGCTGCGCACCTCAGTCTTGCTTTTACACAGGTCATGTTGAGATCAGATCAGGGTCATCCAGATTAAGTGGATATGTGAGTGCCATTGTGCTCGTGTTGACCTGGTTACAGAACAACAGCATTGAAGGTGGACTCCGCACTCTTAAATTAACCGTTACTCCGACACACGGTTTTCTTGGAGTTAATGCAGCTGACTCTTGCAAGTTTAACCTAACACTACTGTTCTAAAGTTTGGGGTCAGTAGGGCTTCCTAATTTTTTTTTTGATAGAAGGCTACATTTCTATGATACAAATACAGTAAACTGTAATATTGTTGGATATTATTACAATTTAAAGTAACTGTTTTATATTTGAAAATATATTTAAAAATGCAATTTATTTTTGTGATGCAAAGTAGGGCTGTGACGATAACCGCAATACCGCGGTAATAAGATTCCGACCGCGGTGTTGAGGTCATCACCGCATTTGTATTATTTTTTTTTTTTGGTAAAACTTACAGCAGTGCATAGGCTATATGGTGTGTGACTGTGGCGCCTGCAGGTGTACGGCTGTACGTACTACGCATACTATGATCGCTCAGACTGACCCAAGAAACATCTGCCCGGCAAATATTTCAGCAGTTATTATAGGCCTACTTATTTCTGTTTATTTCGTTCGTTCGAACCGCTCTCTCACTGTTCCTCCCTAGTCCCATCTCATAAAAATGCTATCGTTAGCACGATTTTCTGTTTCTCTTTGGCATACTATTTATATACGCACAAATTGACTTTCGCTGCATTTGATATGGTTATGGCGTACATAGGCCTACACACCCATTTCACACTCCTAATCACTGCGTTTTATATTCATGCCAAACTAAAATCATTCAGTGCGAACATAGGCGCCGATCCCCCCCTGAGCACCCACGGAAAAAAACACGAGATATTCTCGGTTCATTTTAACGAATAAGAAGTGGATTGTAGCTCGTACGACTTTATTCTCCATTCCATAGTTTATTTGAGGCAGGTTTTGGCGCTATTTAAATGTCAAGAGTGCATTAGAGGGTACCAGCACGAATCTCTAGGCTTGCAGTAGGCTTGCTCCCCTATACAGAGATCGTGGCTATTGCGCTCCCAGATTTTATGTGTGCGCCCTCAAACTTTGTCCTTTGTACACGTGAATAAGTGTTTATTGTAAACAGGTATATATTAAATAATCTTATTTAGTGAAGTGCAGCCCTCATCAAAAGAATGTGTGTTGGTTACTAAGTAATGTATTTGCGAATGTTTACAAATGTTACAAACGAGAGAGGCTTCGGCGATATCACTTGGATTTATTTTCCTTTCTGTCATTTTTGAAGATAAGAAGATTCTTATTTTCCGTCATACATTATTCGTTAACTTGTGTCACGCAGCCAAATAAAAAAAAAATTGTTTAGGACTATTTATTGTACTCATTTTAATAAATAGTCCTAAACTAAATTTAGGACATCAATGGTTTTTTGTGTTTTTCTCTCTATTCAGAAGCGCTGCAGGTCCGTGATGACGATGTGTGAATGTATAGTTCTGATGCTTGTGCTGATATTTACACATCTAGGGCCTACTACATTTATTTTAAATCAATTTTAAGGTTCTAATTTTTGACAGTTAACGATTAATGTTCTGGTAAACAAGCGTCGGTTGTTGGTCAGGAAAATGAACCGAAAATAAACCGCATGCACTGACAAAAATAACTTCAAGTAGCCTAATATTTATTTCCATAACTTTGATGTTTTTTTTCGATATCTTTTGAGTTTAATAGAAATTATGGAACAGTTTTTGACATTGTTTGTAGCTCATTTTTTTGTACAATAAATTATTTAAAGTTTCAACAAGTTGCGTTTGGACGAGTGCGTTAATATCGGACTGTTACCCAAAAACAATGTCTAAAGAAATAGGAATCGAAGTTTAGCACAACACGCCAGAACTAAGCAATGCTGGGGCATGTTGAGCTCGGCTTGTTCTTTCTTTTAGATTTCTTTTAATAATTTATTGGACAAAGAATGGGTTACAAAAACTGTTTAATAATTCCTATTAAACTCAAAAGATAACGAAAAAAACATAAAAGTTTTAATTTAATTTGCTGTTTTAATAATAACGAAGATTGCTTTATTATTAGGCTATTCATTTCCATGTTTATTTACAAGCTGCACGCCTTATTGATCATAATGGCCCTTTCACACAGAAAGGGGAATGCGCTGCGCTATTAAACCCATTATTTCAATGGCTTGCGCTGCCAGGACGGTTTGTTGCTGCGTTGACCAAAGCGCACGCGCACCATTGGCGCGCAGGCTGCCTAGGGTGGGGGGATGCGATTAACCGCCAAACCGCGATATTTGTTGCTTCTTCACCGCGGTAAGAAAAAATCCCATACCGTCACAGCCCTAATGCAAAGCAGAATTTTCAGCATCATTACTCTAGTCTTCAGTGTCACATGATCCTTCAGAAATCAATCTGAGATTTTGTTGCTTAAAAAAATGATCTATTATCAGTGTTGAAATAGTGCTGTTTAATATTTTTGTGAAAACCATGATACTTTTTTCAGGATAAGAAAGTTCAAAATAGCAGCATAGAAATGTCTATTAATATAAATATCTATGCCAATTTTATGCACCTAGGGCCAGATTTTACTAACAGTTAAAATAGGACAGTCAAGATTTACTAAAGACGTGCAATGATGAATTAGCACTGAAAAGTAGGGGTGTGGCGAGACACTTATCCGACGAGACGAGACACGAGACTGTGTTTACGAGATGAGACAAGATTTTTGTAACTTTTTAAAAGAAATTCTCAATGATGAAATATATAGGGAAAACATTATTTTATTCAACTGAAAAACAAAATGCAAAAATATATAGGTGCATTTTGATATGAACTTGTACTTTATGAAATTAAACTTTTTTAATTAATAAATCACAATTCTGAAGAAAAAAAGATTAGAAATCTAAATCTTATTTGATCAAATAAAAAAGTCAGTCTCAATTAATAAAAACTTGTTTCGCTATTGGAATCTCCTGAATTGAATGATTCAATGATAAATACTTTTTTAAACATGCATTTGTCGCCACCGCCTGGCAGAAGAGGATAAGTGTTACAGTACATACATAAGTGTTAAGATACTTTCGTTTTGATCGCTGCTGTACTGTACGTGTTTATACCCAAACTATAAACTGTTATCCCAGTACTTATGTTATTTAAATGACTGTAACACAGAAATAATTATTATTATGTGGTTGAAAAGACTTTGTGTTGCCCTTTCTGGATCAGCAGAAGCATGAATGCTTTGAATGTATTTAATACCTGTTTCACATTGTAAGCGAAGCACTTGTTTTTATTTTTGTTGCACTTGATCTTATTGAATATGCATTTGTAGGAGTTTCCAGTAACACGTTAGAATAGGAAATACTCATTGACTATTAACGATTTTTCCGTAAATGAATTTCTAATTTACTGCTTATTAAGAGTTAGTAAGGCAGTTGTTGAGTTAATGTATTTGGTAGGATTAGGGAGGTAGAATAAGCTCATGTAAAATATGTGCTTAATTAGTACTAATAAATGGCTAATATTCTAGTAATATGCATACTGTGGCTTGTGAGCCGCAGCCAACAAAAAATGAGGTGAGCAACGCTGTCAACGGAAATCACCCTTAACAGATGAAAGGATAGTACGACAAAGATACCGCCTTTCTCAGCGGTTATTCAAACTAATGTTTTATTGTGAATATGAGATTGAGCTGAAGAATGAATGCTGTATCAGATACAGGTACTCGCACTCGCAGTAAAACAATAAGGTGTAAATAAAGCAACTCAACGTTCCAACGTAACTGCTTATCATAAGGACCTGATTAGTCTGTGTCATACAACCAAAATGCCACCTCTTCCTGTATTCGGGCTTTTAACAAAATCCAACCATGTTTGTGGGAAGCAGACTGCACTTGCCTGACTGACAGAAGTGAATTTGTATGCTCTTTTTTTTTTTTTGTTTGTTTTTTTTTCCCTCCTGTAGGCTCTGACTTCCCCCTGACTGCTTCTGTACTCATGGAAAAAAATCTGCCTGGAGCATTGTGATATTACCCTGTGCATTCATTCAAAACAGTCTTTCTCCTTATATCACTATGTTTTATGATCAAACTGTTAAGACCCGTTTAAAAGCTCCTGCATTCGGAAAAACAAACATATAAAGAAAAAAGGATTTAATGCACAGGCTTACTGTTTTCACTGAACTATCTGAACCAAGTGTTATGTCAAACTCAACCTCTTGCCATTTTATTTATTTATTATTTTATATACAGAGTGTTTTAAGAGATCACACAGAATAAACATTACTCATCTCATCCATAATATTCAATATTAAATAGCGTGTTAATGGCACTAGATAACAGAAGGGTGAAGTATCTGCGTGACGTGGTTTTCTCTGTTTGTTTTGTTATGTAATGCTTATAGTGGGTCAAATAGTTCTTCACTTTGTAAAGAGTGTGTAGGTTCAGCTGACCCCACCTGTTGCCTGGAGTCATGTTTTTTTTTTTTTTCCTTGGGAAGAACACAAACAAAGCAGGAGTGAACCACAGCCAGGGAAGATTCAAATCAGCCTCTGTGTTTCTAGTGACACGATCCTCTGCTTATCATCACTGTGCATCAAAGCGTGAGTCTCTAAACCAGGCGATCAGGCCACTCTTGACGCATTTTATTCGGGCCGGTTTCGCTTTTTTAAGCAGACTGCAGAATGACGGAAAGTTATGAACTGGCTCGGAGACTTGCTGCTTTCATTATTACTCCAGTCCTCTTGTGTTTGCTTTCCCTCTGATTGAGTACACTGATATTTCCACCTTTTGTGTAATACACCTGTAGCTTCTATGGTAAAGGATTAGTTCTGCAAATCAAAGTTGTGTGTTCATACCTTCACGCCATTAAACTCACGTGGTGTTGTTTCTCAGTGGAACATAGATGGAGAATTTCTGGAGAATCCTCATGCAGCTCTTTTCCATGTAACCAGGAACCACAGGAAAGCAGACCATGTGTTGTCCTTGCCACCAAAAGAGCTCTCATTTTCGGGTTTGCAGAAATGAACCACACGGGTTTGACGTCATTGTGTCTTGGCTAAATGTGGACCATTTTGAAAGCGTGTAATGGACAATAACATTAAGATGCAGCAGAAGGAGCAATTTTTCTTGTAATTTCAGCCTGTTCCTCATAAAAGTCTTTTGTGCGGCTTTAGAACAAGACTTCAGTATGGTTCATTTTTTTTGTTCTTTTTAGAGCTGCTAGATGTGGTCACTGTGAACTGTTGTATTTCAAAGAGCTGTGTGAATGATTCAGAAATACTCTTTTAAAGGCATGAAAATAACTGAATTTTGGTAGAGTTGGGTTTTGACAGAAATTTCACAATTTTATTCTGATTCACAAGCTTCTTGATTTGAAATTGATTGTTTAAACTTTAACTAATTTAAATGAACTAATGCTGTAAAATATACATGAGTCAGTAATGACCTTATAATACTGAAGGTTAAAATTCACTGATTTGTATACAAACGCTTGAATTACGCTACCAGTCTAAAGTTTTTTGAACAGTAAGATTTTTAATGTTTTTAAAGAAGTCTTCTGCTCACCAAGCCCGCATTTATTTGATCCAAAGTACAGCAAAAATAGTAAAAATGTGAAATATTTGTACTATTTAAAATTACTCTCTTTCTATGTGAATATATTTTAAAATGTAATTTATTCTTGTGGTTTTTAAGCTGACTTTTTAGCATCATTACTCCAGTCATGTGATCCTTCAGAAATCATTTTAATATTCTGAATTGATGCTTAAAAAAAGTCAAAGAATCCACTTTCTCAACTGTTTTAAATATTATTATTATTATTATTATTATTATTATTATTATTATTAAATAATAATCTTGAACTGCAAATCTGCATATGAGAATGATATCTGAAGCATCGTGTGGCACTAAATACTGGAGTAAAGATGCTGAAAATTTAGCTTTGGACACAGGAGTAAACTGCATTTTAAAATATATTCTAATAGAAAGCAGTTATTTCACAATATTACTACTTTTGCTGTATTTTGGATCAAATAAATG
Organism: Cirrhinus molitorella; assembly: GCA_033026305.1. NCBI lineage: Eukaryota > Metazoa > Chordata > Actinopteri > Cypriniformes > Cyprinidae > Cirrhinus > Cirrhinus molitorella. Next base: position 19,564,908 of record CM065117.1, on the reverse strand, counting down.
CAGACTTGGTGAGCAGAAAAAAAAAAAACCTCTCCTGGTTCAAAAACTTTTGACTTGTGTACACTAAAGGAAGTTAATAATAATAATAATAATAATAATAATAAAGTTAGTTACATAATTATATTTCTACTCCAATTCGTTTTAAATGGTGGCTGTCATTAAAAACTTGATGGATTTATTCCAACATAAATTAAACATTCAAGAACAGTAAAAATTATAATGAATATATTATATAGTGCATATATTTAGCAAACTGCTCAACTCTACAGTCATTTTTTCTTACTGACTAATGAGTTTTGTCATCACTGAATATGCTTTTAATGTGAGATTATTTACAAGCGGTTATAGGGATGCACGGTATACCGGAAAAATAATGGAAAAATACTGGTATATATTATATTTCAAATGGTTCGATATTATCATTTTGCCCAGTTCGGTATTTCATACGCTGCTAAAACCGGTAAATGTGACAACAGAAAAATGCGATGGATCATCAACAGATGAAACTCCATCAACGCGCTCAAACGTAGTAAATAAAGACAACAGTAGAAGTGAAATATGGCATTATTTTGTATACAAAACAGATGATAAAGGTGAACAAACTGACCTTACTGCACCTGTATGCAAACGTTGCTATAAATCACCAAGCATTTGTCACTTGCTCATCCTGATCTTTTCCACAAATATAGAGAGCGACAGGTGAACACATCACTCATCAATCAAAAATTCAGATTTTAATAACTTTTATTCACAAATGATAGTGGACAATAGTGAAAGTATTTTTACTTTACTCAAGTAAATTGAAAAAGTATCTGTAGTTTATTCTTTGGAAAAATATTACTCCACTCCAAAGCATAATGTCATACTTTTTTCTAAACCAGCCTACATTTTATAAATAAAAGTTGTTGTTTGTTTTACCTTTTGATAATTAAGAATATTAACAATGTAGTATTTTCTTGTACTCAAGTAAATTTTATAATTACTATTACTTGGGTAAAAGTAAGAAAGTAATATATTTCTAATGTAATAAGTATTAAATATTTAATATGAAGCAGTAAAAAGTACAGTATTATGCTTTGGAATGTTGTGAAGCAAAGTTTTCTGAAGAAAACACTCTAATAAAGTACAGACACTTGAAAAGTACTTTTAAAGCAGAATAAAAAATATGAAAATGAGTCTGAAATCTAAAAACAATCAGAAAGACAGAGAGATAATAACATGATTTTGAATATTTTGACTGTTAGAATAACACTTTACAGTAAAACAACCTTTGTTAAAATTCTGTAGGTACAGCACTTATTAATGTAGGTCAATAATTATTTATAAATAATAAATAAACTAATGATTAGTATGTTAACATTACTTACTACAGTATCGATACCGAAGTATTACACTCTGGTATCGCACCAAAGACAAAATTATGCTATCGAGCCATCCCCAAGCGTTTATATTAATGTTTTTGTGCAGTTGAAACACTGAATACAGCAATTACATGAGACGGGAGACAGATTTCGGTAAGTTGTACTGTTTTTTTATTTATTTTATTTTTTTTTTTTACCTTCGGATATTCATTCATGTTTATTTCATGCTGTAACTGTTCTCTTGATTCAATTACCAAAACTGCATTTATTTTTTGTATATTGTAATAAAATGGACATCATTTGAAATTTGATACTTTGTTTCAAATCAGAAGTAACAAAGCTCATTGTTATTTATTGGGTAGGAGATGTGCTAGGATGTTTCGTTTATTCTTGGGAGTTAAAAATCAATACCATTTCATAAAAATGAGAATCGATTTAAAAAAAAAAATGTTTTCCCAGCCCTAGCATTTAGGTTTGGAGCAAATATTGACTGGATTTCATCTAGATCCCATCTGTTTCGGGTTATTAAACTGAATAAATACAGACCTGAACTGAGCCATTTCTTCCTTTTTTATTTTAATCAAAGTATAGTATTCATAAAACAATAGATGTTCATTTTTATACTCATTGTTGGTTTATCTTTTACACAATGTCACCTGCTCTGGTGTCCACACCCCTCTTGCTTGATTTGTGTAACAGTAAAAGCAGCAGTGGCTACCAGTACCTGACACACACACACACACACACACACACACACACACTCCCTCCCTCACTGGTGCCACAAAAGAAGCTTTTTACCAGGACGTTCTGGTGACCTTTAGTCTCCTGTGTTGTTTGAACTGTGCTTAGGAGGGCTGGCCGCTGGACAGCAGTCAACACACATACACCGCATTAGCAGTCACATCAGCCTCAGGCGGCCAAGAGTGTGAGAATTATTGCATATGTGTGTTCAGTGCTTATTTTTGGTTCAGCTTATAATGCTACCAAGACTTTTTACATCAAAAAACATCATCATTTAGAAGTAATAGGCTATTTTCTGTCCTGTTTTAACCCCCCTCATCAGAACGCTCAGTTTGAATAGGTATAGCGGATTGTAGACTCGAAAGTAAACGCCCACTGTTAATAGTTGTGTATGTTTGACAGCCTACATTCTTCACGGATAGATGCTGCTGTGATTTAGGTTAAAAACGCATAAATATTCAGCACATATCATTACAGATATCAAATCTGTAATAACAGACAAAGCAATAGTGAGAACAGTTACTCACACTTGTGTGGTGACATTTGTTGGATCCAATATAGTCTGCACAGTTTCAGTCTTTCTGAAAATCCTGCGTCAATCCTTTGTTTGTAAGTGAATCTGTGGTAAAATGAAGAGAACAAAGGACCAAGTTCTTACTGATGCGGTCTAGAGCTTCATTAAAAAATTAAGTTCATTCACTCTTTCATAATGTTGGGATCAGAAAGAAGGCAATGCAAAGACTTTTTCCAAAATCTGGCTCTGCACAGTGTCTTGTTGTATTCTGGGCCGCCTTTATTGTTTGGTTTCTGTGTAGACCTGCATTTGCCTCTCTCGTTATTTACATGTTGAAGCAGGCGTTGATCTTGGTGGTGTTTAGCCACACTATTACATCATAAAGTGGCACATTCCACAGTCTGTTGTTTTGGCAGATTGACTTCAATATAAGCTGTTTTTTAGACTAACAAGAAAGTTTTGAGTTCTGAAACTTACAGGATGTTTTTATAGTACAATGACCTCTTATATGTCAAAAGTTCAGGGGAATTTTGGTTTCTCAGTTCTTGACCTCTTTGAGGCCGATCGCAGATTGCTAATATTTGGTGTGGGCAAACTTTAAATAGAAACAGTTGGTTTATGGGGTTAATCACACCAGAGGAGAACATTTGCATGCCAACAGCTCAGGCTTTGTTTTCTTTCGTTGTTGTTGTTGTTGTTGTTGTTGTTGTTGTTGTTGTTGTTGTTGTTGTTGTTGTTGTTGTTGATGATGTGTTCACAGCAAGCAATGACACTGCAAAAAAAACTGACTGACAAATGTGATAAGAGCTCAATTTTTAGACGCATACATCAATCTGGAAATCTGCATCATAAATGTTTATAAAATTGTTCAAATCTTATCCAGCAATCAGAAATTGCTGGATAAATGATTTTTTAAGTGTGGCAGCCCTCTTAGTGGAAACATTTTTTATTTTAATTATTACTATTAATAAATAATTTGTAGTACTGCTGTTGACGCTATTTTCAAGTTTACAGGTTCTTACAAGGTGCTTAAAGTACTTGAATTTGACTTTCTGAAATGTAAATACTGGAGGAACTTGAAAAGTATTTGAATTACTGACAATGTATCTATTACACAATTCAAAAAACATCATACCTTTTTTGCTTATTTCAGTTATTTTCAGAAAACATGGCTGAAGATGTGAAAAGACGAACAGATGAACCAAATCAATTGAGTCATTTATGCTGGAACCGTTTCGATTGATTCAAACTCATGACTTTGATCATTGATTTCAAGCGATTCACTAGCAAAAGCCAGATTGCTTGTTATGATTTTAAAAAAGCACATAGTGATGGTTGGAACTGAGCTTTTCGATCTCTGAATCAGTTCAATCATTGCTAAATGATTCATTGTTTCTTAGAGTTTCAATCAGATTGTGTATCGTGAATCATTTGTTTCAGATCAGGACTTCAAATCACATTATCATGAATCATTTGATTTAAATTGGAACATTGTGTATTGCAAATTATTTTATTCATGCCAGGACTTCGCAGCACATATCGTGAATCATTTGATTTAGATCGGAATGGGCGTGTGAATAATTTCACGAATTTAATCATTCAAATCAAATGATTTGATCTGAAATGCTGGTTTGTGAATCATTATTCAGATCAGGACGTCATAGCATGGATTATGAATCAATTGATTCAGATCTGAACTTCGGAGCGCTGATTATGATTCATTTGATTCTGATCGGGACTTCGGAGTGGGTTCGCGAATCATTTGTTTCCAGTGCAATTGAATTGAATTATTCAAATCAAATGGTTCGTGATACGTGATTTGAAGTCCCGATCTTTAGGATCTGATTGTTCCGATCAGGACATCAGAGTGTGGATCGCGAATCATTTGGTTCAGATCAGACTTCAGTGCAGATTCGTGAATCATTTGTTTAATATCAGGGTTTTTGGAGCGATTTTGTAAATCTTTTTTTCTGATTAGATTTTCCTTAACCAGTAGAAAACATCAAACCATTAAAATAGTACAGTTATAAATACAAAAAAGAAAAAAAGACATTTGTACACAAATACAACACCCTTAAGAAAATTAACCATGCTTTTACTATAGTAAAATTGTAGTATACTTTGTAATATGCTTATTATGCATATGCTTCACTTTTTTAATTAGTATATTTTTATTTATTTTTCTTTTTTTATCATTTGAAAGGTAAGACATGTTTGATAAGTGAGAAAATAAAATTAAAAAAGTAGTGCTTGAAAAGTCCTTGAAAATCCTGGAATTTAATTTCACAGTCTCTGTATGAACCCTGAGTCTAACAGCTTCCTGTAGCCATGGAAAATCACTGCAGCGCACAGTCTCTTGTGACTTATAGCTTTATTAAATCAATCTCGAGTTCTCCTCTCGTGGGATCTGCCATCCCAGTACTCATTGCTTACTAAGAGCAGTCCTCATTCATGTAAATCCATCTAGAAGCGGTGTGGTTGAAAGGCATGAGTTTTGATTCGCTGCAGACACACCGGTTCTCTGTTTCATGTTCATTGTAGCTGGAATGTTTGCTGTTGTTGTCTTTGATAATACCGAAGCGTTGGATGATCTATGATCTATTGTATCACAGAGTAACTGTCGACTGTAAAGCTCTGGTCATGTCGCTGTTATGTCTCTGCAGTCATTGTCTGCGTGCAGCTTTTGTTCTTAGCGGTGGAAGTTTCTGTGTCTGACTGGGCGGCACCTACAGCTGCTGTGATCAAAGTCGGTGGCTGGAAACGCATCACCCCTCCCATCACAGCTCAACCTGCCATTCACCTGCAATTTCTACCACATTTAAATTCAGGTGGCTTGACCAACAAGCTCTAGCCCTTATGAATCAATATAATACTGAGCAGAGGTTTTAGCATTTGTCATCTAAGCTTTTATACCTTTTTGAGCATTCCCATGATCATAGTAAGTCTGACATCAGTGTTTCTGGATCCAAGCACTCCGTCAGATGCCAAAACAAACAACGAACGGTGCTAATATACACTCGGGCTGCAATACTGTATAAAAATCATGACTAAACTCGATACCAAAATCTCAGATGGCACTCTGATTCATCTTTTATGAATTGTTAAAATATTGGTGTCTGAGATGCCGTGAGCATGGAGCTGTAATTATAAAAGCGTAGCTTAAATGTGTGATAGGAATAAATAGTGCTCATAAAAGGCTGTAGTATTCTCATATGAAACAAGTAGAGGCTTGGACCTAGAAACAGTATTACTTATGTCACAGCTTAACAAGTGGAACTGTGACTTAAACCGTGACTTTTAGACCTGGGGAAAGGTTACACTAGAAGCTTTTAGTTACACTCAGTTTTTAATATTTGTGGGAAATGACTTTCTGTATGTGCAGTCTAGTCAAAATCCTTCATTAAAAGTCACAGAAATCAATGATTAAAAGAGACTTTCTGCAACTTTTTTTATTTTTTTAATTATTAGGACAGTTATAATTCATTTTTATATAGCAGTTAATTTTTTCATGAGATGGCATAAATACTTTAGTTCAGAGGTGCCCAATCTTTTTACTATGAAGGCCAAAAAAATGTAACTTGATTGAGGGATTGCAAGATATAAACTCACAATTCTGACTTTTTTTCTCAGAATCGCAAGATGTAAACTCACAATTGCAATTTATAAAGTCAGAATTAAGAGATATAAACTCACAATGCGGGTAAAAAAACTAAAGATATAAAGTTTGCAATTTGTAAAATCAAAATTGAGAGATAAAATTCAGATTTTTTTCCTCGAAATTGCATGATATAAACTCGCAATTCGCAATTCTAATATAAACTCGCAATTCTGACTTTTTACTCAATTGCAAGATGTAAACTTACAATTCAGATTTTTTTCTTTGAATTGCGAGTTCGTATCTGCACAATGCAATTGTGACTTTTTTTTTTCTCAGCAAGTCATTTTCAAATTGCAAGTTATTAGTTAGAATTTCGAGATATAAACTTGCAGTTCTAATTTTTTTCTCATAATTACATAGAAATTTATAATTGCAAGAAAAAAATCAAAATCGCAAGAATTGAATTTTTCTCGCGAAATATAAACTCACAATTCTGAGTTTATATTTTGCAATTGTGACTTTTTTTTTCTCAGAAGATATAAACTCGCATCTGCAAGTTATAAAGTCATAATTGCAAGATATAAACTCAGAATTGCAAGAAAAAAAAACTTGCAATTGAAATTTTTTCTCGCTAAATATAAACTCAAAGATGTAAAATCAAAATTGCAAGATATGAACTCACAATTCTGACTTTATCGAAATTGTAAGTTTATATCTTGCAATTGTCATTTTTTTCTCAGAATTGCAATACATAAACTTAGAATTGAGAGTTGTAAAATCAAAATTGCAAGATATAAATGTAGAATTCTGATTTTTTTCTAAGAATTGCGAGTTTATGTCTTGCAGTTGTGACTTTTCTCTGAATTGCAAGATATAAACTCACAATTGCAAGTTATAAAATCAGAATTTCGAGTTATAAACTCACAATTGTGAGTTGTAAAATCAAAATGGCAAGATATAAACTCACAGTTCTGACTTTTTTTCTCAGAATTGCATGATATAAATTCGCAACTGCAAGAAAAAAAAACTCAAAATTGCAAGAATTTTAATTTTTTCTTACAAAATATTTTTATTTTATTTACTATACTTTTTTATAAGTTTATATCTTGCAGACTTTTGCAGAGATTTGCGAGATGTAAACTCTCAATGCAGAATTGTGAGGGGACAAATCAAATTTGCAAGATTTAAACTCGCAGTTCTGATAATTGCTAGCTTATATCTCAGTTCTGAGAAAAAACAGAATTGCAACATGTAAAAAAGTTATTGTGATATATGAAAGTATTTTTTAGTTTTTTATTTAGTGGCAGAAATGGGCATCCATGTTGAATTATGCAACTATATATAATTAAATGGATGTATATGCTTTACATTTTAAAGAAAAATAAAAAAAGTTGTAATAAAAACATAGAAGAAAATATATTTTAAAAGCATTTTTCCCCTCCCCCTATTTCCACTCTAATGTGATATGACATGGCAGACCGGATCAAACATAATCACATGCCAACTTTGGCCTGCGGCCCTGGTTTAGGCATCTCTGTGTTGGATCTTTTTTGTTAAAGTTTTATGTATGTACCTGTATGAACTCAAGTAATTTTCTACAGTTCAGTTAATAAAGAGGAAAGGATTACACAACGGGATTATGAGAAAACACAGGCCAGATTCAAACCTGTCGTTCCTATTGAGTACCCAAGCCAGACCTTGGCTCCAACCTCAGACTGCATTTGTTCCTTATTAAAGGACAATACTAACAGAATTTATGAGCGAGCAATAAAATCACAGAGAAGTGCTTACAGCAGTCCACTGCATGTACTTCCTGAACACTGGGCCAGTAAACGCCCAGAGACACGGCTCCGGATAGGATGGTTTACACTTTGCTTTGGCCTAATCTTTCTTTTATGGCATTGCCTCAGGCCCACATAAACAAACTCACATGCCTCGAGTGGAGCTGATAAGACATCCGGGCTGAATCAGGGTCAGAGAGCAGATAAAGTTAAAGTGGGTCAGCTGAGGCAGAGGAGGGAACCCACACCTGCTGCTCTCAGGTAGCCTTGTGACTCATGTGACTCGTGCCGAGGCTGGCTTCATGTTCTGGATTTCTGTCCCCGCCCCTCGTCTCATTCACATGGCCTCACCTTGACTTTTTATTTTTCTCAGAGACCGAGTTTCACAACACGGTCTGTTTAACACCACATGGCTGGAGCTTTTGGTGGCGACCACTGACATCATTATGGTCGGTTAATCGGTTAGTGAGGTCAACCACTGGTTTATCTAGTAGGTTTTTTGGTGGCTTTGATATGTTTTAGCAGATACTTTTAAAGAAATATCAAATATTTAGAAATGCATTCAAATCAATAGCAATACCACATTCTGTGATTCAATAAGCGCTTTGACTCTCATTATGCTAATACTTTTAAAAGCACCATGGCTGCCCTCAGCAAAATGCAGTTTTTAGTTTTTAGGAAAAAAAAAAAAAAGTAAAAATTAAATTTCAAGAAAACTGTTGTCAGAATTCAAAATAGCCACAAGGATGAATATCATTACCATAACAGTTATCGGCTCATATAAGAGACTTTTTTTGTTTTTTGGTGGATATTAGATATTTATTTATACATGTTCATTTTCCTTTTTTACATTTAAATGTAATCTTTAGCAAATCTGTTTTTTTCTTTTAGCTAAAAAAAAACACCTGTAGCATTTAAAATGATTGAATTTTTAAATTATTTATTTAGACAAAATGGTGTAGAATATTACTTCACCTAAAACACTTTTTAATTAATTTATTTATTTACTCAACTTCAAGTCGTTCCAAATTGATAAGATGTTTAATTGTCAAAACACAAATAAGGATATTGTTCTGTGCCTGTATTGAAAGTCTGTTCCACCAATGAATTTATTTATTTAATAATCAAAATAGCATAAAATATTAATTAATTCACCTAAAAGATTTTTTAAAGGTACACATTTATTTATTTAATCATTTTCTTACCCTCGTGTTGTTACAAACTCATAAGATGTTCATATTTGAAACACAAATAAGGATATTTTTGTTTTCTATGCCTTGAAATTCCATTAAACCCAAAATGCAGATATGTATTTATTTATTTATTTTGGTAATGAAAAAATTGTGTACAGTATTAGTTTTCACCTAAAAGTTTATTATTGATTGATTGGTATTTTATTTTATTTTTTATTTTTTTAGCGATCAAAATAAATGGTGTACAGTTTTTGTTAATTCACCCATGTATTTTTTTTGTTGTTGTATGTATGTATGTATGTATTTATTTATTTATTTATTTATGTATTAATTTTTTTTTGGTTAATTAGAATAGTGTTCAATATTAGTTGCTTCACCTAAAAGTTTTAGTTATTTATTATATACTTTGTTTATTATTTATTATATACTTTAATCATTTATTCACCCTCATACATGTTACAAACTCATATGTTTTTGAAACACAATTTTTTTTTTTTAATTCCTATATTGAAAGTCCATTAGACCAAAAATCTGTTATTTATTATTATCAGAATGGTATACAATATTAGTTGCTTCACCTAAAAGTTTTAGTTATTTACTTATTTAATCGTTTATTCACCCTCATGTTGTTACAAGCTCATATGATATTTGTTAATTTTTAAAACACAACTAAAGAGATTTTTTTTTTGGTTTTCTGTGCCTCTATTGAAAGTCCATTCCACCAAAAATGCAGATATTTATTTATGTATTTATTTGCTTGATGCAACAAACCTTATTAGTCCTCATGCATCAAGCAAGCATGTTTGAGCTTAAATTTAGTTTGAATTGACAAGAGGCTGAGTAAACGATGACAATTTTAATTTTTGAAGGAACTGTTCTTTTAATATTGGCTGTTGGCCATAACATGAATGTATTTATCAATGTATCAGACAGAATTGTAATATTGGTGCATCCCGTCCTTCACAATATGTACAGTATAATCCATAAGACTGATCATTTTAAAGACTATATCTGTGACTGTAACAAGGTTATAAAGTTTTTATTATATATATATATATTATTTATTTATTTATTTATTTATTTTTTGTAATGTCCAGTTCAATGCTTTCTCTGTAAAAGTTGCGTTTTTGCCTCTCCATTTCCTGACAATAGTTAACATGTTGTGTTCAATACTGAGGACCCAAGAATACATATGACCAGAGGACTAAAAAAAGAGTCAGAGTGAGCCATAAAGATTATATTATTGTTTCTATGGAAAACGCATTATTTTCTTCATCCTGATCTACACACATCAGTCCCTAGGGCAGGGATAAAATCTCTTCGCAGATGTCAGAGAGAATTATCTCGCGTTAGAGCCGAGCAAGAGCTCTCTGTCTGTCCCTCTGTCCCTCTGTCTCTCTGTCCAAGCGTCAAATGCAATACTTAAGGATGTTTGAGAATTGCCTCTTAAATAAGTGTTGAGTAGGTGGATCCTTTATATAAAGTGCTCTGATTTATGCCGTAGGTTTTGCATTTTAATCCCCGTTTGATTACAGCGGGTAGGAGCACGCTGGGAGAAATATCCGTGCCGGCACAGCGTGTTTTAATTACAGTAGCCTCTCGGAGAGAGGACTGTTCTTGGAAAACAAGGCCGTGGGGGTTTATTAGACACGGGAGTTCTGCGGATTATTATATTGAAAACAATGGACGTGTTAATAGCCTTTGTATTGGTGTGAGAGGCTGATAAGTGTTTCTGTCTGTCCTTAGGGGTCGTCTTGATGGAGATCTCAGACGTCCATCGGAAAGTCAACATAGAACTCGAGGAGAACGTGAGTTTGTGTTTTTATCACTGTTTGTTTCCTTGCTGTAAACATATTCTGCATTTGAATCTCATATCAAACTTCCCATTTCCCATAAACTTAATGGACTCTCTCTTGATGACGTACATGCAATCTTATTAGTGTAAACAGCAGGAAAGGGTAGAGGAATACAGCGGACACACCTACAGCGGGTTAGATTGTTTTTTTTTTGTTTGTTTTTTTTGTTTTTTTTTTTAATATATATTAGAGCATGTTTGAACATGCCTGTTGATGCACCTGAGCCCAGCGCCACATGATGACACGGCCGTTCCTGCTGGTGCAGCGGCTGACTGCAACCTGTGAATGAAAAACAGGCCACACAACAGAAGACAGGCCGTGTTTAAACACCTTCGGTCAAATCTGATATCGTTTTCACAAACCTGATAACCTTTGTGCATTCTTAAAATACCTGACAAAGAATTGGGGTTGTGATACTGATACCATTCCTAACATTTGCAGTATCACAAGCAGTGTTGGGGAAAGTTACTTTTAAAAGTAATGCATTGCAATATTGCGTTACTCCTTTAAAAAAAAGTAACTAATTACATTACTTTCATGGAAAGTAATATGCTAGATTACTTTTGCGTTCATCTGGCCAGGGCTTTGCTTGTTTGTTAGATTTTTAGCAAATGTAAAAGCCCTTTCACACCAAAAAGTGAAATGAATAAGCCTAAGACTAAAGGAAAAGTAAATTCATGTCTGTACAGTAGAACTGTAGGAAAAGGAAGTTCAACACTCTTTAGCAATGAGAAAATGAAAATGTTAGTTTATCTAAAGTAAGTTGTACTTATTTGTATGGTTGAATTGGAGCAAATAAATTGGTTAATAAAGCAGGATAAAATATACATAAAAGAAACAAAAAGTTACTGCCGTTACTTTTTTGAAAAAGTAACTCAGATATTTTTAATCTTACATTACTAGTTCCTGGAAAAAGTAATCTGATTGTTTGATGACTGATTGACTACTTGTAATGCGTTACCCCCAACACTGATTACAAGTCTATACTAGTTTGCCAGCAGTGTTCACACTAAGGCCTAAAACTCACTAACTAGGGCTGACCCCTAATAGTCGACGAGAAGAGGCTTGGTTAGCCAAAATTTTATTAGCCGCTTAGTCACAGAAAAAAAATTCCACTGGAAGTGGCTAAGTCATGCAGTCTGTGATGGACAGATCATAAAAGGCTGGTCTACGTGGTATTATAGGACGTCCAAACACTCACCTATTATTCATCAACCTCAAATATGGCTTATCATGTAAAATATCGTCGCTGTCGGGCGGAAACCTCGTATGTCCAAATTTTGTAAATTTCATATTTTTTCACAAATCGATGCTATTGGTCAGTGCCCACGTGGATCTGTAATTTTTACAAATTATTAACCAATCTAAAGTGTTGAAAATAGCTTGAGAGCAAATCTCTTAACTCATTTGAACACTTCAACTGTCTGAAGAGCTCGTATCTCCACCTTTTCTTCACTCCGCTGGAGCGTCAGGGCATATGTCCCCTTCCATCTTCTTGTCACAAAGCACCGGCAAAAATAATTAGCATTGAATGTGTCGGTGGAAACAGTAAGGAGATATTTGAATGATCCATTAATAAACTAGTGTATTCTGAGATAATGTCGCAAAGACCCTGACTCGCAATCTCTTCTTTGGACGCAACTTTTGAAGTAAAGCATCTTTCCGGATTACATAATGAAAGCGTTTTTTTCTGATTTGTTTTATTTCGTTAAGTAATAATTTAAAGCTTTCTATTTATTTATTTATTTATTTGTCATGTTTGTGAGGCATGTAGCCTTGTAGCCTATTCGCTGAAAAATGTGATCGTGCTGACTCCTCATGTCCTGCAAAGCGATTTCAGCTTCTCCTCTTCAAAAACAATATTCACATAATAGCGCACATTTATCTAGGTTTAATGTTTAAACTAAAATTGTTCTATAGCTACTTTAACTGTTTTAGATCTATAGATTTTATTTTATGCAAGTCGTAATGATTTAAAAGGCAAAAGTCTTCTGCTGGCCGCTGTTCCTAAAAAACAAACAAACAAACAAACTGATATTTAACGAACAAAAAAATGCTCCAAAAATTTTTCTAAATGAACTTAATAAGAAAACGAAACGAAATATAACCACTTTGGCATTACATACAAAACGTAACTATGTTAATAGCTGAAACAGTAGTATAAGCTGTTCTGGAAGAATTAAGGGGAAAAAAGACGGACTCAGTTTTTTTGTATTGCATCATAGCTCTTAAACCTTTAAAATAGAGTTTAGGAAGATGTATGTAACCACAGTCTTTAGCTTTGGTTAACTATTGAAGCCTTTTCTCGTCAAAAGGCTCAATGCGACCGCAGACTTTGTTTGCCTGCAGATTAATTTCCGCCTATTATACAGTTTATCGCTTTATTTTGGTATTGCATCACTCATAGCTCTAACGTTTAAAATAGAGTTTAGGAAAATGTATGTAACCACAGTCGTTAGCTTTGGTTAACTATTGAAGCCTTTTCTCTTGTCAAAAGGCTCAACGCGACCGCAGACTTTGATGAACACTGCTGGCAGCAGCGAAGTCTGTGTCTGTACCATTCTTATCAATGACGGCGTAATCTCGTATCTCCCTGCTCCCAAGTCATAAAACCTCGTATCTCCGATAAAACATGATTTTTGGGGAAATGTTGTCTTAATGTTGGTACACAACAGTGTATGATAGCAATATATGGTATAATACCAACTTTAACGATAAAATATTTAATAACTCAAAAAATATGCAGTTTTTTTCATTTCCTGAAAAATGACGGTTTTGGAGATAGGAGGATTCCGCCCGACAGCGACGATATGTAAGTAGTAGCAACTTTACATGGCTGCTCAATCCAATGTTAACATAGAAAATGTGCGCTATTGAAGTGCTGGTGCCGAGTTTGCAGCTGAATAGTAGCGCACTCACTGCATGACAGATGGAGGCACCGATGCAGTCACTTGCTCTTGAAATACTCCATTTCTAGTCATACAGACAAAAGTAATACATATTTCGAATCTGTAAAGACTACGTTTATTTGTGTACACTCACAATAACAATGAAACATTGCGCTTTTGTAAAACAATTAAAGCGAACAGGATGCACTTTCTGCCGTCTTAATCTTTGTGAACTCGAGTGTACACTTGCTTTACAGACATGGAAAATAAATTTATTGAAATGCCTACTTTTCAACGAACCAATTCAAATGAAAAACAAATATTCTCAGATTATGTAATCTGTATGAAACATGCATAAAGGCGCATCTCTACTGCAGAGATGACCAGTCTGTGTTGCCGACTTCATCTCTTAAGCCACAAAGAAAGAAAACATTAGTTTATCAGTAAATTATGATGTTGATGCAGCCTCCATACTGTTTTTCCTTGACACATTCACATCTGTTCGTCTTCCGTACACAAATTAAGATATTTTTGATGAAATCCGTCTGCATAGACAGCAATGCAACTGACACGTTCAAGGTCCAGAAAGGTAGTAAGGACAAATATTACAAAACTTTCTGAAAATACAATATGAAAATTAACTCCACAATTACTAGAAATGTGTACCTTGGATATTAAACAATTTGCATACATACACATTTATACTTTATATACTTTATTACCTAGTCTAGTCTAGTCAGCTTTGTTTTTAAAGGGGTCAATTTTCTTGTTGGTCTAAAAACATACTGAAGCCAGTCTGCCAAAATGACAGGTTGGAGAAAGTTCTACTCTATAACTACTCTATAAATAGTGTCTCAACAACGCCTGCTTCTACATCGCTGCCTGTTTAGCCCTGCCCACCGGTTCACGCATGTAGTGTAATAAAAAGAAAGGCAAACGCAGGTCAATGCAGAAGATGGCTCCGGATACAAGAAGTTGTGGTAAAACAATCTTTGTATTGCCTTTCTTCTTATTCCAACATTAGGAAATAATTGATAAACTTTTTTTTAAAATAACATCCAGACTGTGTTAGTAAGTCTTTTGTTTACTTTTCAGAAAGTTTGAAACTAAAAGATGATGCTGTGCTGACTATTCCTGATCCATAATCACTATTCTTCAGATTGTTTAATATGTACTGAGTGTTTATGCATTTTTAACCTAAATCACATCAGCGTCCATCTATGAAGGATGTAGGCTGTCAAACATACACAACTATTAGCCAGTCATAGCAGTGGGCGGCCACTTCAGAGTCTACAATCCGACACACCTATTCAAACAGAACGACAGAAAATAGCCTATTACTTCTAAATTGTGATGCATTTTAATGTAAAAATCTTAATAACACTGTGGACCTCAGAGAACGGCACAAAGTACAGAGCAAAAGGAAGTCCATGATCCCCTTTTACAGTTACACTCTCACTGACGGCACAAAGCTTGTTGCACTGCTGCTTTTTTTGCATAATTTATTACAACTTTGAATATATTTTGTTTTTAATGCTTCATATAGTACATCTGCTGTCATTTTCCACCAAGATGGAGACATTTTCTTCCTCACTTGAGACTTTAAAACACCATTTTCCATCCAATATTTATTGACAGGGCAAAGTCGGCTTTGCTCAGTGACTGTTTTTAATACTAATGTCCAGCAACACAGACACTTTTGTTCAATACTGATGGTTGTGACCATTTTCCATTCAATATTTATTGACAGGGCAAAGTCGGCTTTGCTCATTGACTGTTTTTATACTAATGTCCAGCAACACAGTCACTTTTGTTCAAAACTGATGGTTGTGCAAGTTCTCCAAAAGGATTTCTTATTATTAGGGCTGGAATAGCATGTCAGCGGTCGGATTATTTGATTAATCAAAGCCTTACACATGATGACATTTACAGGTTCATTTCTACATTTCTGCTAGTCTACATTGTACCCAGAACCTAAAAATACTCCTGTAGATCTATGAAATGATGAAATGAGAATGTCTTCTTGAATATAGGGCAGACACATCTAAAGTGATTCCTCATTAAATCGCTGTAACAAATAAAGCATTTTTCTGAATGAAGACATGCATTAATGAAGACGTGTTAGGAAGTGTAGGATCTCCTCTAAAAAGGGGCAAAAACAGATTAGTGAGGGAGAGGGTGGGTGGGCACACTTGTAGCCATGATGATGAGGTGTTGATGTAAGCGCTCTCGCCTTCGTTCATTAGGATGATGGGTTAGTTAGTGTGTTTGTGTGTGGGTATCCCTCTGTTTGTCTGTGACTCATCTCTATAAGCACTTTAGCTTATACAACAACTGTAAACAGCCTGCCGACTCACCCGGTTGCCTCATTTCTGTTTTTGTATGCGTTTCATCAACGTAGGCCACTCACCAGCACATTTTCACACCAAACCATTATCATTCATTTTGTAAAGCTTGTATTTTTTTTCTCTCTCTGTGTCTCTGCAGTTCAGACGGTTTCACCGGGAGGTTATTGCGGAGTTGGAGAGGAAGACAGACATGGATGTGAAATACATGACGGTGAGCTGCTGTATGCTTATCATCGATGGGGAAATTCTTTGGTTTTCAGCATTTTTGTGTAGTTGAACCCTTTCCAACCATAGTTGTATGATTTTGAGATCCTTTTTTTCACACTGAGGACAACTGAGGAACTGTTCAAATGCTCAATGATGCTCCAGAAAGAAAAGTGATGCATTAAGAGGGTGAAAACTTTTGAACGGAATGAGAATGTGTACATTTTTCTTATTTATGCCTACATATCATATTATTTTTTTAATTTAGTACTGCCCTTCAGAAGCTACAGTGGATACTTGCATGTTTCCCAGAAGACAAAACGAGTTACATTTACCCTGATCTTAAAATTTATGCTCTTAATGCATCATGTCTCCTTCTGGAGCATCAGTGAGCATTTGAACCTTCTGTAATAGTTGCATAGGAGTCCCTCAGTTGCTCTCAGTGTGAAAAGATGGATCGTAAAATCATACAATCATTGTTGGAAAGGGTTCAAATACACAAAAATACTGAAAAACCAAAGAATTTTTGGGACCTGAAGGATTTTTCTGAAGAACAACAGGCAGTTTAACTGTTTCTTAAGCATTAAATCAGCATAATATGATTTCTGAAGAATCATGTGACACTGAAGACTGGAGTAAAGATGCTGCTTTGCATCACAGGAAATAAATTACATTTTAAAATATTTTACAATAGAAAAGAGTTATTTTAAATTTCAAAATACTTTATTTATCTCAGCATCAGTCGATATATTAAAATACCATTTTAATTTATATAAAAAAATAAACCTAAAAAGCATATCATACTTGATACTAAGAACATCTTGATTTATACAAACTAAGTTGAAAGCATAATGGTAAACATCAGTATTCACTCTCTTTGTTTGTTTGTTTTAACAACAAATATTATGTGAAATGCCCTGCAGGGTCTTTGAGGAGCACTTGTCGGTGACGAATATGTGAATTGTTTCTTTTGTTCTGGCCTCATTTGCAAAAATGAATCGGACTTCCCAGAGCTAGAGAGACAGAGGGAGCATATTTGCATTTTATTGTTGCCTCTGCATTCTTAGTTATAAAGCTGTGTGTGCATTACAGTGTGACCTAAAAAAAACGTGACATATAGCGTGATCATGTCACGCTAGCTGCTAACAGGAAAAGCTTGATTATTTTGAAAACGACTACTGTCACGCCGCTGAAACATTTAGTTATGTCATTACTTTGTTCCCAGTGCTGGTGTCTGTGTATGATTCTCTGCAGACATTATATGCCTGTGGGAAGTGCCTAAAAACTGCATTATCTTCAGAGATGGAAGTGAAAATCAGACTCATGTCACACTATTTGTTTCCTGTTGTTTCCTACATCTAGCACAGAAGTCAATCAAACTCTGTGCACTGACACACCATGCATGTATGGGCACGACTCTATGTCCCAGAGTCACACTAATCGAACACTGTCTGTCCACAGGCCACGTTTAAGAGGTATCAGACCGAACACAAGATGAAGCAGGACTCGCTGGAGAGATCACAGACAGACCTGAAGAAACTAAGAAGGAAAAGTCAAGGAAAGAATGCTTCGAAGTATGAGAGTAAAGAGAACGAGGTACGTGAGTTTGTGCCACACATACTTTATATAACTACACGTTTTTATTTACAGTTCAAAAATAATACATTTAAAGTTTTTTTTTGTTTGTTTGTTTAGTGATAGTAGTTAATGACTCCCTTGTTTGTCCTGAACAGTTAAAATCCTTGAGGTCCCACAAATTCTTTCGTTTTTCGGCATTTTTCTGTAGTTGAACCCTTTCCAACAATGACTGTGTGCTTTTGAGATCGATCTTTTCACACTGAGGACAGCTGAGGGACTCATATTCAACTATTACAGAAGGTTCAAACGCTCACTGATGCTCCAGAAGGAAAAACAAAACATTGCACAATGTAGCCATAGGTGAAAACTTTTGAACAGAATGAAGATGTGTACATTTTTCTTATTTTGCCTAAATATCTTTTTTTTTTTTTTCATTTAGTGCTGCCCTTTAGAATCTGCAGAAGATACTTGCATGTTTCCTAGAAGACAAAATAAGTTACATTTACCCTGGTATTCAAATTCAGAATGCATCGTGTTTCCTTCTGGAGCATCAGTGAGCGTTTGAACCTTCTGTAATAGTTACATATGAGTCCCTCATTTGTCCTCAGTGTGAAAAGATGAACCTCAAAATCTTACAATCATTGTTGGAAAGGGTTCAAATACACAAAAATGCTGACAAAACAAAATTTGTGGGCAGTTCAACTGTTCCGGACAAACAAGGGATTTGTGAACAACTATCACCAAACAAAAACAAAAAAACACAGCTGTGGATCATTCATGTAACACAGTATTAAGAATCAAGGGTATGTAAACTTTTGAACAGGGTCATTTTTATAAATTCAACTATTATTTTCCTATGTGGACTATATGTAAACATCTTTTATGTGAATTACCTTAATCAGGTCAGTACTAAATTAAAAATAACATGCATTTTGTATGATCCCTCTTATTTTGAAAATAATTAACATTTTGCAGATTCTGCAAGGTGTATGTAAGCTTTTGATTCCAAATGAAATGTATTTAAGTTATACCTGGAACAATAACAGTATTTCTGCAGTTTCAATTCAGCACCTGCATGTAGACTTCTTTTGAATGCTTGTATCCACACACATCATGAAGAGCATTCACACCCTGCAAAAATGTGGTTGTGCATGAATGGTCAAACGCACTTCTTGGTCAAACTGTACATAAACGGGTACAACAAAATGGTTTGTCAAAATAATAGAATCTGCGCAATTAGGGCTGCACAATTAATCTGTGCTTTCAGTGTCAGATTGGCTTGATTTGCAGTAAAAGCAGCTCCACAAACTTCATCTCTGCATCTGCTCTGAGTTTGGCTTGCTTTAATGTGCAACATTCGCCAACCATCTTACCATATTTCAAATGAGAAGCGCTTAGCAACAAAAGATAAGCTTTAAGGGCTGCCTGCTGTTTTCCTTTAAAATTAAAGTTCAGTGGTTTAACGTCTGAAAATTAAGAAATGAATATTAGTATTAGTCTTAATGGCTGTGGATGTTATCAGATGCAGGTTTGTGTTCATATGCAACATGCCCCTAAAGGAGTGTTATCTTGTAGTACTGAATGAGGGTGAAACACACAAACACAAGCACCTCCATAAACTTTGTTGTGTAGTGGTGGATCCATCTCTGTATAAATAAAGTCTGCTAGCAAACATCTGTACATGAAATCTGACCGTAATCTTCTGATCCGAAAACTAGACGGGTTTATTCATCATAACCGTCTCATGGTTATGACTCTTCTCATACAGTCTGTTCATCAGGGTAGCCTGCGGAGATTAATTGCTTTTCTCTGTGTGTTTGCACCCTGATGGTTAATGTCTCACCTCACCGTGGAATT
This sequence comes from Cirrhinus molitorella, assembly GCA_033026305.1. Lineage (NCBI taxonomy): Eukaryota > Metazoa > Chordata > Actinopteri > Cypriniformes > Cyprinidae > Cirrhinus > Cirrhinus molitorella. Next base: position 19,544,989 of record CM065117.1, on the reverse strand, counting down.
CACTGACAGATTACTCTCTCTCGCCCGTCGATGATGGATGGAAGTGTCAGTCACGGCGGTGTCTCGATAAGAGACTTACATCTTCCCTTTGTTCCAGACAGCACATCATTGACATCCTGACATTTCACTGCTCCTGTGTTCCTCGTAATCAGTCTCTGCTGATCTCGACAAGCTTTTGGTGTCTTTTACCCCTAAATAAACTCCTCGTTTAATCTAATAAAGGTCATGCAGCAAGCTTGGAAGTAAGGAGGCGACATTTGGATAGTACAGTTTTACTGGTTTATGGGTTTTAATTGCGTTCACTGTTGATATAGAAATACACTATATTGCCAAAAGTATTGGGACACCCCCTTCTAATGTACAGGTTTGACTACTTTAGTAATTTCCATGAGTACTAATCTTAATGTTTAAGCATATAATGATATTCTATGGAAATCCTAATTTCATAGCAAAAGTTTTGGCAGGACCCTTTTTTATTCTAACATAACAATGCCTCTGTGTATAAAGCAAGGTCCATAGAGAAATGTTTGATTCAGTCATAAAGCCAAGTCCTAATTCCAGGTGAACACCTCTGGTGTGACTTTAAATGCAGACCTTGAGCCAAAAACTCATCACCAAGCACTTATACATACACTATATTGACAAAAGTATTGGGACACCCCCTTCTTTAGAACAGAAAAAGGCACTTCCAAAACTGTAGCAACAAAGATGGAAGCATAAATCATGTATTTAAAAATTGTATTTCCATCTCTGTTGCTTCAGTTTTGGAAGTGTCTTAAATGACTGTACCCATATGCACAAGTCATTGGTGTTTGGTCTGAGTTTTTGGCTCAAGGTCTGCATTTAAAGTCACACCAGAAGTGTTCAGCTGGGATTAGGACTTGGCTTTATGTAGACCAGTCAGGCTCTTTCACACTGACTGAATCAAACATTTTAGAATAAAAAAGGGTCTTGTCCAAATTTTTGCTATAAAATTAGGATGACACAATTCCCTAAATTAGCATTATATGCTTAAACATTAAGATTAGAAGTCATGGTCATGGTAGTCAAACCTGTTCATTAGAAGGGGTGTCCCAATACTTTTGTCAATATAGTGTGTTTATTTTATACAATACTGAAATATTTGAAAAAGGTGTGTATTTTTTTTTTCTTTTAAAGAAGTCTCTTATGCACTCCAAGGCTTAATTTTTTTGATCAAAACTACTGTAAAAACTGTAAAATTGTGAAATATTATTGCAATTTAAAAGAACTCTTTACTATTTTAATACATTTTAAAATACAATTTATTTCGGTGATGCAAACCTGAATTTTCAGATCATTACTCCCATCTTCAGTGTCACATAATCCTTCAGAAATCATAATAATATGCTGATTTTCTGCTCCAAAAATTTCAAATGAATGTAATTTATTAACAAAAAAAAGAAAAAAAGAAATTGTTTTAACAATAGTCTTTGCTGTAACTTTTGGTCAATTTAATTCATCCTTGTTCATTTAGGAGTAATTCCTTAAACTTTTGAACAGAATAGTTCTCCCAGTATTTTTATGTTAACTATGTTAACATATTTTTATGGTTAGTAGAGTATTATGTTGTTCATTTGGCAACATGCTCATGTCAAACTGTGCTGGAATCAGTTGTGAGGTGTGTCGCTAAAATCCTTCACAGATGAGGTTGTGATGTTTATGAAGACGGCATGGCCGCTCACTAAAGGTTTAGAACAGATCTATGGTGCATCCTGTGTGCATCTGTCTTTTTGAGGTTTGCCCGTTTAGTCAGAAATGGAGTGATTTTCATGTCTTCTCCACCATGTGTGGTATGTCCTCTGTTTCTTTTACCTTTCTCCACAGGGGGAGAATGAAGGTGTCCATAGCAACAGACTTTATCACGGGTCTGTGATGATAAACAGGACAAATAGCACTCTTACGCCCCTGTCTATCTCCCGTGGTTCCATCACAGCTCTCTGGGGCGCGTTCGCCTGGACAGATACGCTGGTGCTTTTAACTCTGTGTGTGTTCATCTGTAATGTTACAGAAAATGCAGCTGTTATCTCTGCTGGCCAGACTGTGTGTCTGTGTGCCAGCCAGACAGACAATATATGTAAGAAAAAGCCCTTCATGGGTCCTCTGTGTGTGCGTGTTTTGTTTTTAATCGGCCCACTTCACACGCAGAACTACATCTTTTCAAAATCAACTAGCCGACTAGTCTGTCTTTATAGAAAACACTTTATAATTCAGCTGCTCGCATCTACTAAAAGAGACACCATGTGGATTCAGAGCACTTCCATTAAAAGTATTAAACCAAAAAAAAAAGACAAAGAGAATATGAAAGCTTTAAAAATCAAGATTAGTTGGTTTGTTAGACAACTTGTCCACCATTCTGACTCTGCCCTGCTGAATAGTGGATGGTTTATTTGTGGATTGTGTTGGTCTGTTTAAACATTGATTCAGACTGACTGGAATATGTTGGCACACAAAAGAGGAAGTGGATTAAAATCAGTCATAAGGACCTTGGGTCTTTCCCTCATGCTGTCGACGAGGGGTTGCCCCTGGGCGAGCACAACCCTGCCTCTTCCTGCATCACCAGCCTTTGTTTTCATTTGCCATTTATAGCAGTACCTGTGCTTGACAAACAACAGAATAACAGGCTGGCCCTTCCTCTTCATTAACAATTGATCCAGAGGTTTATTGCAGACAGGAAGTGCTACGCCAGGTGTGGCATGTAGATTACGGTCCCCAGCTGTGACTTGGGACTGTGATGTTTACTGTTTTGTGTAGAATGTTTGATAGGTTTGACCTTGAAAGAATGAAGGAGTGCTACATACATAAAGAATGATTTTGATTGAAGCATTTTGATTTTCTACTGTACTTTGAGCCTCATCTGCTGAACTTTTAAAAATATCAGCATATGGATTTTATAAACATTTGAATTTGTGTAATGTCACCACATCCTACTACTTTAGTGCTGGTCTGATGTCTTTAAAAGTCCTGGAAGTGACTTTTTGCCCAAATACTAAATGTTATGTTTTCTGTTATGTATAAGACGATGCTTCCCCGCCAACACAAATTTTCCATTATCTATGAGACATTTTTCCACCAAACACAGATTACTTGGCTATATAACAGATTTTTCCATTATTTGAGACAATGCTTCCCTGCCCTGAATTTTTCATTATTCATTATATGTTTTCCCGCCAGACACCGAATTTTCTGTTATTTATGAGTCACGTCCCCCAAAAACAGATTTTTAAAATTATTTATGAGACGTTTTTTGTCCAAACACACAATTTTCTGTTGTTTAAGAATTAAACATTTTTATGAGATGCTTCCTGACAAATTTTTATTTTCCATTATTTATGAGACGTTTTTCCGCCAACCATAGACTTTTCCGTGATGTATAAGTAAACGCCTCCCTGCCAAACACAGAATTTTCTATTATTTATGAGACAATGTTTTCCTGCCAAAACACGTAATTTTCCGTCATTTATGAGACAACGCTTCCCTCCAAACAGAATTTTACATTATTTATGAAATGTTTTACCGCCAAACACAGAATTTTCTATTATTGAGGCGTTTTCCTGCCAAACACAGAATTTTCCTTTTATTTATGAGACGTTTTCCCGCCAAACACCAAATTTTCCATTATTTATGAAATGTTTTCCCGCCAAACACAGAATTTTCCATTTTTTATGAGAAAACTCTTGCCTACCAAACACAGAATTTTCCATTATTCATCAGACATTTTCCCGCCAAACACAGAATTTTCCATTATTTATGAGACGTTTTCCTACCAAACACAGAATTTTCCTTTTATTTATGAGACGTTTTCCTACCAAACACAGAATTTTCCTTTTATATATGAGACACTTTCCCGCCAAACACAGAATTTTCCATTATTTATGAGAATACTTTTGCCTGCCAAACATGGAATTTTCCAATATTTATGAGACAAGGCTTCCTCACCAAATGTTTTCCCACCAAACACAGAATTTTCCATTATTCATAAGACAACACTTTCCTGCCAAACTGAATTTTCTATTATTAATGAGACATTTTCCTGCCAAACACAGAATTTTCTGTTATTGATAAGACAACGCTTTTTATGCCAAACACAAAATTTTCCATTATTTATAAGTGAATGTTTCCCAGCCAAACACAGATTTTTTTGTTTTTTATGAGACGCTTCCCTGCCAAATACAGAATTTTCCAGGTTTCCACGTTTTCACTGTTATACACTAGGGGAAGCTATTTTGCATCTCCTGAATGAATCCAGAATCTCACGATCAAAGACATAGGTGAGGAAGATGCAGAAATTTGAATTTTTCCCAGCTTTTTGTTAATAAAACATTGCTTTTTTTTATGAAACTTACCTACATTCAAGTGTTGATAAAAGAAGAATGCTAGAAAGCTAAAATAAACCAGATTTTTTTATTTTATTATTATTATTATTATTTTATTTATTTTTTTTTTATTTTTTTTTTTTAGTAGAGGCTCTGTTTTTTATTTTGATGTATTGCATGTTCAGATATACAGTCAATAAAATATTCTGGGGGCCATGACATTTTAGTGAAAATGATCAAAAATGCTTGCAATAGCTGGCAGTTTTTTTCAAAAATGTTGGTGGGGAAAGAGTTAATAGGTTGTTTACCATAAGGTCAGTGACATTTTGCACCTGTCACAGAAATCTAGGCCAACATATTCACTGTCCCAGTCTCTCAAATATCAAACCATTTAAAGGTTAAATGAGTTTTAAAAACATATTTATTTACTTACACTACCGTTCAGAAGTTTGGGGTCAGTGCAGTTTTTAATTTTTTGAAAAGTTTTTATTAAGATGTTTTTTGGTGTTGTTCACGGACACAACAAATTGATTTAAAAATCACTGTAAAAACATTTACAATGTTACAAAAAAAAAAAAAAGTTTATTGAGCACTAAATCAACATATATAATATTTTCTGAAGGATCATGTGACACTGAAGACTGGAGTAATGATGCTGAAAATTTAGTTCTGCATAAAAGGCATAAATTTCATTTTACAAATATATTCAATTAGAAACGGTTATTATAAATTAAAATAATATTTCACAATATTTTTGTTTTTAGTGTATTTTTGATCAAGTAAATGCAGCCTTGTACCAGTCAGTAAGCTGTTAATCGCATATAAAAAAAACTTTTGTTGTAGGGTCTGTTCCACTTGATTATAAAATACAAAGTGTATGTATTTTTAGAACCTTAATTTGCATATTTAATCAGTATTTAAATGGGTGCAGTCACCAAAAAAATATTTATTATGTGTTACACAGTGTGTAGTTATCACAGTGAATGAATCAGTGGAAAGTCAGCCCTCATCTATAGCTTCCTTTGTAATTTTGACCTTTGTTCCAGATATCTTTATTACATTGGGAGAGGCTTTATGTAAGATGCCCAAACATTATTTTCATCAGTAGCAACATTGAATTACACTTCCGCATCCTGTTTCACCAGTCTATGTAGATGGAGCGATTAAAAGAGATGCACAGACAGACAGGCAAAACAAAACCAAAAGCTCAAAGTTGGGTGAAAGCAAAACCATAGTGAAAAATGTACTATTTTTCCATGACAACCAGTGAGAGAAGGAGGGAAGGGTAACGTTCTTTGGCTTTCATTCATCAGTGAGATCACAGTGTCATCTGCGAGGAGCACAGATCTGATGAGTCCCATTGTGAGATGAATGCTCTCTTACATCACCTGTATTATTCTATTGTGAGGGTGTGTCCGTGTGAATACACCTGCATGCAACCACTTCCACAGGCCACATACTTAACATATGCGGTGCAATGAAACCACAGAGTGAGGAACGGACCAAAAATCCAGTCATTATTCACTGTGAATCAGCATTAGCCTTAATCTCACAGGCTTGTGCATATTCAAACTTGTTGACTTTAATACTCAAATTTCAGTCTGTAGCCTGTCAGGTCTTTCCCTTGGCAATTCCACGTTGACGTCATAATTATAAAAGCCAACAGCTGAGGCTGTACTGTGATCTTTAAGCATTATCGTTCATTGTACATGATGAACATCTTGTTAACTGATAAACAAAGGTCCTTTGACATTTTTTTTCTGTCACAACGCCTGACATTTAATCTGACAGGTCACTTTGTTCCTTTTTCCAGTGCTTTTATAAGTTCACACCAAAAAGTGTGATGTCATCTTCACAAAGCCATGAACGCACTGCTTATCCGGACAACTGATAAGAGCCTGCGACCTTCTTCTTTTTATGCTCTCTGCAGTGTCTTGAGACTGTCACTCACCGTCAGATGGACATGCAGAAGTTTATCGCTGATGGCTGCCGGGAGGCTCTGCTGGAGGAGAAGAGGCGCTTCTGCTTCCTGGTGGACAAGCACTGCACCTTCTCCTACCAGGTCTCTGCTTTCCATGAAAAGGTTTGTTACTTTGGCTGACACGTCATAGTAAACTCACAGGGAACGTTACAACAATGATTGATGCCAAAAGTATTGGGACACCCCCTTCTAATGAACAGGTTTGACTGAGTACTAATCTTAATGTTTATGCATATATAATGATATTCTAGGGAACTGTGTCCTTCAAATTTTAGAGCAAAGGTTTGGACAGAACCCTTTTTTATTCTAACATTCTAAGCCTCTGTGTATAAGGCAAGGTCCATAGAGAGATGTTTGATTCAGTCAGGGTGAAAGAACTTGACTGGTCTGCATAAAGCCAAGTCCTAATCTCAGCTGAACACCTCTGGGGCCAGTTGCATAAACTTAGCCTCTATGTTAAGACAGTGTCTTAAGTACTAGTTTGACCAACTATCAGGTAATCAGTCTTATTTTTTGGATTCAACTTAGACTGATTTACATTTTGCTGTAATTGAATTAAAAAAATTATGACCAGTTTTAAAGAAAAAATTAGCTGACTAACTTTTTAAGACTAGTCTAAACCTTTTATGCAACCTGGTGTGACTTTAAATGCAGATTTTGAGCCAAAAGCTCATCGCCAATGACTTGTATATACACTATATGGGCAAAAGTATTGGGACACCCCTTCTTTAGAACAGAAACGTCTTGGTTACGTATGGTAACCCTCGTTCCCTGATGGAGGGAACGGAGACGTTGTGTCGAAGTGACGACTAGGGGTCGCTCTTGAGAGCCCGAACACCTCTGACAGCTTTGAGAAAAGGCCAATGAAATTGGTACGCAGTATTTGCATAGCCCGCTCCGCCCCGGAGATCCGGGCATAAGAGGGGGGGGCTAGGCAACACTCATTGTTCTGATCTGAGGAGCCGAAGCACCCGGCTACACTCAGAGGCGGTCCGAGGTTGTGGCAAGGGGGACACAACGTCTCCGTTCCCTCCATCAGGGAACGAGGGTTACCATACGTAACCAAGACGTTCCCCGTCTGTCGTTCACGTTCGACGTTGTGTCGAAGTGACGACTAGGGGTCCCAGTTGAAAACGCCACAACCAGCGGACCGCGTCACGAGTGCATGGAGTGCAAATATTAACAGGTCTTGCGTGTTAGATAAATGTCACTCACCTCTACGTGACCTTCCAATGCCCAAGAGCTTCAGCCAGCCTTTCCTCACCTTTGGTTGAACATCTTGGAGAACATTGGGCCAGTGTCCGTCCTCCCCGGGGGGGGGATGGGCACTACGGAGACCACACCCTGCCCGGAGGGAGGTATTTGTGTGGAGAATACACTTGAGGGCTCGCACTAGGGGAGCACAACAAGGGGACGATCCTGAGGCAGGCTCCGCATGAGGAGAGACTGCTGAGCTCAGGGTCGGAGACAAGTTTTGTCTTAAGGGAAACACCGCATCTCTGGGAGTATAGGTGGAGATACACACATGGGGCCGCATTAGGAGCCACTACATGTGGGGCACCAACCTAATATGAGAGTTCACAAGAGGCAACCTAACCTCATATTAGATTCTGATAGCTAGTTCCTCCGCTGAACATAGCTACGTTGCGGGTGCAACATGATGGAAATTGTCGTTCAGGGTTCACGCCAGGAAACTTACTGAACTGGGGAAGCGTCATCACCCGTGGGGAACGACGCTTCAGCAAGCTTCCACACCGTGTCAGCTTCAGGAGTTACTGGGCTTGCGTTCAGGACTCCCGAAGAGACTGGTTCTACACGCAGATTGTAGAACCTGGCAAACGTGTTAGGTGTAGCCCAACCTGCAGCTCTGCAAATGTCTGTTAAAGAGATCCCGTTCGCCAGCGCAACCGACGCTGCGACGCCCCTGGTGGAGTGGGCGTGCACCCCCAGCGGGCAGGGCACCCCTGTGGCCTGGTAGGCCAAACGAATCGCATCCACAATCCAGTGGGAAATTCTTTGTTTGGAGACAGCTTTCCCCTTCTGCTGTCCTCCAAAACAGACAAAGAGCTGACTCGACCGTCTGAAGCTTTCAGTACGTTCCAAGTAAATGCTCAGGGCACGGACTGGGCATAACAAGGAGAGGTTGGGGTCGCCTTCCTGAGAAGGGATAGCTTGCAGAGTGACCACCTGGTCCCTGAAGGGAGTGGTGGGCACTTTGGGCACATAACCGGGCCGGGGTCTCAGGATAACGTGAGAGTTAGCCGGCCCGAATTCGAGGCACGAGTCACTGACGGAGAGGGCTTGGAGGTCTCCCACTCTTTTGATCGATGTGAGCGCAGTCAGGAGAGCCGTCTTTTGGGAGAGAGCACTGAGTTCGACTGACTGGAGCAGCTCAAAGGGATCTGACTGTAGGCCCCGGAGGACCACAGACAGATCCCAAGAGGGGACAAGGCGCGGTCTGACGGGGTTCAGCCTGCGTGCACCTTTAAGGAATCGTATACCCAAATTGTGCTTCCCAACCGATCTACCTTCCACCAGGTCGTGGTTAGCGGCAATAGCGGCTACCTGGACCTTAAGTGTTGAAGCAGAAAGGTGTCTATCCAGTCCTCCTTGGAGGAAGGAAAGCACCGTTCGGATGCCACATCTCCGTGGGTTCTCCCCCCGGGAGGAACACCAGTTTGTGAATTTGCGCCATCTGAGGTCGTACAGCCGCCTCGTGGAAGGAGCTCTCGACTGCAACAGAGTGTTTACCACTGCCAGTGGGAGATCTCTGAAATCCTCCTGGTCGCGTCCAGGGACCATACGTGGAGGTTCCAGAGATCTGGGTGCGGGTGCCATATCGTGCCCTTCCCCTGTGAAAGGAGGTCCTTCCTCAGGGGAATGCGCCAGGGAGGAACGGGGGAGAGGAGCACCAGCTCTGAGAACCAAACCCTGTTGGGCCAGTAGGGGGCCACCAGCAGGATCTGTTCTCTGTCCTCCCTGACTTTGCACAGGGTCTGTGCAATTAGGCTCACTGGTGGAAACGCATACTTGAGGAGGCCCTGAGGCCAGCTGTGTGCCAGTGCATCTGTGCCGAGGGGCGCCTCGGACAGACCGTACCACAACTGGCAGTGAGTGTTCTCTATCGAGGCAAACAGGTCGACCTGGGCCTGACCGAAAAGACTCCAGATCAGCTGAACCGTCTGAGGGTGAAGTCTCCACTCGCCCCGAAGCGAAGTCTGTCGGGAGAGCGCGTCCGCTACCCAATTGAGTTCGCCCGGTATGTGGGTGGCTCGTAGAGACTTGACATTGTTTCGACACCAAAGGAGGAGATGGCGGGCTAGCTGTGATATGCGAAAGGAGCGTACACCGCCCTGGTGATTGATGTAGGCTACAGTCGCAGTGCTGTCTGTGCGGACCAGCACGTGTTTGCCCTGAACCAAAGGTCGGAACCTCTTCAGGGCCAAAAACACTGTCAGCAGTTCGAGGCAATTGATATGCCAATGCAGCCGAGGGCCCGACCAGAGCCCTGCAGCTGCTTGCCCATTGCATACGGCGCCCCAGCTTGTGTTGGATGCATCTGTCATAACCAAAATGCGCCTGGACACTTGTCCTAAGGGCACCCCGGCCCGTAGGAACGAAATGTCTTTCCAAGGACCGAGGGTTTTTAGACATACGGGTGTGACGTGCACCCGGTATGAACCCTGGCGCCATGGCCATCTCGGGACTCGGGAACGCAGCCAGTGTTGTAACGGTCTCATGTGCATCAGGCCCAGCGGCGTGACGGCGGCTGCGGATGCCATGTGACCCAGGAGCCTCTGAAATTGTTTGAGGGGGACCGTCGGGCTGCGTGAGAGCTTCTGGACGCAGCTCAGCACTGACTCTGCACGCTCCGGGGAGAGCCGTGCACTCATGGCAACCGAGTCTAGTTGTATACCGAGAAAAGAGATGCTCCGTACCGGGGCGAGCTTGCTCTTTTCCCAGTTGACCCGAAACCCCAGATGGGCCAGATGGTTGAGAACCACATCCCTGTGTTTGCATACCAACTCCTGAGAGTGTGCTATGACCAGCCAGTCGTCGAGGTAATTGAGAATGCGGATGCCCCTCTCCCGGAGAGGGGCAAGGGCTGCCTCTGCGACTTTCGTAAAGACGCGGGGAGACAGGGAGAGCCCAAATGGAAGGACTTTGTACTGAAATGCTCGACCTTCGAAGGCAAACCGCAGGAAGGGCCTGAGTCTTGGAAGAATCGAGACATGAAAGTACGCGTCTTTCAGGTCTATCGCCACAAACCAATCCTGGAATCTGATGCACGTGAGAATGCGTTTGAGCGTTAGCATTCTGAAGGGGAGCTTGTGAAGGGCCCGATTCAGAATCCTCAGATCCAGGATTGGTCTTAAACCGCCACCTTTCTTGGGTACAATGAAGTAGGGGCTGTAGAACCCTTTCTTCATGTCGGCCGAGGGGACCGGCTCTATCGCGTCCTTCGCCAGAAGGGTCGCGATCTCCGCCCGAAGAACCGCAGCATTCTCGTCCCGAACCTCGGTAGAGAAGATGCTGCTGAACTTGGGCGGATTGCGTGCGAATTGGATAGCATAGCCGAGTCGGATGGTTCTGAGAAGCCAGCGAGAGAGGTTGGGTATCTCGAGCCAAGCTGTAAAACTCTCTGCCAACGGTCTCAGGGGGACCACCGACGTACCTCGGGTGGGTACGGTGTGACTGAGTTGTGGTGAAAGCCCTTTGTTCGGGGGCGTGCTGTCCCGGAGGACACAAGGTGCTTTGATCGCCATAACCGACATACAAGGATCCGTGAGAAGATCGCCTGAGCTCAGGGGATCGACTGACGGATGCGCTTGTTTCTCTGTCAAAGTATGCAGAAGCGCAAGTTTTGCGGTTGAGCATGCTTTGGTGTGTTTTGGTGGCTGGGTACCCCGGAGGGACCCAGCCATGGAAGGATCGACCATCGGAACCGACAGACAAGGATCCATCAGAAGATCGCCTGAGCTCAGGGGATCGACTGATGGATGCACTTGATTCGTCAAAGCATGCCAAAGCGCAGGCCCTGCGGTTGAGCATGCTTTGATGTGTTCTGGTGGCTGGGTACCCCGGAGGGACCCAACCATGGTGGGTGTACCGATCATCGTAACCGATAAGGATCCAACGGAGGACCGCCTGAGTTCAGGGGGTCGACTGAAGGATGCACTTGGTTTGTCAAAGCATGCAGAAGCGCCAGAGATGCGGTCGAGCATGCTTTGACGTGCTTCAGTGGCTGGGTACCCCGGAGGGACGCAGTCGCACTGGTTTTTACGCCCAGAGAAGAAAGAAATTGCTCTTAAATTGACCATGTGGTGGCTGTCCGCCGTGAGGCAGACAGCCAGGATGGAGCCGAAGCCCACACTCGTCCCCTCGCCGAGTGTGGATCTAGACAGGTCAGCAGATCTCTCTCCCCTGGGCGGCTCACTTCAGGAGCGCTTCGAAGCCTGATGAGGGTTCCTAGCGGCCTGAAAATGAGCTAACGGCGCCACCTTCTTGCGAGAACTCGACGGCAAGGCTGGTTTGGGTGCAGGACCAGCCTGAGGCGGGCCCTGAACCAGTCTGGAGAAATGGGGGCGTCAAGAAAGCGAACTTTCTCAGTGTCCTTCATTTCCGCCAGATTTAGCCAAAGGTGGCGCTCCTGGACCACCGTAGTGGACATCGCTCTACCCAGAGCCTGCGTTGCGACATTTGATGCTCGGAAGCATACACAGAACTGAACGCAGTTCCTGCGACACTCTGAGGCGAGATCTCCCTCGTGCAGATCTTATAACACTTTGCCTGGCAGCCAGCAGGATGGCAAAGGTGTGCATGGTGGACACAGCCTGTCCAGAAGACGTGAACCCCTTCACGCTCTGGACGAGAGCCTATGTGGTCCCACCAGGGGGCAGGGCATCAGATATGCAGGTGCTGTACTGAAGCGCCCACCCGCCTGGAGAATCCACGAAGCCTCTCGCGCTGGACCGCCATCGAGGGAAATGAGGGAGGAGGATCTGATATATCGTGTTTCAGCCGAAAAAAAAGGCCTATCACGATATAGTCAATCTCGTACGTTACCGAAGCCATGAACACACAGGATGAGGCGGAGGGTTTTTTCTCACTCAAACCTGATGTGTTTCGGTTATTTTGTTCAAGCACGCCCACCACTTCAGCGTCTGCTCAAACTGAGACTCGCTCCCCAGCTTGCTCAGTCGAAGCATCAGCTTCCCATGGTTTAAGTCCTCCCTCCGATGCTGCAGCCAACCTCTCAACCAGCTTTTAAGGTTTTGAACAGAGTAAAGTTGTAAAAAGAACTAATAATCTGTCCAAAAACCTAAACGGGGGTCGCGAGGAACGAGCGATCCGCGGGGGGAAACCCGGCGGAACTAACTCATTTCCTATTGCTCGCCATCGACGCACATCGCAGCGGCCCTCGTACCCGGAAGTAGAAGGGCCGAACGGAAGCGGTCGCGGTGAGCCGCGGCTTCGCGGCTCGTGAGCAGCAACCCATAGTTATGTTCCCTTCCGCAAGCAGAACACAAACTATCAACGAAGCGATGTATCAGCGTGAGACTAGCTCAACCCTGAGCACAACGATCGTGCCGATTGTTATTGTTTACGAGGAAACCGCAACCAGGAAGACACGGACGGAAAGGCAAATGTAAACACAATCCATCCGTGTCGGCTCTTTCAGAGAAATTACTCCTTTTCAGGAGGAAAAGCTCTTTAGAGATCGTCGTCGAAGCACCCAGGGGTATTCTCGCTTACCAAGAGAAGGGTTAAAGGGAGAAACCGCTGCTCGTGCCATAGATCCAACGACGAAGAGGTGAGTAATGCTGTTTTCCCCTAAGAGAATACTGCATTCGGCTCCGAAGAAACAGAACAATGAGTGTTGCCTAGCCCCCCCCTCTTATGCCCGGATCTCCGGGGCGGAGCGGGCTATGCAAATACTGCGTACCAATTTCATTGGCCTTTTCTCAAAGCTGTCAGAGGTGTTCGGGCTCTCAAGAGCGACCCCTAGTCGTCACTTCGACACAACGTCGAACGTGAACGACAGACGGGGAACTGTAGCAACAAAGATGGAAGCATAATTCATGTATTTAAAAATTGTATTTCCATCTCTGTTGCTTCAGTTTTGGAAGTGTCTAAATTGACTGTACCCATATGCACAAGTCATTGGTATTTGGTCTGAGTTTTTGGCTTTCAAAGCATTACTCCACCCCAAAATGGGTATTCACTTATCCCCATGTCGTTCCAAACCCGTTAAAGCTTTGTTGGTCTTCGGAAGACAATTTAAGATATTTTGGATGAAAACCAGGAGTTTTGTGGCTGTCCCATTGACTGCCAAGTAAATAACACTGTCAAGCCCTAGAAAAGTATGAAAGACATCATCAAAATAGTCCATCTGCCATCAGTGGTTTAACCATAATTTTACAAAGCTACGAGAATACTTTTTGTGTGCAAAGAGAACAAAAATAACAACTTTATTCAACAATTCATCTCCTCCGCGTCACCATAGCACCATTTTAGAGAGTATCCCCTGGATGCTGTTCTCTGTCAGCTGTGTCATGCGGATACACTCTTTTCATTCAATTCAATTCAAAGTGTAAATAAATATAGAAAACGTATCTGCGTGCTGCAGCTGACAGAGAACTGCGTACACTGTTTGCGTCTGGTGAATACTCTACAAAATGGTGCTACAGATGAACTGTTGAATAAAGTCATTATTTTTGTTTTCTTTGCACACAAAAAGTATTCTTGTAGCTTCGTAAAATTATGGTTGAACCACTGATGGCAGATGGACTATTTTGACAACATCTTTCATACTTTTCTAGGCCTTGACAGTTTAATTTACTTGGCAGTCAATGGGACCGACGAATGAAGCTTTTACAGGTTTGGAGTGACATGGGGGTAAGTGATTTAATGACAAAATTTTCATTTTGGGGTGGAGTAACCCTTTAAAGTCACACTAGAGGTGTTCAGCTGGGATTAGGACTTGGCTTTTGCTATAGAATTAGAAGGACACAATTCCTTAGAATATCATTATATGCTTAAACATTAAGATTATTACTCTAGGAAATTACTAAAGTAGTCAAACCTGTTCATTAGAAGGGGGTGTCCTAATACTTTTGCCAATATAGTGTATGTTTTGCTGTTTGTGTTCTTTAAATGATGGTGTAATTAGTATTAAATAATTAGTTCAGTTTCAGAATAGCAATTTCCTGATAATTTACTCACCCCCATGTCATATCCAAGATGTTCATGTCTTTCTTTCTTCAGCCAAAAAGAAATGAAAGTTTTTGAGGAAAACCAAGATTTTTCTCCATATAGTGGACTTCAATGGGGATCAACAGGTTTAAGGTCCAAATTGCAGTTTAAATGCAGCTTCAAAGGGCTCCGGTTTGACTTCACACACTGTGTAATCACGTTGGAAAGGTAATGTGTAACATGGGAAGAAGTACCGACTCAGTATCACCATAGAGAGTGCCTTCCAGCCCTCACAATATTCAAAAATGTTGGTCTTAATTTCCCATTCACTTTATGTAATGTCATAAATAGTAGACATTCAAGTACTACACAAACATATTAGCTGAGCTCCCACACATTTTTGTTAGATAATTATGGGCCATTATTCGAAGCATAAACCATAAGATATGTCCAACCTGTTATGGACATATATATTACTGTTAAATGTGTTTTCATTGCAATATTAAGAAGCAAATGATATTTTCTGAATGGTATTATGTCCCTTTCCTAAACAGGGTTATTTGTTTGCTTTCAAATTATAATCCATAAAAGATTTTTGTATATTTTATGTAAACTATGTGTTTTAAAGAAACTCTTTGCATGTTATTGCCCCCACACCTAGCTATTGAACACACTGGATTATATAGATGTGTTGAATTATTATTGAAAAATATCAAGATGAAAGGGTGGACCAGCACATGATGGGGTGGAAACATAAAGCAGAACACACAATGCATGGCATGAAAAAGCATGACAATGATACATTTATTCTACTTTCAAATAATAGAATTACATTCTCAATTACGTTGATGTCCCACCCATTCATTTTAGTTTTTAGCAATATTAACTACAAATGAATGCCATGGACATTTTGGAACAACAACAGGATGGACTTTTTGAGCTACAGTTTGCATATTAGCCTACAACAAACTGTGACTAGCTAAATAGTTAGTCTGGTTGTTGAAGAGAATTTGGTCTATTTAAAGGTACATATTTTGAAAATACTGTATTCTAATAATTTCCAGTATATTTTATGGTGACAGGGTGGACATGTTAAGCTTAGGAAAATGAAGTAAGCAAACTCGTATGAAGAAAATTTGTCAGTTGAAAAGTCACCAACTTGCTCAACTCAGGCATTGAAATTCCCACCACTGAAGAGACAAAAAAAAAAATCTGTTGTCCGGATTTCACTAAAGGGGATGGCCTTTTCTTAAAGAGGCAGATTCCCCAATACGACAGGGTGGACAACCATTCAATGGACATGAATATCGTTTTTATTACCAAATGGTCAATACACTCAAATCTGTGTAATCTCTTATTTAACAAAATATTAATAGGAGAACTAAATTTTTACATTTTACGATTTGACTCTATTATTTGACTATATATATGGGCAGTGATTGGGACATAGCAAAATAACACGCATCCTCCTACACAAAACTTGAAAAAAATCTAGAAAATGGATCTAAAGAGCCAAGTAATGCTTTTGTTACACATATAAAAACTTAGCCTAATATTTTTATGTTAAGTTATTATGGCAAATCAGTTATTTATGTACAGGACACCAAAAGGGACCCTACAGTGATATTGACCCTTCAAAGCAGTACACACGCCCTTTACAAAAAAAAACGTCTCAGGTTACGTATGTAACCATGGTTCCCTGAGAGGGAACGAGACACTGCGTCCTCTAGGGGGCGCTAGGGGAACGATATACCCACGCTGCCATGCTGAGGGGAGTGCATGCTAAGTAAGGCGAGCACTAAGTACCAATTCCCCAGACGTTTAGTGACGGCTGTCAGTGACATTATCCCCTTCGGCCAAAGGCCTGAGCTGTTACCCAACTTACCTGTAAAGGGTCAGGGGAGGACCCAGGGTAAAGCTCAGCCTTGGAATCAAGAAGACTCCTTCAAGGGGATACGGCAAGTGCCCAGGAGTCTAGGTTTGCCCGTCATGCAGGAGCTATTACTGGTTCTGTAAGGGACTGTTCCCTCAGGAACCGATCTACAGAGCACGTAGCAGCATCCTGTCCAAGGAAACATAGGTGGATTAGTTCTAGGAGTGTCTCAACAGGTCCCAGGTAGCAACTGCCCAATAGGTATCAAAGAGGATACATAATCGGAGCGGGGCCCAAGGTGACCGGGGCACAACCGACTCTAAACATGGGAACGAAGAGAGCGCGTAACCCATACCATACAGGATTTAAGAAAAGTGCCCAAAGACTTGCGTGTGCACTTACCACTATGTGGATTTTAGAAAAGTGCCCATAGACCTGCGTGGGCACTTACCACTCATGTGGATTTTAGAAAGTGCCCAAAGATGAACGTGAGCACTTACCATAACATGGGTTTCAAAAGTGGTGTGCCAGAGAGGTCACACGCAATAAGGCTCCTGCTCAGTGATAACAGGCAACCCGCGAGCTGCCAGTCACCACAAAGCAAAGGAGCTAATACTAGGGCAGAGAAAGAGGAGATGGTTAGGAACAGGTTCCTAACTCCTGAGAGACAGGGGGAACACCTGAACCGTCAAGGATGGCTCTAGAGAAACCTCTCCGCAGAGAGGGGCGTGAAGCCATGCCCTACCAAAGAGGCCTGAAACGGATCAAACATCCTACTTGATGTGACTGCATAAAGGCAGCTCCTCCTGCCCTCAGGCTGTAGGGGATAAGATCCAAGGGACATTAGCTACAACCCAAACAAATGTGGATTATGCTTTCTGTCTCGACAGAAGCATGGGCCCTGACTAGACCAGGCCGAATACTGCAAGCAGAAACCTGGGAAGATATTGCTCCTCGGAGTAAATACTTCAGAAGGGGTATCCGCAGAAAAACCCCCCTCACAGTCAGACCCACTCCGCAAAGGGGGGATAGCTAGAACGGGAAGCCCCTCAGGGCAGGCCTAGTGATGAGCCTCTAAAGCAGGGAGATATCAGGGAGGCATTCTGTGAAGAAAATATACAGAGCGCTTACCTGGAGGAAGGACTACAAGCCCTAAGATACCATACTGCAGGGGGGGACCTGAAGGTCAGAAGGTCCATGGGGAGTATGGCCAGCAAGAGCGGATCCAAGTAGACGAGCACAGCGAAACCTTAGTCAATAGACCAGAGGGGGGGGGCACTCGTAGAGGACCTATTCTGAAAGAAACAGTATAGGATTAGCACTTGGATATATACAAAAAGAGATATACTCATCCAAGAGAGGCTGTAGTCATGTATCGGGGCGCTAGCAACCATGGAGGCATCTCCCGAGGTTAGTTGCAGCCGCCGGCGAAGTTCTATCCCTGAAACATAAGAAAAACACGACAACAGCCATACATATAGAACATACACATAGGTGATTCTTACGCACAACTTCAGTTAGAAGTCTAATTTCAGACCATCAGTAAAGGTAGCCTCTAAACTATAGAAGCCATCAAAACATCATAGGTCCGATGAAGCGCGCAAGAAACCCTCACCTAACCTCAGTTAAGTGGTGTCATGTAAAAGAGGGAAGGTAAGGGCAGATGTTAAAAACCCCTCTGAGGGAAGGGAGTAGATGTTTTTAAGATTTACTCTGATCCAGACGAGAACGTTGCCTCGTCTGAATCACTTCCCTCAGATCTGGTCTACCTCCCCTCGACCCGCGCCCTTTCCTAGACCCACTCGTGGGTGGAGGAGGAGCGCGGGTTGCGACACTAGTCTTCTGTGCCCGTCTTTGTTCCTCAGAACGAGATGGGCCAGAACCATGCTGTTCGGGCTCAGATCTGGACCTTCGAGGAATGAAGGTTTTAAAAGCCGCTGAGCGCGTCTTTGCCTCCCTAAACTTCTCGACCACCGTCTCAACGGAGGCACCGAAAAGCTCTGAAGGCAAACCGGCGCATCAAGAAGAAAGCCCCTTTCTTTCTTCCCAATGTCAGCCAGGTTTACCCACAGATGTCTCTCCGTGACCACCATGGCCCCCATAGATCTACCCATGGAGGTGGCAGCCTGCCTGGTGGCACGGAGAGCCAGATCTGTGGTGCGACGCAACTCAGCAACCTCATCAGGGGACAGACCCTGACCTTTGTCCAGATCCTTCAGCAGGTCAGCCTGATAAGCTTGAAGCACAGCCATGGTGTGCAACGCGCCCACAGCCTGGCCTGCTGCTGCATATGCCTTGCCATTCAATCGAGATGTCATTTGAAGGGGGATTGATGGCAAGGAGGGAGTCTTGAGAGAAGATGTCTCACCTGTAGAGAGATAGCTAGCTAGCGTCTCTTCTACAGGGGGCATCTTCTCATAGCCATGGTCAGACATCCCCTCGATATTCGCATAATTAGCATGTTGGAAATTATGGATACGAGAAGAAAATGGCTTTTTCCAAACCTTCTCGATCTCCGAATGGAGATCAGGAAGAAATGGAAGACTCACTAGGGCTGGGGGTTTGTGGTCTGAAAGGTAGCGTTCGTCGAGACGTCCCCATGGCGCCACCTTTCTAGCCCGCTTCCACGGTAAGTCAAGCCTTACCGTGGCGCGGTCCATAACCTCCAACAGCTCCTCATATGCAGGGCAGGAGGTTTGAGAAGGCTCAGCCTCAGCTTCTTCGCCCTCAGACATCTCCTGCTCTTCTTGGGTGGACCCCAAAAGAGCACTAGCTCCTGGATCAGATGACGTCAAGGAAACTACGTCATCCTCCAGGAGCTCACTCTCATCTCTGACGGATGAGCGCGAAAGGGAAAGCCCCTTTTTTAACTCATCAGCCAGATCCGCCTGTGATCCCCACGAACTCATTTTCCTCCGAGCCTCAGCAGCAGAGGGTCCTGAGTCGCGGGAAACAGACGGCTGCTGCTCTTTCCTCGAAAAGAGAGCCAGACGAGAGCGGAGCTTTTTCATCGGAAAACGCTCACAATGCACGCAAACCGCCCCCTCGAGGACGTCGCGCGCGTGCTCTTCACCCAAACAGAAGACGCAAAGATCGTGTGTGTCATCAGGTGTCAAATAACGTGGACACGGATGCACGCACCTCTTAAACGCCTGACTAGTGCTCGCCATGCTTATTACAGGAAAGAAACAAAATCAGTCTTACCAGAAAATGCACGCTTAGACAAACAGTCGCTGAAGACGAAGAAGAGAATGTTGTGTTCTACCGGCGTCCTTTTATACTATAGCCGCTCCGGTAGTGACGCACCGGCCGCGACGAGTCGCGCCGCGAGTGACGTCATAGGCTGTCGCCGGCCACTGCTTGTAGTTTTTGTATGTATGCTTCAGACACGAGTCACGCTGACGGCGTTCCCCTAGCGCCCCCTAGAGGACGCAGTTCGATGTTCCCTCGAGAGGGAAACGGTAAAACAATGATGTTGGACTATTTAGAAGTTGGATGAGTTTTTCGCCCCACTATACCTTTTTGAACCAAAGCACATAGATAAAGAACGAACAATGGAAGTTCAATTGCAAAGATGCACATCGCAGAACTAGTGAGCATTTGTGGTTAAAAAGTATATACATTTGTACTTTTTTTTTATTATTTTTTATTTTTTTAATGACCAATCGTTTCTCTAGATACGGCCCTTATTTCTCAGCTGGGATCATGTAGAGCCCTTAGAAGCTGCATTGAAACTGCAATTTGGACCTTCAACCCATTGATCCCCATTGAAGTCCACTATATGGAGAAAAATGGAATGGCTGGAATGGCTTTTTAAATCCAGCTATGGGAAAAATGAATTAAAAAAAATATTTAACTGAAAAAGTGGACGGCGCTTAATGCACACTGCTTGAAACCTCATGATAAACGATGCTCTTGTGCTCTCTCAACAATTAAACTCTTGCATCTAATACTTTCTTGCGTTCTTGAAGGCTCGAGAGCTAATGACGGAGAACCTGACCACCTGGCAGGACAAATGCGGTGACGCTTCCAATGTCCCCGAGAGCGTGATGTCCATGATCGAAGGTCTTCGCACTCCAGTGTCCAACACTCCACAGGCATCTCCAGCCCTCCAGCGCCTCAACAGGGTGAGGAGGACACCAACTCGATGCTTGCACTTGAGTCCAAAAAGCCTTATTGTTGTGTTTGTGAAATTCTTACCTGTGTTTTTCTGTACTTGTTCAGCTGAACTCCGATGCAATGATTCCTGCACCTCCAGCACCGCCTCATACGAGTCCCCTGGCCAACATGTTCAATCATGACAGCTCCAGGAGAGAGGAGAGAGAGCCTGGTATTACTTGAATATCTCGTAATTTAACACAAGCAATCTAAAAGTCCAAATTTAACCACTCCATACCTTATTTATGATCTTATTGTTCATGACACCACCTTTGTAACTAACTTTATTTATGTATATATATATATATATATATATATATATATATATATATATATATACATACATTTATTTTTATTTTTTTTTTTATTTTTTTTGGTTAGTGTTGGGTGTAGCTAGTTATTAGTTACTGTCATTTAATTACTTTTCCCTTGAAAAAGAAAAGTAAGGGATTACTCTTATTTTTTTATTCTGTAATTTAATTACAGATACTTTTTATGTAATTGAGTTTAATACTTTGTGTATACTGTAGAACATTTATATGCAATAAAATAGTGGATTTAACATTAACATTTAAAGTCTGACCTTAAAATGCATGCTTTTTATGCACTTTATGTACTCTTCTCACTTTAAATACTTTAGTGTCCAATTCTCATTATTAACTAGTTGGTTATTAAGCATGAATGTTTCTGGAAAATTGTTTATTATTACTTATATGCATATATTAATGTCTTATTCTGCAAGACCTTATGTTAAATTCTTAATCCTACCCAATTCTTAAAATGAACAACTATTTTACTAAGTATTAATAAGCTGTAATTAGGAGTATACTGAGGTAAAGTCATAGTTAATAGTTAGTTAATAGTGAGAACTGGAGCCTAATCTAAAGTGTGACCAGAATAACTCAACTTATAATAATAAGTTATTAGTTTTGTATTATTTATTTGAAGGAATTAAAAGAGCCATTTCATGTCTATCCTTGTATCATTAACTTGTCATGGTTGACATAGGATTTAGAACGTAATTAGTAATAAGTAATTAAATATTTTTGGAGAGAGTATGTTGTACAGTAATGTAATTACACTGTTGAAGACGTAATTAGTAACTAGTAATTAATTACTTTTTTAGAGTAACTTACCCAGCACTGGTTTAGTTACAGTTGTAGCCATTTTAGTTTAAGAAATTGTATGCAATTTTGTCATTTTAATATTGTTGTTATTATTTTTAAATATTTCTATTTAGCTTTTTTATTTTAAACTATTTTATTAGACAATATTAGAGTCTAATGCATCATTCTAAATTTCTTTAATATTTTTTTAATTTAATATTTATATATACTTTTGTTTAATCTTTAAAATTAATTTAATTATTTTTTATTATTTTTTAAGTTAACAATAGCACTGTTTTTTTTATACATTGATATGCTAAATGTTTTACAGTCAAGTCACTTCCTGTTTCTATGCATTTCTTTTTCTTGCAATTCTGACTTTTTTCCTCAATTTTTACATGAATTCGCAATTGGGAGTTATGAAGTCCAATTTTGAGGGGGGAAATAGACTGACATGTTCTTATAATTGCGAGTTTATATCTCGCATAACTTGCAATTGCGTGTTATAAGGTCAGAATTGCAAGTTCTTTGTGTGTCAGAATTGCAGCTTTATTTCTCAGAATTGCGACTTTGTCTCTCAGAATGAATTGCCGCTTTATTTCTTAGAATTGCAAATTTGTTTCTCAGAATTGCCACTTTGTCTCATTCTGAGAAATAAAATCACAGTGACTATTTCTCAGAATTGCCACTTTGTATTTCAGAATTTCAACTTTGTCTCATTCTGAGAAATAAAATCACAATGACTATTTCTCAGAATTGCAACTTTTTGGTCTCTCAGAATTGTGGCTTTGTGTCTCAGAATTGTGACTTTGTCTCTCACAATAGCAACTTTCTCTCTCACAATTGCAACTTTCTCTCTCAAAATTGCAACTTTTCTCTCTCAAAATTGTGACTTTGTCTCTCACAATTGCAACTTTCTTTCAAAATTGCAACTTTCTCAAAATTGTGGCTTTGTGTCTCAGAATGGCAACTTTGTCTCTCAGAATTGCAATTTTGTCTCTCAGAATTGCAACTTTCTTTCAGAATTGCAACTTTTCTCTCTCAAAATTGTGACTTTGTGTCTCAGAATGGCAACTTTGTCTCTCAAAATTGCAATTTTGTCTCTCAGAATTGTAACTTTCTCTCAGAATGGCAACTTTGTCTCTCAGAATTGCAATTTTGTCTCTCAGAATTGCAATTTTGTCTCTCAGAATTGCAACTTTCTCTCTCACAATTGCAATTTTTCTCTCTTAAAATTGTGACTTTGTGTCTCAGAATGGCAACTTTGTCTCTCAAAATTGCAATTTTGTCTCTCAGAATTGCAACTTTCTTTCAGAATTGCAACTTTCTCTCTCACAATTGCAATTTTGTCTCTCAGAATTGTAACTTTCTCTCAGAATGGCAACTTTGTCTCTCAAAATTGCAATTTTGTCTCTCAGAATTGCAACTTTCTCTCAGAATGGCAACTTTGTCTCTCAAAATTGCAATTTTGTCTCTCAGAATTGCAACTTTCTTTCAGAATTGCAACTTTCTCTCTCACAATTGCAACTTTTCTCTCTCACAATTGTGACTTTGTCTCTCACAATTGCAACTTTCTTTCAAAATTGCAACTTTCTCTCTCAAAATTGTGACTTTGTGTCTCAGAATGGCAACTTTGTCTCTCAGAATTGCAACTTTCTCTCAGAATGGCAACTTTGTCTCTCAAAATTGCAATTTTGTCTCTCAGAATTGTAACTTTCTCTCAGAATGGCAACTTTGTCTCTCAGAATTGCAATTTTGTCTCTCAGAATTGCAACTTTCTCTCAGAATGGCAACTTTGTCTCTCAAAATTGCAATTTTGTCTCTCAGAATTGCAACTTTCTTTCAGAATTGCAACTTTCTCTCTCACAATTGCAACTTTTCTCTCTCAAAATTGTGACTTTGTCTCTCACAATTGCAACTTTCTTTCAAAATTGCAACTTTCTCAAAATTGTGGCTTTGTGTCTCAGAATGGCAACTTTGTCTCTCAGAATTGCAATTTTGTCTCTCAGAATTGCAACTTTCTCTCAGAATGGCAACTTTGTCTCTCAGAATGGCAACTTTGTCTCTCAGAATTGCAATTTTGTCTCTCAGAATTGCAATTTTGTCTCTCAGAATTGCAACTTTCTTTCAGAATTGCAACTTTCTCTCTCACAATTGCAATTTTTCTCTCTTAAAATTGTGACTTTGTGTCTCAGAATGGCAACTTTGTCTCTCAAAATTGCAATTTTGTCTCTCAGAATTGCAACTTTCTTTCAGAATTGCAACTTTCTCTCTCACAATTGTAATTTTGTCTCTCAGAATTGTAACTTTCTCTCAGAATGGCAACTTTGTCTCTCAAAATTGCAATTTTGTCTCTCAGAATTGCAACTTTCTCTCAGAATGGCAACATTGTCTCTCAAAATTGCAATTTTGTCTCTCAGAATTGCAACTTTCTTTCAGAATTGCAACTTTCTCTCTCACAATTGCAACTTTTCTCTCTCACAATTGTGACTTTGTCTCTCACAATTGCAACTTTCTTTCAAAATTGCAACTTTCTCTCTCAAAATTGTGACTTTGTGTCTCAGAATGGCAACTTTGTCTCTCAAAATTGCAATTTTGTCTCTCAGAATTGCAATTTTGTCTCAGAATTGCAACTTTCTCTCAGAATGGCAACTTTGTCTCTCAGAATTGCAACTTTGTCTCTCAGAATTGCAATTTTGTCTCTCAGAATTGCAACTTTCTTTCAGAATTGCAACTTTCTCTCTCACAATTGCAATTTTTCTCTCTTAAAATTGTGACTTTGTGTCTCAGAATGGCAACTTTGTCTCTCAAAATTGCAATTTTGTCTCTCAGAATTGCAACTTTCTTTCAGAATTGCAACTTTCTCTCTCACAATTGCAATTTTGTCTCTCAGAATTGTAACTTTCTCTCAGAATGGCAACTTTGTCTCTCAAAATTGCAATTTTGTCTCTCAGAATTGCAACTTTCTCTCAGAATGGCAACTTTGTCTCTCAAAATTGCAATTTTGTCTCTCAGAATTGCAACTTTCTTTCAGAATTGCAACTTTCTCACAATTGCAACTTTTCTCTCTCACAATTGTGACTTTGTCTCTCACAATTGCAACTTTCTTTCAAAATTGCAACTTTCTCTCTCAAAATTGTGACTTTGTGTCTCAGAATGGCAACTTTGTCTCTCAAAATTGCAATTTTGTCTCTCAGAATTGCAATTTTGTCTCTCAGAATTGCAACTTTCTTTCAGAATTGCAACTTTCTCTCTCACAATTGCAACTTTTCTCTCTCACAATTGTGACTTTGTCTCTCACAATTGCAACTTTCTTTCAGAATTGCAACTTTCTCTCTCACAATTGCAACTTTTCTCTCTCACAATTGCGACTTTCTTTCAAAATTGCAACTTTCTCTCTCAAAATTGTGACTTTGTGTCTCAGAATGGCAACTTTGTCTCTCAGAATTGCAACTTTCTCTCAGAATGGCAACTTTGTCTCTCAAAATTGCAATTTTGTCTCTCAGAATTGTAACTTTCTCTCAGAATGGCAACTTTGTCTCTCAAAATTGCAATTTTGTCTCTCAGAATTGCAACTTTCTCTCAGAATGGCAACTTTGTCTCTCAAAATTGCAATTTTGTCTCTCAGAATTGCAACTTTCTTTCAGAATTGCAACTTTCTCTCTCACAATTGCAACTTTTCTCTCTCACAATTGTGACTTTGTCTCTCACAATTGCAACTTTCTTTCAAAATTGCAACTTTCTCTCTCAAAATTGTGACTTTGTGTCTCAGAATGGCAACTTTGTCTCTCAAAATTGCAATTTTGTCTCTCAGAATTGCAATTTTGTCTCTCAGAATTGCAACTTTCTTTCAGAATTGCAACTTTCTCTCTCACAATTGCAACTTTTCTCTCTCAGAAATGTGACTTTGTCTCTCACAATTGCAACTTTCTTTCAAAATTGCAACTTTCTCTCTCAAAATTGTGACTTTGTGTCTCAGAATGGCAACTTTGTCTCTCAAAATTGCAATTTTGTCTCTCAGAATTGTAACTTTCTCTCAGAATGGCAACTTTGTCTCTCACAATTGCAATTTTGTCTCTCAGAATTGCAACTTTCTTTCAGAATTGCAACTTTCTCTCTCACAATTGCAACTTTTCTCTCTCACAATTGTGACTTTGTCTCTCACAATTGCAACTTTCTTTCAAAATTGCAACTTTCTCTCTCAAAATTGTGACTTTGTGTCTCAGAATGGCAACTTTGTCTCTCAAAATTGCAATTTTGTCTCTCAGAATTGCAACTTTCTCTCAGAATGGCAACTTTGTCTCTCAGAATTGCAATTTTGTCTCTCAGAATTGCAACTTTCTCTCAGAATGGCAACTTTGTCTCTCAAAATTGCAATTTTGTCTCTCAGAATTGCAACTTTCTTTCAGAATTGCAACTTTCTCTCTCACAATTGCAACTTTTCTCTCTCAGAATTGTGACTTTGTCTCTCACAATTGCAACTTTCTTTCAAAATTGCAACTTTCTCTCTCAAAATTGTGACTTTGTGTCTCAGAATGGCAACTTTGTCTCTCAAAATTGCAATTTTGTCTCTCAGAATTGTGGCTTTGTGTCTCAGAATTGTGACTTTGTCTCTCACAATTGCAACTTTCTCTCACAATTGCAACTTTTCTCTCTCAAAATTGTGACTTTGTGTCTCAGAATAGCAACTTTGTCTCTCAAAATTGCAATTTTGTCTCTCAGAATTGCAACTTTCTCTCAGAATGGCAACTTTGTCTCTCAAAATTGCAATTTTGTCTCTCAGAATTGCAACTTTCTTTCAGAATTGCAGCTTTCTCTCTCAGAATTGTGACTGTCTCTCAGAATTGCAACTTTGTCTCAGAATTGCCACCTTGTTTGTCTCTCAGAATTGCCACTTTGTCTCTCAGAATTATAAGAGAAAAAGTCACAATTACCTTCATTTTTGTATTCATTGGTGGAAACAGGCTTCCATATGTTTCACAGAATTGACTTTGTCTCAGAATTGCGACTTTGTCTCTCAGAATTGCATCTTCATCTCAGAATTGCAACTTTGTCTCTCAGAATTGTAAGAGAAAAAGTCACAATTACATTTTTTATTTTTTTTATTCAGTGGTGGAAACAGGCTTCCATATGTTTCACGTTGAAATATGTACCAAAAAAAAAGAACAAAAATAAAATTCAGACAACTATTGTTCAATATGTCAAATTTGCAACTTCCATAATCATTTGTATCATAAAAAATTAAGCTTTCAGGACCTTGAGAGACATGTTGTTTGTCTTTTCCCTTCCAGAATACAACAACGAGGACAACGGATTGTCTAGGTCTGTGTCGATGGCCACTGGCCTCAATCACATAGACAAACGACCCAAAGTGCGCACCATTTTCCCCCACAAGTCCGGGAACAACAACACGCTGCTGAGCTTTGAAGAAGGAGACATTATCACACTGCTGATTCCTGACGAGAGAGACGGTTGGATGTACGGAGAGCTGCAGAAAAACAGACAGTGAGTGGAGCTTGTCAGCATGTCTTGTTTATATGAGCCTTTCATGGGTTTGCAGTTGATAATGACAATAATTTGG
Organism: Cirrhinus molitorella; assembly: GCA_033026305.1. NCBI lineage: Eukaryota > Metazoa > Chordata > Actinopteri > Cypriniformes > Cyprinidae > Cirrhinus > Cirrhinus molitorella. Next base: position 19,517,760 of record CM065117.1, on the reverse strand, counting down.
CTTTACAACCAAAACTTGATAGTTGTTGAAAGCCAAAATTGTAATTAAAAACACAATGTTATTGATAACCCAGCACTACAATCTATGTACTTTTAAGAAGTGAACATCAGCCAGTCAGTCCATTTCAGATGTAGCGAAGTCGCTCAGGAGGTGGAGAGATGTTATGTGTGCACAGCTGCTGGTGCCAGTCTGCAAACCAGCTGTGATGAAGAAAACCCAGTTGACTGCAGTGTCAGTCAAAGCCATGTGAAGCCCTGTTTCAAGAGAGCAGACGGGGCCGCAGCTTATCTGAGATGCAGAACACAATCCCCCTAAGGACCTGAGGACTTTTAGCAGGTGGAGGAGACGTAATCAGAATAACACAGTTATGGCAGAGAAAACGATCTGAAAATGCCAGCGCTCCTGCCAAAAACTGATGTTGTCGGTTTGAGAGAATGCTACCAGATGGCTAAACAGACAGGGTGTGCTCTGATTGCATTCAGAGCCATCAGTAACTTCGCCACAGAAGTCAAGTCAGAAGTTGGAATAGAGCTGTAAGGATGAAGACAAGTAGTAAAATTACAATTCAAACTGGGAATCTTTGCTTATTATTGCAAATGAGTTTGTCTTTAAAGGAATAATCAACCTGTTTTCTCACCATGTGCATTTTTGGGTCTGTAGTGTGACTCAGTTAGTTGTTTATGTGTGTTGGTGGTGTTCTGCTTCAAAAACAACATCAAACTTGTCTTGAACCCTATAGGGAACGATACATGAAGTCAGACTTGTCACCTAGCAACCCGTTAATACGTGCCAAATTACACACAAGCGCCATTTGCTGCACGAGGCATTTTAAAACTCTACGCTGACCTGCTCAGACAGACTGAGTGCTTCTATTAAAAGAAAACTTCAGACTGATTGACGGTGGTTATTAATAATACATTTGCGAGGTCAATTAAAATGTCCTCTCGTGTTCTTGAATGCCAAGCGGGAAATGGGCTTAAAATCACTGGTGAAACTTTTCAGCCCCTGTCTACAGATCACTGTCACTGCTCCTCTGCTCTGTTGATTTAAAGTGCGCTGTTACGCACACCCGAGCACAGATAGACAAATATTAACATTTCTTCACGTGAGGGGCAGAAGTGGAGGATTTTGGCCTGAGGTTTGCAGAGTCTACATTGCAAGCAATATGAAAAGTTTGCTTTGCTGTCTGTGAAGGGAATGATTTCAACATGGTCATCATTTAGGAGGATACTAGAATGTAAATATATAACCTCAAAGCTAACAGATGTGGACTAAAAGCCACAAAACTCCGTTTTTGATTTTATGGAGTCTTCAAAGCCTCACCGCTACAGCTAGTGACGCATTGCTTTTGTAGTAAATTCACCACCTTCAACCATAAATTTTACAGCAGTTACTGACAGACTTGAATCTTGTCAAATCTGAAGGTTATTGAAAGGTAGTGTTTAGTGTCTCATATATGACTACAAAATCTTTTGGATGGAGCCTAAAACCAATGTTGGGGCTAACGCAAGTTACATAATAAGATTACTTTTTCAAGTAACTAGTAAAGAAATGCATTACTTTTTAATTTACGAGAAAATATCAGTTACTTTTTCAAATAAGTAATGTCAGTTACATTGTTTTCCTAATTATTGAGCTTTCCATTGATGCATGGTTTGTTATGATAGGACCAATATTTGGCTGAGATACGACTATTTGAAAATCTGGAATCTGAGAGTGCAAAAAAATTAAAATATTGAGAAAATCGCCTTTAAAGTTGACTAAATGAAGTTCTTAGCAATGCGTATTGCATATAGCCTAATGATTTTGGCATAAAAGAAAAATCAATAATTTTGACCCATACAATGTATTTTTAGCTATTGCTACAAACATACCCTAGCGACTTATGACTGGTTTTGTGGTCCAGGGTCACATTTGTGGTTCCTTTTTTTTTTTTATTGCTGAAGTGTTGAACTTTCTTCTCCTGTGTTTTACTGTAAGATGTGAATTTACTTTTTATTCAGCCTGCGGTTTATTAGTCAGTCTGCCAAAAATAGTACTTTTTAGTTTAAAAACAAACTGGGTGCTGCCCAGATTTTAAAAATAATGCAAGAGTAACATAACGCATTACTTTTCATAAAAAGTAACTTAGTAATGTAATTAGTTACTTTTTTAGGGAGTAATGCAATATTGTAATTCATTACTTTTAACAATAACTTCCCCAGCACTGCCTAAATATACTAGTTATACAGATTTTTAGACATTCCACTGAATAGTTTTTTTTTCTTCCTCAAAATGAAGGTTGCTTATGGTTCTTTGCTGCATGGGGTTCAAGTATTGGCTCTATGGTACTTTGAGGGAAAACAAGTTTTTTAAAGGTTACATTTATATGATTTTTAGACCAATTTGGTTTCTAGGTTCTTTGAAGAATCAGGCCAGATGATTTTATGCCGAAATAGAAAATGCAAAGTTCTTATTATAACTTAAAAAGCTGTAAAAGCTGATGACATGCTATAAAACCATGTTATTGGTTTGAAGAAAAACCTAGAAGCATTAACCCTGTAAAGCCTACTGTATCATACTTAAAATGAATGCAACTTTCTAAGGCCTCTAATTTAAAAACTTGCATATTTTTAAGAAAGTTATATTAAAATGTATCAAATATGATCTGTCAGGCTAGGAGTGGGTGATATGACCAAAATCGTATCACAATATGAGTATGTTTTTTCACATCAACAGTATACATTACAATATAGTTCTTTATGATATGAACATTTTTGATACCATAGAAATGTCATAGTTCTTGTCACCAGTGTCAATATTACAAAAAACCTAATATTAGCCTAAATATTACAACAAAAAGCGTACTAAAGACAAGAAAACAGTCAATTAAATAACATTAAACTATTTAGAAGCAATAGGACAAAAAAAAAAACTACAGTAGAACAAATAAATAAGAATAAAACCCTGCATTTTCTTCACTGTTTAAATTAAATGTACATTTCTTATTATTAGTTACAAAAGTGATTTAGTCAAGAGCAGTGAGAGATTTTCTGTCTTTTGTTGTTTGATTAACATGAATGACAGACAGCAGGAATATTAGACTGCTGTCACTTTAAGAGCTGCCCGGCTCTAATATACTGTTACACGTGTTACTTTCTCAGTTGTTTGCTTGTAAGACCTAAATTACTGTGATTACGGGGATATATGCAAAGACGGGTATTTTGACACACACAGATGTGTGTAATGAACTATTTAAGGCCTATAAAGTGGAAAAAATAACTCGATACTCCCATGCCGTATGAGTGCCACCTTCACATGTGTGCGCCTCTCTGACAGTGTTCAGAAACAGTCTCTCTGACAGCACCAAATGAGTTCTCTTTCACTGCTGATTGCATTTAAACAGCTTCAAATCCTCTGTGTATAAGGCAAGGTTCATAGAGAAATGTTTGATTCAGTCAGTGTGGAAGAACTTGACTGGTCTGCATTAAGCCAAGTCCTAATCCCAGCTGAACACCTTTAAATTAGACTTTAAATGCAGACCTTGAGCCAAAAACTCATCACCAAACACCAGTGACTTGTACATACACTATATGGACCAAAGTATTGGGACACCCCCGTCTTTAGAACAGAAAAAGGCACTTCTAAAGCTGTAGCAGCAAAGATGGAAGCATAATTCATGTATTAAAAATTGTATTTCCAACTCTGTTGCTTCAGTTTTGGAAGTGTCTAAAATGACCGGACCCATATGCACAAGTCATTGGTGTTTGGTCTGAGTTTTTTGAGTCAAGGTCTGCATTTAAAGTCACACCAGAGGTGTTCAGCTGGGATTAGAACATTTCTCTATGAAGCTTGCCTTACACACAGAGATTAGTACTCATGGAAATTACAAAAGTAGTAAAACCAGTTTATTAGAAGGGGGGTGTCCCAATGCTTTTGGCAATATATATGTATATATGTATTATGGGAACTATTTCTATCAGACATTATTTATACTAATACAACTACACTAATCTTTTGGCCATATAAATATCAACAATTACACCAGATTGCATATTTTTGCTCATTTTGGGCCTATGAATAAAAGTGTGTTTTTCCGCCTTTGTGTTTAAGCTCCATATTCTCCTATAAAATACTAAATGAACCATACAAGCCTCAAATATGATACATTGACAAACTTCTTAATATTTCATATGTCAGGCTTTCCAAGGTTATCATCATCCAGTCACTGCTGGTACACTTGATCAGAGAGTATTGTCACCATGTTCAGAGTCCACATAAATAAAGATGTTATTTGTCTTTCCCCATGCCTTTCAGGGGTGGAGGTGGTTGTAGAAACTGAAGCTCCCATCAATATTCAAATTCCATTGGATTATATAAGAACATAAAGTTCGGAGAAAAGCGGACACACCAAGACAAATGCTGCCATTGTGCTTGAAGTAATGACAGGCCGTCCTGTGTGCATTTGATGTCACCAGAGATGGCTCTCTGCTTGGATTTCCTTTCTGAGAACGCAATGCAACTCTCCATGTTCAGATTGCTTTTAAAATGCTTCTCTCAGTGTTTTATGTCTCACGGTTCCAGACTGTTCAGTAAACACTGAGAGGACATTATAACAGCCATTTATCCAAGCCCAGATAAAAGCTTCCGCTCTCTCTTTTTCTTTTTTTCTTTTTTTTTTTTTCATCTGACTAACTTGTGCTGTCTGTTTGTCTGTGTGTGTGTTTTTACAGGCGGGGCTGGTTTCCATCATCTTACTGTCGCGCATACACAGAGCCAGCGGTAAATAACAGGTAATCAGATACCGCACACACACTAACACAGTTCTTTGTTGTCCTGATTAGCTCTGATACTGATCGCTGCGCCTCTGAAGAGAAGGAAACACAAGCCCTATTTTAAGACTATTACATCCTTTATCTGAAAACCATTAGATTTTATTCTGTATTGCATGGATAAACAGAGAGCAGGAAATAAGCTTGACGGCGTGTCATGTAGCATTGCCAGAAGGAATTGTTTTCGAACAGGTTTCCCGAACGCACCCGAAAACTGCTATTGGTTGGACAAACAGTTAGTCCCGCCCCAAACGCACATTATTGGTTGAGTAAATGGTTATTGGTTGATTGAAAACAAGTTTTGATGAACATATGTGACCTAAAGGTAATCTAAAAGCTGATATAAATAAGCTTTCCATTGATGTATGGTTTGTTAGGATAAAACATTATTTGACTACAATCTGAGGGTGCAAAAAAGCCAATATATTGAGAAAATCGCCTTTAATGTTGTCCAAATGAAGTTCTTAGCAAAATTAAGTTTTGATATATTTACGGTGGGAAACTTACAAATATCTTCATGAAGCATGATCTTAATATCCTAATGATTTTTGACATAAAAGAAAAATCTATATTTTTGACCCATACAATGTATTGTTTGCTATTGCTACAAATACACCTGTGCTGCTTACATCTAGTTTTGTGGTCAAGGGCAGTGGAGAGTGAAACATTAGAAATAGACTTTACCCAGACTGACCCAGGCATGCTTTATACGACTTGTAATCCCTTGTGCTCTTTTCCACTGATGTTATTCAAAGTGTGAAGTCAGATCATGCACCTACCTGCTAATGTTTGCTTGAAGAGCACGAGACGTCAAATGAAATCCTATCCTCTTGGACCCTGAGGGGTTCCTGTAATGCCTGATCAAAAGACTTTTGTGTTGCAGCTAACAGTGAGGGCACCAAATACAGTTTGCTGATTATGCATGTTATCTAAGATGGTGTGCTAGTTCATTGATTAACTGTAGTTTCCAGGCTTGGGTAAGTCATGGAAATAAATGAAATGGACATTTCTAGACAATATAAATTCAATGCAATAAAAATAAATAAAAATCTGTACATAACTTTTACAGCTATAAGAAGTGTTTGGAAAAGTCTTAGAAAGGTTGTGGCTAAATCTAAGAAAGTGTGGGAACTCTATTGTTTACCATAAGCTAACTGAAAACATAAAGAGCAATGTATCATGTATCGGTTTGCAACTTTAGTTGTGTAATTTGATGCTGCAAAAACTTTCTATTCATTGAATTATTTAAACAAAAAAAAAAAAAAAAAAAATTGTCAGTTTCCAAAAAAATGTTTTTAACATTTTCAAATGTTTCTTGAGCAGCAAATCATCATATTTGAATGATTTCTGAAGGATCATGTGACACTGAAGACTAAAGTAATGATGCTGAAAATTCAGCTTTGCATCACAGTTGTTTTAAACTCTAAAAATATTTGGTTAAATTATAGTTTTTACTGTATTTTTAAGCATATAAATGCAGTCTTGGTGAGCATAAGAGACCCCACACTTTTATTTTGCTTTTATATTTGAGAAAAGGGGTCAATCTAATTTTTTTGGAATCGTTTGTGTTAAGTAGTTAAGCGGAATTATTACATGGCTTTCTTGAAATACTCGATTCTGATTGGTCAGTCACCACATTCCGAGGTTTGATATTCCCAGATAACAACCGGTAAAAACTAATAACACAGGCTCATCCGGGTAACTGCCTGCAGTCGGTGCTGTTCGCTTGCTGTGGACATTTTTTCTTCATGGAAAGTTTGCATTTTGTTTGGCTAATAAAATATTAAAACTCAATTCAATATTACGAATACAATTATTTTATTCATTATGTCACCCTGGTATCGCGGACTCCCTCTCTCGTTTCAAAAACGATGACTAACAAACTGGTAAGATTTTGAAATGTTTCCATCTTAAATCAATATCTTTTATTGCCATAATTATTTTCTGTAGTGAAATAAGTGCTATGACTGCACCATCTCCTTTAAATGTCCGCTTCCTTGCAACGGCTTTCTTCACTGAAGCTTTGCGTTCAAATATTTTAACTCAGATCTAGGTTTAATGTCTAATTATTCACTTTTGTGGCAAGAACCTCCTGGATGCACATTATCCCTTACTTAAACCATGTCCTGGGAATCACGATTGACAAGATTTCCTTTGATACCTACCTACGTTTTTGAACAGTAAGATGTTTAATGTTTTTTTAAAGAAGTGTGCTCACCAAGCCTGCATTTATTTGATCCAAAGATCAGGAAAAACTGTCAAATTTTTAAATATTTTTACTATTTAAAAAAAAAAAAAATTATTTTAATCTATAAGTCTATTTAAATGCATTTTAAAATGTAATTTGTTCCTGTGATTTTTAAAGCTGAATTCTTAGCATCATTACTCCAGTGTTCAGTGTTTGCTGCTCAAAAAAACATTTATTATTATTATTATTATGATGAAAACAGCTGAGTAGAATTTTTTGCAGGTTTCTTTGATGGATAGAAAGTTTAGAAGAACAGCATTTACCTGAAAAAGAAATCTTTTGCAACATACATGTCTTTATCATCACTTTTGATCAATTTAAAGCTTGCTAAATAAAAGTATTATACTGACTCCAAGCTTTTGTATTGTATTGTAGGGCTGTCAAACGATTAATCATGATTAATCGCATCCAAAATAAAAGTTTATATTTACATACTATATGTGTGTGTGTTTACTCTGTATATTTATTAAGTACATATAAATACACACATACATGTATATGTGTACTAAAATATTTATATGTATATATATTTACACCTGTATACAATTTAGATTATAAATAAATATAAATATTTTAGATATAAATCTAAAATATTTTTCCTTAATATATACATGCATGTGTGTGTATTTATATAAACATAATAAATATACACAGTACACAGACATATAGCATGCAAACATAAACTTTTATTTTGGATGCGATTAATCGCGATTAATCGTTTGACAACACTATTGTATAGTGTATAATGTTACAAAAGCTTTTTATTTCAGATAAATGCTGATCTTTTGGATTTTTCTATTCATCAAAGAATTCTGAAAAAAAAATACTCAACTGTTTTAAATATTGATAATAATAGTAATAAATGTTTCAGCAAATCAGCATATTAAAATGATTTCTGAAGGATCGTGTGACACTGAAGACTGGAGTAATGATTCTGAAAATTTAGGTTTGATCACAGGAATAAATTACATTTTAAAATATATTCAAATAGAAAGCAGTTATTTTAAATAGTAAAAATATTTCAACAATTATTTCTGTATTTTTGAGCAAAGAAATGCAGGCTTGGTAAGCAGAAGAGACTTCTTTGAAAAAAAACTTAAAAATCGTTGAATCTGGTAGTGTGCGTGTTATTTGTCAGAGTAGCTGGTTAGTAAACATTTTAAAATGCAGTGTAAATAAAGGTTTCATCTTCTGAAAGCTATTGTGATTATATGTTGCAGTATTGCTGGAAATCCTCCGATGCGCAGTAAGAGTGTGGCCAACCTCATGCAGAAGGACCCAGAGGAAGACATGATGGTTCTGCCTCCAGCAGACTACAACGATTCGCCCATCAGGAGAAACTCCACCAAGAGTCTATCGCAGAATTCCCCCTTTACATATGAAGCCCCGGTCAGTCTTCTTCATTTTCCTCCTCATCTACCACCTAAAAACAACCTGAATACTGCTTGCATTGCCTTCTCTTAAATATGGGTTCCTAAAGTCAGATTAGTGTCCTGGAGCCATTATTTGACTTATGATTGTCACCTCACAGATGATTTAAAATAGGTCAAAAATCCCATTTACATGCATTGAACTTTATCACAGTGGTGTAAAAGCCTCCCAGAATACAATAGCAAATGCTTAGCAACGTCTTGACTTTAAAGTTGGTAAGATTTCCATTGGCATGTTTATCAGAAAAAGTAAAAGTCTATTTGAGCTTTAAATGCTCAGGCATCGGTTAGGCTGTATTTATTGAATTTAGCTCAGTTCAGGAACAACAGAAGCTCATGTGACGTCCTCTCAGGTATAGGTGTGTATGTGTGTCAGTGTCAGAGTGTCTAGGCCGTGTCATGACGTGTATACAGTTGCAGTCCTCCTGTCTGAGTGGATCAGAGGATCAGGATCACTTTAAAGAGGATTGCCGGTGGAGCAGTGCTAAATCCAAACTGCTCTCTCAGAAGAGCGTCACCTCAATGACAGCAAAGAATAAACAAAAGCTAGCCTTTCAAGCCCACCACATCTCGCTGTTTATTTTAATGCCTAAAAGCTAAAAAAAATAAAATAAAAGTATTCACTTGATAAGACTTGATTACAAATTGTAATAGTGGGGAATGTAATTTACATATTTTTGCTTGAAATTCAACCCCCAGATGTATATATTATATAAGAATGTAGTACCATCTACTTGGTTATGTAATAGATGCATAGATCAATAATTAAAGTAAGAAATAAATTAATAAACGAAACAGGCTTTTTTAACTTAATAGCTGCAAACCAAAAAAATAAGATTATTCATAAGAAATCAATGATCAGTCTGACATACGAGCAAAAGCAGTTTCGCATTATGAAACACTTGTAGTGTTACTGCTTTAAAACCCAAGACTCAAAACTCAAAATGCCTGCTGTATGTAATATTTTTGACTGTACTGAAGCATAATTACTTAAATATATACTGTTAATATAACTTTTAATATATAGCCTATTCCACACTCAAGCACATGCATAAAGCTAAGTAATGACTACAAATGTGTTGGAAAAAAAATAGCAAGGAGATATTTTCATTTATTAAAAAAACTGTAATATAAACAACAGATTAGTCAACTAATGGCTTAAATGAATGGCTATTATATAGTCAGGGGAAGCCCTATAACAAAAATAAACATGCTCATATACATTTAGAAAACAGGTTCACATACTTGTTTCTCCAAAAAACAATGTTACAGCCAGTTATTCTACTTTAAAATGTGTGTTCAGTGTTGGAATGTCTGTTTTTGTTCTGGCCCACTGCCAGTTTAACCCTCTGGGGTCGACGGTCGCGCCGGCGCGACCAGCTCACTTTTTTTAAGATCAGTGCGAAAGATACTAAAATTGCTCTGTGGATATTAGTCACACAAATACGAGTTATACATCATTCAAAATGGTTAAGTGTATACTTTTTTTTGTGTACACTCAGAATAACAACTGAACTTTGTTCTTTTTTTAAATAAAGAAAAAAGACGGAGTGTTTTTTCTGTCTTCAGCGTCTCCGCGCACTGCGATTAGAAACGCTTCAATAAATGTATCTTTAACTCGGTGGAGGCTCAGCACACAGACAGTTAATATACATGGATAGAAAGCTTAATATCTCTACTTTTAAATAAAGCAAGTCTTGTCGAAAACAAATGTTCTGTTATAAAGTAATCCGTATTAAACCAACAACATGTTGAGTTTTGCGCTCAGTGTTCATTAACGATAATTAAGTTGACGCCTGCGCTTTTGATATGATAATTAGCCATGTGCGCCGCGCGGGAATGTTAACGCCCACATCACCGCAAACTAACTTTGAGAATTCATCGCGTTCATCTCAGCTACTGTTCGCTTATGGAAGAAGACACACTGAGAGGACTAAACACTGAATTCACCTCAGATGAAGAACAGAATGCGATGCGCGGCTGATCCACGTGACGCGATCGTTCTGATGAGCAAGTAATGTTTCTTATTTGCATTAGTTAACGTGCTATTCTCACATATACTTGAACACATAGCTGTGTTTTTCTAAAACTATAACTCCTGGCTAAAAGGTTTGAAATCGAGTGAAAAGGATAGGTGCAATTCATATAATAGGCTACTACACAATTCATTGTATCTAAATTCTTACGACGCAATGAAGGTTTCATGCTCTATAGGCTGTAATATAAAACAAAATATATAAGTAATAGGACTGTACTGTTTTTAGTGATCGCATACCTGCATCACATATGACTCTTCACTTGAATCTGAGGTAGTTGTATTAACATTATTTGTACGGAATACCAGGGGTAGTTCAGTTTTTGCGGTCGAGTAAATGCACAGATATAATAATTCACTGATGTAATTATATGTGCATCGCCATAATATTGAAGTATATGTACTTGTTTGACGTTACTAAATAATAATATAGATTCTCTAATTGTCATCTGAGTGCTGCTCACACTGCAAAAAAATCTCTATCTTAGATTTTTGTCTTGTTTCCATTCAAAATATTTAAAAATTCTTAAATCAAGAAGGATTTTCTAGACAAGTAAACAATGTCTTGTTTTCAGACACTAGAAAATTAAGTGAGTTTTTGCTTGAAACAAGCAAAATCATCTGCCAATGGGGTAAGCAAAATAATCTAGCCTTCTGTTTGAAATAAGATTATTTTGCTTACCCTATTGGCAGGTTATTTTGCTTGGTTTAAGCCAAACCTCACTTAATTTTGACTTATTTTTTCTGAAAACAAGACAATAATTTTTACTTGTCTAGAAAATCCTTCTTGATTTAAGAATTTTTAGATATTCTGGCTGGAAACAAGACAAAAAAATCTAAGCTAGAAAAGCAGTTTTTTTGCAGCGCACCCTTTTTTTAACAGATTTGCTAGTGAAAAGTGTTAATATATCTTCACATTTTTAGCACAGCAAGCAAGGCACAACACTTTTCCACATAGAGGAATTACAATAAAATAGATAAAAATCTTTGAGCATTCTCACATTCTTTCTTCACAGTGCTCCAACTTGATGGGCGAACATTACCTTTGATGGGGGGAACATTAGCCATTGTGGGAGTGTCTTTTGTCTCTCCTTGTGTGAATTACATGAATATTCAGAGCTATTAACACTCCCATGAATATGGCAATGCTGGCCAAAAAACTTACTTTCAAAATTCAAATTATTATATCTTTGTTTGTGATGAAGTGGTCTGAATGATTCTCACATCATTGTGAAGTAAATATTCTAGCTTACAAGACTGATTACTCAAATGATTTCGTCAGAACTATTCAGTAGGTTTTTTTAGGCCATCTTTTAGATGAATGTTTTTTCCTAAAATGTGCTAACCACGCATAATATTTTTTTTCTACAAAATGCAAACATGTACATCTATCTTTCTCACATATTATTGTAGCACAGTGTGTGCTGAATACAAGAAAAATACATATGGGCAAATAGTATGTTATAAGTAGCTGAAATAAGCACAAATGTCAGGGCATGTCAACACACCTCAAGGGCCCCAAAATCACCTCAGACCCCAGAGGGTTAACAAAGAGTATTTGACACCCTGTGTGCATGTCCTCAATCTGGCAACCCGCGTGAACATTAAGCCTGAGAAGGAGGGAGCGGGAGAAGAGGCTCCAATATTTTAAATTTATACTGCAGTATTCAACCCATTTCAAACGCTAGCTGTCAATATTACATCTTTATAGACAAAGTCGACTTTCAAAACAAACATTTACAGATAATGTAGTCACCCCCTTGTCATCCAGGATGTTCATGTCTTTCTTCCTTCAGTCGTAAAGAAATAGTTTTTTGAGGAAAACATTTCATGACCTTTGTGGTGCCCTGAGTTTGAACTTACAAAATGCAGTATAAATGTGGCTTTAAACGATCCTAAATGCAGTTGTAAATGATCCCAGCCGAGGAAGAAGGGTCTAATCAAGTCCAATACAATTAGAGTTTGTTGAAAATCTCCCATCTCATGTTCTCCCTCAACTTCAAAATCGTCCTACATTGCTGTTTTACCCTTTTTTTTGTTAAGGGTGTTTGATCTTTTTTGCATGTTCACTTTGCAAAGGCTAGGTCGGTATATAGCAATGTAGGATGATTTTGAAATGATTTTGAAGTTGAGGGAGCAAATACAATGGCAGTTTTTTGACATACACAGGGCTTGACGTTAAGCTTTCGGCTTGTCCTTCAAACAAGTAAATCAGTCATTCACTTGTCAGAGTATAAAAATTACTTGTGCCTTTTTTTCTTTGATGTAAATGTAATTCATTCTGAAGCAATAGTCTCATCACTACTCTATGAGGTCTTACTTTAATCAGCATATTTGTGATATTTGCATTAAATTGATTTCTAGGGCACTTTTTAACTTAATGAAGAGCAATATATTTCTAACCTTACTAAATGTAAAAAATTTGACGTAAATGATGACATACATTTTAATACATTCAGTTAAAATAATTCTCTATATGGTTGTTACCATTCAAATTAAACCTGTATCAACGAACTCCATCTTTCCACTGCAAAGGAAAAAAATGAAATAATCGAAAGTGCCATTTAAATGTATTTACTCAGACTGTTTTATGAAGATAAAAGGTTCCAAAAATGCATTTACACAGTAAAATTGTAAATGCATAAAAAATGTTATAAGAATAACGTTTTATTTTCTTTTACATATAAACCTGAAATGTGAAAAATGCTATAATTTTTTAAATACGAAACCGAACCACCAGTAGGTGGCGGTAAGTCACTGACTTAATGAGTGATTCACGGATTCAACTATAGATGGATTCAACCAGTTTGTTCAAACGGCTATTTATTCAATAAATAAAGCAATTGACTGTCTTTATGAATGGCTCACTGAATCATTGACTCACCGGATTCATTAAAAAATGCTGAATCATTCAGTAATGAAACACCGCTGTGTGTTGCTCTGAGATTCGTGACTGTTCTGCTGTGGCTTTGCATAGAACTATTTTTGTTAGCAAAACGGTCAATGATGTATCTAAAATGTAAGTCAGTTAATACTATCTACTAGTTCATTGAACTCCTGTTGTATAAAATCAGTGTCACATTTGCAATCATAGTGGTGCTTGTTCGTGTGATGTTGCTTACCTATATTTTATGTTACATACAATATTCTACTTTTTTTCTAAAAAACATTATTCTAATGTTTGTTTCTTTGTGTGTGCTGTAGCACCTATTATTTTTTATTTTCTGTTAGTCATATAGGCTGCACGAGCCTCAGCTGACGCAACCTTGATATGAGTCACCATTATTTACACTGTAATACAATCAGAATAATTCTCTCCAAAGGTTTGGTGTGCTAGTTATTGTTTGTTATTGAAGTTTTAATCGTGTTACTTGTCCGGACGGGCGGGTAAAATTCTCTTTCACTTGCTCTTTCACAAAATCCACTTTTGTGAAAATGTCGAGCCTTGATACCCTAACTGTCTTGGACCAGAATATACAGAGCTAGACAAGACGAGCGTTTGAGGTTAAAAAGTATTTAAATTGTATTTTTTTGAATGAAAATAACTGATCTTTCGCTAGATAAGAGCCTTCTTCCTCGGCTGGGATCATTTGAAGCCGTGTTTAAACTGCATTTTGTTTGAACTCCTTTAAGTTCAAACTCGGGGCACCATAAAAGCCCACTATATGGATAAAAATCTTGAATTATTTCCCTCAAAAAACATAATTTCTTTACAACTGAACAAAGAAGGACATAAACATCTTGGATGACAAGGGGGTGAGTACATTATCTGTACATTTTTGTTCTGGAAGTGGACTTCTCCTTTAAAGCACCATCCTGGTTTATTGTTCAGCAGCTGTAAACAAATACACTGTGCTTACCCCTGGACAGCATGACCTGATGCATCAAAACTAAATCACTCTCATTCTAATCAGTGAAGAGCTCTGCCCTGGAGGTCATTTTTTTTGTTTCTACCAGAGACCAGCTGTCTCCAACCAACGACAGAAAGTCATTCATTTTCAGTGTGTAGTGTTACAGGAACTGCAGAGTTTCATATGCTTATGGAGCTGATTTAAGTTTTAGGTGCACCAAAAATATCTGTAGCTAGACCATATGTGACCACCTGACAGGATGTGATTGTATTTTAATCAAAACGATGAGATTGAAGAACAAAGTGAGAAATTTTCCACTAAAATGTTACTCTATTTTCTAGTTATGAATAATTGTCTGAAATGATTATTTTATGGTTGTTAAATAATTAGAGATGCACCGATTGACCGGCTAGTGATCGGAATCGGCAGATTTTTCGCATGATCGGCCCGGATCGGTGACCGGCCGGTCAGTCTCACGTCTTGCCGATTCCGAGCCGATCCTTTTATTGCCAGCGGCGCAGGCAATTACATCACAGCCACGCGCACACTCACAGTCTGGTGTAAACATGCCATTGGAAGTTTTTTCTGTGAGTGAAGATGACACAAAAATCTCAGTTTGTAACATTTGTAAGGCTAAAATACAACGTGGGGGAACTACCACAAAAACGTTCGGAACGGCCTGGAAAAATGAGCGCATCGCACTGCGTGTCACGACCGCCTCGCTTGTATTATGAGTGCGCATAAAGCGCGGCTACATTTGAAATAACGAACTTGAGCGCGCAAAAGACGCGACGTGAACTGAACGGCTCCAAAAAAGGCAGTGCGGTGCGCCTCACGTTTTCAGACATAAAAAGCGCGTTCGGTGTGATCCGGGCCTAATAAGACACTTAAAACACTATCACTCAGCTGAATATGCCCAGTTTGAAAAGGGGAAAGCCTCTGCTATCTTTTATTGTGATGTTCAAGTAATAGCATTTAGTACTAGCATTGTTATTTCTACCTGTTTTAAGAGAGTGCACTTTTTGTTATTAAAGTTATTGTTGTGACTACTTTGTTAGTTATATATTATTTCTACGTTTTTCAAGGCACAGAGCACTTTATTCTGTTGTTAAAGTTATTTTGTAGTGAAAAGATCCCGTACTGTTTATTAATTTATTTTATTATAAAAAAATTAATTGAGGAAAAGAAGATTTTTGTTACTATAGCTCTACTATGTTAGTTATATACAGGAACTATATCTTTTTTACAACACACTTATTTTGTAAGTGAGAAGATCCTGTAATGTGTAATAATTTTTTTTTTATTCCAAAATTTAAAAAAAAAATGAAGAAAATATATGCTTTTTGTATATGCTTTCATTTAGGGCTGTACTAGAATAGTCAAATATTTGAATATTCGTTCGGTGGGTTGGCATTCGATTTTCAATTCTGAGATTCGAATGTTCTTTTTTTTTTTTTTTTCAACACGT
This sequence comes from Cirrhinus molitorella, assembly GCA_033026305.1. Lineage (NCBI taxonomy): Eukaryota > Metazoa > Chordata > Actinopteri > Cypriniformes > Cyprinidae > Cirrhinus > Cirrhinus molitorella. The sequence continues at coordinate 19,501,917 of CM065117.1, read as the reverse complement.
GACTTCCACCGCGAACAGTTCTCATTCTCGCTTGAATGGTCCATTAGTGAACTGGAGGGGGAGAGCTGTCAGCAAGCCACGGGGAAAAGAGTGTACTAGTGTCACTATAGTTTGCAACCTGGTTGTGATTTATTGTAAAGTTTGAAATATAAAGAAATATTTTTGTTCATTGAAATGTGAGCTGTCTAGACTGCCTAACAGAGCATGTGAGCGGAGATGCATGCCGTTTTCAACCGAAGCCTCTGAGACACACCGCCTGCGTGGCGGACGTGGAGCAGGTTTGTTACGTGACTGCTGCGGAAAAAATCTTGCTTGTCGTGGTTGCGGTGTGGTTGGACCGCACCTGATATAAGCGCATATTCCGCAGACAGTGTGGCTGCTCTAATCTGTACATGGGCGCAGAAAGAAAAATCAACACGTGACGTGTCCGCCACGCAGCCTATCCTATAAAGAACTCACAGCAACAGTTAGAAAGCCTAGGTATGTTATATAGCCTAATTTGCGCGCATTGGGGAATCACTCTATAGTATTAAAATTGCTTTTGAATGCGCGTGCGCGTTTTAATTTCGGTTTCGTTTTAACGATCGCGTAAAACTCTTGGCGGCACTGAGCGTGCATTCTAAGCGTGTCTACAGGCTTTGTTATAATGAGAGGAATAATTAGCTTGCAGAACTCAGGACTGAACAAAAAATCCGGCGTTTTGAGCGGTGAGCGGATACTGACTGATCAACTCAAACACAGATGGAGTCTGGCGTGAGGCGGCTGCCGTTTACTTTCGTTTTGTTAATGTTTATTTTGTTATTAAAGTTCGTTTGCAGTTTCCCGCATCCTTCCCAGAGACTTTAACTTCGTTACATACATATATACATCTTCTGGAAATCATCCTGGCGACCTATTTTTTAAGTCCCTCCACCCACCCGATGGTCGCGACCCAGGGTTTTAAAAGCACTGCCCTAGACCCATTGTGTGAGCATAATGGAGCGGAATTCCCTTTGGGTCTGCAGCTACGCATTCGTGACGCGTGAAGTCGTTTGGATGAACGATTCCCGACATAATGCAAATGCAAACAGACACACACAGATTTCTGCCTTTATTATATGCAGCCCCTCCCACCGAAGCTTCGAATATTTGATATTGATTACCACTGAAGCTTCGAAGCGCAAAAAATGGTATTCGAACCAGCCCTACTTTCATTAGTTCTTTTTAAAAAAACGGAATCTGCAAAAATCGGAATCGGCAGGTCACTCTTACTGAAAAATCTGAAATTGGAATCGGCCAAGAAATTTGCAATCGGTGCATCTCTATAAATAATTGAAGTGATGGTTCACCTATAAAAATGAAAATTGTGTCATTAATTACTCACCATCATGTCAATACCGAATTGATCTAAATTATAGTATTGAACCGTATGAAATAAAACATATACCAGTATTTTTCCAGAACCGGGATATATTCATAAATTAATGAATTTTACTGTGCTGAGTAAGCAGAGAGCAGTGACCAATTTGAAAGTTCTGTCCGACAGCCGCTAGGGGTGAAATGTAACAAGCAGATGTGAATGTATGGTATTTCTAACATGACAAGACATCCAAAAACATCGTAGCCCGTTTGATTTGCATGCATGCAAACACATGTGGCAGAACTGTGGGCAGTGACACATGCATACCAATGCATGTAAATGTAAGATTTTGCTTATTCCCAAACGTTCCACTGTGCACTGTTTAGCCGACAGCGATTTCCCAGAGCAGCGTGTTGCACAAGTCGGGCAACGTAATACCTGAACTACGTAACGTCACGGTTCATCTCTACTGTATTATACTCTTGCTAATTTCAGTGGTAGGGCTAGTCTGAGACACACGATCACATTCCAGGTGCTCCTTTTAAGTTAATGAGGTCTAATGCCTCTGAAAGAGCCACCTGCATATGTCGAGTTATTTGTTTGGAGGGAGCCCTGATTTGTGATATTTGCGGGCTGCGGGTGTCAATGGCCAGCCTGTGAAACTGGATACTCCTCTCTCTGGACGCTGTGAAATATTCATCGCTCACCAAAACCCCCGCCTCCCGTCACAAACGCACATCCGGGCCACGGCTCGACCTTTCCGATGGAATTCCACACGGACTTCAACCTGAAACCCGCTCCAAGCGCTCGCACATCCTCCCATTCATTTACTCATTTGCTCACCTCTTGATATTGTGCACACAATAGAAGTACAGGAGCCAGATCTGTAGGTGTGAAGCCCTGTTGTTCGGCACCTGTCCTCCCTGCCGAGGGTTGGCTCGTCGCTGTGGCGAACGAGGGACTCGTGCCATGCAATTACTCAAGCGAAGCTCGCCTCTCCGCCCTGGGTAAATGCGGACACTCTTGTTTAAAAGCTCCCTGTGTTAGAAGATTCTCTGGTTTTAGACAAGCAGAGGCTGTGTTTTTCCACAAAAAAACGTTTTATCCATCAAGGCGGGGGAGGACGGGTCTTGAACGCTCACAGGTGAAGGCATTGTGTGAAAAATGCTCCCTACCTGGTTTTCTGTTTGCTTGAGAGAGAAAGAGAAAAACGGCAGAATCTGATACAAGACTGACAATAGATGTGAATCTCAAAAGAATGCAAATAGTGACACTGTGAGCATGAAAGAGCTTCACATTTGAACACCCTGAATGGTCATACTCTGCTGTGCATGATGAATAAGATGGCTTTTCAGGCCACACGAAAGATAGGACATACGGCCATCTTGAAGAAGATCTTGCTGGTGTCTGGAGTGAATATGCACAGCTGGATGACAGCAGTGGATTGTTTTGATGCCAGATGCCCACTAAGTGAATCAAGAGGCATGGCTTTCCTGTGTGCATTTACTGTGGTGCGCAGCTGCCCTCTAATGGAGAGACCGGCTCACTGAGCGCAGGACTGAGATCGGAGCACTATTTTCAGTTTTGCACAAGTATTGCTGTTACTGTTGATCATATGTGAGGTTATGATTTTAACAAGACAGTAAACTTTATATTGCTCTGTTTGTGCTACGGACGTAGATGATATCTCCAACTGTACGGCTTGTTAAAGATTGGGCAACAATAAAAGAAGAAAAACATCCCTCGGACTGACAACAAATGAGAGACTGAAGTAGGGAAGCATGATTTCAGGGAAAAACAAAAACGGATTTAAAATTTTCTGATTTAAAAAGTTGCATTTTAAAATGATTGATTTTTAAAAATTGTAAAGCTCTAAATTTGTTTGTTTTTGTACAATCTGGCCCCAAAATATTATTATTATCATACAGCATTAATATAAATATATATATAGAATATTAATATTGTAATATTCCACTGTAATATAAAAAAGTCAAGTATTTAGTAATTATGAAAATGTATATTTAAAAAAACAATAGGGAATATTAATATTGTAATATTCCACTGTAAAATATAAAAGTATTTAGTAATTATAAAAAAAATATATAAAAATAAATATTAATATAATAATATTTCAATATTATTGTTTGCAAAAAACTATTACAAAATTAAAATATTAAATAAGGAATATTAATATTGTGATACTCCAAGTATTTTCAAGTATTTGCTAATTATGAAAATTAATAAATAAATTATATATGGAATATTAATTGTTCTTGATTTAAAAATAGCTATTTTTAAGCAGATGTACTCTGCTTGCTTGTAGAGCTGCACAATTTGTCCAAATTTATTTATTTATTTAATTATTATTATTATTATTATTATTACAAAATAACAATATAAATAAGGAATATTAATATTGGAATATTTAACAGTAGAGTAACAAAATCAAGTATTTAGTAGTTATGAAAAAAACGGAATATTAATATTGGAATATATATTACGGTTTACAATATTATACTGATTTTCATTCAGAATACTGAATGTGTTCTTTCTATTAAAAATAGCTATTTTTTATTATTAATAATGCTACTACTACTAAATAAAACTATTAAACAAAATTCTCTTTGATTGAAAATAGCAATTTTTAAGCAGATGTCCTTGCACAATTTGGCCAAAATGTATGATTTTTATTATTAATATTATTAATGCTGCTACTACTACTAAATTAAACTATGAAAACAAAAAGAATATTACTTTTCTATAATGACTGATTTTCTTTCATAAAATTTGTTTTGTCTTTCCCTTGATTTAAATCTTTTAAGCAGATGTTCTGTGCTTGCTTGTAGGGCTGCACAATTGCCAAAAATTGTGATTTTATATTCTTATTATTTTTTATAATAATATTAATGCTACTACTACTAAATAAACTACTAAACAAAATAAAGAATATTACTCTCCTAATATTTCATATAATCAAGTACTTAATAAAAAGAATTGTATTTTACAGTATAGCTGTAAAATTATAACCCTAATATTTTATCTTATCTTATTACATTAAGCTTTTAAGCAGGGAGATTGTTTTTGTTTTTGTTTTTTGTTGACAACAGCCAGTTTATAAGCACTTCTCAATGCAAGTTTGGGATGATGGTTGGCGCATGTTGATTTTCTCAAATGTCAACCAAAATTAGAGCAGAGACAATGAAAACACCAGATCATGATCTGCTCATATCTCTCTGAAGCCCTCAGCACATGTATTTATTTATTTAAATCTCAGCCATATCACGATTTGGGTGTTCTTATGACTAATCATGCACCCCTAGATTAAAGTCATATCTAGAGGCCTTGTGGGTGGACTCCTTTGACATGAGTCAGTAAACAACCACCCAGACACACACAGCAGCGTGTTTTAAATTTGCATGTATGATATTTTGAGGATTGTTTTGCTTATTAATAGTACTTCCTATGCATATGTTTTGCATATGCATATGACATTGCCTCAGATGCGAGTTTGCATGCAAATTCCAAGACGGCATATGAGACTCCCTGTTAGCAAACACTTTTCTCCACTCATACCTGATGACCGGAATTAGATCATGTGTGCTTTTATACCCGTCACAAGGGTCACACGTGTTTAATGTGAGGTAACCTCTAACTCGCGCTTCCAGCAAGACTAGATTCCAGACCGTCATTGAGACGACACTTCCGTGTGTTCGACTGTCTTCCTGTTAGGCATCAAACCTGTGTGACTGCTGGATGTATGTGTGTAGAAAAATAAAAATCCTGTTCTTTGTGTTTCCCTAGATGCCTCCGTCAAACGGGCTGCCAAAGCATCCTATCCTAGGGTGAGTATTAATGAATAATGTTTGTTGTCTGTGGTAAAGGAGGCAGCGTCTCCTCAATAAATTGGATGAGAAAGAAATTCAAAATACAAATATTAAACAATGCAAATATTACAAAACATGACATAAAAAATTCAAGTACAGCAGGAGTCTGAGTCATTCTCGCCTCCCTGGAGCCCACTGAGACATTTTTTTAATTGAGAATGAATGGGGGAAAATAACAAAGAAAGGAGGCAATGCCTCCATTGCAATATGATTAGATATGACTGGATATGTTCAGCTGTGATTGGTTGATGCGATAAGTCCCGCGTCCCATGTTCGTTTGTGTTCCACGTTCACAAATCAATCTGAATGAACAATATAATGGCATTAATGAGAAGACTAATTTGAAAAAGTAAGTAAACAACTCTACTTCACACTTAGATATAACTACTTTTACGTCAAATGACTTAAAATGGCATGTGGGAGTTTTTAGTGAGTCACTTAAAGTAAATCTCTATGTCTGTGACCAGTATTTCCCTTTAACTGATGATCTGAAAAATGTAAAGTTACTGTCATGATATTTTGACTGTATTGTTTGCGATTGTGGTCGCTCAATAAATGCTCTTACTCAGACTTAATTAGCTAAGAAATACCTGTGTTCCAGCAACGAGCTCCCCATCTGAGAGTTTTTAGTACCAGCGGGAACATGGTTTAATGCCACAGAGCTTTTCTTAAACCAGAGACAGTTGACAGACTTGTGTAGCTTAAAAAATAAATAAATAAATAAATCCCTATCCCACTTTAATTATTTTCCCCAACCCAACTGCACAGTGTAAATTGTGAATTGCGTGCACTAAAATAGTTGACAGAATGCACTTTCTTTACTTATTTTGCAGTACTTCAGTTACATATACATGTGTTCATTTTATAAAAAAGCAGTAAGTGATAATTTGGTCTAGATTTTTTAACTGCTTAAATTTACACTAAACATTTTGTATTTGCTTTGTAACAATAGCCGTTCTATTTTTGTTGTTTTTATATAGGGGCAAAAGAAAATCATCTTTTTTAATATTTAAAAACAAATCAAGATATACACTACCAGTCAAAAGTTTGGAACACACCCTCTCAAATGTTTAACACAGTTTCTTTTGCTTATCAAGGTTTTCACTTGATCAAAAATACAAAAAAAAAAGTGATATTGTAAAATATTATTACGATGTAAATCAATGTTTTTCTATATTAATATACATTTAAAATTCAATTTATATCTGTAATTAAAGTTTTTTTTTATATTTACGGAATCATTACTCCAGTCCTCAGTGTCACATGATCCTTCAAAAATCATTCTAATATGCAGATTTATTATCAGTGTTGGAAACAGTTGTACTGCTTTTTTTTTTTTTTTTTTGGAACCTGTGATACTTTTTTCAGGATTTTTTAATCAATAAAAGGTTAATAAAGAACAGCATTTATTTAAAATAGAAAGGTTTTCTAACAATATACACTACTGTTCAAAAGTTTGGGGTCAGTACATTTTTATTCTTTCTTTTTTTGAAAGAAATTAATAATTTTATTCACCAAGGATGTGTTAAATTAATAGAAAAGATTTATATTTTGAATAAATGCTGTTCTTTTTAACTTGTTATTCATCAGAGAATCCTGAAAAAAGAATCACAGGTTGCAAAAAAAATATTTGGCAGTACAACTGTTTCCAACATTAATAATTCTAATAATAAATCAGCATATTAGAACATTTCCGAAGGATCACATGACACTCAAAGACTGGAGTAACAGCTGATGAAAATTCAGCTTTGCAACACAGGAATAAATTATATTGTGAAGTATATTCAAATAAAAAACATTATTTTATATTGTAATAACATTTTGCATCATTACTGTTTTTTTCTGTATTTTTGATCAAATAAATGCAGCCTTGATAAGCATAAGAGACTTCTTTAAAAAAACATTAAATGAGAGGGTGTGTCCAAAATTTTGACTGGTAGTGTATATCGAATACTGTAAAATTTGACAATATCGAGATATCAATTTTTATATATACATCAACCAGCCCTATCACAGACACTAGTCTATATTGTGTCTTCATTGAAGTACACTGATCTACTTTTGATCTATTCATCCAAAATTTGGCAAATTCTATGACATTCCGTGTTATACAGTAAATTCTGTTTTTATGACTGAATTCCGCTATTCCATCCATGTTTCACAGGGCACTATAAATGTGACTTGGACATTATTTTACATTTGATTGAGAAAAAAAAAAAAAGGAAAAAAGATTTGTTTAAATGTATTTCTTTTGTATTTATTTATATAATTTTTATTTATTTTTTTTTTTATCTGGTCTGAAATGTCAGCACATATGAGCTCCTGGAGTAACAGTATGTTGTGTCTGTAGGGGCGGGAATCCATTCGCTACAGTCAAACTTCGGCCCACAGTCACCAATGACAGATCAGCCCCCATCATCTGAACAACACCACAGAGACCCGCCACAGAGGATGCTGGGATTATTCACAAGAACACATTTACGCACACAGACACCACATACTGTACAACCACTATTTATGTCAGTCCCCTTTAAACCTCCATCTCTCTCTCTCTCTAGTATGTATACATGTATAGAGAGAAAGAGAGGGAATTAATGTATATGCATTTAGTTGTAAGGATCAGCAGTCAGATGTTTAACTTTCAGAGTATCATTCTGTAAATACATGAGAGAAGATGAGTGTGATCTTAAGTTTTTTTTTGTTTTAATCATTGTCGAGATATTTTCTAACATGTGCACTAGATGGGAACCTGCTCTAGCAGAAAAATCCTAATGATAGTGATGTGAACCGAAACACTGCTGAAAAAAATTCTACTTGCTGTAGATGCTGTCTGAACTGGTCATTAGCCCTTAAAACACTCGACCTGGTAACTAGTGGAACGAGCTGAGCGTGAAGTGATTAAAGCATTATGACCCCAGTGAAGTTCACAGATTGGAAAGCAGAGCCATGTAAGCATGTTTACCAGAGTTAGCTGGCTAACTCGCTCAGCTGGCCTTCAGGAACACAGTCGAGTCGTCCAGTGTGCAGGCAACACCATCATCTACAGAAGCGCTTTTAGCTCATTTTATCTTTTAGATCCTCAATGCTTTTAGAACAAGGGAGCTTTGCTTTTAAAAATCGGCGTAGTGTCGGCACTGAATAATTATCCATTGTCTGTCAGTGGATAGTGATTTTATTTATCTTCTGCTTTGGGGGAAACTATTCATTTGGCTTTGATTGTATCAATGCACTTTTTCTGTTGATGTTGGCCTAAGATCTTGTAGATCACTGCTGTATGAAAATAAACTATTTTGTTTCTAAGTGTGTGCTTCTGTTCATATCAGAGTGATGTTGCAACTCCAGAAGAAAGATTGAAGTTTACATTTGAAACATTATGAATAAGTTGGTCTAGAATCATTTAGATAAGGTCTTTGTAAGAAATAAATAGGGGTGTGACAAGAGACTTTTCCCACGAGATGAGATTTTTTAAAAGAAATTCTCAATTAATAAATATTTAGGGGAAAATAGTATTTATTCAACTGAAAAACAAAAAATATAGGTCATTTTGACATGAACATGTACTTTATGAAATCAGACTTTTAATTTTTAATTAACACTTAATTGGAGATCATGATTCTGAAGAAAAAAAAGATTAGAAATCTAAACAAAATAACAATTTACTAGTGATTCTGACACAACATTCATTGCTTATTTTTTTTTTTAAATATGTTCGATCAAATTAATTTCGCAATTAATAAAGACTTAATTTACTATTAGAATCTCCTGAATTAATGATTTAATGATAAATGCGTTTTCAAACCTTACACGTGCAGTTGTCGCCACCTCCTGGTGGAAGAGGATAAGCTTTACAATACACACACGTGCAGATGCTTTAGTTTTGATCGCTATTAAAGACATTAAGTGTTTATCCCCAAACTATAAACTTTTATTCTAGTACTTCTGTTATTTAAATGTCTGTAACACAGAAGTAATGATCATTATGTGGTTGAAAGACAGCAATAAGATTGCGTTGGCATTTGAACAGAGATTGCGATCTTTTTAGGATTAATCCCGCAGCTCTAATGTAAACACTGCACATACTATCAAGATCTCGCGAGATCTCGTGCCACGTCACATCCCTATAAATGTTGTTGTTTTTTTTGTTTGTTTGTTTTTCCTCTGCAGTGAACGGATGCTGTTAGAATTAGAGTCCAAACAGCTGATAAAAACATCATCATAATCCAAAAGTAATCCACACATTAAGAGCATTTTAACTCTAAATCACTGCTTTTGACTAAAATGCAGTCTATTTATAACATTGCTTCCTCTCATTCTCATGGCACCCATTCACTGCAGAGGATCCATTGGTGAGCAAGTGATGTAATGCTAACTTTCTACAAATCTGTTCTGATGAAGGAACAAACTCCTCGACACCTTGAAAGGCCTGAGGGTGAGCACATTTTCATTTTTGGGTGAATTATTAACTTTTACATGGTGTTTGCATATAAATGTCGTAGCGCTGTGTGTACACAACCAAAGTACAATGTTTAAAAAATCAATTCAAGCTTTTTTTAATCCACAAAAAAACCTCAACGGTCTCAATTATCAAGCCGTTTTGATTTTCTGTGTTTTTATTTTTGTATTGTGGGAAGCTGCCTCCTTGTCATTTCTGACTTATAGGCCTAAAAAAAAAACAGAACTACGTTTTTATAAGCTGTCGACACAAAAGTCGAGCACAACCTGTCATATTACTCTCTACAGCCACTGGAGGGAAACGATCATTATTTTTAACAATGTCAAATGATTATTTTACCACACTATGTAAACCTGAGAAGAGGAGATATAGTGAGAAACTACATTTTATTGGTCTATGTCAGTGCTCCTTACCTTCTTTTTGCTGGTGAAATTATCCAACATTCGGTTTATTTTCAACTTGGAATACACACTGCTCAAAAAAATTAAAGGAACACTTTGAAAACACATCAGATCTCAATAGGGAAATATATCATGATGGATATCTATACTGATATGGACTGGGTCATGTGTTAGGAACGAAAGGATGCCATATGGTTTGATGGAAATTAAAATGATTAACCTACAGAAGGCTGAATTCAAAGACACCCCGAAAATCAAAGTGAAGAAAGTATGCAGCAGGTTAATCCATTATGCTGAAATTTCATTGCAGCAACTCAAAATGGTACTCAGTAGTTTGTATGGCCCCCAAGTGTGTGTATGCATGCCTGACAACATCAGGGCATGCTCCTATTGAGACAACAGATGGTGTCCTATGGGCATTTCCTCCCAGATGTAGACCAGGAATCACTGAGCTCCTGGACAGTCTGGGGTGTAACCTGGTGGCGTCGGATGGACCAAAACAGAATGTCCCAGAGGTCTTCTATTGGATTTAGTTCAGGCAAGCATATGGGCCATTCAATGTTATCAATTCCTTCACCCTCCAAGAAGTGCATGCATGCTTTCCAGGCATTGTCTTGCACCAGGAGGAACCCAGGACTCACTGAACCAGCGTAGGACCTGACAACGGGTCCGAAAATTTCATTGTGATACGTAATGGCAGGCAGGGTGCCATTGTCTAGCCTGTAGAGGTCTGTGCATCCCTTCATGGATATGCCTCCCCAGACCCTCACTGACCCACCACCAAACCGCTCATGCTGAACGATGGTACAGGCTGCATAACGTTCTCCATGGCTTCTCCAGACCCTTTCACGTCTGTCACATGTGCTCAGGGTGAACCTGCATTTATCTGCGAAAAGAGGGCGCCAGTGATGGACCTGTCAATTCTGATGTTCAATGGCAAATGGCAATCGGGCTCCATGGTGCTGGGCAGTGAGCACAGGCCCCACTAGAGGACGTCGGGTCCTCAGGCCACCCTCATGAAGACTGTTTCTGATTGTTTGGTCAGAGACATTAACAACAGTGGCCTGCTGAGGAATAAGCTCATCTTATTCCTCCTTGCACAAATGAGCAGATACCGGTCCTGCTGATGGGTTAAGGACCTTCTAACGGCCCTGTCAAGCTCTCCTAGAGTACCTGGCTGTCTCCTGGAATCTCCTCCATGCTCCTGTGAGTGTGCTGGGAGACACAGCAAACCTTCTGGCAATGGCACATATTGATGTGCCATCCTGGAGGAGTTGGACTACCTGTGCAACCTCTGTAGGGTCCAGGTATCACCTCATGCTACTAGTAGTGACAGTGGCCTTAGCCAAATGCAAAACTAGTGAAAAACAGTCAGAAAACATGAGCGGGAAAAAAATGTCAGTTGCATCCACCTGTAAAACCATTCCTGTTTTGGGGGTCATCTCATTGTTGACCATCTAGTGCACCTGTTGTTAATTTCATTAACACCAAAGCAGCTAAAATTGATTAACAACCCCCTCTGCTACTCAACTGAGTTTAATTAAATTTATGCTATACTCTGATTAAAAAGTGTTCCTTTAATTTTTTTGAGCAGTGTATATGGGTCAATATCACTGTAGGGTGCCTTTTTGGAGTCCTGTACATAACTCATTTGCCATGATAACTCAACATAAAAATGACTATGAAAAGGTGTTACATTAGTCTAAGTTTGTATATTCATAACAAAAGCATTACTTGGCTCTTTAGATAGATTTTCTTGATGATTTTTTTTCCAAGTTTTGTGTAGGAGGATGCGTGTTATTTTGCTATGTTCCATGCACCATTACATTTGAGAGTAGAATATAGTCAAATCATACAATTTTTAAATTTTGTTCTCCTGTAAATATTTTGTTAAATAAGAGATTACTTGATTTGAGTGTATTGATCAATTGGTAATAAAAACAATCCATGTCCCTTGAATGGTTGTCCACCCTGTCATATTGGGGAATGCACCCCTTTAAGAAAAGGCCATCCCCTTTAGTGACATCAGGACAAGTTTTTTTTTTTTTTTTTTTTTACTCTTCAGTGGTGGGAATTTCAATGCCTAAGATGAGTAAGTTAGCGACTTTTTAACTGACAAATTTTCTTCGTATGAGTTTGCTTACTTGCTTTTCCTAAGCTTGACATGTCCACCCTGTCACCATAAAATATTACAGAAATGATTAGAATACAGTATTTTCAAAATATGCTAGTTTAAATATACCACATTCTCTTTAACAACCAGACTAGTCAGATTGTTGTAAGCTAATATGCTAATTAAAGCTAAAAATGTCCACCCTGTTGTGTCAGACACTCATAGCATTCATTAACTAAAATGAATGGGGGAGGGGGATAGCAATGTGATTATTTTTTTTTTTTTTTCGAAGTTGAATAAATGTTTCATTGTCATTTCATTGCATTATGTGTCCACCCTGTCATGTGCTGGTCCACCTTGTCATGTTGATATTTTAAAATAATATTTAAAATAATAATTTAATCATATCTATATAATCCCTACCCTACCCATTAGGCCATGGCTGCCCCCATGGCCTAATTTTATTTCGTCAGTGTTCTTTTATTCAGTTAAAGGGGGGGTACAATGGTGTTTGGTATATTCAGAGTTGTTTACAGTGTTAAAGAGTTGGATTCTCATGTTAAACATGGCCAAAGTTTTAAAAAATTATTTAGACGAATGACGGAGAATTTATTTGCCGAAAATCTTACTTCCGGGTTTGGTACAAGTTTCGGCTGTTTTTTTTTCCGATCGTGGATTTAATGACGCAGACAGTGGTGGAACTCCTTATATGAGCATTTCTCCCGGAAAAGCGCGTCCGCGATCACGTCAGCTAGACCGTGAGAGAGAGAGCGCGCACATCAAAGCGGTTCATTCGGCTGCACTCAGTGCACTGCTGCAAGGGATTTACTCGGGAAGAATGTCTATAAAGAAGTGTGGTTTTGGTTGTAAGGCAAAGATAACTTTGCTCGTCTTCCTTCCCGAAGAACCCAGCGTTAAGTGAACAGTGGAAGCAGTTCCTTTTTTCGGGGCAGCAATGGAGTTTAGCAATGTGTTTGCTGACGAACGTTTCATATACAAGGCAGGCCCAGTTCGACGCTGGATTTGCACATTGTTTGATACTGAAAGATGGAGCGGTCCCAGCTATAAAAGATCCCGGTCATGATTCAAAACTGCAGTAAGTGAAACAGCATCAAATGTGTGTTTTATTGGCAATCCCAATGCATGTGCACGCGTCGAATTTAGCTCCGCCCACGGCGCGCCTTCAGAAGCTCGGGTTTTCCCGAAAAAAAATCGGAAAGCTGTATTTTTCTTTTATAAATACGATAAAACTAAAGGCTTTTTGGAGATAATAAGGATACAGTACTACTCTATAGGTACTCAGGAATAACATGAGATTAGGTGAAACTGTGTATGTTATGTACCCTTTAAATTCACTATAATTCACTACAGATACACAACAGTTCAATTTCAGTGTGTTACCGGCCGCAGCGATAGCAATATGGCTCCGGGTGTGTTTGGTCATTACTGTGTGTGTGTGTGTGTGTGTGTGTGTGTGTGTGTGTGCGCGCGCGCGCGCACTTGGATGGGTTAAAAGCAGAGCACAAATTCCGAGTATGGGTCACTTCCTTTCCTTCCTTTATGCTATGTGTGACAAAGTTACAAATAAACATATTTCAAGTGTTAAATGTGTTGGTCTAAATAAATGTTAAAATAATTATTTTAATGATTTTATTTATTCTTTTGATTTCTCAAACTTGCACAGATGGGTCTTTCCACTAACATTGAGGAATTTCAACAAAAGTTATATCGTAGCTCATTTCATGAAGAGCAGGAAAGGGCGCTATATTTTGACAAAATAAAGTTAATAGGATGTAAAGATACCTACGAGCAGTATTCGCCTAATATTTCACCTACCTGACCGGAAATGATAAGAACAAACACAAATGTTGTGAAGTTTCTTCCCCCCGGAATTCCTAGCTCACAAACGTCTTTTGTTCCTCAGTTTTCCTTTATTTGTTATAACTTTTGGCAGTCTGTAGTACTCCAAATGTTTTTTCCCTGTCTGACCGATTAGTACAGCCCAAAACATGACAATAATTGACCACGTTCAGCATCAATTATTAACATAATATGCAAGTTTTGTTCGGTTCAGTGCCACTAATATGGCTGATTGATGACGTGTCATGAAAACACTAATTTGATATATAATAATCTATCTATTTTAATGATTCCAAACATGTTCAGTAATAGAAATGAATGAAGAACAGTGTTTATTTGAAATAGAAATCTTTCATAACATCATAAACGTTTACTTTTGATCAACTGAAAATTAATTCTCAGACTATAGATGAGTTTCACTGATGAGGAAGTTCTATGCGTTTCTAGAACCTCCGATATAATCAACAAACACAAGAAGCAACACTTGTAGAATTTATTTACAATCTCTCTTAATGTAGAAAAGTTTAAACTGATCATAATAGCATGTCTAGTGTATGATACGAGTACATCATGAATGAAATCACACCAGATGCATCCGAGACTGATTGTCGGTCACTGGAAGAAAAAAACAATTCCTGTCAAAGAGTAACTGCGTGTCCATGGGTGACACATTACATTGTCTGCCAACTTCCCTTGTTTATTGCAGGTTTCAGTTCAACCTGGAGATGGCTGAGGTCCAGCGAGTGAAACATAACTGCATATTTAACCTCTAAGAAGACGCTTTCAGAAAACCCAAAAATTGATCATCAGTGCAGTATGACGAAAACATGGCCCCCAGAATAACTAAAACTGATTCAGAAATCCAAGATATACAAATAACATACAAAGAAAAATTAATACAGAAGTTGTTTTTTTGATCTTGACTAAGATGTGACTGATTAGGGAGCATATTCAATTTCTAGACATGAGAGGCAACATTTAGTGATGGAAATGAAAATACATCAGGGAAGCAAATCAACTGTTTGATTTATACAACGCACACAATGTTACTCAAAGTGAGTCGGCGTTTGTCCAGAGTCGTGTGGGATTTTACCCTCAGTGAGTCCCGGCTCGTTCAGTTTATGGTTTCTCTGCCATCGTAAAGGCACTAGTGATTGGATGACTGGAGACTGGCTTTAAGAATTTATATAAAGAACAAACAAACAAACAAATCGGCAAATAGTGCTTGCGAGGCATGTAAAAACTAAAAACATGGACAGCCCGTCACATGCACCATCTTGAAGTAAAGAGTTTGTGGCTGGTTACTATTGTGATCCGTCATAGTTACATAAGCGACGTTTGGCATTATTGATGTGTGCTGATTACAGATAAACTATGCTGATGCTTATGCTTAAAACTGAATTTAAAAAGACGACGACAACAGCGGTTTTGGTCCCTCTAGCCGAAAGTGGCTCCACAGTTTGGACATCTCCTCTGACGCAGGGCCAGGCAGAAGAGAATTCCCAGAGGAAAGAAGAATATGGCACACATGATTCCCAGACAGGTGAAATCATCCTCCAGCACGCCAACCCTGAATAGTGAACAACACCACAGTCAGATCAGTCATTAATGGACCACATAAATGATAAACATGTTTTTAAAAAGAAGTCTCTTCTGCTCACCAAGGCTGTATTTATTTGATCAAAATGCAGTAAAAACTGTAATATTGTTAAATATTATTATCATTCAAAACAGTTGTTTCCATTTTAATATATTGTAAAATGTAATTTAGCAGAAATCATTCTAATATGATTTATTATCGATGTTGAAAGCAGTTTTTGCTGCTTCATACTTTTTTGGAACCTGTGATTCTTTTTTCTCAGGATTCTTTGATGAATAAAAAGTTAAAACAAAAAATTGTAACAATGTAGGTCTTTTACTGTCACTTTTCATCAGTTTTACACATCTTTGCTGAATAAAAGTATTATTTTATTTAAAAAATAAAAAAAGACAAAAATATGCTGAACTCAAATGGTAGTTTATATTGTTATTTTTTTTATATATTTAATAAATGCTGCTCTTTTTTTAAACTTTTTATTAATCAAAGAATCTTATAAAAAAGTATCCGTTTCAAAAGCAGCATTAATAATAAAACAGAATATTAGAATGATTTCTGAAGGATCATGAGACAGTGAAGACTGGAGTAATGATGCTGAAAATTCAGCTTTGCATCACATATATAAATTTAGTTTTAAAGTATTTTAAAATAGAAAATGGTTATTTTAAATTGCAATAATATTTCAATATTTTCCATTTTTTCTGTATTTTTGATCAAATCAATGCAACCTTGATGGACAGAAGAAATTTCTTTAAAAACATACATTCTTACTGATCCCAAACTTTTGAACAGCAGTGTATGTTAAAATAGAAATTAACTGTTAGAAACTGTAATAACATTTCACAATTTAAAAAATGCATTAAAGAGATTTCTATTAAAAACATTTAAAAAACAATTAATTATTTTAAACTTTTGACTGGTAGTGTAGCTGTAAGACATGATATTCAATTAAATTAATAAAACGTTATTTTTTGTTTCCACCCAGTTTGTCTTATTAAGCAGCATATGATTGATTCTGAACTTTCTTAGCTCCAGAAAAACATCATGTTTAGCAAATCAATAAAAAAGTCCCACATATGAGATGTTTTGTCTAATCTAGCCCTCGTCTTAAAATGTGTTTGACACCCTTGATGTAAGAGAGAGTCCTCTTGGGTTGTTAAACCACATCGGCACATGTTGAAACAGTAAGAGCTAAAAATATGCCTCAATCAACTCTCATAAAGACCAAAGTTATTTTCACTCTCTGCTGTGACCATTTCTCGTCCAAATAAATCTGAAAATAGCATCAGCCTGTGGTTCTGCTTTCTGATCATTACCAAGTCAACAGTGGCCTGTTAAAGAGATAGTCCACCAGTTTTACCATTTAAAATAACTGCTTTCAATTTGAATATATTTGAAAATTAAATTATTACCGTGGTTTCAATGCTGTCACATGATCCTTCAGAAATCATTCTAATATGCTGACTTTTTGCTGAAAAAACAACATTTATTATTATGTATTATTATGAAAACAGGCTGAGTATATTTTTTCAGGTTTCTTTAATGAATAGAAAGTTAAGAAGAACAGCATTTATCTAAAAAAGAAATCTTCTGTAACATTATAAATGTCTTTTGATTCATTTAAAGCATTTTGAATGGTATTGTGTATGTTACAAAAGCTTTTTATTTCAGATAAATGCTGATCTTTAGATCGTTCTATTAATCAAAGAATCAAAAGAAAAATTACTCGACTGTTTTAAACTGAAATAAAATTGTAATAAAATGTTTCTTGAACAGCAAATCAGCAAATTAGAATGATTTCTGAAGGATCATCAGTGATTTCTGAAGCATCATCAGTAATGGTGATAAAAATCCAAGTTTTACTGTTTTTGCTGTACTTTGGATCAAATAAATGCAGGCAGAAGAGACTTACAATCTTACTGTTCAAAAACTTTTGACTGGTAGTGTGTGTTGATCAATGTTCAATGTAAATACAAGCCTAAATTAAATGTGTTCATTATATAAAGTCATAATGTCTCTCCAGAAGTCTTGGCTTAAACCGCTCAATTCATATGGATTACTTTTACAATGTGTTTTATTAACTTTTGAAAGTCCAACATTTTTAGAAAGACAGAAATCTCTCAGGTTTCATTAAAAATATCCTGACTTTTGTTTCCAAGATGAAAAAGTCATACATAAAAAGTCGAATGACATAACAGGATTTTTATTTTTGGGTGACCTACTAGAATGTACATAAGATAACATAAGATTTTTCCTTTTTTTTTTCTTATCTATAGCTATGGTATGTTTGATACCGTAAATTATAATCTAAGCAAAGTTTGAAAGGGAACAACAACTAGTGTTTGTTTGTGTTCACGCTCACTAAACTGGACTGATCTGGTTCATGAACCAAAGTTCAGTGTGAAATCAGCATGTCAGGAGTTCTCATGATGTGACATGACTCTCACTCTGAGTCACATGAGCAAACAGGAAATGATTCTGGATAAAACAACCTCAATTCTGAGTTTAAAGCACATGCTCTTACTGTATGGTTTTAATCCAAAACACCATGAAAAATCAGATTCTATAAATCACATTAACATTTTTTTTTTTTTTTTTTTTTTTTGTCAGGGGGAGGAGCATCTAGTCATCACATGACATGTTGCATGAGTTAGCAGCAGATATGCAGTCACAAGGGAAGAGGATGACGACAGGGCGGATACAAAAACCACTCAATTCTGTAGAACTGCATCTGGATTAGTTCTGTTATTTCCTTCACAGATGAACATTACATAAAGTTCAACTGCTAAATACTGAATATTAAAACAATGTTTAGATGGTTTTCTCTCTTTATGGATTCTTATAGACAGTGGGATGACTTGCGTATCCTCACCTGCAGGCCGGACATCCCCCGACCACCACCACAGAGGGCTGGACGATGGTGTAAGAGTTGGTGTAAGCTGGCTGGGTGGCTACAGCGATAGGTGGTACCTGGGCCGCTGGATAAGCAGTTGTGGCAGCTGGGAAGCCTGTGGAAGAGTTCACATCCATTATCACTCCACATTTCCCACTTTTTCACCTTAGATGTTTTATGAGCTACTACAGCTGAATGTTATAACGAAACTATAGCCCCTTGTGAAGAAGTAGTGCGCTTAATAGTACTAAATGTGCACTTGTAGTGTACTTTAAAACTTAAAACTATATACTGTACTTGCTGATAATGTTAAGTGCACTTAAAGACACTTTTGTGTCTGTTTTATGTATTAACAGTAATAACTTATACTATAATACATTTTCATTTAATTGTAAATAACCCGCTAAAGTGTACTTTTTTCCCCCACAGGGATAGAAAACCCTGAGACAATCAGTAAACTGTCAGCTGTGATTGGTTAATAACTAACTGACCCAACCAAATTGTGTCAAGTACGTGACTGCATTTAGTGTATTTATGGTCTAAAGTCTAATATAAGTCAGAAGGTATATTATAAAATATAAGGTTGTCGATTATAAATGACAATGATGTTTACATCGTATATCAAAACATTTATTCTTTTGACCAAGTCAAAAACGTATAGCTCAATCAGCATAGTCTTTTAAACAAACAGAATGTGACCAAATGCCTGTTGCATAAGCTGCTTAGACTAGTTTTACAAGTTAGTCATCTGATTTATTTTTTGTTTAGGACTGGTCATAACTAAGTCAGTTATATAAACTGTAGATTGTGGTCATTTGTAAAGGCAGATTATGATTAATCAGTTGATCAGAATGGTTTACAAACCAGCTTTTTTTTAGGGAATCACAAACCAGATTGATTCATGAATCAGTCAGACTGATAACTGAATTAATCAGATTTACACACTGTGATTTTTTTAATCGGTTACTACTTTCACCATGTGTGATATTTATTTATTTAAGGCTGGTGATACTCAAATCAGTGCAGTATTTTATAAAAAAAAATGTATAGATACAGTTAGTAGCTAGTTGGATTTATTTTTTATTATTATTATTATTTTTTTTTTTACAATTATTGGATTACTAGTCTGTGTAAAACTAGTATTAATTGTGATTTGCAATGTTCTGAAATTAGTCAAATTAAAAGTAAATTAGCAAATTAGTTTTTCCTTTTTATGACATGGCAAGGTTAGTTGAGGTTTAAAATGTCAAATGTGACCCCCTGGACCACAAAACCAAAGTCATAAGAGTCCACTTGAATATTTGGCCGAGATACCATCTGAAAATCTGGAATCTGAGGGTGCAAAAAAGTCAAAATACTGAGAAAATCGCCTTTAAAGTTGTCCAAATGAAACTCTTAGCAATTCATATTACTAATAAAAAAATATGTTTTGATATATTTAAGGTAGGAAATTTACTAAATATCTTTACTTAGTATCCTAATGATTTTTGACATAAAAGAAAAATTAAAAATGTAGACCAATACAGTGCATTTGTGGCTATTGCTACAAATATACCCGTGCTAGTTAAGACTAGTTTTGTGGTCCATGGTCACAAATGTTTCTTCCTCAAAAGTTCTACAAGAATAATAAGGAAGCAAAATCTGAGTTAGTATCGTTATATTAAATTAAATCACATCACAAATAATAACAATAACATGACACATACGTTAAAAAAAAAAACCTGCAGTACGTGAGTTATTGCTGGTTAATAATAATTGTGAACAGGCTGAATACAGTATGTTTCTCTTGCCTTGGTAGGGCGGCGGTGCTTGAGGCTGGAAGCCCGCCGCGGGTGCAGCGGCCGCGGGGATCGCGCCGTAGTCGTACCCGGCCGGGACTGTGTTGTACGCTGGAGGTCTGTCCTGGAGAAGAGGTTTAGTATCCATATCTGGTCTGAGGCGTCCTGTCCACTTCAGCAAACTGGCATGAAATCTTCTCGAGCTTCTTTAACGTGGATTATTACTGCACTAACATAAACAAAAACCAAAACAAAGATCAGATGAAAGTTCCTCCACTCTCCCCATGCGACTTCAGCCCGCTCTTAAAGCGTCTGTGTGAGGGACAGGAATGCTTATTAAAACGGCAAAATGTCCTAAAGATGCGCCATAGCGAACTTTTCTTGATTTCTCTCGTTTGTGAGAGAAATCTGGATCACTTAACGACGGAAACTCCTTATCAAACTCAAACGACGTTTTTTCCTGTTCGCAGCTTGTCACAAGACTCGAATCACGTGATGAACTGGAATGCGGCGGGTGGGTGACGTCTTAAAGCTATACACACTGGCTTTTTCTCCAAGTTTATCAAACAAAGATATTACTTTTATTTCTGTTTAAACTCAACCTATTAAGATTTTACTTACATCTTCTTTGTAAATATATATTTTTTTCTATTTTATTAAAAAGTTTTCAGAGGTAAATCTATAACAGTTACACTTTTAATAATATTTCAAGTGGGATTTATGAGATTTGCTGTATTTGAATCCAGTTTTTCTTTGTAAAAGGCAAAAATCCAAAAAACCCCAAAGATGTCACTTCTGAAACACCACCAAATGTTTTGGTCATTAATATTTTGGTAGTGAAAATTTTAGATACTTTTAGATAAATGTTATGGAATAACTGCCAAAAAGTGTTTAATTATAGAAAAATGGTGTTCAGTAGTGACTTTCTTTAAAGTGACACCGATTTTTCATACTTTTAAATACATTTACCTCAAAATGATGGGGCCTATCTACTCACACCTTGTAGCGATGAGAGAGAGCGACACATCAGGGTTGCCAGGTTTTCGCAACAAAATCCTCCCAATTCCTACTCAAAACTAGCCCAATCGCATTTCGAGGAGGGTCTCCTGTTAAAAATCACATTCTGTGGGATAGAATACACATTTTTTTGTCGGGGTTCTCCTGGTAAATTCGCATTATTGTGGTCGATTCAACACACGGACATCAAAAACAACCCACGGCAACAGTGTTAAAGTCGCCCGATTTCGCGGGAAAACCACAGACTTGGCAACACTGTGACACATTAATATTTCCTGATCATAAATGTAGGGGTGTAATTAAAATGAGTCTCAGCCAATGGACTAAAACATACACTGTTTCAGTAGTGACATAAAAATGTGGTACATTTGCATAAAGTTGAATAATTTACAAAAGAAAATATAAAATAAATATGCACTTTTTAAAAAAATCAAAAGATATTAAAAAAAACAACAACAATGCAATAATGGTAACAATGGTTTAGGGTTCAGGACAGCCACCTCCCAATTGAAAGTACCCACTAAATAATTATAATTTTTTTAATATATATTAAGCTAACTGATATTTTAAATATTAATGTGGGTTTCAATAGATAATAAAATGAGATTAGTAAACATCTAATATTTGAATACTTTTAAAAATTGTTTGAAATTGTTTGCGACTCAACTTGATTCATTTTGATTCATAAGTCACTCATGCACCGAATTATTTGCATCTTACTGAATCTTAGGAAACAAAACTTGCGAGTATCTTCTTTACAGTTTTTAGTTATGTCGACAAATCTGTGCCGCAGGTAAGGACCATTTCTATTCATATATAATAGTATCAAAATATGGGTACACTTTTTAATGGAAGGTCTGTGCAAGAGTAGCTGAGGAAAAGTAACACCCATCTTATGAGACTGAATCATCACTGAACTGATTTTAGCTGAAAAAGTTTTGGCAGTGACATAAATTTTGTGTTTTGAAAATTTTGCTGCTTAAGCTGTTGTGGTGTTCATTCACATTGCTTCTAGATTACTGTGTAGAGTGATCAAATGCATTTTATATAATTGCTAAAAGCTTAATTGGTAAAAAAAAAAAAAAAAAAGTACTTTGCAAAAAACAACTAATTCACTGTTTTTTGATCCTGACACAAAATGATCTGCTAACACCAATTGACTAATATCAGCAGTGCATGTGAAAGTGTGAATGAGCACTAGTCAGGTGAAATCACTATCATGCAAGTTAGACTGTAACAGCAGACTGATTGCTATAAAAGAAGGGAAGAAGAGCTTCCAATCATTGTGTTCTTGTTAGCAATGGTTACCATCAAAGAAACACAAGCAGCCATCATCTCTTTGCATCAAAATGGCCTCACATGCAAGGATATTGCTACAAAGAATATTGTACCTGAAAGAACCATTTACCGAATCATCAAAAACTTTAAGGAAAGAGGTTCAACTGCAGTGAAGAAGTCTTCAGGACGTCCCAGAGTGTCCAGCAAGCGCCAGGACCATCTCCTCCTGAGGAGTCAGTTACGGAATTGTGCCACAACCAGAGCAGAGCTTGCTCAAGAATGGCAACAGGTGGGTTTGAGAGCATCTGCATGCACAGTGAGGCCAAACTTTTGGACAATGGACTGGTGTCAAGAAGGGCAGCAAAGAAGCCACTTCTCTGCAAGAAAAACTTCAAGGACAGACTAAAATTCTGCAGGAAGTACAAGGCTTGGACAGCAGAAGACCGGTGCAGTTATTTTCTCTGATTTCTCGACTGTTTGGGACATCTGGAAAAATGATTGTCCGGAGAAGAAAAGGTGAACGCTACCATGAGTCCTGCTTCATGCCAACAGTGAAACATCCTGAGACCATCCATGTGTGGGGTTGCTTTTCAACCAAGGGAGTGGGCTCTCTTATAATTCTGCCAAAAAACACTGCCATGAATAAAGAATGGTATCAAAACGTCCTGCAAGAGCAACTTCTTCCAACAATCCATGAGCAATTTGGTAATGATCCGTGCATTTTTCAGCATGATGGAGCATGTCACAAAGCAAGAATGATAAAGAAGTGGCTCGAAGATCATGACGTTGAAATTTTGGATCCTTGCCCAGGCAACTCCCCGGATCTCAACCCCATTGAGAACCTGTGGTCAGTCCTCAAAAGGCAAGTGGACAAGCAGAAGCCCACAAATTGTGATGAACTCCGAGAACTATATGGCAAGAATGGATCGCCATCAGTCAGGATTTGACCCAGAAGCTAATATCGAGCATGCCAGAGTGAATTACAAAGGTTATGAAGAGCAAGGGTCAACACTGTAAATATTGACTCATTATAATTTTTTGCCAATAAAATCCTTTAAAACTTATAATATGCTTATCATTGTTTTTCAGTGTAGCATAGAAACGTGCAAAAATAATCTACAAATGCTGAAGCAGTAAAATTTATGTCCCTGCCAAAACTTTTGGCCATGACTGTAGTCACCTCAGAAGCTGGCATGTTGAGATCACATGAGCAGTGAGCTGTGGCTGATACGTCTGAGCCTTAGGACCACAGACAGAATGGGAATTTTCACTTTGTGTAAATTTAAGGAAGTAAAGTTGCCGTGAATTCAAAATCACGAAGAGCACAGAATAAAAATAGGAAATTATATCACAAAGAGGACACTGCAGACTTTAATGACTGTGTCCAGTAACAGTAAGTCAGTAAACATCAGTTCATTATCCTTTTTATGCCATGGCAACTTCACAAAAGCTTAATAATAAATTAAAGAAGTTGAGTGAGAATCAAATTCGTGAATTATCCAAACCACCATCTTTCATTGAGCAACTTGGCACAGGTGTTCCTTTATTTGCCTTGTGTCTTTGTTTGTTTTGTATGATTGAGAAGTACAGGTTTGCAGCATTATCTAAAGAAAAATGGAAACCTGAGTCCTTATTGTCAAGAATTATAAGACTGGTCTCCTTTGGAACATGTTCAGAATAACCCTTCTAGAAGAAAGAATATTCTTTTGATTTGTAAGTTCACCTGATTGCTTGATACATCGTCTATGCATTCATTACAACAGTCTGAAACAAGAAGTTAGTATAAAGTATAAAAGTACTCATGTATCACCCTTGAGTTTTAATTATTGAGAAAGTAAAGAATGAATAATTGATCAGGTAAGCGTGCGCATATGAGAGCTCTACCCTACGGAAAAACATACGTGCTCAGACAGTCTGACCAATCAGAGGCTTAGATTTCTACGTTTCCGTGAGCGCTGACCAATCAGAGGGAAAATACCGTTAACTTCCTGCTTTGAGTCTCTGAGCCCTTAGAATAATGCTGGGAATAATAATAAACGGACGGCCGATGTTTGTAATGCGCGGAATATATGAAGACTCACTTCACAACCATTAAACTACATAGTAGGTGAGTTTATAAAAATGCTTGCAGCGCATTTGAACTGAATATAAAGCGGTTGTGTGTCGGAATTTAAATTCGTCATCATGTCGGTTACTATGTTTTCTTTACTCAACATAAAGCGTATGACATCAATAGCAAAGTGCAAAAACACAACACAAACTAAATTAAGTGGCGAATAATATGTCTGTAATAACGAATCCGGTCAGACAGGTGCAAGCTGACCAACTGGTGTCCAGTTACCTGTATCTTTTACTTTAGAATACTTTAACGTCTGTATTGAGTATTATTAATTTATGTAATGTATTGAAAGTCATCATGATTGATCTATATATGAATATGAATCGAATTAAGGAATCTGCAAAATACAATGTAACGTTATTTAATTTTAATAGTCAACTTTGTTTGGACGTGAATACTTGACTTGTCTTGTGGATTAATAAACAACAAAGAGCTGTTTATGTTTATATTTCTAAAGCTATTTTATCAAATAAGTGTGTTTTAAATAAAACACTGTCTGAATATGCTGTTCATGTCGCCTAGGGCCCACGATGGCCGGGTCGCTGCTGTGGGCAGTGGATGTGTACGGAAGGGTGTTCAGTCTGTCGGCCGCTAGAGGCCGCTGGAGGCGCGCCGCCGATATCGTGCTGGAGCTGAAGCGGGTGACGGGCTCTGAGCAGTGCTGCTGGGGCATCGGATGCGACCATCAGGTTTATCTGCATGTGTATCCCAGCCAAGTGCCTATACGCCATCAGGAAGAGACTTATGAAAACCAGGTGTGTTGGAAATATCTTCTTAATCAAACTTTAAATTAAATTGCTAGTTATTAGCATGGTAAAATACTGTATATGTGACCCTTGACCACAAAACCAGTCATAAGGGTCATTTTTTTCCATTGATGTATGGTATGTTAGGATATACAGAGATGCAGAGATACAGCTAAGGTGCAAAAAAATATTGATAAAATCACCTTTAAAATCGTCCAAAATTAAGTTCTTAGCAATGCATATTACTAATCAAAAATTAAGTGTTGATATATTTACAGTAGGAAATTTACAAATACCTTCATGGAACATGATCTTTACTTAATATCCTAATGATTTTTGGCATAAAAGAAAAATTGATAATTTCGACCCATAATGTATTCTTGGCTATTTCTACAAATATACCCGTCTTACTTAAGACTGGTTTTGTGGTCCAGGGTCACATATGTGTATTGACAAAGCATGAACAGCTTTGCTGCACACAATAGTAAAAATAAACTTTAATAAGTGAAACATAATTAAATAAACTGATAATATTCACTAATAATGTATAATAATTTCTACAGGACATACTATAGAATTGGTTGGAAACTTCTTGGTAACACTTTACAATACGGTTCATTAGTTAACTACATTAGTTAACATTTATTAATTATTATTGAATGGCATTTATTAATCTTTTTAATGTTAATTTTAACATTTACTAATACATTAACTACATTAGTTAACATTCATTAATTATTATTAAACAGCATTTATTAATCTTTGTTAATGTTAATTTTAACATTTACTAATACATTAACTACATTAGTTAACATTTATTAATTATTATTAAACATTTTTTAATAATCTTTGTTCATTTTAATCTTAACATTTACTAATACATTATTCAAATCTTGTTAACATTAGTTAATGCACTGTGAACTAACATGAATAAACAATTAACAACTGTATTTTCTTTAATGAAGATTAGCAAATAAAGTAACAAATGTTTTGCTCATGGTAAGTTCATGTTAGTTAATACGTTAACTAATGTTTAACTAATGAACCTTATTGTTAAGTTTTACCAACGTCTTTAAAAAATGTGTCTTTTCCACATTTTTTTTAATGTATGCAAACTGCATAATTTCCAGTAACTATTTAATTGCAGTTAATTCTCATACCGAAACACAGTAATATATAATTTAATATGAAGGGTTATATTGACCTATTGAGATTATTAAGATGTTCCTTGTATATATATATTATTATTATTATTATTAAAAAGTTTCAGAAGTAAATCAATAACAATTACAAGTTTAACAATAAATTTCAAGTGTGATTTATGAGATTTGTTGTATTTTCTTTGATAAAAGGCAAAAAGTTAAAAGTTAAGGATTCATCAGTTTGAATATACATTGAGCCAAACACTATCATAACATCTTTGTTAATAAGATGTTACACTTTATTTTTGACAAAACATCCCATGTTTCGATAGTGACAGCACATTTTCTGTAGTCACAGTAATGTTTTGGTAGCGACCACATCACATTACAGAATTTTAACTTGCTAATGCTACTAAAACTTAAACATTCAAAAAAACAAAGATGCCACTACCGAAACTTCACCGAATATTTTGTTCATGACTGTCTCGGTAGTGACAATTTTAGATACTTTTGAAGCTAGCTCAAAGATGCTAATCTACACATGGTTAGCTAGTACAGTATTGAACAGTTGTACTCGTATAACAAACTAAATGTTATGGAATAACTCGCAGACAAGTGTGTTTAATTATAGAAGTAGTGACATTCTTTACAGAACCTACTTTGTAGCTATGAGAGTGAGTGATACATGAATATTTCCTAATCATAAATGTAGGGGCGCAGTCAGGGTTGCCAGGTTTTCACAACAAAACCTGCCCAATTGCTGCTCAAAACTAGCCCAAAAGTAGCTCAGTTGCGTTTCAAGGGGGGTCCCCCGCGTTCCAGAGGGTAAAATACACGTTTTGTGGTGGGGTTCCCCTGGTAAAATTAGCATTCCAGGGGCTAAATATTAAGTTATTGGGGTCGCTTTAACCTGCGAACATGAAGAACAACCCACGGCAACAGTATGAAAGTAGCCCAATTCTGCGGGAAAACCACAGACTTGGCAACACTGGGTGCAGCTAAAATCAGTCTCAGCCAATGGACTAAAACACACATAAAATTTTTGAACTTCACTTTTTTAAAATATCAAAAAGATATTTTTAAAAACAATAAAGGGAAAAAGTGCAAAAATGATTTTTATCTAATTTTCATAAGTTGAAATTTAGGGGTTAGGATTTGGGACAGCCACCTCCCTACTGAAATTACCCACTAAATGATTATTATATATATATATATATATATATATATAAAGCTTACTGATATTTTAAATATTATTGCGGGTTTTAATATCTTAGTAAACATCTAAGATTTGAATACTTAAATGCTTTTTGAATGTGTTTTTTGATTGTGGGACAGCAGTTTGCACAAGTTCTGTAGAATTACCCATATATGGCTTGGAAAGTATAAGATGTTTTAATGTTTTCAAAAGAAGTCTATTATATTCACAAAGTCATCATTTATTTAATCAAAAATACAATAAAACCAGTAATATTACAAAATATTTTTAACTTTTTACCCTGGATCAGTTTTAAAATGTAAGTTATTCCTGTCATGTAGAGCTGAGTTTTCAGCATCATTACTCCAGTCTTCATGTCAGTCTTTTTGATCAATTGAATGCATCCTTCCTGAATAAAAGTTTTATTCATTTTTTAAATAAACCTTTAGGCTAGCAGTGTATATAAAATAAAAATTCCAAATGCACCAAGAAGTAGGATAGTGATAATGACCTTTAGGGTGTTACAGACAGCACAGCTGACCTGCTAAGAATAATTTTTCTGTCTGTCTGTTTTACAGAGATGGAACCCAGTTGATGGTTACACAGACACACTCCTCCCGACAGACCGCTGGCAGTGGACGGATGAGTCAGGCTTGAACCCACAGCCTCTTCACAGCTTTGTGTTGCCGTCTGCTAACTGGGAGTGGGAGGGCGACTGGTATGTGGATGATGAAAGCTGTGGGAGAGAATCCAGCGAAACAGGGGTGAGTGAAACAATCTCAGTCCTCTCTAAACACAAGCTAAATTGAACTTAAAGGGGTCCTATTATGCTCTTTTTGATTTTGTTTTAGGGGTGTACTAGAACATGTTCTTATACACACCACACACTGAATAAATTCAAAAAGTGAAAAAGCATAATAAGACCCCTTTAATTAAATTCAGCCTACTGTAAACTCAACCTATTACAAACTTAACCCAGCCATCCCAAACCTAATCAACTGTAAACCCAATAAAGCCAAAACGTACCTTATCCTAACCTTAGGGAAAAAGAGATGTCTAACTGTTTTAAATGCGCACTTGTATACTTCAAATCTTAAAAGAATATTTGAAAAACTGTACTTGCAGATGATATAATATCAAAGAAATGAAAGTTCACTGAAGTACACTACCAGTCAAAAGTTTTTGAACAGTAAGATGTTTCATGTTTTTTTTAAAGAAGTCTCTTCTGCTTACCAGGCCTGCATTTATTTGATCCAAAGTACAGCACAAACAGTAAAATTGAAAGTGAAATATTTGTATTATTTAAAACAACTCTTTTCTATTTGAATATATTTTAAAATGTAATTTATTCCTGTGATTTCAAAGCTGATTTTTTAGCAGCATTACTCTTGTCTTCAGTGTCACATGATCCTTTAGAAATCATTCTAATATTCTAATTTGCTTCTCAAAAACATGTATAATTATTAGGGCTGTCAAAAGATTAATCGCGATTAATCACATCCAAAATAAAAGTTTATGTTTACATACTATATATTTGTGCACTGTGTATATTTATTATGTATATATAAATACAAACACATTCATGTATATATTAAGGAAAAATATTTTAGATTTACATCTAAAATATTTATATTTATTTATAATCTAAATTGTATGTAGGTATAAATATATATACATATAAATATTTTGTTTTAATATATACATGTATGTGTGCATATTTATATGTACATAATAAATATACAAAGTAAACACACATATAGTATGTATACATAAACTTTTATTTTGGATGTGATTAATCACGATCAATCGTTTGACAGCCCTAATAATTATTAAACATTAAACATTACTAAAAACATTATCCTAAAAAAATTTACTCAGCTTTTTTAAATATTGATGATGATGATAATAATAATAATAATAAATGTTTCTTAAACAGCAAATCTATATATTAGAATGATTTCTGAAGGATCATGTGACACTGAAGACTGGAGTGATCCTGAAAATGTAGCTTTGATCACAGGAGTAAATGACATTATAAAATATTCAAATAGACAACAGTTATTTTAAATAGTATAAATATTTCACAATATTACTGCTTTTGCTCTATTTCGGTTCAAATAAATGCAGGCTTAGTGAGCGAAAAAGATCTTCTATAAAATCATTAAAAATCTTACTGTTCAAAAACTTTTGACTGGTAGTGTATACTTAAAGAGAGACAATTTCATGACTGTTTATTAAGTACACTAAAAAAAAGTGCATTTTGAAATAATGTCAAATTAAATATTTTACTTTAAAGTACATTTTAAATCATTATGTTATTGTATTATATATAAATGTAAACTATAATAAACTTTAATTTAACTGTAAAAAACATCCAATGAAGTATCTGAAAACAGTACATTCAGTTCACATTTAAGTATGTTTTTTAAAAGTGTAATAAAGTGTACTTCTTTTTCACAAGGGTAGATCATCCCATTTCAAATCAACTCACACATAATGATTCGTAAAAGATTCGTAAAAAATATCATGTCAGAGTGACTGTGTAATGCTGTTTTCCTGTGCTTTCAGGGGTGGGAGTATGCAGTGGACTTCCCAGCCACCTTCACCAAAGAGAAGAAGTGGAATTCATGTGTCCGTCGCAGGCGATGGCTTCGCTACAGGCGATATAAAGCACTGGGATCATGGGCAAAGGCATAATCTATTTAATATGGGAATCCAAACTAACATCAAAAATTTAAAACTCAATGTGAATTTCAATGTGAAATGTGTTCTGTGTTGTTCTGTGGCCCTCCAGTGGCAAAATCTGACACCCCTGCTTTGTATTTTACTCCTATTAGCTATTGTCCACATATGTAGAGTCATTGAGAATGTGTGTTCTTGGTACAGGTGCCTTTGGACAGAGGCAGACCTCCACCAGAGCCCTTCACTGACATCAGCTGTGGAGGCTGGGACATGAGTGACAGCCCTGAGAAACACATTTACCTGTGGGCCGTGTCCCAACAAGGAAAGGTAAGTCATTACATATTACTTAAAACAAGCTCTGGACATCATATTTACCACAAAAACCACTGAATATACTTTGAATACACTGCAAAAGGCTTATCTTACTTAGTATTTTAGTCTTGTTTCTAGTCAAAATATCTAAAAATTCTTAATTTAAGAAGTATTTACTAGATAAGCAGCATAATGACATAAGATATTTAGTCTTGTTTTAAGCAAAATGCACTTAATTTAGATTTTTCTGCCTGGAAACAAGTAAAATTATCTGCTAGTGGGGTAAGTAAAATATTTTTAAAGCAAGAGTAATTTACTTACCCCACTGGAAACAACTAAATATCTTATGTAATTTTGCTTATCTAGTAAATGTATCTTAATTGAAGAATTTTTAGATATTTTGACTAGAAACAAGACAAAAGTACAATGAAAGAAAAGCCTTTTTTGCAGTGTAAATATGCTACATACATACTGTTCAGCTTTTTTTTTTATTTGTATTTTTTAAAGTAATCTAGCAGGGACGCATAAAAATGATCAAAAGTGACAGTAAAATCATTAATAATATTACAAAAGCTTTCTGTTTCAAATAAATACTGTGCTTTTCAGTGTTCTGAAAATGTTTCCATAAAAATATCAAGCAGGTCAGCTGTAGCCATTGGTAATAATCAGAAATATTTCTTGAGCATTAAATTAGCATACTATAATGAATTTTATTGAAGGATCATGTGACACTGAAGACTGGAGTAATGATGCTAAAAAAAATTCAGGAATAAATTACATTTCAAAATATATTCAAATATTTTGAAAATCATTTTAAATGGTAATAATATTTCACAATGTTTTTTATGTCACAATGTAATTTTCAATCTTGGTGAACATAAAAGACATAAAAAAAACCATTAAAAAAACTTACCGACCCCAAACTTTTGAACTGTAGTGTGTATAAATAAATAAAACACATATCAGTAACAAAAAGCAAACACAAAATGCATTATGGAAGACTACGAGGGCCAAATCAAAATAATTTTGTGTGGTAACTGAAAGTATTTCACAGCTTAACCCTTTAACTGTCACTTCCCTTTTTGAACATAGCTTTGAAAATGCAGTATTCACACTTAAATGTTTATCATTCACGAAGGAAAACATTTTGTAATATGATTTTGATGTGCATTTTCCACAAGTGTGATAGAGAAAAAGACAACGAAGAAAGTCTTTTTGTGACAAAGGTCATAACTCCTTTTATGAAGTAAATTTTTGAAGCACTCTTGTCATAAATTAATCTATTACTTTAATTTCCTACATAATTTGTAACACAAATATCTATTTAGGAGTCTTAGATCTTTCCAACGATGTATAGATTGTCATAATTAGATTAGGATTTATTTGTAAAATGGTGAAGTAAATGTACGCGTCCCACTGAGGGGACAGGTGACAATACTAGTTATTTACCCAGTAAGCAATTTACAATAAGTTGAGTGACGCAGCTGTGGTTGCATTACAGATTTCTAACCACTAGAGGTCAGTTCTGTGATGTGTTGATACTTTTAGCATTATTTTAGTCTTCGTGAATATTTTAAATTAATTGGTATTTTTATATTTTAAGATCTCATTTTAATTTGAGTTCAGAGTTGAATTTAGCTTTAAATTATATCGATTTCAGTTTTAGTTTTAATAATTTCAGTAATTTCAGCACTTCAAAATTTGATTTCAATTAATTGCCAAGACTGTTGCCTTCTAATTTTTTAAAGTTTATTTGTCATTTAATATTTGCAGTTTTATCTCAGCTTTATTAAATTAACAAAAAATTGTTTTAGTAACAGTAACAGTTGCATTACAGACTTGTTACCATTAGAGCGCACTGCTGTTCTTTGATGTCTGCTTTATATTTTGAGCTCAGCCAACACCTCCTTATGGATTAACCACTTGTTCACAAGAATGTGAACAATTTCCCGGCCGAGTGGTTAATTTAAACACTCTCTGAATGTTTTGTCATGTTTATCATGTGTTAAGAATCTCTTCATGACACCACGCAGATGTAAAGTGTGTCTGTATCTCTACACAGCTGTGGTTCCGCACAGGCATCAGACAGCAGAACCCGGAGGGGACGCACTGGGAACCCATCCAGGTGCCCCGAGAGGTGGCGCAGGTCAGCGCCGGGCCGAACGACCTGCTTTGGGTCGTTCTCTGGGATGGACAACTGCTGGCCAGAACCGGCATCAGTAAAGACTGCCCTAAAGGTCTCACACTGACAGATTTATTCCTGTCCTTTGAATTCACACATACAGTATGCAGGACATACAGTACATGTTTTGAATGACTTACACATCGCTGCTATTTACGTTCAAACTGGGATCATGGTCATGGTCATGTCAATAGCATGACAGAGGCATGGTCCTAAAGAACATGTGGTCACTTGCGCCACACTTCTGAATGTCACTGCATTAAAAAACAGGTAATTGATACAAGAAAATGCAACAAGAGCTGCTGCTATCATTTTTGCTCAGTCAGTTTGGATTTTTGGGATATTTAGTGGATGAAGTCATCATATTCCTAATTTCCACTTTCAATACAAATTTCAATAGAAATTTGACACTTTAGATTAGGGAACACACTTTTGACCATTAACTAAGACTTTTCCCCTCCCCTTCCCCTAGTGTTCTCTAATCTAAAGTGTTACCAAGTATATTTTAGTTTACCATAACCTTTAAAAGTATATTATTTTTGTTTTTAGGCTCATCGTGGGAGCTAGTGCAGCCTCCAAATCAAAAAGGAGCTGTTCATGTCGCAGTGGGGATCAATGTCGTTTGGGCCGCTACTAAAGACAACAAAGTAAGACGATATTTACTCTGTAAATGCTCTGTGCAGTGCTTTTGCTTGACATTAATATTCTGCACATTATTGCACATTCATGTAGTGCAGTTAATAAAGAATCACGCATACATTCAGTAATAAGTTATTTTCCACCCATCAGAGTAAGTGCAATGCATTGTGCAATTTTACCTTCCGTTTTCATCAAGTACCTACTGATGTTCCTGGAGGGCCACTGTCCTGCTGCCCCAGCCCCAATTAAACACACCTGAAACAGTTAATCAAGGTCTACCAGAATGTAGACAGAAACTTTCAGGCATGTATGTTGGAGCTGAAGTCTGCAGGATGTTGGCCCTCCAGGAGCAGAATGGACACCCCTGAACTAGTATGCTGAATTAACTGAAAGTAATATTAGTGGGTGTTTTGGATTTTTAAAGCCTAAATAATCCAGATGACAACTTGGTGCCTTGACTTGTAAGAGTGTAGCATACTACTCAACAGTTGTTTGTTGCATAATGATTTCAATTTGACATACATTTAAAAAAAAAAAAGGCAGTGTATTATGGAAACCCATTTCCGCTACTTGTTTTATCTCACAATTCTGACTTTTTTTTTGCATTTGTGACTTTTGTGAAATATAAACTAAAGTCATAATTCTGAGAAATAAAGTCATAATTCTTAGAAATAAAGTTAATTCTGAGAAATAAAGTTGCAATTCTGAGAAATAAAGTCAGAATTCTGAGAAATGAAGTGATAATTCTGAAAAATAAAGTCATAATTCTTAGAAATAAAGTTAATTCTGAGAAATAAAGTCAGAATTCTGAGAAATGAAGTGATAATTCTGAAAAATATAGTCGTAATTCTGAGAAATGAAGTCGTAATTCTGAGACATAAAGTCGTAATTCTGAGAAATTAAGTTGGAATTCTGACAAGTAAAGTCAGAATTCTGAGAAGTTAAGTGATAATTTTGAGAAATTAAGTAGGAATTCTGAGAAAGTCATAATTCTGAGAAATTAAGTCGGAATTCTGAGAAATTAAGTCGGAATTCTGAGAAGTAAAGTCATAATTCTGAAAAATTAAGTCGGAATTCTGAGAAGTAAAGTCAGAATTCTGAGAAATAAAGTTGGAATTCTGAGAAATAAAGTGATAATTCTGAGAAATAAAGTCGGAATTCTGAGAAATAAAGTCAGAATTCTGAAAAATAAAGTCGGAATTCTGAGAAATTAAGTCGGAATTCTGAGAAATTAAGTCAGAATTCTGAGAAGTAAAGTGATAATTCTGAGAAGTAAAGTGATAATTCTGAGAAATAAAGTTGGAATTCTGAGAAATAAAGTCAGAATTCTGAAAAATAAAGTCGGAATTCTGAGAAATTAAGTTGGAATTCTGAGAAATTAAGTCGGAATTCTGAGAAGTAAAGTCAGAATTCTGAGAAATAAAG
The DNA here is from genome assembly GCA_033026305.1 of Cirrhinus molitorella. Taxonomy (NCBI): domain Eukaryota; kingdom Metazoa; phylum Chordata; class Actinopteri; order Cypriniformes; family Cyprinidae; genus Cirrhinus; species Cirrhinus molitorella. Next base: position 19,466,862 of record CM065117.1, on the reverse strand, counting down.
TTGGAATTCTGAGAAATAAAGTCAGAATTCTGAGAAATAAAGTCATAATTGTGAGATATAAACACAGTTCTGAGAAATAAAGTTAGCATTCTGAGTAATTAAGTCAGAATTGTGAGATATAAACTCATATTTGCAAGAAAAAAAGTCAGAATTGTGAGTTTTCATCTCTCAATTCTGACTTCATTCCTCATCACACAATTCTGAGAAAAAAATAATTATGAAATAAAATGCCTCAATAACATTTCTGTATTTTTTATTCAGTGGTGGAAACAGGCTTCCATATAGTGTATAGATTGGACAATGCAGTAAACCATGTGTTTGTAATAGGTCTGGTTCCGGAGAGGTGTGAATTCCCACAATCCCACTGGCTCAGGCTGGATCAGTATTGGTGGAGAGATGGTGATGCTTAGCGTGGGGCCCAGTGACCAGGTGAGAGCAGTGAGGCATCATATTATATTGCTGTTCTAACAATACTGTACATACACACACTCACTTTACAACAGCCAGATGGTTTTTACAGCCAGCGAAATTTCAAGGGGGCCGCAAGATGACTTCAAATCTTGAAGTAGTTACATTAAAATAACATTAAAGTATTAAAACATAATTAAAACATGACATCATGTAGGAGAGGGTGTTAGAAATCTGTCTTTGACATTTTGGGGCCTTAAAAAAACAGATTGAGAATCACCGCTTTAGACAGTTGTAAATATACGTTTATAGTTAATACTCTTTGTGATCCAGGACCACAAAACCAGTCATAAAGGTCAGTTTCCTGAAATTGAGATTTATGCATCATCTGAAAGCCGAATAAATCAATGTGTGGATAGGACAATATTTTTGAGATACAACTATTTTAAAATCAGGAATCTGAGGGTGCAAAAAAATCTACATATTAAGAAAATCGGCTTTAAAGCTGTCCAAATGAAGTTCTTAGCCATACATATTACTAATGAAAAATGAGGTTTTGATATATTTACAGTAGGAAATTTACAAAATATCTTCATTGAACATGATCTTTTCTCAATATCCTAATGATTTTTAGTATTGTTGGCTATTGCTACAAATGTACCCCTGCTATTTATGGCTGGTTTTGTGGTCCAGAGTCACATATAATTAGTTTGTTTAATGCAAAGTTGAATTTTCATCACCCATTACTCCAGTCTTCAGTTTTACATTATCCTTCAGAAATCATTAATAAATAAATTCAAATTTTAAGTATATTTAAATAGAACACTGCTATTTTAAACTGTAATAATATTTCAGAATATTACCTTTTTTCTGTATTTTTGATCAAATAAATGCAGCATGGATGAGCATAAGAGACTTCATTACATCATATGTAAATAATTACTTCTTATGTCTTTGAAATATGGTTAAAGACTACTGCTGCTGAATGTAGTCAAGTGTTTATAGTAAAATAAAAGATACTTTTAAATATCACTTGTACTGAAACTTTCATGTATTGAAATATATTTTTAATTGCACATTTGTAATGATGAAGTTGCCATTTGGTACATTTAAAATCTTAACAGTTTAAAATATAATCCAGCACTTGCGTGTGCCTTAGTATGTTAGTCAACACATCGAAATTAGTGTACTTTAAGCATGACAAAGTAATATTAAAAGTAATGTTTTGTCTTAAAGTAAAGCTTTTTGTGACATTATTACAAAGTTTTGTACATAGTCATGAAAGTCTGCTGCTATTTACTCTTAAGTGGCCTTTTATTTCATTAATATTATATTACTGATCATAAAATAAATAAGTGCTCATTCTTATTTAATTAAGCTCACTTCTTTTTCACAAAAGCTGTTTCATGTTTTATTCTCCACCAGGTGAAAATAAGTCTTTTCAGAGTAATCTCAGCAAGCTGTAAGATTTAAGGTGTCTTTAAGTGACAAAAACAGTGCAGGACGAGTAAAGATGAATACCTATACTTTGGTGTTTGTTCAAATAATGTACTCCCAAGTACAAGCAGTAATAGTTATGTTTGCCTTAGCAAACTCCATTAAAAATCTGGATAGGTTCAGTGCACTCACACCATTCTTTAATCACTGCTGCTAATATCTTATTTCATCTGGTGAAATAATCATTTTCTCCTGTGCGGAGAACTCTAGTGGTCCCAGGACTTGTCCTTGGGGGACACCCGTCTCCAGTAGGGTGGGGGGCAGACAGGTCTAATTACACTCCTGTTCTCACATGTAGCTTTGAGGATTAACCATCATTAGATCCTCAGACCAATATGTGCACCCTGCAGGCCGACTGTATTCACTGTCCTTGTTTATTCGCACAAGCACTCAACGTCCAATCGCCTTCTCCAGCTCACACTGGCCCCTCCCTCCCGGCAGGACGGGCATGTATGGTCTGGCGGAGTCGGGTGTCCGCGGGTGTTGATTACTAGAGCCGCTGAGTCTCAGTGTGGAGTTTGCAAGCGATGCAAACCTTGTCTCTGCATCTCTCTCTCTGTAACTGGACCCTTAGACCTCCTGGCTCTTCCCGTTGCCCACTGCCTCCTCCGTCTCAGCCCAGCCATATATATACACCTCCAATTCTTTCACCCGCACACAGCCATATGGGAGCATCTAATTTGAGTTTGGCGGCTCTCCACCATTCCATACTTCACATTTCATTACTAACCGCGCAGGCCGTGTATCTGTGTTCAACTCAGCTGCGACGCTCATATTTGATCCTGTTCCTTAATTTGGCTTAATCAGAAACAATATCCTGTCTATGTCAGCATATAAAAAGATCATCTCATGACATGATGGTTTTCTGATGCCAGCTGTATTATGATGCAGTTGATATGAGGGATATTATTGTGATTTATTATCGCATGGCTGTCTGTAGTGCTTAATTGTGATATAACAGGTTAGTCGGGCATTTCGTGGTCATATATTTTATGACCAGAAGCGTAGCACCCAGTCAAACCCTCTTAGGACTTCAATATACATTGTTATACAATATAAACGTTAACATTTAAAAGTTTGGCATTTGTAAGATTAACATTGTTTAATGTTTTTCTTAATGTGCTCATTAAGACTACATTTATTTGATCAAAAATACTGTTTAAAGCAGTATTATTGTATTTTAGATTGCATATGTCGCCCTGGACCACAAAAGCAGTCTCAAGTAGCACAGGTATATTTGTAGCAATAGCCAAAATTATAAATATTTATGCCAAACATCATTGGGATATTAAGTAAAGATCATGTTCCATTAAGATATTTTGTAAATTTTCTACCATAAATATATCAAAACTTAATTTTTGATTAATAATATGCATTGCTAAGAACTTCATTTGGACAACTTTAATGGTGATTTTCTCAATATTTCGATTTTTTGCACCCACAGATTGCAGATTTTCATATAGTTGTAGCTCAGCCAAATATTGTCCAAAAATAGAAGCTTATTTATTCAACTTTCAGATGATGTATAAATCTCAATTTCAAAAAATTGACACTTATGACTGGTTTTGTGGTCAAGGGTCACATATATACTTTTAAATGTGATTTATTCCTTTGATGCAAAGTATTCAGTGTCTCGTGATCCTTCAGAAATCATTCTAAAATGCTGTTTTGCTGCTCAAGACACTTTTTTTATTATTATCAATGTATCATATTTTTGTAGAAAGCTGAATATCAGTAATAATTTGTTATAATCTAAAGTAATAATCTTACTGACCCCAAACATTTGAATGGTAGTTTATATTCTTATATATATATATATAGTTTGCTTTGAAATGTAAATATTTTTGAACTTGAAACTCATTTGACTTTTAGATCACAAAAGGAATTATTTTCAAAACGTCAGATGCTCACTGGGAATTTTGCTTGTGTTGTTAAAAATTATACATTTAGATTAGAAGGTCATTAACTAATTTAGAAGGTCAGTAACTAGAGTAATTTTGTCACATTAAGTTCTGACCCATATTTTTTTATATCTCAGTTTGAAGAAGGTATGTAGGTAACTGAGAGACTGCGGCTGGTGCGATATAAAATATAAATTTATTTTATGTGTGTTTGTTTGTGACACAGGTATGGGGTGTTGGCAGCGATGACCGGACTGTGTATTTTCGTCATGGCGTGACAGCCACAGAGGTCACTGGCAGGTCATGGGTGGCTGTGTCAGCTCAGCTTGATGGCAGTGAAAGCACAAATCATTCCAGGTAGTTGAAAAGCACTGTACAGAGCAGTGATTCCTGACCAGGCGTACTTAAAGGTATAGTTCACCCAAAAAAAGAAAATTCACCCTCAAGCCATCCGAGTTTTCATTTTAACATTGTATTAAAAATATCCTGGCTCTTCTAAGCTTTATAATGGCTTTTGAGATTTTGAAGTCCAAGCGCATCCATCCATCATAAAAGTGCTCTACACGGCTCCAGGGGGTTGATAAAGGCGAATCGATGCATTTGTGTTTGACTTTATAAACCGTTTTTTTTACAAATCCTCATTTTTTTACTTCTAATGACTGTTTTGCTCTGTCCTACACACTTCCGCATTCATCAACGCTTTTAGCTATGACCTACGTTGGAAACGCTACTCTCTTGTGACGCATGTACAACAGTTTGCGCAAGTTAGAGATTGCGGTTTGTAAAGTTGTAAATATGGGTATTTTTCTTACACAAATGCATCTGTTTGCTTTAGAAGGCCTTTATTAACTCCCTGAGCTGTGTGTACTTTTTATGATGGATGGATTTACTTTATTGGACTTCAAAATCTCAACAGCCAATTACTGCCATTATAAAGCTTGGAAGATCCAGGAAATGTTTTAATATGGCTCCAACTGTATTTGTCTGAAAAAAGAAAGTCGTATACACCTAGGATGGTTTGGGGGGGGGGGGGGGGAAATCATGGGCTAATTTTCATTTTTGGGTGAACTATCCCTTTAAATAGGTTTTACGGAGTATTTAGGAAGATTTTGTTTTTAAAGAGGATTTTAAAGTAGAAATATTAGAGCTGTGAAAGGTAAACCGTTAATTTGCATTTAACAGCTTGGCCATTTCTCTTCTTTTTTTTTTAACCCATTAAAAGCCTACTGCATCATATTTGATACATGAATTTCTAGGTGTCTAAATTATCAACATGACAAAAATAACAGTTTTATACAATCTACTACATGACTTTCATGGTCCACAATACAATATTTATTGTGATATTTAAAAAAAAAATGTTGTTAAAAATGTAAATGTTGTACATTTTTGTGGTATATTGTCTCAGCCTGAATTACATTCACACTGGTGTTTTAGGAAGCCAAAAAAATATATAATATAATAATAATAATACCTTTTTTAATAATAATAATAAAAATAATAATTTTATATTATTTTATTCCTATGACAGTAATAGCCATATATTGTAAAATAATTGCACTGTAAAATAAATGAAAATGAATATTTCATATATATATTATTTTTATTTGCACTACAGTAGAAAAATTACAATAATGTTTTTCTAATTTCTACATTTGAAAGAGATATTTTGAATTTGGACTGCAGTAACGTTACCCATTCAAACCAGTAGCTATCAGCAATTCATACTGCACTGTTAAGCTGTTATTTTGATGGAAAACTCCAGCTTCAGTAAAAAACAACTTACAAAAACGCATCTCACTGCAAATTTAGTGAAATGCTGTAATAATCTGCAATGAAATAAAGCATAACTGGTGGCCATTTTGTTACCAAACGCGTTAAACTCGCAGCACATGCAATAAAACAAGTTCACTACATTCACTGTGAACTGAGCTGTTCTGAGGCACGGAAAACACCAGATCACGAGCTGATCGCCTGAACGAAGTGCACGCTTCGCGTTGAAACACGTAGCGAAAACAGACTTGATGAAGGGATTAATCCATATTGTTCTTTTAGGTTTAGTTAGTTTGACAGATACTGTCAAAGCATAATGACCCAAAACACAAAGACCTTTTATGTTAGAATAAGAAGTATAAATATATTTTAAAAACACTTTTTGCTCAGAAGACCTATCGTTTCACATGTCACGTTACATAAATATATATATTCAGTTGGGCAGCACTAGCACAAAAGATGCCATTTATTTCATGTTGCAATGTCATTTCCATCCAGCAGATGGCACCATGCCCATCGTTCTCATGAATGGCTCTGTCTGTGTGTTTCCCAGTGTCTGTGTTCATAGTGATGCCAGTGTCTTCACTGGTGAGGTCACCGCTCCTTCCCAGGGTTCCGTTCTGGGCTGTGATGACACGGACATTCCGAAGCCACGTGTCCCAAAGATCACGAGCGACAGCTTCATCTCAGCACTAGTGTCTGATCGCTCCGCTCCAGCACACGACCCGCCCTCTGCGGCAAACCCCAATGTACCTGAGGAAAACCAGGTGACAAGCCAAGAGTCCGATTCCTCTATCCTGAGCCCGAGCAGCCCGTCCGAAGGTAGCGAGACACCATGGAGCAATGTTGACCTGGAGGAGATGAAGGCCTCGGTTCTCAGCAGCACCCGGAGCTCAGTAGCCACGTACCCCATTGAGCTGCAACAAAACACAGTAGTGCAGGAGGAAGTGCCTCCCTGGGCCTGGGTCACAGGTGGAGGATGTGACATCAGTTCCAGCTCTCATGTCGACTGGTTTAACATCTCAGGTGCAACACAGTTAAAGCGATAACTCGTCATTTATTCACCCTCATGTTTCTGCATCCTGTTTTATAGAAAATCTTCTCTCTGGTTCTGTCAGATCTCAGACCGCTCTCTCCATCCCTCACACCTGCCCTTAGTGCTCCAGACAAAGACACTCAAACAAAAAGAGCACAACAGGAGAAAGGCACCTCTATAGAGAAGGTAACCGCACTGTGAGCAGGCCTTTGTGCATCACATTAGATTAATAGTGAATGGGAATCTGAAACAGTGATGTATCTGTATGTCTCAGTCTGTGCATGTGACAAGAGGTTGTATGTGTTGGTGGAGGGACTGGTCGCCCCATCAGTGGGAGGATGTCAGTGTGACGCTAGAGCAGGTCACCGGTGCCGGAGCTCAGACAGGAGACATCCTTTACCTCTACTACACGCAAGACCAGGAGAAGAAGGTAACACACAATGAGCAGAGTGTACTTTAGTATAATAGCACAAAGAGTACTTATTATGGAAAGAGTTGTGAAAGTATCTCTCGTAAAGTGATAGTTCACCTAAAAATTTAAATTCTGTCATTAATTACTGTCGTTCCAAACCCGTAGAAGCTTTGTTCATCTTCAAAACACAAATTAAGATATTTCTGATGAAATCCGAGAGCTCTCTGACCCTGTATAGACAGTGACGCAACCATGTTCAAGGTCCAGAAAGGTATTAAAGACATTGTTAAAATACTCCATGTGACATCAGTGGTTCAACTTTATTCAAACAAAACATCTTACAGAGTTTAGAGGAGTTTAGCTTATGAACCCAATAAATGAATGTCATTACAAATAAATGAATCAAGGTCAAAATGTGTCATTGAAGTGAAGTGTTGCCAGACTGTATTAGTGTCAATAACATGATTCTTCCGATGTGTGTCAGTATCTGTATGCTGTGATAAAGGAGGTGACGGCCCTGGTGCCCGTGTTCAGGGACTCTCTGTACACTGTGGCTGTTTACACACCAGAGAGAACCAAACAGAGACGCCCCATTTTACTGGCAACTCCCTCTCAAGAAGACTTCAACACCTGGGTAAAATGCACTTTTGAACAGCGCATCTGTTTAAAAAGACCTCTAAGTGACATAAAGCACACATATGATCTTTTTTCAACTTCTGCCAGTGGCAGGTGAACTGAAAAATGTATCCATACTTACAGTTGAGGTCTGTACGCTTTACATACACCTTGGAGAATCAGCAAAATGTTGGTATTTTGCCAAAATAAGAGGGATCATACAAAATGCGCTGACCTGAATAAGATATTTCACATAAAAGACATTTACATATAGTCCACAAGAGAAAATAATAACTGAATTTATAAAAATGAACCTGTTCAAAAGTTTACATACCCTTGATTCTTAGTACTTTGTTGTTACCTGAATGATCCACAGCTGATGCTCCAGATGGAAGCACTTCTGAGAGCTAAGAGCTGGGGGTGAAAACTTTTGGAATTTGAAGATCAGAGTAAATATAGCTTATTTTGTCTTCTGGGAAACATGTAAGTATCTTCTGTAGTTCTGAAGGGCAGTACTAAATGAAAAAAATATATATAATATTTAGGCAAAATAAGAAAAATGTACATATCTTCATTCTGTTTAAAAGGTTACACCCTTCGGCTCTTAATTAGCACCGATGGTGTGAGGACCCTATTGGAATTACTCCGTTTCTTATGCATTATGTTTCCTTCTGAAGCATCAGCAAGTGTTTGAACCTTTTGTAATAGTCCCTTAGTTGTCCTCAGTATGAAAAGATGAATCTTAAAATCATACAGTCATTGTTGGAAAGGGTTAAAATACACAAAAATGCTGAAAAACTAAAGAAATTGTGGGATCTGAAGGATTTTTTTGAAGAACAGTGGGCAGATTAGCTGTTCAGGACAAACAAGGGACTCATGAACAACTATCACTAAAAAAAAACAAAACAGCTGTGGATCATTCAGTTAACAAAACAGTATTAAGAACCAAGGGTATGTAAACTTTTGAACGGGGTCATTTTTATAAATTTAGTTATTGTTTTCTCTTGTGGACTATATGTAAACGTCTTTTACGTGAAATATCTTATTCAGGTCAGTACTAAATAAAAAACAACAAGCATTTTGCATGAGCCCTCTAATTTTAGTAAAATAAATTTTCCAGATTCCGCAAGGTGTATGTAAACTTTTGACCTCAACTGTATATCTTACCAGTCATGATCATTTTGCATAACCATTTAAAATATATACATCCTTTTCATGAAAAACACATTTCTGCCCAAAATCATGGACAAAATTTATATTTGCATATAGAAAACAAAGTTTTATTGCATTGTGATATTATTTTCATGACAGGTTTACCCCCAAAACACATTTTACCCCAACATTTTCATAATCATCAATCTTCCTGATGAGTTTAAGGTGTGTTTTTAGTTGCATTGCGGAATAAGAATGAGATTTTGAGTGGTCTCTTTTTGTGTGTAATTGTTACAGCTATCTCTGTTGAACGAGTCGTGTTGTGCGTCCAGGGGTCTCGGAGAGCATCCATCCAAACAGGCCTTATGGGCTGTGACATGTAAAGGTGACGTCATGGTGCATGAGCCGTCTCCCAGTCTGGAAGCCCCAGCACAATACTTAGCCTGCGATCAAATGTAAGAATGTCCACATCTGTCTGTCACACTGTCGTTTTCTCTTACTGTAACTCAGTTCTAAACCTAGTTAGCTGCTACACTGTCTGCGAGAAGACTTGATTCACTATTGATTTCCATAGAGTTGATGCAAAGCTAACAACACAATATTATAAGCATGAAAACCACAAAACACAAATATTTAGCACAGCAGTAGATTAAAGTAGATTGAACCATAAATGAATATAAATAGCTGACATTTGTGTGCCATCTCCATTCATTGCACTGCAATTACATGCAATTCTGTCTTCCAGTTTGACCATTATTAGCATACGTTGAAACTAGCCAAATTACTTTTTGAATAAAGCGTTAGCTATACAACAGGTTACTTAGAAAAGGTAGCTAGTCAGTTGAAATGAGTAAAGAGGGCAGATGTGCGATTCTATAATTCATAACGTAATCAGAGCCATCTTTCTCTCGATTTGAGGGTTTTAAAATAATTAAAATTTGATTTGGGTGCCAATGTTAAACTGGATCATATGCATTTATGCTAAATACATCTACAAAGAGAAAATAGCTAATTGAAAACAGTGGTGAACAGAAGCATTTAAAGGGATAGTTCACCCAAAAATTTAAATTACCCCATGATTTACTCACCCTCAGGCCTTCCTAGGTGTATATGACCTTTTTCTTTTGAAAGAATACAGTTAGTTATAATAAAAAATGTCCTGGCTCTTTTAAGCTTTATAGTGGCAAGTTATGTGAAAACCAAAAAAGTGCATCCATCTGTCATAAAAAGTACTCCACATGGATCCAGGGGCTTAATAACGGCTTTCTGAAGTGAATTGATGCGTTTGTGTATGAGTAATATCCATATTAAAAAAACTTAGCAGAAGCTAGAGATTATGGTTTATAAAGTTTTAAATATAGATACATTTCGTACACAAACGCATTGATTCACTTCAGAAAGTGTGGAGTCCTTTTTATGATGGATGGATGCACTTTATTGGACTTCAAAATCTCAACAGCCATTCACTGCTATTACAAAGCTTGGAAGAGCCAGGACATTTTTAAATATAACTCTAATTGTATTCGTCTTAAAGAAGAAAGTCATATACAGTTAGGATGGCTTGAGAGTGAGTAAATCACCAAACAAATCATCCACCAAGTTAGTGCTGTTGCTTCTTTTTCTTAGTTCCTTCCAAAAACTGCTTATAAAGCAGTTTATTTGCTGTCTGCCTTTTAAAACACTGAAAATAATAGTAACCTAAAAATGGTAGCATCTTAAATAACTTGTTTTATAAGTCAAAAGTATTATTTAACATCACTGAACCAACCTATATACAACAATTCACAGCAGCAAAACTAGTTTTTACAAGTTAAATCAGGTAGAAATAGCTCTTGCGGGTTACTACTTACTACTGCCTAAAATGATGTCCAGACAAGCAGCTCACTAGGTTTGGGACAGAGTTAATCTGTCACACACTGTTGAGCTGGTGTTTCATAATTTGTGCATAAAGTCAAGCTTGCATGCCACAGAACTAAGTCTGATGCATTTGATTTGGTTTCCTCTGGACTGTGTGTTTGTGTATATGTGTGTCTGTGATTGTAATGTGTGTTCTGTTGTTGTGTTTGGCATGTGTCATGTGTCTCTGTGCTTGTACCTGCTGTGCGCTCAGGTTCTGGCGTCAGGTTCCTGCTCATCTGCTCTGTGTGGAGTCTAACAGTCTGGGTGTGGTGTGGGGCATCGCTCACGATCACACCGCCTGGGTCTACACAGGGGGCGGCAGGGGACCATCGGCTCAGGGTAAACATGCACCCTGCTGCTAAACGTATCCCTCTACACCAACATCTAGTTTTGACCCTGCAAGATGAACATATGCTGATTAAGATACTGGTGTGGAGATGTTTTCATGAGGCTTCACCTGCAGATCTTTCCGTCAACCCGCTTAAAGGGTTACTCCACCACAAAAACATTTTGTCATTAATCACTTACCTCCATGTCGTTCCAAACCCGTAAAAGCTTTGTTTGTCTTCAGAACACAATTTAAGATATTTTGGATGAAAACCGGGAGCTTTTTGACTGGCAAGTAAATAACACTGTCAAGGCCCAGAAAAGTATGAAAGATGTCAAAATAGTCCATCTGCCATCAGTGGTTCAGCCATAATTTTACGAAGCTACAAGAATACTTTTTATATGCAAAGAATGCAAAAATAATTACTTTATTCAACAATTTGTCTCATTTGCATCACCGTAGCGCCATTTTGGAGAGTATCCACTGGACGCTGTTCTCTGTCAGCTGTGTCACACGGATATGCTGTTTTTGTTCAAATCAAAGCATAAACAAACGTAGAAAACATATTTGTGTGTTGCAGCTAACACAGAACAGCTTATGCTGTTTGCGTCCAGTGGATACTCTCCAAAATGGCGCTATGGTGGCACGAATGAGACAAATTGTTGAATAAATTCATTATTTTTGCATTCTTTGCGTATAAAAAGTATTCTCGTAGCTTCGTAAAATTATGGTTGAACCACTGATGGCAGATAGACTATCTTGACGCCTTTCATACTTTTTTCCTTGACAGTGTTTTCTCCTTGCCAGTCAAAAAGCTCCCGGTTTTCATCTAAAATATCTTAAATTGTGTTCCGAAGACAAGACTGGTTTGGAACAACATGGGGTAAGTGATTAATGACAACATTGTCATTTTGGGGTGGAGTAACCCTTTTAAACAGAAAGACTAAGGGCTAGATTTACTAAATGGCAAATTAGCGTTAGAACGCAATTCCATAAAAGTACAGACGGGAGGGGGAAAATTCTGTGTGTGATTTATTGACAATGCACACATTAAAGAACACAGACACAGCCAGATCATTTCCATAATGACCAACGCAAATTTCCAAGAGCAGCGCAAATTACCACCTGCTTTAAGACATGCTTTTTTGAGCGTTAAATAATTGTGCGAATACCAGTAATTTGACAAGCACAAACGTTAGTAAATCACGTTGTGTGATTCATTTTAATACTCCCCTCCCATAAATTTTGCATCTGAAAGGGAGCTCCTGCAAATGCACATTCAAAATACTGTGTCCATGCCTTTTCAGCGCTAATTCTTCACTGGGTGTATTTAGTAAATCCTGACAGTACTATTTTAATTCCAAAAGACGGTTTGACTTGGTGCAACCTGTTAGCAAATCTGGCCCCAAGTTTGCTAGTGAAAAGCATCATGGTCCACCAGTTAGACCAGCACCAAATCAGCATAAACCAGCCTGGGCCAGGTTGTAGTTCATTCACTGCAAGAAATGCTTTTCTTACTTTGATTTTTTTGTCTTGTTTCCAAAATATCGAAAAATTCTTAAATCAAGAAGGATTTTCTAGACAAGTAAAAAAATATTGTCTTGTTTTCAGAAAAAAGAAGTCCAAATTAAGTGTTTTTGCATGGAACATTTATTTTGGACCGATGGGGTAAGCTAAATAATTTAATTTCAAGCAGAAAACAAGATTATTTTGCTTGTTTCCAGCAAAAACTCTCTTAATAATGTTGACTTATTGTTTCTGAAAATAAGAAAATAATTTTTACTTGTCTAGAAAATCCATCTTGATTTAAGAATTTTTAGATATTTTGGCTGGAAACAAGACAAAAAATCTAAGCAAGAAAAGCATTTTTTTTGTGTTCTGGTCTAAGCTGAACTTTGCAGAAGAATTTGAATATTGTATTCAAAACAAACACACTGATCTTCCCAAACATTGGGTTTCATTCACTAATAATTGCATGGATTACTCGTATTACTCGATTACTTCAATCTCCTTTCTCCATCATTTAAAGCCTTTCATAGATAAAACTACTGAAAATTGGTATTTGAGATTATTTTAGTAATATGAATATTACTGAGAAAAAAATAAATAAATAAATGAGTTTAAAAAAATTTTCAGCTGCATGTAAATATATTAAACAATAAAATGTAATAAAAATGACAAAAGCTAAAATTAAACATGAGAATATGGAAATAAAAGCTAATTCAATATATTAATCAACATTATAATGATAAATAAATACAAAAGTAGCACTGTTTCATGCACAAATGTATATATAATATTAATAATACAAATCAAATTAATATTAATAATAAAAATAGAACACTGTTGCTTATGTATATGTATATATATTAGACTTCAAATATGCAGTTTTATGATAAAGATAACATCTCTTTGAAAATTAGCTTTAGCATTTTAGCTTTTACATTTTCACTCAGAATTAATGGACAAATACGTGTATATGCACAGTTAGTGACTGTGACCTAGTGTTTTCTCATTTTACCCTTTGTATTTTCATTTCAAATGTGTTTTCATTCAAGATCAGAATATCAAATCTTTAGTTTAGAGAAACTGTAACTAGATGCTTCTGGCTGATTTCTTTAATTTCAGGAAATATTAGCCAAGCAATAAATGATGTAAGGAGTGTGTACATCTTTGAGAACCAGCGCTGGAACCCAATGACAGGATACACAAACAAGTAAGTGTCATTTCATTGAGCCCTGCTGTGTGCATGTTTAACGTGGCTTCAGCAAGAGCTCCGTGTCTGCTGTCATCCTCAGGGGTCTTCCCACAGACCGTTACATGTGGAGCGATGCTTCAGGTCTGAGAGAGTGCACCAAAGACAACACCAGCCCTCCCTCACCTCAGTGGACATGGGTACAACAGCACACTATAACCTTGTCACACTTGCGAAAGTTTGCATTACTGAACAAGTGCACTGTACCATTTGGAGTATTATATCGAGTAGTTATTGTCTATGACACTCTCACAGGTTTCTGATTGGGCCGTTGACTACAGTGTCCCGGGAGGGACAGATAAAGAGGGCTGGCAATATGCTGCAGATTTCCATGTGTAAGTCGAATTCACACGCAGTTAATAAAACAGCAGCTAGACATTTCTATTTCAGTCTAATGTTTTATGTTCATACAGGACCTTTCATGGTTATAAGACAATGAAGGACTTTGTGCGGCGCAGACGGTGGGCAAGGTTAGTTCACGATTTTAGTCTTTGAACACTGATTCTTATTGCATTTACACATATTTGTGTTCACAAAAACCTTACAAAGACCCTCTGTATCCACCTTATCTTTCAATGCTGTAGTAGAGGCTATAGAGACTTCCAGTTTATTAGCCACTATAGGATAGTTACGAGAAGAATAACAATGCACAGTAAACAGTAAAACGGTTTACGACACAAACCAGAGTGTTCATAATTAAGATAATACATTAAAATAATATAGTAAGACACACCAATTTGCAACATCAAGCAGTAAAACGAGCTGTTTTGTACAGCTAAAAATAGCTGGATGTGGATGAGACCGGAAGCCAGACCCATAAAATGTACAAATGGCTGCATCCGCACTTATTGGAAAAAATAAGGTGGATAAGATTGTAGAAAGCTATTTAAGAGTGTTTCTTTCTCACAGGAAGTGTGAGATCAGCCTGACTGGACCGTGGCAGAAGGTGCCTCCGATCGCTCTGACTGACGTCACCGTCTTGCCGTGTCTGGCCCAGTGCAGTCTGGAGCAGGTTCCTGTGTGGGCCATCAGTGAGAAGGGAGATGTGCTGTGCCGTCTGGGAGTCACCGCCAACAACCCAGCTGTGAGCACTGAACTGTATGCCTATCCTGCACCAACTCTCACAAAACAGGCCCATGTGATCCTCAAAATATCATTTCAGTTGAAAAGTTGAATTTAGGAAATCATATTTTTTCCATCTCAGGCCTAAAGTAAACACCACAGACATTGAGAAAGCACCGAAGGGAGGCACATCCCGAAGTCCCAGAAAAGTAAAGTCTGGTTGTATCAGTCAGGTTCAGTGTGCCTAAGTAGGGCCCTATGATTTGTGCAGTGTGGACAGAATTGCGGAATTCAGTCGTAACAATGGAATGTCACAGGATTTGTCAAATTTGGAATGAATAAATTAACAGAAGGTCAGTAAACTTCAATCAAAACGCCATATGGATTAATGTCTGTAAATATTAAACTGCAAAAATACTATTTAAATCTGAATCCTGCGTGTTTTGCATATCTCTGTGTGAATGAATGGCGCAGACGCACAGTTTTGTTTACTACACACATATTGGAGCATGTGACACTCACTGTTTTCAGTCTCTGCTGCCTCAATATATGAGTGCATGAACATAAACAATCTCTGAAACTGCTCTTAGAGTTACTTCATGAGCATTTTATCATGTCTCATCACATCATATACAAACAATGACTTAAAGGTCTTCACAGCAACCTGTCAAAATAAAAGTTTGGTTAAACTTGAAGAAACTGTGACAGAAATACATTACTTAATGTAATGACAGTTCTGCTACTACTACTAATAAAATTATATTAAAAGAATATTTAAGGAATATTTACAAGAATTTATTTACCAGTAAAGTGTAAATACACAACACTGTAAAAAATATATTTTTTTAATAAAAAAGGCAATTCATTAGAAATGTTTTTAAATGTATTAAAATTGAATTAAACCATTAAAATGGAATCCAGAAAAAGAATGGAAAACTTAATTGGTAACTAAATTTGGTAAAAATAATGCTGAATTTTAGAAAAAAAAAACTTTTTGACTACTATTTGTTTAATTTAACCATCAAAACAGAGTTTAGAAAAAAAAAAATTAAATGTAAAAAATAAAACAGATTTAATAGGACCCTACCTTAGAAATAAGTCACACATAACTGAAAAAATATTAATAATACATGACATGGATATTTAGTCAGTGCAAGCTGTAATTACACCCCTTTACACTTTATTTGTAATATATACAGCCAATATGTTTGTACTGTGTTTAAATATAGAGTATGACCAATAAAAGTGTAAATATAATTAAATACTTATTAAGTAACAAAACATTCATTTATATGAACAATGTATTGAAAGAGACTACGATGTCATTTCCTCAAATATGTCAGAGAGAACCAAAAATATATACAATTCAGGCCCGGATTGGCTAATCGGGAGCACCGGGAGAATTCCCGGTGGGCCGGTCTGTTTTTTTGGCCGAGAGGGCCGGAACGGTCATGCCACTGGGGTTGAAATATGGATGTCTCTATTTAAGGCATTAAAGAAGCGTCCCGTATGAAAGCCATATGACCACCAGCCCATTTGAATAACAGATTATCAAGTGATAATTATTCCTTCTTTTTGCGCAAATTATTGTGTTATTTGTGAATGTAGCCGTTTGAGGATGGCTTTAAGACGAAGTTGAATCCTCTGTCTGCTGCGCTTCACAGCGAGCGGGACTCACGATAACAGCAATTCCCTTCAATGTCCGCATTTTGATTTGGCAAATCAGTTTGGGCCAATGCAACTTGAGCATTAGCTCAACATTTAGCAAGGCAGGAAAACATTTAATCTACCCGAGGGAAGACATCTTTCACTACTGTAAGTTAATGCTGTTAAATAGAGGGGAAAATAGGCTTAAATAAAATCAACTAAACTAAACTAAACTAAAATGAAATGAAATGAAATAAAATAAAAAGCATTCTTAAACTTAGACCTCGTTATACTGAAGCAGATATCCAAGCACCAGAAGCAGCCCACACTCTCTAATTGAGAAAAATATGCATTTTCATTCACAGGCTATATGGTTGCAATAATAGCCTATTTTATTTAAAAAATCGAAGTGTTTAGCAAAATATTATTATTATAAAAATATGTTTCATAGGCGTTCATTTGTTAAGAAAATGTGATTATCTCTGGTAACTTTTTAACTGCAGGAAGACATACATTATGGTATACTGTACAAATATTTAGTTGGATATATGCAAGCAAAAAAAAAATAGATTAAGAAATGGATAAGAGAAAGGCTGTAGGAAAATGCAATGCATTACAAGACTGTAGAGAACAGTGCACTATTGCAACCTTATAGCCTACTGAAGTTTTAATTACATTATTGTAATAGCTATAGTCAGTCGTAAACTAAAGTGGGCCGGTCTAAGGCATGGATCTCCAGAGCTGAAAATGAGTACCACTCCGGCCCTGATACAATTTAATATTAACACACACTATTTATATTTTTGAAAAAAAGAAAAAAAAAAACACTTCTATTCAGCAAAAGCGACTTTTTGTTACAAAAAGATTTATTTCTTTGAACTTGTTTTCAACATTGATAAAAAAATAAGTAATTTTTAGCAACGAATCAGCATATTAGAATGATTTCTGAAGGATCATGTGACACTGAAGACTGGAGTATTGATGCTGAAATTTCAGCTTTAATTACAGGAATAAATTACATTTTACAGTATACTGTATTTTTTTTACTACCTTTAACCAGTATTATGTATTTAGGAGAAGTTGCCATTTTAGAGAGCATTTAACTGAGCATATGAAGAGAAAGGCTAAACATTTCCATTGCATAGATCTGCTATACTGCATATTGATGACTTCAGAAAGAAAGCTCTCATTTTGATTTCTTGTTTTTTTATTATTTACTAGAATTTTCCTAAGAATAAGTACCCTCCTCTTCTCTGATATTGAGCACAGGGTCTATGGGACGTCCTCTAACCTCTAATTCTCTGAAACCACAGGGTAACTCCTGGCTCCATGTGGGCACAGACCAGCCCTTCAAGTCTATTTGCATAGGAGGAGGCCACCAGGTGTGGGCTATTGCCAGGGACAGTGCCGTCTTCTACCGGGGCTCTGTATCTGCCCACAATCCAGCTGGTGAGACCACACAGTCGCCCTGATGGAAAGTGTGACCATTTCAACTAGAAAATGATGGTTCACTTTCTACAATATGTAAAATACTGCTGACTCTGGTTTTCCAATTTGAGCAACCTACACAAATTGATAAATGAGATACTGTGCATTTAATGTTAGACCTTTTTGCACTTTGAAAAAGGTCAAGTTTTTTTTTTTAAGCCAAGTTCTGATATTAGTGTTAGGGATAAGAACAGCAACAGCTGATTTACAGCAGAAACATATTAACTTAGTCATGACACTCCAAGCATATTTTAAGTAGAATTTAATGCTGATATTTTACTAATAATTTGTGATTTCTCAGGCGAGTGCTGGTATCACATACCATCTCCTCCAAAGCAGACGCTCAAGCAGGTCTCTGTGGGAAGGACCTCCGTTTATGCTGTGGATGAAAACAGTGAGACAGCCGTTCCCACTTACACTTATATCTCCTTTTTAAAATTTGGATTCACACAGGCTCAGAATAACTTTCTCTTCATTTGAAGTGTCAATTATTTATACATACATACATACATACAATACAATACCTGGATGGCCAAGATAGCAGTCTTGATCTGATTTGACAGGACTGACATTTTACACAAAATAGGATTAAAGCTAAAAAGTCTGAGCTCAGTGTGTGTGTATTTTGCAGGTAATCTGTGGTACAGACAGGGTTTGACACCCAGCTATCCTCAGGGTTCTGCATGGGAACTAATCTCCAGTAATGTGTGCAAGGTGTCTGTTGGACCACTGGACCAGGTTTGAAACCTTTACTTTCTGTTAAAGACTCTAATGCACATTCTACCTTACACAAACACATAAAAAAGTGATACTTTGAAAGACTTGGTTGGATAAAAGGTTTTGTAAAGGTATATTATATACCACATTATTGTGGAGTTCTTAGCTGACACCCATTCTAAGGGCCTGTTTACACCTGGACACTTAATGTATTTTCTCTGATCGGACCATGAAAAGACCGCGTGTAAATACCCAATTTAGAATTTTACGAAAATCTACTTTTTCGAACTTGTCCTAGACGGTTTGTCCTATTTTCACAAAAAATTGGCTCAGATAATCTTTAGACAATGCTGGCAAGAAGGTATCAAAAGCTTTTTGATATACCAAACCAATTTCGTGAACTACATTAATGAATTTGACGAAATTCGTTAATGTTTGAAAAATTCTAAGATTAGCCTTGTTAGATTCAGAACGGCATGCCAAATCGAACAGTATCTAATTTTTCTACATTGGCCTTTTTGGGAGATGGCCATGTTGAGTTTTTTCTAATTTTGCGAAAAATATACGTTTTTTTTTTTTTTTACTCGTTCTAGACAATTTGTCCAATGCTGGTAAAAAATTATCAAAAGCATTTCAATATACCAAACTGTTTTCGTAAAGCGTGTTAAGGAATTTGATGAAATGTGTGCAAAAATGGACACGAAACTCTATTTTTGCAATGCTTTTGTGGATTCAGACCAAACAAGCATGACCTGAGGACACATAAGTAGTTTTGGCACAGCACCACCTACTGGTCAAAATATATTAAACATTGATATTTCTGTTCACAATCTCTGACCATTTTGAAAAATCATTAGATTGGTCTTGTTAAGATTCAGGACGGCATGCCGACTCGAACAGTATCTAATTTTCCTTTGTTAGCCTTTTTGGGAGATGGCCATTTTGAGTTTTTTTTTTCCTAATTTGCGAAAAATACACTTTTACGAACTTGTCCTAGACGGTTTGTCCGATTTTTAACAAAATTGGCTCAGATCATCTTCAGACAATGCTGGCAAAAGGTTATCAAACGTTTTTTGAGATCCCAAACCGTTTTCGTAAAGTGTGTTAATGAATTTGATGACATTTGTGCAAAAAAGGATGAGGCTATATCTTTGCAACGCTAAAATGGATTCTTTAGTGGATTCTGACCAAACTTGGTACGTGTTATACCAAGTATGACCTGAGGACACATAAGTAGTTTCAGCACAGCACCACTTACTGGTCAAAATATATTAAATATTGATATTTCTGCTTACAAATTCTGAACGGTTTAAAAAATCGTAAGATTGGCCTTCTTAGATTCGGAACAGCATGTCAAATCGAACAGCATCTAATTTTCCATTGTTTTGGGTGTCGGCCATTTTGAGTTTTCCCATTTTGAATTTAGCTAAAAATCAACTTTTTCGAACTCATCCTAGATGGTTTGTCCGATTTCTGCCAAAATTGGCTCAGATCATCTTCAGACAATGCTGGTAAAAAGTTATCAAAAGCTTTTTGATATATCAAACCAATTTCGTAAACCACATTAATGATTTTGATGAAATTAGTGCAAAAATGGACATGAGGCTATATCTTCCCAACGCTTGAACAGTATCTAATTTTCCTTTGTTAGCCTTTTTGTGAGACGGCCATTTTGAGTTTTTTTTTTTTTTTGCAAAAAATATACTCCTCCTAGATGGTTTGTCTGATTATTACCAAAGTTGTCTCAGATCATCTTCAGACAATGCTGGCACAACCGTTTTTGTAAAGTGTGTTAACGAATTTGATGACAGTTGTGCAAAAAGGATGAGGCTATATCTTTGCAACGCTTTAGTGGATTCAAACCAAACTTGGTATGCATTACACAAAGCATGACTGAGGGCAACATAAGTAGTTTTGGCACAGCACCACCTACTGGTCAAAACATATAATACACTGATATTTCTGTTTACAACTTCTGACCAGTTCATAAGATTGTTTTTGTTAGCTTTAGAATGGCCTGCAGAATCTAACAATATCAAATTTTTCTATGTTGGCCTTTTTGGGTTTTTTTTACTTTCTTGTACTTATACTAGACAGTTTGTCTGATTTTCACCAAAATTGGCTCAGATCATCTTCAGACAATGCTGGCAAGAAGGTATCAAAAGCTTTTTGATATACAAAACTGTTTTTGTAAAGCGGTTAGAGAATTTGACAAAATGTGATGCACAAATTACATTAGACTATTTTTACGTTGATTCAGACCAAACTTGGTGCGTTTTATACCAAGCATGACCTGAGGGCACATAAATGGTTTTGGCACAGCACCACCTACTGTTTAAAAAATTTCAAATGTTGACATTTGAAGATTGGCCTTGTTAGATTAAGAACAGCATGCCAAATTGAACAGTATCTAATTTTCTAGTTGACCTTTTTGAGCTTTGTACTAAAATTCTGTATCAACAAATGTCTTTAACAGGGGCCTCCAACTCTAATCAAACAGACATAAATCAGCTAGGTGTTAATGGCTACTTAATTACAGACAGGTGTGTTGAAACAGGGTTGTAACTGAAGTCTGCAAGAAGGTAGCTCTCCAGAAACAGGGTCTGAGAACGTCTTTACTGAGTACTTAAAGACAGCTCCTTAGCTCTTCATTTTACCTTCTGTTGCGCTTGGGCCCCAACAATGTATTGTTTTATTAGGTTTTAATGCTTTGATAGTAATGAAACTGGAAAGTGTTCATAATGTTTTATCTGTCCAGGTTTGGATAATCGCTGATAAAGTGTCAGGTTATCCATCAGAGAGCTCAGGAACTGTGTGCCACAGACTGGGAGTGAAGCCCATGCAGCCCAAAGGTCTCAGCTGGGACTTGGGCATTGGGGTGAGTTTTTTTTTTTTTTTTTTGGATTGTCATCCAAACAACTGACCTGTCCTCCAATTTGAAAATAAAGTATCTTAAGTTGCATTTTCATTTTGAAATAAAATAGATCAATATTTTAAACAGGGTGGATGGGAGCACCTGTCTGTGAGAGGGAACTCTATAGAGGCCCAACGCGTGGGACCTCGCAGTCCAATGCCCAGCCGGACTCAGAGTCAGGTGAACGGGAATGTTGTGGGCTGCTAGACATAGTGCCCACCCACCGCCACCATCATCATCACCTTCATCATGCTTGACTGCACGTCCCCGTTTGCTGTTCTTAACACCTTTTCTGTCTCTGTGTCCTGTGCCCTTTTGACCAAATGTGACTTTATTTCTTTCATTTTGATTCCACTTGCTTGTCTTTTGATTCGTGACTTTTGATTCCTGTATGTGTATGATTTGAATCACCCAGTCCACTGATGTCTCTGTTTTGAGCATGTTATGTTTTCTTGTTGGCGTATTTGTTTCTGTATCCTGTGGAGGAGCATTTTATGTTATCGGTTTGATTATATTATTTGAAAGTGATTTTATTTCAGTCCGCTTGCATTGTCAGAGACAATGCTGTAAATGTGGACACAACTTCCCTACTGTGATCTAACCACTGACAAGCTGTTTTTTTCCAATAAAGATCTGTTAAAAAGCACAAACTTGTTTTCATTTATGAATTCTTGGCTTGTATCTGTAAATAAATGCATGACAAAGAATTAATACAAGACATAGAAGTTAATATAATCTACTCTAATATACTCTCAAAATATTTAATTAATGATAAACTTTATTCTCAAAATATTTAGATTTTATTCTCTAAATATTTCAACTTGACTTTATTCTCGTAATTTCAACCTTTTTTTTTTAAACATTTAGACTTTATTCTCATAATTTTGACTGTTGAAATCTTTCAATTTATTCTCAAAATTTCGACTTTATTCATGAAACACTTAAGACTTTATTCTTGCAATTTTGACTTTATTCTTATCATTCTGACTACTGTTGAAATATTTACTTTTCAACTTTATTCTCAAAATTTTTACTATTTTTGACTTCTTGTAATTTCAACTTTATTCTCGAAATATCGACTATTCTCATAATTTTGACTATTGTTGAAATATTTCAACTTATTCTCATAATTTTAACTTTATTCATGAAACACTTCATTTTTGAAACATTTTGGCTTTAATCTCAAAACATTTAGACTTTATTCTTGCCATTTTGACTTTATTCTCATAATTTTGACTATTGACGAAATATTTCAATGTATTCTCGTAATTTTGACTTTATTATATATTATATATTATTTATTCTCAAAACATTTAGACTTTATTCTGGTAGTTTTTACTTTATTCTCATAATTTTGACTATTGTTGAAATATTTCGACTTATTCTCAAAATTTTGACTTTATTCTTGCATTTTTTACTTTATTCTCGAAACATTTTGACTTTATTTTCAAAACTTTTAGACTTTATTTTCAACTTATTTCAACTTTATTCTTGAAATATTTAGACTATTCTTGCAATTTTGACTACTGTCGAAATATTTATTCTCAAACCATTTCGACTTTATTCATGAAACAATTCAACTTTATTCTCTAAATTTGTACTATTTTTGACTTGTAATTTCAACTTTATTCTTGAAATATTTTTACTATTCTCATAATTTTGACTATTGTTGAAATATTTCAACTTATTCTCATAATTTTGACTTTATTCATGAAACACTTTATTCTCGAAACATTTCGGCTTTATTCTTGCAATTTTTACTTTATTCTCATAATTTTGACTATTGACAAAATATTTCGATTTATTGTTGTAATTTTGATTTTATTATGTATTATTTATTCTTAAAATATTTCAACTTCATTCTCAAAACATTTTGGCTTTATTTTCAAAACATTTAGACCATACTCTTACAATTTTGACTATGTTCTTATAATTGTCGAAATATTTAGATTTATTCTCAAAACATTTAGACTTTATTCTCATAATTTTGAGTATTTTCGACTTATTCTTGTAATTTCAACTTTATTCTCAAAACATTTAGACTTATTCTCGTAATATTTACTTTATTCATGAAACAGACTTTATTCTTGCAATTTTTTATTCTCATAATTTTGACTAATGACAAAATATTTTGATTTATTCTTGGAATTTCGACATTATTCTTGAAATATTTCACGTTTATTCTTGACATTTTGACTTTTGTTGAAACATTTAGACTTTATTCTCATAATTTGGACTATTGTTGAAATATTTAGACTTATTCTCGAAACATTTCGACATTCTTGCAATGTGTCAGCTGCACTGCAGTCTATGAAAAAGAATTACTACAAGACATAGAAGTTCATTGTCATTTAATTCCATAATAAACAGAGCAATTAATTATAAACCATTCCTTCAATGACACTAGGCATGATCATCATCAATATGAAGTAAAAATATCACCAATTTTTTTTCATTTACAAGTTATAAGGACATGATGACCTGCATTTCCCCATTTATTTCATCATTAATTTGTCTTCTTCGACCACTTCTCACCTGTGATATCACATTTTAGCTTTAAATTATCAAAAAAAAAAAAAAAAAAAAAAAAATCAGTCTTCGTACCTACTCCTCAACTCATTCCCAATTTACAGACAAAATTAAACATTTATATACAGGAGAACAATTCAACATTAAGTTACACTTTAAAGATGTGCAAGATTAAGCAAAGTATACTGTAGAATAAAACCGAAGAATTTCCTTTCATAAAATTTCAAGTTGAACCAAAATCGAGTGCTGGTAATACAGATATTCAACATAGAGAGATTACTGTACTGAATTACAAGGGGATGTAGAATTTATGCAACATCTTGAGTATATCCTAGCAAAATCAGACTGAACCAAGGAAATATTCAACAATGTTGAACGTTCTTCTTGCTGATTGTGTAGCATCACCTCCATTTGATTTCCACTATATACATTAGTTCAACTCCGAAAAAACCATCACGAGCAGCAAGATTGGCAAATGATTCAAACAACCTATGACGATTACCTTTCAGCTCCAATTAAAAATACATGTGCACCAAAACAAAAGAGGGAAAACTAAAACTAAATCATTTCCCATCCCTTGAGTGTTTAAAAGCTGCTCTTTAATGTCAACACACAAGGGAATCAGAAATTTAAGGAAATTCTTTGTTTGTTTTTTTCCTCTGAAAAGTATTCCTACTCATTGCTACAAGCAGCCATTACCTTTGGAAGTTCTGCTAGTTTCTAACTAGTCTCTCTGACCACCAGAGCTTTCAGAGTTACTCGCAGTTCAATTTACCACCAACGGTGATAATGAATCGCACAAAGAGTGTCAGGGTTACATTTCAACCCAAAATCTAGAGGGGGGAAAAAAGTGTTTAGCAAAATATAGGTTTTATAGGAATTGTAGGAACACAAAAATTAAAATGCTGTCTTTAATTACTCACCCTCGTTTCGTTTCTAAACCTGTAAGACCTTCATTCATCTATGGAACGCAACTTAAGGTATTTTTGATGAAATCCAAGAGCTTTCTGACCCTGGATAGACAGCAACGCAACTGACAAGTTCAAGATCCAGAAAGGTAGTAAAGACATCGTTAAAATAGTCCATGTGACATCAGCGGTTTAACC
This sequence comes from Cirrhinus molitorella, assembly GCA_033026305.1. Classification (NCBI taxonomy): domain Eukaryota; kingdom Metazoa; phylum Chordata; class Actinopteri; order Cypriniformes; family Cyprinidae; genus Cirrhinus; species Cirrhinus molitorella. The sequence goes on along the minus strand of CM065117.1, from coordinate 19,441,623 downwards.
ATATGACAGCGTTTTAGTGGCACGTAAAAAACAAAAAATTTAAAAATCTAAAATGACGAGATTAAAGTCATCATATTTTGAGGATAAAGTCTAAATATTTTGAAAATAAATTTTAAAAGTTTCGAGAATAAAGTCAAAATGTTAAGAATGAAATCTAAATGTTAAAAAAAATTAAAAATCTAAGATTACGAGATTAAAGTCATATTTTGAAGATAAAGTTAAATATTTCAAGAATACATTTAAAATGTTTCGAGAATCAAGTCAAAATGCTTTAAGAATGAAGTCTAAATGATGAGAATAAAGTCGAAATGTTTTAAGAATAAAGTCGAAATGTATCAAAAATGAAGTTGAAATGCTTCGAAAATAAAGTCGATTTTATAACAATATACAAACAATGTGTCTTGCAACAATGTGTTTTTCATGCTCTTTAATGTGAATCAGTCATCTTTTTGATTAGAATAAGAGATTGGTTTCATTAAATTATACTGTTTTGTTTGTGATAATTCCACCTAGGCTACTCCACAAGAACATCTGTGGCTAAAGACACTCTGTAATATCTCCCGGTGCGCCCAATCTGGGCCATTTGCATGTGCAATAGACTAGAATACACTCAAAATACTAGAACTTTAATCTCGTAATTACTACGAATCAATTCACGTAATTTTGACTTTATTTTCGAACCATTTCAACTTTATTCTCATAATGTCGACTTTATTCTCATAAGTTCAACTTTATTCTTGTAATTTGACTGTTCATAATTTTGACTATTGTCGAAATATTTCGACTTTATTTGACTTTATTCTTGAAACATTTTGACGCTATTCTCATAATTTCAACTTTATTCTCATAACTTCGACTGTCTAAACATTTCGACTTTATTCTCAAAACATTTAGATTTTTTCTCAAAACATTTCGACTTTATTCTCATAATTTCGACTTTATTCTCGAAACATTGACTTTTTTCTTGTAATTTGACTTTATTCTTATAATTTTGACTATTGTCGAAACATTTCGACTTTATTCTCGAAACATTTCGACTTTTTTCTTGTAATTTGACTTTATTCTTATAATTTTGACTATTGTCGAAACATTTCGACTTTATTCTCGAAACATTTCGACTTTTTTCTTGTAATTTGACTTTATTCTTATAATTTTGACTATTGTCGAAACATTTCGACTTTATTCTCGAAACATTTCGACTTTTTTCTTGTAATTTGACTTTATTCTTATAATTTTGACTATTGTCGAGACATTTCGACTTTATTCTCAAAATATTTTGACTTTATTCTTGTAATTTGACTTTATTATAGTTTTTACTATTGTTGAAATATTTCGACTTTATTCTCATAATTTCAGCTTTATTTTTTAAATATTAATCTCAATCTTTTATTTTAAGTGGTACTCTTGTGAACACGCTAAAGACTGACACGTCAGAGAAGAAATTGTTGAATAAAGTTATTTTTGTTTTCTTTGCACAAAAAGTTTCCCCGTAACTTCATAACAACATGGTTAAACCAGTGATGTCACATGGACTATTTTAATGACTTTTACTTGAATGTGTCAGTTGCACTGCTGTCGACTTTATTCTCGAAACTTTTTTCTTGTAATTTGACTTTATTCTTATAATTTTGACTATTGTCAAAATATTTTGACTTCATTCTTGTAATTACGACTTTATTCTCAAAACATTTTCAACAATATTTTCGACTTTTACTTGAATGTGTCAGTTGCGTTGCTGTCAATGGTCAGAAAGCTCTCGGACCTCATCAAAAATACCTTAATTTGTGTTCTGAAGATCAACAAAGGTCTCGAGGGTGAGTAATTAATGACAGAACATGTCTGCGTAACCCAAGCCTTCAGTAAAACAAAAACCATCATTATAATACAAACACTTTACAATTTAAATGGAATATCATTACTTGTTTTCACTTTACAGTAATGAGGCTTTGTAGGAAGAAATGTGCATACTTGTCAGGAAAATATTCTTTTTCTTCTTTCTCTCTTGATTTTGGGGTGAAATGTGACCTGGATATGTTCTAGATCCCCTTTGCACTGAATATAAAAAAATTTAAAACACAACACAAACCTGAACTGAAGTTCAGAAAGGATGAAGGGCGTCCTCAATTGGGCGGAGAGGGGCTGTGAGGCACCGTTCGCTATACAATCCGACAGCTTCAGCTAAAAGCCCTGATGCGCAGCACTCTGTAGGTAACGCTCACGAACAGACTGCAATGACAAACACTGCTCACTACTTTAAGACATATCCAAAACCCTTCAGCTGCCCATATCCTGACTTCTACATCTTTTAATACAAAACATGTCACTGGAACTACGCGAGTCGTTGCTTGGGTGAAAGTGGTTTAAGTAGTCCAAACACTGTACAAAAATATCTGTGGCGAACGCATGTTGCTTCTATTGGACATCTAAATCCATTACACGATCATATAAATAAGCTTGTCACACTAGATTCCACATAAAAAGTCAAATAAAATCCAGTGTGTTCAAATAAAAGGCAAGTATTATACGATTTCAATTGCACAACTGAGTTCGAGTCTATTGGCTCATTAGTGTTTAACTAACCAGAGAGTCCTCTGGTTGAGTGATAAACTTCAGCTTCATCCTTCTGACGTCAAATGAAGAAATGCATATGAGCAAAAGAAAAGAGTGAGGCAGGGCACTTAGGAAGCGCGTGAAGGTTTCTAAAGCATACGTGAAGCAAGGTTCCTCCAAATTGCACTGATGAAAAACAAAGCAAATCATAGGTCACGGAAAACACAGGAAGTCCTCACAGGATGCCATCGGCTCTGTCCCCTTCATATCCTTGAAAATAAATACCAATGCTGCCTGAGAAGCAATCGAATACACCTGTGACGCATCTCCAATATTTATACGATAGACTGCTTAATCTTTCTCTCCATCTTCGCCGCTTCCTGAAAAAAATGAAACGAGAAAGAGTTCAGATTCTTGAGGTTTTGACTCGTTTGTTTTGTTTTGTGTGTGGTTATCGGTGCTCAACTTACCCCCTTGTTCGATGTCGGAGTCTGTGAGGTGGGTGAGGGAGAAGCTGGCGATGCTGGCTGGGGAGATGGAGAAGCGCGAGTAGTTGGAGGGGCTGTTCCAGCTCTGCTCTAGGGTGCGGTTCGCAGGGGGTGGTGAGAAATACTTGGAAGCTGCTGAGGTCCCACTGGGCCTACTGGCAGAATGATCGCTGGCTGCCTTTGAAAGGAAATTGGGCTCTGGAGATGGGAAGTCATCGTCCCATTCAAATGCACCACCTGTGAAACAAATCAGGTTTAAAGGCTTAGAAGCTGTTTGATGATAACGTTGTGGAGGAAAAAAAAAATGTAAAAGAAAATGCTTTTTAGTGTTTTAAAAGTCACTGGACTTTTAAATGAAAATATCCTTTATGCCTTAGACTAGAGACTGTTCTTAAATGTAGCTCTTTGGTTCTGGATTGACCTAAGTAGGGCCCTATTTTTTTCCAATTCTTTTTTCAGGTTTTTTAAATTTTGTAGACTGTTTTAATGGTAAAAAAAAAAAAAAAAAAAAAAGATCTTAAAACATACACAATTTAATGGCAATTTATTAAAAGTTGAACAAAAATTAAAATTTTAAGGCCCTATAAATCCCACATCCACCCTCCAAATTCAGTTTTATTTTTATCAAATTATGTGGTTTCCATTAATTTTCTGGATTTTATTTTAATGGCTTTATTAAATTTCAATAATGCAAAGTCTGGTAAATAAATTCTGGTAAATCTTTAAAAAATACTGTAAAACTGTATTTAACAGACACTGCAAAATAAAATTCCAGAACATCCAAGGACTTTTCAAGCACTACTTTTTTCATCAGAGATCGCACTTAAGTTTGGATGTTTTCTACGGTTTAGAAAAATCTGAAAAAAAGATGCTAGAAACCACTCCGAAGTCCCAGTCTGAATCAAATGATTCACAAATCTGCACTCCTAGGTTCCAATCTAAGCAAAAGATTTGTGAACCCACTCCAAACTTCCGATCTAAATCAAATGATTTGCAATCCAAGCTCCAAAGTCCCAATCTGAATGATGATCTGCAAGCCATCATTTCAGATCAAAACTCGGAGCGCAGATCCTGAATCATTCAATTCACAGAATGATTCAAGAACCTGCTCCGAAGTCCCAATCTGTATCAAATGATTTGCGATCTGCGCTCCTAGGTTCCAATCCAAAGCAAAAGATTTACGAACCCGCTCTTAAGTTCCGATCTAAATCAAATGATTCATTAACCCACTCCGAAGTCCCAATTTAAAAAATGATTTGCAAACCATCACTCCAGATCAGGACTCGGAGTGTGGATCGCAAATTGAACGATTCAAGAATCCCAAACTGAATCAAATCATTTGCGATATGCAAAGTTCAAAAATAAAACAAATGATTTGCGATACGCAACTTTAGGTTCCAATCTAAATCATTTGATTCGTGATCTGCAAAGTTCCAATCGAAATCAAATGATTCGCAATCCAAGCTCCAAAGTCCTGATCTGAATAATGATTTGCAAACCATAATTTCAGATCAAGACTCAGAACGCAGATCGCAAACTGAATGATTCAAGAACCCACTCTGAAGTCCCAAATTAAGTTCCAATTTAAATCAAATTTTTTGGGAACCCGTTCCAAAGACCAGATCTAAACCAAATGATTCATGATATGCTATTTGAAGGCCCGATCTGAATCTAATTATTTGCTTTATGCAAAGTGCTTTGAAATAGTGAGTCATGTTGGTAAAATCATTACAAGCGATGTTGAAATTCAAAAATGAATTGGATCCGTTTTTTTTTTTTTAAAGTGGTTCCTCACTCAATTGATTTGGTTCATCTGTTCTTCTTTTTGCATCTTCAGCCATGTTTACTGGTTAAGCTTGATCGTTTTATAACATTAACTGAAGCTGAAGTACCTCTTTTGTAGGCCTTAAATTTCACTCAAGTACTTCAAGCCCTTTAAAAGCACCTTGTATGAACCTTGTTATTAGTAGTACTATCATTACATTATTATATTTCTGTAACAATTTCTTCAAGTTAAACCAAATTTTATTTTGATAGCTTGCTGTGAAGACATCTATAACAATATTTTTTCCTCAAAAGAAACTGTAAAATGCTAATAAAGTGACTCTCAAAACAGTTCTAGAGATTATGTGTTCATGTACTCATATATTGAGGCGGCAGAGCCTAAAAACACTGAGCGCTATGTGCAATTTATTATGCGTAGTAAACAATATATAAAACAATACTGTTTTATACATATTTTGGACTATTGAGGGTGAAATTATTTCGATGACATGAAATGGTTGCACTCTGTGAGCTACTGGCGCTGCCTGTTGCTATTATTTTACCACAACACAAATCAGAAAATAAAATACAGATAGAAAAACCACAGCTACTAAAAGATCTCAGGTGGCGATGGATATTAATGTAGGCTTAAACCAAATGCCATACCACTGATTTTTCACACAAGGAGTCTAACCCCCAGAAATCGAGTGAAATCTGCGCTGAGAAACTCCTTCAGTGGCTGTGGCGTCACGACAAGCGTTGGCATGTTTACATCTTTTTTAGCATTTCTTGTCTCTGCTGTTTGTAAGTTCTTTCAGTAGCTGTGCTCTACTAAAAGCCTCAAAGGCATAAGGGCTAAAGTGGAAGGTACAAAGACATGGGTCTTTAGAAAGTTTTATTCGTCCACAGGCATCTTCCCATTCTTTTCTTATCACTAGGAAAGCAGTGAAGACTTACATAGATTCTCTTGTTGCCCTTCAACTAAAAATTACAACCAAAAGCCACACAATGTGGCATCGTATCAGTATTTCATTTTCAGAATTGTATTGCAGTAAAAATAGCAACAGGTAGCACCAGTAACTTACTGAGCACAATCATGGCGCCCCATATAGTCCAAAATATATATAAAACGATGTGGATTTTCATGGGTTTCCTACTACAGATTACAGTAAGAGACATTTACATTATATTAAACCATACACGTCTTAATACCCCGGGTTCCCTTCAACAAAATAAAATATAAGCGCATGGTCAGTCAGTACCTTCTTCATCGGTGGAGCTCTCAGAGTTGGTAAATCTATTAAGGTAGCTGGAGGAGGCCACTGGACTGCTGAAATCAGACAATTGACTACTGGGGTCAAGAGTATGCTCACCAAGTTCCTTTGTTGGGGTTTCCTATTTGGTTGAAAAACAAAGAATCAGGCATAGAAGAAGCCATATTTCCAAAGCTGAATTTAAAAAGATTAGGAAAACATCTGACCTGGTCAAAAAGGTAGACAGTGACATCATCAAAGAAAGACACTCCGCGTCTATTATCTACATTTCTGCCCATTTCAGATGTAGCTTTAGCAGTTTGAAGAGATCTGGGTTTCAGCAGGCTTTTGAGGTTGAGGGAACTACTGTCGTCCGAGATGATAACAGGTACCGGGTGCACAACGTCATCATCATCGCTGCACTCAGAGCTAGAACTGTGCAATCGGTAAGCACGCATATCCTCATCGGACTCATCGCTGTTCTCGTCTTCTTCATCAGCATCCATCCCGTCCTCAGTGCCATACTCCAGTGAGGATCCATCGAGCTTGCCCAAGTATCTCCCCTCCATATCTGGCTCCTTCTTCTTTGTTATCTCCCCAGCATACGTTCTTGTTAGTTTTGCATGGACCATGATGTCTTTTGAGGGCTGCACTGAGGTAGTGGATGTTGCTGCATGTTCTGGGGCTGCAGTTTGGTCTGAGTCGTCAACAGTCAATGGTTTCTCCTGGCTCCAATCTTCCTCAGTGGTAAGAACCAACTGAGGAAGAACAGTCTTTGGAGCCTGGACATCACCCTCAGGTAATTCTGGAGATTCAGGGGAAGTCTCAGACACCGAATGCTCCTCAACAGCTTCAGTTCCTTGGCTTCCATCAGCTTCTCGATTACTCTGGGGCCATAATGAAGCATCTCCAAGAGCGCTTCCACTAATGTCATCACTCTTCTTATCAAGTTCCTCATTGTCTGAGAAGTAAGCAGAGTCTCTGTAGTTTCCACCTAAGGGAACTTCACCAGGTTCTAGTTGGTGATCAACTCCATCACCATTCACCTGAACATCAGGTACAGTGTCCACCTCAGAAATGACAATTTCTGGTGGAATCAGTGCCACAGGCTCCACAGCATTTCCCATCTCATTCTCTTCAGAAGAATCCCTCAGGCCTGTTTGAGAGTTCCACTCGGGTGACTCTAGGTTTTCCGTTTCATACCCGCTGTCTGCTGCTTTGTATGGGGGTTGAAGCTTATTAACAGGCGTTTCCAAAGATTGTCCATGCACCACATCCAAAGAATCTAACGAATCTGGCGTCTCAGCCGAATTCTCAATGGTTGGAAGAGTGGAAGAGGTGCTATCATCAAGAAGGCTGTCCTGGCTAATTTGGTCAAGACCAGAGTCTGAAACCAACAGTGAGGACATGTCCTGAGTTACGTGGTTGTCCAATAAAGTTTCTTGATCTTGATCGATGGCTTCTGATTGTGGAATATCATTGGCTGTCTTCTTGTCCAACTCCATAATATCACTCATTGAGTCGCTACTTGTTAGACCTTCAGTGAGGCCACCTTCTGTAGAATCACCAACAGGCGAAGTAGTAAAGCTAAGCTCAGCTGCGTCGCTGATTTCTCGATACTGCCCTTTCTCCTTTGAGGCTCCGAAGCATTCTTCAAGGCTGGGGGGTTTGGCATCTATGCACGTGTGTTGTGTATCTGTAGTGGCACTTTCAAGGGACTGATGACTATCTGAAGGACTGTCAACAATGACCTCAACACTCTCAGAGGTAGAATCAGAAGAGGAGTAGTTCCCAGATTTTGGGGAACGCAAGGAGCCATTTGTGTCTGGCAGGTGGTTGCTACAGGTTTGTCCTGTTACTAATATATCAAAAGGCACCATTGTTTCGTTTCCTTTCAAAGGCGACAGAAAATCATCTAAAATCGGGCTGACTAAGTCCAAGAATTCGTTCTTGAGCTGTGCAGAATTCTCGGCTGATTTCAAAGACTCACCTGTGAGGTTTACACTATCTGAGACGCCAGTCTCAAGGAAGGAGCTCATGGTCTCCTCTATATTTTTTGATTCAGACTGTGATTTGTCCTTCATTAGGCTGTTATCTTTAAGAAACGAAAAGTTTTCAGCAAGATTCTCTGTGTTAAGAAGCTTCATTACATCTGAACTCTCCTGATTAGAGATCTCCAGATGAATGGCTTCCGGTCCGACCTCTAAAAAAGACTTCGGAAAACTATCACTAGCCTCATTCCCATTGGCTTCGCCATCGGACTCCCCCTTCTGCACATTCATCTCCGGGAGCTCCATAAGACCTCCCGTGAATGAATGCGAATCTTCTAGTTTTGCATCACCCTCACTGAAAATGTTAGTGTGGTAAGGGCTCTCGTGTTCACTTGAGGACCATATGTGGCTGTCCTGAAGGAACGAGTCTTTTGAGTCAATGCTCTGATGGAAAAAATCAGCATCCGTACTGGATTCGTCCAATCGGACATCCTGTAGGACCACAAACTGATTCTGCTCTGAAGCATTGGTACCTTCAGCACCCTGACTTTCCCCCATGCCAATTTCGCTCTCATCTAGCTCTTCCAACTTTATAAAGTAGTCATTTCCAGAGGATGCTTTGTGTGCATCAATCACCGGCAAGGTTTCCGGGACTCTGCCGTTTTCCTCCTGCGCTACAGTGTCAGGGAAATGAGCCTGAATATCTTGCCGTGGCACTGGAAAAAACATACTGTGGTAATTCAAAGTAGTGTCCATGGCAGAGCGATTGTGGCTGTCATAGTGGTCATGCTTGGCTGCCTCCCACACATATTCAAAACTCAGCCCACGACTCGTTTCGGTGACTGTGAGCACCTCGTCTGGTTCTCGGCCGTCGTCAAACTGCTCCAGGATGGGGAAGGAGGAATGACTGACGGTGGCTTGACGAGTGGTGGGGTTGGGTTTGAGAGAGCTCCAGCGCTGCTCGAAGTCATCCTCCACATCTTTCTGACCCTGCATACGGAGGTATGTGAGCAGGCGGTGGACCTCTTCAGCGGTGGCCCTCTTGTCTGCAGGCAGCCAACAAAACTGTAGAACCTCATACCTGTGGACCAAAGCATGGCATTAATAAGTTTAAACACAAAGAAATCAATCTTGTTTATAGAAGCAGAAGTGTCTGTGAAGAACTAACCATCTTTCTGAATATGGCAAGTCCAACTGTGGCTTGAGAAGTCTAACTTGTTGATCTTTAAGCACATGGTGGAGCACTTCTCTATCTGACAGGTGAGGATACGGCTGCTTTGCACCTTCAAACAGCTCCCACAATGTCACACCCAATGCCCTGAAAACACAAAAAGCTTATTCTGTTATGAACATGGAATATTAAATTATATCAGCTCTATTAGCACATTAAGTCCAAAAAATGAGACCCAATATTTAATATGTATAATTGACAAACATAAAAGAGGTAAAATAGGCTGGCTGACATCTAAGCCATCATTTGTGCAGTCTGAGTGATTCACAGATGCTATAAGAGACAAAGACCTTAAAATGTATGACCCTGCATTCAGACAAGTGAAGTGGGAGCTCATTTACAGAGGGACATGAGACAGCACAACGTTACTACTTTTACTACCGCTTTTTTTCTTTACACAATTTTTGCACTTTAAAAGACACAAAACTGCTAAAGTAACTATGATTTTGAGTTACATACCAAACATTGCTGGGTTTAGTCTGTTCTGATGTGATCACACCCCCATGCAGCTCACCAATCAGCTCTGGGGCAAGCCAACGCAGTGCCACGCATTGGTCGTCCTCTGTGGTGATGTAATCATCCTGCAAGGACAAACAAAGCAATACATATATATTTTTTATTGCAATAAAAAAAAACTACAAAAATTACATAATTATGCCTTTTCAGGCTTTACCTTAAAACTCGAAGGTCCAATGCCATAATCTCCTACTTTGACAGTCAGGTCTGTTGTGAGATAGCAGTTCCTCAAAGCCAAATCACTGTGAAGGAAGATAGGAGCATGTTTTTAAAAAACATTCATAGGTAAATCGGTTTTAACTGGTAGTATGATGTCTTGACTATACTGCTTACATTAACGATATTAAAAAAATATAGCTGTGATGATTTAAATGAAGCATGTCATTTTAATTTTAATATTGACTTATAAGGTCAATGTTTACAAAATCAAGACATTTTGGCTTAAAGGATGAGTTCACTTTCAGGATAAAAATTTCTGGATAATTTACTCAGCTCCATGTCATCCAAGATGTTTACGTCTTTCTTTCATCAGACGAAAAGAAATTAAGATTTTTGAGGAAAATATTCCAGTGGACTTCAATGGGATCCAATGGGTTCAAATTGCAGTTTCAATGCAGCTTCAAAGGGCTCTAAACGATCCCAGCCGAGGAATAAGAGTCTTACCCTAGCTAAACGTTTGGTCATTTTCTAAAAAAATTAAAATGTATATATTTTTTTAACCACAAATTCTTGTCTTGCACTAGCTCTGGGATGCGTGTTTATGTCTTCATGCATTACAAAACCATGCTGGAAAGACCAAGCACAGTTAGTATGTGTACTTTGGTTCAAAAAACTAGGGTAGAGCAAGAAACTTTGCACATTTGAGGTACTTCCACCTATGTTAGGTCTTGACCTTCCCAATGTGATTACATAATGTGTGAGGTTGAGATAGTACAAGACAAGCATTTGTGATTAAAAAGGTAAGTAAATGCACAAAAAAAAAAAAAATGGAAAATGATAGATCGTTTCACTCTTGGCTGGTATTGTGTAGTTGAATTGAAACTGCAATCTGGACCTTTAACCCACTGATCCCCACTGAAGTCCAATATATGGAGAACAATCCCAGAAAGTTTTCTTCAAAAACCTTAATCTAAAAAGAAAGACATGAACATCTTGGATGACATAGGGGTTAGTAAACTATCAGTAATTTCTTATTCTGGAAGTGAGTAAATCATGACTCCTACCTAAAATGTGATTTGCAAGCCATCATCTCTTTTAAATTGGCTTTGCGCTAAACTTAAACCTTAAAAGATGTCATCGTCTCTAGCCACTGTGTCCAATTATTATAAGTGCATGCTGACAGTGTGGACATAATTAAGTTGCGAGTCTGTTTGTTTGTTTCCTAACGCCATGCCAGTTTGAGTGAGCGCGTTTTGCAGTGTGGTTTCTGTGAACAGACTAGCAGAAGTGTGCATGCTGTTGTTTTTTTTTTTCCTGGCAAGACAAGTACAAATCTGAGCTACAGGCTACTTGTTGCTCGGCAGGACAACAAAAGCACCGACGCTAAAGCTTTTCCCACTCGCACAGCACCAGAATATTGTTCCCAGAGGGGAACAATATGCCCACTGAGGCAGTAAGTGGGACGAGAGGACATATGGTGTCTCATTCAGACTGATCTCTTGGACATGCAAGCTCTGATTTCAGCGTTGCCCATCTTTTCCAGGCAGTGTCTCTTTTACACCCTCTCTCGGGAAACCGCTGACACTAGCGGTGTGCTCACACAGTGCAGGGCTACTGTCAGGCTCACTGAAACCACGGCAAGATAAATGGACAGATATTTTAGACGCTACACTTTGGCCTTGGCAAAAGGGTCAAATACAGTACAGTTGGCGGGTCACTGAGAAGCAGAGCTGTGCTTTTGGCCATACATGGAAAATTCACAGGGTTATTATGCTTAACCAAAACTAAAACCATTTAAAACTTTCCTGTTACTTGAAATAAGCGTGAACTGGTTTTATTTTTATTCAGCTAGTTGGCAATTGTCAAGATAAATTTGTTCTGACAGTTTAACTTTGAGTTCTTGTCATATTTTATTACCATTTTCTAAACTACAGCGAATAAATTGATACACAAATTATCAAGGTCCAAGCACATCTTTCCAACTTTGACACAAGATCACAGTTATTATCTAAGGGCTAGGACAATATTTGAGCTATAGCATGTCCTGTTACAGGAATTAGTTTTGGTGCGTGAGCACGCTTAGAACAACACTTTTCCAAATCTTCCCAATGCACAGAAATTAGAGATTTGCATAACCTCAGGGAACTGGAGGGAAAAATTGTTCCAGCTAATACAGTTCTGGAGTTATTAGTGAAACGTCCTTATTATAGCGCCACCTAGTGTTAAGTGGGTGTCTGTGAACTTGCCCTGAATAGAGGATGAGATTTAGGGGTCACTCTACCAAGAGTCTGAACATTAATACACATTAGTAAGCAGTTCATAAATACAGCTATAATTTTTTTTTCTCGAATTATGAGCATATAGATGCGTTGAATATTTGCATTTTCATAGTTTGAGGATTGATTCACCTTTTCTAAATTAAGTATTGCATTATTTACAAACCATTAGTTGTCATCAGTGGTTCATAAGATTGTTTTATTTAAATGCATATATACGTTATTAGTTACTTAGCATGTTAATAAATGCATTATTAACATGTATTAACATGTATATTTACCGTAATTCATTATTAATTGAGGTGGTTATAAAACATTTAGTAGTTGCCAGTTAACTATTTTTGTGAGCTCATCTAAAGTGAGGACTACTTATGCCTCGGTAAAGGATTTACAAAGAAGATTTCAAGGCTCAGTTATCTTCTATTTTCTTGTTTTTTTTGTTGCTTATTTTATGGCCTATATTTGCTTTCTTGATCTTTTTTCATTTTGTTGTTTATTTAGTTCCTTTTCATTTTTATATATTGCTTTATTGTTCATGTTATATCTAGTCCACAGCTGTACAGTTTCATTCATCTCTATGTTGGGTTTGTTTCTTGTTTTCTGCTTAGAAGATACTGAGCCTTTAAATCTGCTTTGTAAAAGCTTTACGAGGCATAAATAGTCCTTTAGATGAGCTCACAAAAAACTACCTTAATTAATCATTAATTACAGTAGAAAAATATATGTTAATAAAGCATTTATTAACACACTACTACTATATGTCTAAATAATATGAAGAGTTCAGATGCAAAAGCCTCTAAATCTGGTATCTTTCTTTAATAATGCATTTTTATCTGGCTCCAATGTATAGGTTTCTACCGAAATAGCGGTACTTCTGATTGAGCTGAGGGTGGGATTTTAACGAGTTTGAAATAAAAGTATTTGATGGACGTATGTGTGTCGAGAGCATTCACTCAGTATCATTATCTCATTTTTGACCGAGATGGCTTTTTGAGGGTTTTGCATCCGAACTTTACAAATGTACTTTTAAATAGTTTATTAATCCTTTACTCACACTTTTGAAATTATCCTATGAATCACTGACAATGCCTAAATAACTGGTTTGTTAATAATGTAATACTTAACTTAGAAATGATGAATTGATCATTAATTAATAATGAAAATACTATTATTAAACATTATAGATATGCTCAAAAATAAAAAAAAAACAAAGCATTTATAGCTGTATTTATGAACTACTTACTACTGTCTATTAACGGAGGGACAAAGCTTTATAAATGATGAATTGACTATTTACTAATGCTTAACGGTTCACAGAATGCAGTTATTATAAAGTGTTACCCATTGTTTTGATGCCCAGTTACTTTAATCACAAAAAAGCTCTTTTGGTTCTCCTCAGATGCTCAAAACCCCAATTTATCAATGAGGGTTCAACAGGCCTTTAGCCACATAAGCAATCTAAAAAAGTTGTATTTGCACATGCAATCTGCTACTCTTTGGGGTTCGCGCCAACTTATGTAGATGCCCGCAGTGGAAGCGTCAAACGGTATTTTGCAGTAAATCACCTCTGAAAGCAAAAATCAAGGAGCCCAAGTATTTTCACGATGGCCACAACAACAGCATGGAATCTCCATGCCTCCTTTGGAGATGCAGGCCAGATAACCCCACCCACCCTTTGCGCCCCATTCAGGGGGGATCCTCTTACGCTCAAACCGCAGAATCATCATATCCCAGTGGCGGTGGACAGCCAACACCCCATAATCCAGGGGAGCTGTGCAATCGGACACCTTTCAGCATATTCTGAGCACGCGGGAGGGTACAAGACGCGCTCAGCATGGCAAGACACCCTAGATAACTCAGCCTTCCTCCAGAAGCCTGGAAGGGGAAGAATGAAAGTGCAACGTTGCCTTTCACAGCGCCATGGCCTTTTTTGGAAAAAGAAAAAGAGGCCAGCAGGCGCGGAGGAGGAAAGGCTGGACAAAAACACACACGTGCAGCTGCAACGGAAGCGTTCGGATCGATGCCACGAGTTGCTTCGAACATGCTCGTGTGATGTTTGACGTTTGCATATCGTCAAACCAATAAGAAATGAAATGGAAATGCAATGTACGTGCATTGTTGAGATGTAAATTGACATTTGCATGGTTAACCTGTGCAGGAAGTTGTGTTTGTGCATGTGGGTGACCCCAGCAGCGATCTCGCAGGCCATTTTCTGCAGCTGCAGCAGTTCTCCATTCCTGTACAGCCATTCATGCTGAGAAACGTAACTCTTCAGGTCCCCCTGCAGACCAAAACACAAACACAAGAGTTACAGAACATTCATGACCCGGCCACACAAAATCACATTTAACGACAGACCTTGGAAAGCAGATATCACAGCAAGTTTGTTTGTGGATAAATCAATCCTGCACAATTTTTTCAGCTTGTGCATGTGAAAGGTAACTTGCGTTGGCAGCCACAGAGGGGCAGTATTCTCTCTCTGTACAGATGCTGTACTCCTGCACGGGCAACTCAACCAAATAAGGGAAAGGTGGTTTAATAGAGACTACTATATGCTGTGTCACAGTAATTTAAAAATAAAAAAGCAGCAGTAAGACAGTGCGGGCAAATCAGGGCCGTTCAGCTGTGTTGGGTTTCTGGGCCAAAGACTACAGGTCACTATAACTCTGGGAGAAAAGTGCATTTCCATTAGCTCTTGCATAAAAAAAGTCCTGCAAATTTGTTGCGGTTAGAGGTGTTTTTAAAAAGTCACTTGCTTGATTTAATGTAAAAAACACATTCGATTTATTGGTAAAAATGTATACATTTTAAGTCTACTCGCTCAACGACTGTGTATTATTACGCAAGTCACAAAGGACGCAGACGCTGGTCTCGAGAGGATCCTGATATCTCAGACTCCTAGCGACACAGGGCAAAGTACTCCCTTTGGAATGCTATGGGAGAAAGAGCGTTACAGATGGCAGCCATGTAATATATGATTAACTTTCTGTTAAATCAGCCAACCTGTAAAAGCAAGAAAACTTTGCTTGCACACAACAAAGCTTGGCAAACGGTTTTGATTTATTCATCTTTAAAAAGCCATTTAGTTATAACCACTACATGATAAACTGAAAGTAAATGAATGAAACCTAAGTTCATGAATTGAAGTATATGTGTGCCTCCATTTTGTAAAAATCTAATGCGGAAAAGGGAAAAAAAAAAAATCGCATTCTGCAAGTGAAACTGACACCTATTTGTAATGTGATTAGACCTTGTGCACTATTATTCTATAATATTTGAACGTGTTTTAGTAATTCCCATTATTTCTTACTGGCGATTACCATCAAAATCTTAAAAAAAAAAACAACAACTGAAAATACATTCATTATTAAATACATAAAATCATTTAAGGGGTGTTCAAAGGGTTAAATACATCATTTTAAGGGGTGAATGTGAAAAAAGCAAGCAAATGTATTAATTTCTTTCTTTTGATTCTGGATGATTAATGGCTTAAGGATATTCTTAACACATTTGTGTGAAACGCACACGTTTTCTAGTTCTAAAGTCATTTTAAGTGCACTGCATTGAGTAACGTACGATTACTTTTAGATCTCGGTAAATCTTACCCGGGGCTTGATCTGCCTTTAAACGCATAAACACGCATACACTTGGTGCAGCTCCCTAAAGAAAGCCTTTACAGGAGAGACTGTCACTCAATCAGAGAGCAACTGGCATTCTGCAAAGCAGCTCCAATTGCACCCTGCAGCTATATTTCTCTCTAAAATGTACTGTGTCAGGGTTACTAGTGGTTACCAGTGATACACAAAGAAAATCAGCCATCCACATGCACTTCTCTAAACCTCGGAAACGTGACGTGTTGAGCAAGCTGTTTAATATAAGGTAAAAGATCAAAAATCACAGGGACGGGACATACAGTGTTAAAAAAAAGAACTTCCCGCTCTGCACCTTACAAACTGGAAATGAGTAGAGCAGCAGCTGACTCTCATTAGGAGAGATGGTGCGATATGTTCAGAATGGAATACTAGCGTGCTTCTTATGGCATACTTGAGAATATACACTTGTATGCTGTGTATTTATTTATTAAAAAGAAAAAGTACATTACTGTTCAAATGTTTAAGGTTAGTATGAGTTTGTAAGAAATGAATACTTTTATTCAGTCAGGAAGCATCAAATTGATCAGTAAAGACAACAGTAAAGACATTTACGCTACAAAAGATTTTATTTTAAATAAATGCTGTGCTTTTGAGATTTCTATTTACTAAAGAATCCTGAATTAAATGTATAATGTAATAACAATGTAATAAGATTGTAATAAGAATGTAATAAGTATAAAAAGCTTCTCAAGCAGAAAATCTGCATATTAGAATGATTTCGGAATAATCGTGTCATCAATTCAATTGATGAATAATTTGTCAATGACATTTTTGTCACCAACGAAAATGAGACGATAATGCACTAAACCTCGTTCTGAATGACAAAGTATGACAAAAAACTATTGACATTTTAAATAAATAAATGTATACAAATAAAAACGAGACAAAAAAATGTTAGGAAGGGACAATTTGGGAAGAGATTTATTTAGAACACATCTGCTGTGTGGTTTAGGAGGTTAGATACATAAATTTGAATAGTATCATAGTCTATTGATCTATCTGGTGGGACATAAGCTACCATACATTTGCTGCATGTCTTATAAAACTATATTTGGAAGTAAGAAAAGAGCAGAGATATGGAAAAATTTGATGACGAACTCAATCCAGTCCGGTTTTCCGATAGCAGACACAGAAGCAGTGCCTCTCACACAGTGAATGAGTACTATTTTTTTTTTAAATATACCAAAAATTATGTTGAATTATCCGTTTTGACTGGTACTCACATAAACAGTCGGTTATGTCTTAAATGAAAGCATTTGGTTTTAAAGAGAAAGCAACAAAAGACAGAAAAATCACTCATTGGTCTTGACTGAATCACTTTAGTAGCTCTAATACAATCGAAATTTATTAAAAATAAATAAATGTCTGCTTAACAGAATGTGGTAAACAAGTTGTTATAAAGAATGCATAATTAGCCTATATAACCATTGGTATTTAATTGAAAAGACTATGTTCTTGTTTCTTTATGAGAAGTGATTTCATTTCATTTTAACAAAGGCATGATGTGTGTCAGAGCAGTTAAATCTGCATCTATCATGATAAAAACTTAATATCAAACCTATATGAGTCTGGAAAGTTTAGAGAAATGCTTAATAAATGCATTACACTGTAACTAAACCTATTAGAATTTAGCCAGCCAAATTATGACTAAAATGGCGACTACAACTAAATGGCATTTCAGTCAAAACACTATGACTAAAACAAAACAAAATTTGCTGTCAAAATTAACACTGAACGCGTCACTGAAAATGTACATGAACATGTAAACATTATGCAAAACCAAATTACGTTTTAAAAAAAACAACATTGTTGTGACATGATCCTCATTAAGTCATTTACCCAATTGCTTAACCATAGAAATATTGTTTTGCCAGTCTGATAAAATGATGAGTCAAAAATGAGACTTGATTTGAACACACTGCAGAGTAAACATACTACATGTCCACATAAAATAATACAAGTAGTATGCTATTCTGAACATTCTCAACCAAACCTCTCAATTCAAGTACTCATCCCACACAAACTGGTCTGGGATGGAATCGAGTCCAGAACTGTGCAGTCTATTCTTCTTAGATGAGATTTTTGTAGGAGCGTACAACCAAAAGGTCTACGTCTCAGCCTCTTGGTTCGTGTGAAGCTGCACTCTGACTCGAAAAGGAACGGCTTGGGTCGAAACCCGAGCTGTAACACCAGCTAAGGAAACGGCCCAGACTGCATTATGCAACAGTGGGCTGCAGTGAGCTCATTCTCTCTCTCTGGAGACGGGCGGTATGGCACGAAGCCATCCACCTGCTCAGGCCCAGAGGATCCCAGACCACAGGCATTGTTCCTAACAACTGGTCAGGTGTGCAGAATGTTCCTAACCACTGCCGCTGTGGGATTAACACGCAGCTAACTAATTACAGCGCGTGAGCCGAGTCGAGCTCAGCAGAAACTGAAAGGAATTAGAGAATATCGTCTCCGATGATTTAGTTAGTTTGTGCAAACAGCGAGCAGTGAACTGGCATGGCTCATAAAGTGTTATTATGATGCTTCTGCAGATTAGCAGACAGGAAAAGCAACAAGACGGCATCTTTGTGGTCAACAAGTGCGTAAAACCATTGGCAAGGAACTCGTTAGATGATGACATCTGTTTGTTGTTGTTTGTAACACTTTGCACTCGCACATTTGTGACTTGCAAGAACACAGTGTGTCTTTATTGCAGCATTGTAGCATTAATAGTAATTGATACTTAAATTCATGTGGAGATATTATAGTTAACTGAGGTAACAAATGTTAACTAAAAATAAAATGCTAATAGCTCCCAAGGAAACTTTTCTCGTTTTCATTTTGCTCTACTTGATGTACTAAAATAAGCACAACTAAAACTTAAAAACTATACAGCACAAAAACCACTTAAACTTCAACAAAAGTTAAAATATATCTAGTAATAAACTGTAAAATCATTTCACAATCATATTCTAGCTCTTGGTGTCTTCTGCAGCATGGTGATAAAATGCACCAGCGCAGCAAGATGTGAGAGTGGCAGTGTCAGTAAAAGAATCCTGTTGCTTTATTGGGATATGAGGGAATCGGAGAGCTACCTACTGCATGCAGTTATGTGGCTCATATCCTTCTCAGGCACAAGCAGAACACCCGAAATAGATCAAGAAAAACAGAAAATAAATCAAAGGGCAAGAAGCAGCCCAGTGACAGTCACTGGCGGTGTAACTTATGACGGATGCTGGCCTAATTAAAGTGCTGGGAACAAATAAAGTAGTGAGGTACGCTGGCGTATCCGTGCTTTCATCAGACGTGTCCGATAAGAATTTGAGATGCCGTTATGTGGCTGTGAAACAAGATTCCACAACGGCCAATTCTGGTGCTTACAAGAGCGCAAGACAAGATGATCTGAAGAGCTAGACAGATGCTGAAGAACTGAAAAACAGATGTTTTTGAGTATCTAATATATCACTGATTAAAATAAAAGATGAATAATGAGTATCAAACACGGTGAGAAGATAAAAACCACTAAGGATTTCATTGATGCTGTAGTAGATGGCAGAGAGAGCACAGAATATAAAAACTTTAGCTTAAACAGCCATCAAATTACATATGGTGTTCAGACAAACTAAGGCCTCTTGTAAATTTTTTTAGCTAGATAAGACCCTTATTCATTGTCTAGGATTGAAGCTGCACTGAAAGTGCAATTTGGACCTTCAATCGGTTGGCTCTCATTGAAGTCTGCTATGTTGAGAAAAATCCTGGAATGTTTTTCTCATAAAGCTTAATTTATTTTCAACTGAAGAAAGAATGACATGAACATCTTGGATGACATGGGGGTGAGAAAATTATCAGGAAATTGTAATTCTGGAGTGAACCAATCTTTTAATCTTTAAGGGAAAAATGAATCAACAAAAAATTGCTAAAATGAAGACACGGTGAATTAAATCAGAGAATAGATATATTACCGTGCAGAAGTTACATTAAAAAAAAATTAAAAAATACAACTTTTAATCATCAAGGATTCATTAAATTGTGTTCTTTTGAGCTTTCCTATTCACTGTTTTTAACACTGATAATAAATCAGCATATTAGAATGATTTCTGAAGGATCGTGTGACACTGAAGACAAGTAAACATGCTGAAAATTCAACTTTGCATCACATGAATAAATTGCTTTTGAAAATAGATCGCACAAATCACTAACTTACCAGTTCACAGTACTCAAAAACAAGCAGGAAAGGGATGGCCTCCACACACTGGCCGAGACATTGCAGTATATTGGGATGCTGAAGAACCCTGTAAACACACAAATAAAGAAAAGCATTAATCTAACCATATATAGCAGCTTTAACATTTTTTTTTACCCCATCTAAACAAAATGTACTACCTGATCTCATGGCGAAAACGTACCTGTGGGAACGTTATTGCAAGATACGGAATACATACAAAAAAATGCATCTCACTGTTTGAAACAGAAATGAAAACTAGAGGTGGTAAAGCAGTGAGCACTTGTAATTGTTATGATTACAGCTCCATATGTTTTGCTGGACGTAACAAGCTTTCTCGTTAGATCAGCCGGCACGAAACTGCACTTAAGATGCAGAATCCTTGGGTACGAATCCTGTGAAAAACATAACTCACGATGAAAGAGCTGAAAGATGAGAGATCGAAAACCAAGCTAGAACGCATGTTTGCAATTGCGTTTACGTCACTTTCACGTTTGTTCATGTTATCGGTAGGTTTAGGTGTAGTGCAGATTAGAGTTATAGCGCCATTTAACAGACATTTCAAGTCGGAACTGCTGTGACACGTACAAAACCAATGTCACATAAAACGTACATGTGTATGTTCATCTATTCCAGGGAAAAAAACTATTTTAGCACCACTCAGTGGACATTTTACATTGAATACGTCACAAAACTTAAATGGCGGTACGTATTTTGGGTCTTGCAAATACAGGCACAGGCATGTTTTCGTCATGAGATCATGTTGAAAATGTAAGTGGTATGATGCTTGTGTTTATGGGGATAGATCCAGGGTTGTGAAGCAGCTTACAGGGTTCCCACTCTAAGCCAAATGTCAAATTCCCTGACTTTTCCCTGACTTTCACTGACTAAAAAGCTGAATTTCCATGACCTATAATGAACAGATCCATCCATTTGCAAGCTTTATTTACTTGTTCACAGACGTTTTTAGTAAAAAAAAAAGAAAGATAAAAATAAAACTTGCAATTCTGACTTTTTTTCTCAGAATTGTCAGATATAAACTTGCAATTGTGAGTTATAAAGACCATTTCTGAGGAGAAAAAAATACTGATATGTTCACAGAATTGCGACTTTTCACAATCCTGGCTTTTTTCTCACAATTGCGAGTTCATATCATGCAATTCTGACTTGATTTCTCAGAATTGCGAGTTTATATCTCACAACTGTGAGGAAAAAAAAATCAGAATTGTGAGTTTGTATCATGCAATTGTGAGAATAAAATAGATAGAGATAAGTCACAATAAATTTTTTATTTTTTTATTCAGTGGTGGAAACAGGCTTCCATAGAAAACACACACTCACTTTTTTTTTGTTGTTTTTACCGTTAAATGCACTCTGATATTTTTCTGTACTATTTCTATTATTTCTGTACTATTTCTACAGAAAGAATTTATGTTTTTTTTTTATTCATGGGTTTAGACGCTCTGAGAAAAAAAAAAAAAAATACGGTATAGAAAAATTACATTTTGATAAATGGAAACTAAAATTTTAAGCAACAATAAAAAATCCCTGATATTCCATGACTTGGACCAAAAATATAAAATTCCCTGACTTTCAATGACTGGAATAGACTTTTTAAAATTCCATGACCTGTGGGAACCCTGAGCTTAAGTCAGAAGAGCCTAGTAGAAGTCTTTTCTGCTCGCCAAGCCTGCATTTATTTTATCCAAAGTACAGCAAAAACAGTAAAATTCTAAAATATTTTATTATTTAAAATGACTGTTTTCTATTTGAATATATTTTAAATGTAATTTATTCCTGTGATTTCAAAGCTGACTTTTTAGCATCATTACACCAGTTACATGATCCTTCTAATATAATTCTAATATTCTGATTTGCTGCTCAAAAAACATTTATTATTATTATGCTGAAAACTGCTGAGTAGAATTTTCAGGTTTCAGGTTTCTTTGATGAATAGAAAGTTCAGAAGAACAGCATTTATATGAAATAGAAATCTTTCGTAACATTACAAATGTCATAAGTAATAAAAAAAAAATGTCAATTCTAAAAAAAAAAAAAACTGACTTAACGCTTTTGATATATATGTATAATGTTACAAAAGCTTTTATTTCAGATAAATGCTGATCGTTGGTTCTTATTATCCATCAAAGAATCCTGAAAAAATTTACTCAACTGTTTTAATTATTGATAATAACAATAAAAAAAGTTTCTAGAACAGCAAACCATCATATTGGAATGATTTCTGAAGGATCACGTGACACTGAAGTAATGATGCTGAAAATTTAGCTGTGATCACAGAAATAAATTGCATTTTAAAATATATTCAAATAAAAAAAAACTTTTAAAACTATTTTAAATAGTAAAATGTACAGTTTTGCTATACTTTGGATCAAATAAAAAAACATTAAAAATCTTACCGTTCAAAAACTTTCGACTGTATGAGCAACAATAATACTGTTGCTCGCCTTAATAAACACTACTAATAAAAGCACAGCCTTGCATAATTTACCCAGTTGCAAGCCAACCAATTCCCAATGGATAAACTCAAGCCCCTCCCTACATTATTTGGTGGTTTGAGCTTCAAAACATGAGTTTGAAAGTGGATTGAAATAATCACTAATTAATGCTAAAATTACATACATGACAAAATCTCAAATTCAAGGATAAAGGCTGTCTCACCGGTACGGGTCTCCCTGCTGCAGGAACTCATTCTGCTCTTTGGAGCTGGCGTTGGCCTTGAGCTCTTTGACAACCGCTCGGGCGACTCCAGGGTCCACGTAGATCTCACTGAGCAGAACCTGTCAGAACCAGACAAATAGAGAAATGACTTTGATAATGGACCAATCCAACACCGACACGTGATTCAAAAAGGAACAGAGTCTTTCCGGCAAACAAGGCCTGTTAGGCGTATCGCAGCGCAGCAGGTGGCTCAGATGAGGATGTTCCCATGGCTCAACTAGGCAGGAAAAAGCATCAGGAAACAAGGTTTTCCCTTAAGTCTTAATCTCGGTAAACACATCCACACACAGGCTGCGGGAGGACAGCTTGAGTGCCGTATAATGCTCCCTCGTACACGTCAAACCCTGGCCCCCGAGGGCCCCCGGCATAGAGATGAGAGCAAGTACCAACAAGATCACGAGATGTGATTATTCAAGATGAATCCTCAGGAGAAATTGTACATTTGTCCTTGACAAATACTTCAGAAGTCAGTGCTTTGCTTTCACACAATGTGTGTCACAAGACACAAGTCTAGCAAATACACCTTCACACTTTCGGTGTACAATGTAAATACAGGAAGACAAGCTCACCTTTCCAAACCAGCCGTTCCCGATCTCCTGAATGTAACTGAGAGAGTGTCGTGCCACATGAGGACCTGATGAGACGTCTGAAAAACCAATATCAGACAAACATAGAAATAGATCAAAGAGAAGGAAAAAGCTTGAAATGATTCTCCAAGAACAAAGCTAATAGAATCTATTACTCCTAAGTGGTTATATAAGGCTGAGGCTTTATTCAATATAATATGGTTTCTTTCAGAAGTATTTTGAAAGCAGTTCTGTATCCAGCAAATGTAACGACTTCATTAGTGTGTTTTATTCAAGTCGATTCACTGGTTTAAGGCAGTGCTGTGTTTATTTGCCTCATGATCTGCCTGAAAAACATGCTACAGTTCATCACACAGCAAGTCACACTGACTATATACTTTTCTCACTAGAGGTAATGTAACAACATAATACAACCCGTGATACTTTTTCAGGATTTTTTGATGAATGAAAAGTTCAAAAGAACAGCATTTATTCAAAATATTAATATTATCTACCAATATACACCAGTCAAAAGTTTTTGAACAGTAAGATTTGTAAGGTTTTTTAAAAGAAGCCTCTTCTGCTCACCAAGCCTGGATTTATTTGATCTGAAGTACAACAAAAACAGTATATATATATATATTTTTTTTTTTTTTTACTTTTTTAGAAATATTTTTGAAACATTTTTACTATTTAATATGTTTTAAAATGTAATTTATTCATGATTTTAAAGCTAAATTTTAGCATCATTACTCCAGGCACATGATCCTTCAGAAATCATTCTAATATTCTAATTTCCTGCTCAAAAAAACATTTATTATGTTGAAAACAGCTGAGTAGACTTTTTTCAGGTTTCTTCAGAAGAACAGCATTTATTCAAAATAGAAATATTTTCTACCTATATACACCAGTCAAAAGTTTTTGAACAGTAAGATTTTTAATGTTTTTTTTAAAGAAGTCTCTTCTGCTCACCAAGCCTGCATTTCTTTGATCTAAAGTACAAAAAAAAAAAAAAAACAACAGTAAAAACAGTATTTTAGAAATATTTGTACCATTTAAAATAACTGTTTTTTTGTTTGTTTGTTTGTTTGTTTGTTTTTTAATACGTTTTAAAATGTAATTTATTCCAGGTTTCAAAGCTGAATTTTTAACATCATTACTCCAGTCACATGATCCTTCAGAAATCATTCTAATATTCTGATTTGCTGCTCAAAAAACATTATTATGTTAAAAACAGCCGAATATAATTTTTTCAGGTTTCTTCAGAAGAACAGCATTTATTCGAAATAGAAATATTTTGTAACATTACATCTTTATCATCACTTTTGATCCATTTAAAGCATCCTTGCTAAATAATAGTATTAATTTCTAAAATTTCTGTCCCAAAAATCTTTGGGTATATAATGGCATATAATGGTGTATAATGTTATGTTAATGTATAATGTTAGAATCCTGAAAAAAAAAAATCTATATTGATAACAACAGAAAATATTTCTTGAACAGCAAATCAGCATATTAGTAAGATTTTCTGAAGGATCATGTGACACTGAAGACCGGAGTAATGATGCTAAAAATGCAGCTTTGATCACAGGAATAAATTACATTTTAAAATGTATTCAAATAGAAAACAGTTACTTTAAAGTGTACAAATATTTCTGTTTTTGCTGTACTTTGAATTAAAAATAATTACAGGCTTGTTTGAAAAACATTAAAAATCTCACTGCTCAAAAACTTTTGACTGGTAGTGTATTAAACAATTGAAATAGTAATATTTCACAATGTAATTTTTTTTACTGTATTTTTGATCAAATAAATGCAGCTTTGGTGACAATGAGAGACTTTTAAAATCATTAAAATATCTTATAAGCCCCAAAATCCTTTGTGCTCAATGCCAGTGGGTGCAACTGAAGATGTGCTGTGGGGGCAAGACACATGTTTCTCACCTGTTATGCGTGGAAGTTGGAGGTGAGGGGGTCCAGGGAGGGGCACAGGTGGAACAGCGAGTGTGTAAACCTCCGCAGGCGACTGCATAGAGGGGGTGTCCTCCGCTGGGGGTGTAAAATCAACCTCATCCTCAAAGTGGTCTTCAAACTCCTGACACATTACAAATCACATTCAAAATAAATACCAGCATCAAAAGCACAGACAGAAATTGATCCAAGAGAACATTTCATTTAGCCTACCTTAAAGTTGATCTCTTGTTCTTTGCAGCAGGAAGCACAGTTGAGCAGCAGTACCACAAGGGCCACCAACACAGCCAGAGACAACAGCAGCGGGATGGTCAGAGAGAAATCCACATATCCAGCAGCCTCTGCTGAACACAAACACCCGATTAAAGCTCTGTGTGTTACGCAGGGGATGAACATTAATGGAGTGATAAGCTTTTAGAGGGAATCCCTTGTGTAGCAAGCAGGATTATTTGAAATGAGAGAGACCACACTCATTTAATCAATCCTGTGCTCCAGGACACTGATCTGCTTAGGTTTCTAGAGCAACAACACAGCAGGTTGCCATCAAGAGAGATTAAAGAGCCGACTTAACACCAAGAACTGATTATAATGGGAGTCATTTAGTTATGACGCTTCGCACTAAACCACGCACATCTGATGAAGACATAGTGTAACACAAAGTAACAGTGACATTTTGCACATACGACAAAATAAACAGCTATACTTTGGAAAGGACTTATCATTCTAGAATGATTGTGGTGATTCTGTTTAGAAGTGCAGTGCGCCTGCATAGAAAATTAAAATGATTTTAAAAAACTGAAATATTTTATTGTGAGTGCAAGCAGTCCTATTAGGGTTGAAAGAAAACATTTAAAGGATTAGCTCACGTCCAGAATAGAGATTTCCTGATCATTTAAACACCCCATGTCATCCGAAATGTTTGAAAAGAAACAAAGGTTTTTGAGGAAAACGTTCCAGGATTTTTCTCAATTTAGTGGACTTCAATGGGAATCAATGGGTTGAAATTGCAGACTCAATGCAGCTTCAAAGGGCTCTACATGATCCCAGCCGAGGAATTAGGGTCTTATCTAGCAAAACGATTGGTCATTATCTAAAAAAAAAATACATATTTACATATTTTTTAACCACAAATGCTCATCTTGCACTAGCACTGCAATCCGCATCCACAACTTCAGGCATTAATTAATCAAGTTAGATAAAGTCATGTGTGGTTAGTTATTCATCTGTGTACTTCAGTTCAAAATGGTAGGGTAGAGCAAAAAACTCAAAATCTCATTTTCTACACCAACTTCAAAATCGTCTGGCATCATTTTTAAAAAAATTTAAGAGCACATTCTAATCAATAATCAAAAAATCTGATCAAAAAACTTGCCTTCCCATTACGAGGTGAAATTGTTTTTACCTTTGTAATGGCATTTCTCTAACATTATTAAAAGTATGTCACCTTTTATGAATTTTTTTTAATTAGCTTTTTAAAATTTCTAATTAAAATAACACAATAAGAACAAGTAGAATAAGAAAAAGTAACCAATCAAATGAAATCAGTATTAACAAAATTTATTTGTACTACATGTAGTTGTATTTTCATGTTTAATGAGGCTCAGAGGTGGCATGAGTGCAATCAAATTCATACATTCATGTTGCGATTAATGTTTTAAATATAACATTTTGAATACATACACATTAAATGGTTTAAATATCTGAAAAGTTCATTTAAAAATGAAACTAAATCTGCCAGTAGGTGGCGGCAAGTCACTGATTTAATTACTGAATCATTTGTTCATTTGATTCGTTCGAACAGCTGATTTATTCAGGAATAAAGCAAGTGACTGCCTTTATGAATGGGAAATTGAATCATTGACTCACTAGATTCATAAAAAAAAAAAACAGGTTCATTCATAAACAAAACACTGCTGTGTTTGAATGGAGATGCGCAGTGGCTCAGTTGTGACTTGTTTCAGACTATTTTTGACGACAAAATATAAAAATCAGACAACAGTATTAGTCAGACAATGTAAGTCACTTAAAAAGTATATAAACTGATTTTTTTTTTATCGTTTCGCTAGAAAAGACCCTTATTCCTCAGCTGGAATCGAGTAGAGCCCTTTGAAGCTGCATTGAAAGTGCAATTTGAACCTTCAACACGCTGATCCCCAATGAAGTCCACTATATGGAGAAAAATCCTTTTGTTGTGAAGAAAATTCATGCTTGGCTTAAAAAAAGCCTTAACAGTGAACAAAACACACAGTCTCCATTCTGGCCTCTCTTTGAGGGATTACAGAACGAGTCTGATCTTTCAGCGGCCTACACGCAGGCCATTTGCAGGACATTGTGCTCTAGACGGGTCTAACAGCAGTTCGGATATCAAGTGTTGAAAGGCTGGATGTGCTTCAGCACCTGTTCTGTCACTACAGCACTATTAACACCGCTCTCCATTCCTCTCATCAAAACAAAACAACCCTCCGGGGTTCAGAACAGTAGGCAGCATAATTGGTGGCAGGAGAGGTCAGTAAGACAGATCTCAGATCAGACGCGTTGGGCCGCCAGCGTCACGTGTCTGTGCGTGTTTGGTGTGTTGCTAACCCAGTAGTTTGTCTTGCACAATTAGCTGACAAGGATGTGTATGTATGGATAATATGCTAAGACAGATCTTTCACCAGTGGCTGGCATGATCTCCCATAATAGTAATAAATGTGGCATCAGTAATCCTACAGGCCACACACGGAGCCATGAAACATGAGTGGCAAAGACCAAGCTATTTTGAACACTTACTCATAAAAGGTGGTTTGCAGTACAGAGTACAGACTTTGACTGGGCCGGGGCTCGATAATAACATCTGTTCTGCCGTAATCTCACATCTAAGATTTGTACCGATTGATCTCTTCTTTACTTGTGAGTATTAGTGCGAGATTTTCCGCTGATTTAAAATTCAACAAAGCATTAGAGTTTGGAAAAGATGCCTTAAACCTTTTTAACTATATTTACATTGGCTTTAAAGTCACAGGAATATTCAGCAAAGCAGGTAGAAAAAAAACTAAACAAAACATAAAATTGCTTATTTATTAAACAGTGCTTTACTAAACAAACAAAAGTTGCTGTTTAAAAAAAAGCCTGTGAGTACTGCAGCAACCAGCTGCAAAATACTCGTCGTACTGCAGTTTATGGTCCTGTTGTAAATAAGGGAAGAGATTTGAAGTGTTTTAACATTTCGATGCAAAATGTATTAGGGATATCACTAACGATTATTTTGGTATTCAAGTAATCGGTCAATTAATCGAGTAATCGTCTATTGTTCTGCCGATTAATCGAGTAATCTGATAATTATAATTCATTTTATTGAACAACAGACTTTAAAATGACTTAAAATACATTTATAATACCAATGAGACAATAATAATTGGTATAGCATTATGCTTTATGATCATTTTTAAATGGGTTTAATATATCCTGCAGCCATAGAGAACTCTAAAAATGCATTTCTCGGATTCTCATCGGTGGAAACTGCCACTTCCGGTATTTTGCCAATTACTCGACAAGGGCAAAATGCAATCAACTAGGGGTGTAACGATACACGTATTCGTATTGAACCGTTCGGTACGAGGCTTTCGGTTCGGTATGCATTACAGACCGAACGATTCGATTCGTTGTACTAATCCTATTACATTTGGAAAATAAAAGAACTTATAGTGTGTGAAATATAATGTTCTCAGTGCCACTGTACTCTACAATGTAGAGATGAACAATGCTATAATGAAGGCGATATTTGCGTAGCTTATCAGTGAACTACGGCTCTGTGTAGTAAACGTGGCTGTATGAATGAACACGTGAATGAGATTTACGACTAATCACAGAACCAGCATTACTGACGAGATGCGCATGATATCGTGTCCGAATATCGGCACAGCCCTACTCCAGTAGGGTTGTGATGGTGAGGTAGTTCGTTAGAATTCTCCTCCTTTTCCTCACTTTTATTTGCTTTTAAACAGCTTAAATGCCCGTTTTAGTTTCACTTTTGAATTAGCGCCAATTCCACGTCAACAACACATGACAACAACAAAAATAGTATGGCAAACTCACTTATATTAAACATAGAATGATTAATGTATTAACAAACCAATGCTTATTTGCTTAGCTTTTAGGCTTTAGGCCTAATATAAAATAACAAATTACTTACACAGTTTAAATATAAAACACTGGAGATCAGCAAACGGTGGAAGCTTCCAAAATCATCTAAGATAAACAGCAAAAGTCTGAAATATTTTTAAAGCAGGCACTTTTGTATTTCTTTTTGAAACTAAATATTTCGTTAACTTCTTGTTTTTCTCACCTCACTGGTCAGCTCCACTCACTCTCTTCATGTGATAAATGAAATCTGACTCCTGCCACTGATCTGAGATGCATACTTCATGATGTTAGTTTTAATAAATAAAAAATGTGTACAAATTTCTTTCTTTTTGCTGTATCGAAAATGTACCGAACCGTGACACCACTGTGTCGTATCGAACCGAACCGTTACACCCCTACAATCAAGTATTTCTTTTTTTAATTGAGTACTCAAATTAAAATGAGGAATCATGACAGCTCTAAAATATTTAGTATTTTTGTCTGAATTTTTGCGCTTAGTATGTTTGACATGCATACTTCAACTTCACAGAGATACAAAAGGGAAATGCCTGCATGAATTTCAAAAATGTACAGATAAGGACATAACCTTAAGACACAAGTTACACAATAAGGAAAACAGGTCTCAAATGTATTAAACAGCAGATGCATCTGAGAGCAGGGCAAGCTGCTTTAAACTGTGTGCGAGTTAATGGAATGAATTTCGTGTTTATGATCATGGACTTTTCCCACAGCTACTCCGTTCAGTGTTATTTTGATAGTATAAGAAGAATATAGATTAAACAGTTAAATGATTAATCCCAACTAACATTAAAGTTTTTATATATACTTTTATACTGCAATAATTTGAGTTGTGCAGAAACAACATAAAGACAGTACATTTTTAATACTTGTTAAATGGCATCTTGTTTCATGACTGAAGGGGAGCATCACTGATACCAAAACTACTGATGTCTCTTTGAAATTGTTTCCCTAATATTTAACCATTGATTATAGCCATAACATTCAACATTATAGTATAATTGAGAGCTATCACTTTGAACATTTATTAGACTTAAAAAAAAAAAAAAAAAAATCTTCTAATCTAAGTGAACTTAAAACAGTCTTTAAATCGTTCAACTAATGCCTGGCACAGAAGTAAAGTTGTAGTGCGCGTCTGAAAAAAATGATCATGTTTGACTGACATTCAGAGTATAAATAAACAACAACAACAACAAAAAAGAGAGACAAAAGCAGCCGTTGTAAGTGGGGTGGCCATCCCCTCCGGCATTGCATTAAAATAAATATTTTTAACACCATTAAACTGGTAAAATTAATCTGACAGAACAGTACAAATACATGTAATGTTACACCCCAACTGTGTTTAATATTTTAAGATTCGGAATCTATTTGGAAAGTATATTTGAATGTTTATTTTGAGATGTTTACTAGGAAAACATCTCAGGATCTCCATATAATGGACTTCTATGGTGCCCCCCAAGTTTGAACTTCCGAAATGCAGTTTAAATTTCAGGAGGGCTCTAAAGATCCCAGCTGATGAAAAAGGGTCCTATTTCTGCAGCGTTTTGCAAGAGTTTTTCGACATACCCTAACTGTATTGACCCAGATCACACAGCCTACGCATGTGCATCGCAGAGATGAGACAAGACGAGCATTTGAGGTAAAAAGTATATTTTTGTCAATTTGTTTCGAAAATAACCGATCGTTCCCTTCTTCCTCGGCTGGGATCGTTCAGAGCCCTTTGAAGCTGCATTTAAAGTGCATTTTGGAAGTTCAAACTTGGGGCACCATAGAAGTCCATTATATGGAGACAAATCCTGAAATGTTTTCCTCAAAAAAAAAATTTTTTTTACGACTGAAGAAAGACATGAACATCTTGGATGACAAGGGGGTGAGTACATTATCTGTGCATTTTTGTTCTGAAAGTGAACTAATTTAATACTTCTATTCAGCAAGGATGCAAGTACGCAAATTATTTATGCACCAGATACTGGGAGTTGAGGGGCATTTACACGACACCATTTTCAATTAAAAACTGAAAACTTGTGCATTTCAGCCATTGATGTACACGATAAAAGGATTTTGGGCACACTCAAATCCAAACTTTTAAAAACAGATTTCATTTTTGAAAACAGAACTATTACTGTCTCTGTGTAAACTACAAAAACGCTAATTTGTGAACCCGGTATTATGTGTCTGGCATTCATAATACTGTGTTTTTAGTCATTTTCACAGATCCTTATGAACGGGGATCGTTTCCTTCGCATGCAAAAACCGCAAAGGAAAAACATTTCTGTTTTTAGCACACCATTGTCGTGTAAACGTGTCCTTACCCTCTAGCCACACCCCTCTGATTGCAACGTACACCTGAACCCTTCAGTGCGAGTCAAATGACAATATGATCTAACACCGCAATTACACAGAGAGCTCTGGGATGTACATGAGAGACCTGTTGCTAGGCAGCCACGAGAGACAAGACCCAGGCACATGAAATAACCCAAGACACAAAAGCCAAGAAATCAGCTACAACTGACTGTCTAGAAAGAACACCCACCTGCTAAAAAGCAAGATGTTAAATCTTCCAGAATCAACCTATATTTTTAGATTAATAAAAGGTTTCCTTTTTTGCTTTTATGATGAACACTCACGTCATCGAACCACAAACAGAAGTATGTGCCTTGACACTTTCACACCAGTCCATCTCCAAAAATTGCCAGACATTAATGTCTCCGGTTGCTGATATTTCTTTGATGAAAACAAGTTGACACCAAACGTGTTAAACTGTTGATTACAGTCATGAGATGCTAAAACATTGCTATGGTTATCATCATATCAAACTCCTTATGAACACACAATATAAAAATATACACACTAGTCTTATTACCTAGGCTTTATTGCCTTGTTCAAGTGCACAGCAGTTTATAGATAAGCCCTTGCAGGGTGTGAACATACAATTTAAAACACTCAATTGTGCAGAAAGGAGGTCAGAGGTTTAATTATTAATAATAAACAGCGTCTCATTCATGTCAACAGTTTCAGACATTAAAATCTTGGCATTCCTGAGTGAAAGCACTACATTAGTGATTTCCTAAGTTGAGCGTAAATCAATAACAACGCTGCATCATGCGTTCCGAAAATTAAACAGTGAATGGCCTAAATGTCAATGCGCCTGTGACCAAGCGGCAGGCTTCCAGCTCAGTAACCGCATGGGTTATGAAGAGTTGAGAGATGTGTTGATCATTACTGCAGTCCGACTGAGCCCCTGCTCCTCTGATGAGTGATGAGCAGTGGGCAGCAGCACAATCGCCTCCCCGTTTGTTCTTCTTATCTGAGTCATGAGTTTATATCATGACTTGGCAAGCAGCACAAATTATTCAACTGCTTCTCAGGCCAATAAACACCAAGCTGTCAGCTCTTATTTCAGCTCTCTTGCATAATGAAGTGATGTCCTCTCACACAGAAGTGGAGATGACCCAATTGGACAGGGTGTTGTTTTCTCGATTTGGCATGTGTGTGGACAGATTCAGGTGGAGTTTTAGATGGTCCACTTTCTACCGCTTTGGTTTCAAATATGGACGCAACACGATGGGAGTAATCATCCAACTAACTTCTCAATTATTGATTTTAGATTTGAAAGCCCCATGAAAACAAAAATTAAGCTTTGTAACAAAAATACTGTCAGTTTGTCAGTAACAAAAAATACTGATTTTGCAAACATATAGAAAGTTGCGTCCAATCAAATGCTCCCTAAAATGTCCCTCTCTTTGGTGCATTTTCTCACAACACATCCCAGAACAATCGTAGTGTTTAGGTGAGTGGGCAAGTAGGCCTAGCTTCACTGCAGTCCAGGATTTGTCAAGCTCACTGAAAAAACATGCCTGTGGCTACAAATCTGCAAAATGATATTCTGTTGCTTCTTACATGTTTCATGATACTTTCAAAGTGAGTGGCACTTGGTCAGAACTCTGTCAACTCTAAACCCTGCCTGAAATCTAACCGACAATGTTAGTAAAAGTCATAAGTAGCACAGGTATATTTGTATCAATAGCCAAAAATATATTGCATGGGTCAAAATTATAGATTTTTTTAAAGTTTTTTCTAAGTACCGATCATGTTCCATGAAGGTATTTTGTACATTTCCTATCGTATTTCAAAACTTTATCACATTTTTGATTAGTAATATGCATTGCTAAGAACCTTATGTGGATATTTTCTCAATATTTTGGTTTATTTTTTGCACCGTCATATTTCAGATTTTATCTTGGCCAAATATTGTCTCATCCTAACAAATAGGGCTGGGCGATATATATCGATCGATAAATTCATGCGCATCTCTTCAGTAAAGCCGTTTTTTTTGATTAGCGTTAAATCTCAATCACCTGTTTTCAAATGGAGTGCCAGTTAATACACAGAGCCGTAGATCACTGAAAAGCTACCCCAATGAATCACCCGTGAAACTGAACCCGACATTGCGTAGCTTGTCAGTGATCTACGGCTCTTTGTATTAACTGGCGCTCCATTTGAAAACAGGTGATGGAGATTTACCGCTAATCAAAGAACCGGCTTTACTGATGAGATGTGCATAATATCGATATAAATATATCGCCCAGCCCTACTAACAAACCATACACCAATGGAAAGCTTATTCCAGCTTTCAGATAATGTATAAATCTCAATTAAAAAAACTGACCCTTATGACTTTTTTTGTGGGCCAGTGTCACATATGACTTAAAAATGCATTTGCTAAAGCAGCCCAAACACTTTAACTTCTCAAGTCCTTGAGCTCTTTTATTGAGCACCTTGACTTTTTTACTCGACACTAATAACCAAGTGCAATGTTGTTTACAATGTCAGAAAAAACATAGTTAGTTACGTGATGTGTTAGGCTGCAAATAATGCACTATGGCAAATGTGTTTTGAGCTCATAACATACTATTATGCAAGAAAACAAGTTTTTATTTAACAATAATCTTTCCTGGCAATCCTAAATTATGTGAAAAGGGAAAAAAGATGTTGGCATTTTGCTGACAATAGTGTTTAATTCACCAGGAAACTACAGTAAACTGTGTGTATAGGTCCATTTTTTTTCCTTTGCAACAATGTAGGTAGTAGAGGCATGTTTTTCCCAATCACTTATGATTATTTTGGTAATCAAGTAACCGCTTGATTATTCTGACAATTAATCAAATAATAATAATAAAAAAATTGTGGTAATAAAAATAGACCTAAGTGAACAATACACTTTAAAATTACTTTACATTATAACAAATGACTGCAGTGGGCGCCAATGGCCATTTCATTCAAATGTCCACTTAATCTTCAGTATTTGGGCATTTCTTTACGACATAAATGCCACAGCCACTGCAATTTCTTGAATATGTGGACATCAAAACGTGTAAACTCAGAGTGAGGGTTTGAGCTTTTATTTTGAAAAACAATTTGAACAGTTAGCATATTTTTATATCCTGTGTTGGCTTATAAATAATTTACCTTACAAATTTGATGAAATGGCACACATTGCATTCCTAGATGAACATTATAACAAACCCAAACACACAGAATATGCATAAATAGAATGAGACACACATATAAATGATAAGTTTGTTGGGAGCAGCATTTACTGTGAACGTGCACATACGTAACCTACACGCATGTAAAGCACACGTATTAAAGATGCATTGAGATATTAATTTAATTGAATTATAGCGTTTGTGAACAGATGAATGCTTAAACTTCACATGCAATGTGGTCACACGCATATCTGACTACCTCAGTATGTGGTTTCAATGATTTGATAACAAAATCACAAGACCTCATTTATACCTGTATTCATCCCTGACAACTTGTGATTTAATCACAACAACAACAACAACAAAAAAACAGCCTGTCCAAGTCCTGTCACAAGGTCTTTGATATTTCATATAATATTGGTAAGATTAAGGCAGTTTTAATTATTGTGATCATAATTACCATTACATTTATTATATAGCCATTTATTAATGTTTTTGGGTTTATATCGGGTGTTTCATTCATTCATTCATTCATTATTTATTGCCATATCAGCTGCAATGGCTATCTCATGGCAAAACAGATAACAATTTTTAAAAATAATTAATAAATAACATTTATATAAAACACTTACATAAATAAAAACATCAATAACAACAAAAATATAGAATATAAAATGCTAAATTACATCAAAGAAGGTTTTTTAAATTCACTTTAGTTAAAAACTCGAATATTTTTAAAGGGTTCACATTTAAAATATTGGGTGTTTCAAAACTAACGACACGCATCACGGATCTGACTGTCAGTGTACTAAAAATAAAGTGCTGTGTGGGTGAACTTCAGCAAATGGCAAAAGGACCTTGTACAATACAACATTTGCCAGATTAAAAGGATTACGTCTAAAGCCACTAAAGCCATCAAAGCAGCAATTTTGTAATAAAGTCACCGCTTTTAAAAAAGCAAATTTTATGCATAATTCATTTTTGTACAGACCCTGATAGATTCAGTAGCAGGTTAAATTACACCAATTAAGTCTATTTATTTGTTGAATAGCTGTTAGAGTTAGTCTGTCCATTTGAATCACTCAACTGTCTAGGATTAGGTTTTTTCATTTCCTAAAATGACTGTCTGACTGGTTTAAGCACTGTGGCTAGATTTCTCATAGTGTCATTGGATAATGACAGTGTGACTGTGCAACTGCCCAACTGAAAACAAACAATGATGATTAAGTCACGTTTTGTTTGTAAGGTATAATAATGACAACACACCCCACAAAATGCAGGAACAGGGTGTTCAAAAAAGGCTTGGGCTTCCTGATTTTAAAGTCTGTTGCTGAGAAATTGTGTCATAGGAGTACACTGAAACACAGTCGAGTCAACTATCAATAGCACTCCTTCCACATTTAGCTCATCTGCCTGGAACAATGTGAAGATGCAGCGAGGAAGAGAAACGAAAGACGGCACACTCGTACTCTACACTGATGACCAGAGAGAGAAAAAAACAAGGCAGAGTAAAACAGACCTGACTGTGACTAGGGATGCAAACATACATCAATGCATTGCAATGCATTGTTCTGACAATAAAAATTCAAAGCATTAATGTTTAGTTACGTAAGAGCAAGTGTGTCCATTTGTAGCCTGAATGTGCAAGACTTCCAGTCTCATTCAGTTCCAGTTGTTTTGTACAAGAAAAGGGTCCATTATGCTGCTTGGTATTGCAAACTGGTATTTATTTATTTTAATTGGCGGTCGACCAATATATGTTTTTCAGACCTGACGCCACAACCGATGCCGATTATTACAGATCAAGTAGACCAATAATCAGTATTTATTATTATTTATTACTAAGAATAACAAAAGCTCTGACAATGTTTTTAAACTATTTTATCGGCAAATCAATTTTGAAAATGGTGATAACCATAAAAATGCTTAATCAGCACAGATAATCGGTTTCTGTAAAAAAAAAATAAAAATGTTTCTGTAGCACAATTAATTTTACTGTTTACTGCACTACTGTTATTCTATCTTCAAGTTAATAAATAGATTAATTAATTTTAGTGCTGTCAAACGATTAATCGCATCCAAAATAAAAGTTCATGTTTACATACCATATATTTGTGTACTGTGTATATTTATTATGCATATTTTGAAAATGACAGATACTGATAACCATAAAAATGCTTAATATCAGCCCTAATAATTGGTTGACCCCTAATTTAAATTTAAAAGTATAATCACAAACAAGTTTCGGTGGCACAAATAGTTTTACCGTTTACTGCACTTTATTCGTATTTTACTATTCTAGTTATTACCTATAAATATACAGATTAATTAGTTAATTGATATTTATCTATAGCGCAACTCTTACACACAAAATAATTCACTTTAGGGGTCGACCAATATGTGTTTTTCAGATACTGATTATTACAGATCAAGTAGATCGAAAACCAATATTTTGAACCGATATATATGTCTGGTGTAAAAATGAAAATTAAGAATAACAAGGGCTCTAACACAGTGGTTTTCAAACCCTGGGTCGAATGGGTCGCGAGACTTAAAAAATGGGTCGCCAGGATGATCTGAGGAAATTGTATAGCCTATATGTATGTATGTATGCATGTGTGTGCAAAGTTCAAGATTCGAGGAGGAAGGAAATGGGAACCGGCAAAATTAACTTCAATAACTAAATAAACAACAAAATGCAAGTAGGCGTAGACGCAATGTAAGAGATTTCATTGTGCTGTGTAACGAGACTCATGGATCATGGCAGAATTTTCTACGATTTTCTCAGAAAATTGAGAAAATTCTGAGAACTGAAATGAGCGTCTGCTTTTTAGTGATTATTGTGCGCTTTCCCATCTATATATAGTCCATTCAGAATTTGAATAAAAGATGTTGTTGATACTGCTCAGCGGACCAAAGTGCCATACTTGCTGCAAATTTCAGGAATGTCGCACATATCCGCATATAAATGAGGGATTCGCTTGAAATCTCTTTTTCTTTATATATATATATATATATATATATATATATATATGTGTGTGTGTGTGTGTGTGTGTGTGTGTGTGGGTTGCATCAATTTAAAGAGGAAAAAATAGGGTCGCTCTTAAAAAAGTTTGAAAACCACTGCTCTAACACAAACTTTCTTTAAAAGTTCTTTTGAATTATTTTGTCGGCAAATCGGTTTTGAATTTTGAAAAAATAAGTTTCTGTAGCACAAACAGTTTTATCGTTTACTGCACAGTGTTATTCTTCTAGTTATTACCTATTAATAAATAGATTGATAAATTAATAAATTAAATATTTACCTTTGGCGCAAGTCTTACACACTCACAGAAAATAGTTTACTTTGGGGTCAACCAATGTATCTTAACGATAACAATTATTACAGAACAAGTAGACCGATAACCAATATTTTGAACTGATGTATCTGTTTAGTGTAAAAATTTAATTAAAGAATAAAAACTTTTTTAAATGCTTTTAAATATTTTATTGGCAAATCGGTTTTGACAATGGCCAATACTGATAATCAATGCTTAATATCGGCGCCGATAATTAATTTTTTTTAATGAAATATTGTAACATAATTGTCAACCAAAATTATCACAAAAAAAAACAAGTAGAAACAGACAGAATCAAGACCAAAGTTCATATTTCATAATGCACTGCATTATTTAAATGAACCATAATAAAATTAAATATTCACTATAAATATTCACACCCCAGCCTGACTGTTTTAAAGACTGCTGATCAAGCTTGAACCCTGAATACAAATATAATCACAAAACCTAAGCAGTGAGGAGACTATCTGAGTCAGAGCTATTAGTCAGCTCAGACTTCATCACACTGCGCTGACTGCTTCCCTCACTACATCATCATCATCATCATCAGTACTTACTAATTAACCAGATCATTTGCTTACTGAGAGACAAATGGCCTGACTGGCCTTGTAGAAAGTGGTCTTAAAAATAAAACTCATTACATGTAGATGGTTCATGTAAGCAAACAAGATTTTAAAGTGCTTGTAGTTACTAAGTCATCGTTCTAAAAGGCCGTCTATCCAAGTAAATCATTCACCACTGATAAGAGTGGTACGCTTGGGTTACGTGTTGGCGTACTGTAAGTCATGCTACCTGTTATAGGAAGCAGCCCTACCCCACCTTTTTTAAAGAAGTCCATTATGTTTTAAATTATGAGAGGCAATTATGGTTTAGGGAACTTACAGTCAAAAAGACAGAAATCATTTCAAAATAAGGTCATGCCTACAAATAAATCCTTATCTTACATTTTGACTGAATGAGCTGTAAATGTCATGCTTTATTTCTATCCGTCAGGAAGTAATGTAACACTCTGTATTTTAATGTGACATTGTTATCACAAGAATGTCTGTGACAAGAGTTGTTTTCAGTCTGCTAGCTGTGTTTTGTTCTCACCTTTTTTTGTGGAGAAGACAACAGAAAATATTCTCTTGTGGTCTACTCTCCTGATTTATTAAACATGAATAATTCACTAAAATAAACTAATAATCTCTTGTGTACAGTTCTCATGCCTCTTTCCCAGAGGAGGTTTGTTTTGGGTGCATTAAACCACAATTTTCTCCACATTTCTCACCGCAAATTCATTTTAGAAAAGTTTACAGTAAAGTTATTAAAGAGGGCAAATATAATTTATGTCAAAATGACAGAAAACACCTCGAATAATAATAATAATAAAAATAATCAATATTCCAAACAGAGCTGGGTAGATTGCCAAAACATGACAAAAATTGTAGTAACATAATTCATTACATTACACATTTTAGGTAACGTAATCAGACTACTTTTTGTTTTTGACCCAACTTGTTTATCACATTGATTTAAATAGAGCAATCTTGCACCATATTGACATAAAAATATATTCAATTTGTTGTTATAACATTATATCTGGTGTTTGTGAAGGAACTGCAGGTGTTTATGACTTTGATAAAAAGCTAATAATTAAACCATAAAAATATTACATTCAAATCAATCCAAAATAAACAAAAAATTACTAAAAATAAAGGAAAAACGTATTTGTTTACCTGCATATCATGTGATCATAACCAACATCAGAGAACCAATGAACATACAAATTGTGATACTTAAAATATTTATTTTAAAATATCAGGGTTCATTTTGTGTATTTAAAGCCATTTAAATACATAGAAACGCATGGTTAAATAACCTAGAGTAATAATTAAAATATATATATATTTTTTTTTTAAATCAGTAGTTAATGGAATGTTAAAACACTTAAACCTGAAATGATTTTTGCAAATCATTGGTCAAATGCTGTCGCCAAGACTTTCTAATGTACATAAGCAGTAGGCTTTTTGAAAGGAAAAGAGCTGAAAAAGACGAATTAGGGAGAATAAATAATTTAGCGCTATTGTAAACAACATGTAATCACGTAATCCATAACAAAGCAACTGTAGTCTGATTACGAGTATTTTAAACTCTTATTTAATCTAATCACAAGTACTTAATATTTGTAATCTGATTACATAATACAGATTTCATGTGATCAGTTACTAATAAACATTTTACATTCAAGCAACATGCATGTTATATAATGCTACAGCTGGAACTAGTTCTTATGTATTGTACCTATTTGTTTACATTTTAATAAGGTTTCTCTCATAACTTCTGCAAAGCAACATGGGAAGTATAAAAAAAGGTGGATACTTGACCTGGTGAAACCTACAGTCTAAAAAATGGTTTAGAGTCCTCGTAGCTCAAACAGAAGCATATGGTGCCAACAACACTAATGTCATGGGTTTAATTCCCAGACAAGTGATAAACTGTATGCCTTGGAAAAAATGTAGATGTAGAGTATGTTGGGTGTTTTTACATAAGCGTTTGATGACCGTATTGCTTACTCACCACATCTGCTCGCAACCCCTTTCACAGTGACACATACATTAGGAACATTCAGAAGGCCAGCACAGAGGTTTAAGATTTACCCATTACACAACACTGACTATTGACTCATTAAAGTACTCAAAACCAGGAATAATTAAACACTGAAGCATGATCAGACCAGTCAATAGATCCATGAATGGAAATGTTGGATTAGTGCTTATTTGCTATTAGTTTTGCTTCACAGTCAGGGCGGTTTGTTTACAGACAAGTCAGCTGTCAACTCACCAACTGACACCATAACAAAAAACTACTATGGTATTTGGACATGTCCCATCATGGTAGTACTCTGTTAGTCTTGTGAGAGTATCATGTAAATATAGTACAGCCGTAGCCCCACACTAGTTTTATAAAGGACAGCGTGAGTGAAATATGAGCAACACGCATTATAATGTGACTGACAGTGTTTGACATCTTACCTGCGTGTGTATTTGAGACTGGAGCAGCTTGTGTGAGAGTGGCAAATCCTAGTAAACACACACCTCCACGAAGAGCCTCCATCCTCACCACTGCAGCTAATCCACTACCTCGACCACCTAGAAACAGCTATTACATCTAAAGAAATAACGCAAATGGCGCCTGGATTGGCTCATCTACGTCTATGTACATCTATATCGTTATATCCGCCGTGTCAAAGACTCATGTTGTGTGATATTAGTCATAGGTCGCGTTATGAGCGTTAGCTAACACGACAGGGCTGTGATGTTCATGAAGCTAAGCTAATGCTAACCGCTACCGGCGTCTTATTTACGATTACGTCTCATCGTTTAAAACCGCTCGCTCGTTCACTACCTCTCTAGGACGATTGGATGTGAGGATATGTCTTTCCCCAGCATTGTAAAACGCCTGGGTTCGTGGTAAAATCAAAAGCGCAGTAAACACAGTGGTCCAGCATCACCTTTCCGCATGAGCGCCATGTTTCGTGACGTCAAGCCTGGCGTCACACGCGCCGCACGCGAGGGCGGTGGTGACAGAAACTGACAGCGTTCAGAAGTTTGGCCATTGTCGTTGTCTGAAAGAGAAAGGGTTTCGATTATGATAAGCAAGGTAAAACCTGTATTAGGAGGAAAGCGTAAAAAGGGACATAACATGCTGTAGTAGGCCACCGAAGGCAATTTCAGACGGATTACTGACCTGTTGTTTTTCCATAGGCTATCTGAGAATAATACTTATTGTATATATTATAAATCCGGCCATTTGTAAATTGTATGGGTCTGGCTTCCGGTCTCCGCGTCCAGCTATTTTTAGCTGTACAAAACAGATCGTTTGCTGCTTGATACTGTAAATTGGCGTGCTTACCTTATTATTTTAATGTATTATCTTGATTGTGAACACAGTGGTTTGTAGTGCGAACAGTTTTACCCTTTGCTGCACATTATTATTATTCTCGTTAATTTCCTATAGTGGCTAATGAACCGGAAATCTCACCCATAGGCTTACTTAGGATGCAGGGCTGGAGGACCAGTGCTACCTCTTTGAAAAGAGGTGGGATGTTTTTTTGGTATTTATTTTGAGGTAATTTGATAAAAATGTTCATGATGCAGATGTGTGACCCTCTGAAATTAGACACAAGATTCAGTTTTGTTCAAGGTAATTTAATGCTATTTCAGTAAAGCCTTGTTGTTCGGTACAAAGGCCACCTTTTATACACTCCAAAAATTCTGGGTTAAAAACAGCCCAATGACTGGGTTGTTGGGTTAAATGTTTAACTCAACATTCTGGGTAGTTTTGTTTTGCTCAACTATCACTTAAAAATGACTATATTTCTTATTTAAAATTAACCCAAAATAGGTCGGAAATAAACATTTATTAGAATGTTCAATAAATTAACATATACAAATAAGTTGAATAAATAATAATTAAATAATACACTAACAGTCAAATGAGTTTTTGTGTTTTTAAAGAAGTCTCTTCTGCTCACCAGGCCTGCATTTATTTGATCCAAAGTACAGCAAAAACAGTACAATTTAGAATTTTTACTCATTTTAACATTTCTATTTGAATGTTTTAAAATGTAATCTATTCCTGTGGTTTCAAAGCTGAATTTTTAGCATCATTACTCCAGTCACATGATCCTTCAGAAATCATTCTAATATTCTGATTTGCTGCTCAAAAAACATTATTAATATGTTAAAAACAACTGAATAGAAATCTTTTGTAACATTATACATTTTTAAAGTCTCCAATTCTCACCAAGGCATCTTTCATTTGTTCTTAAATACAGAAATATTATTACAGTTTAAAATAACTTTTTCTACTTTAATATATTTTGAAATGTAATGTATTCCTGTGTTATTAATCTTTATTTCCTTCTTCGTTTTTTTTTTAGGCAAAATCTTTCTTATCCCCAACTTGTGAATGATAGTGTATCCACAAATATATGAAGCAGCAAACTATTTTCAACACTGATGAAATAATAGTTTCTTGAGAAGCCAAATCAGCATATTAGAATGATTTCTGAAGGATCATGTGACACTGAAGACTGGAGTAATGATGCTGAAAATTCAGCTTTGCATCACAGGAATAAATTACCTTTCAAAATATATTACAACAGATTATTTTAAATTGTAATAATATTTCTATTACTGATTTTTCTGTAGTTATGTTCAAAAATTAAGAAGAGACTTTTCAACAGCATTAAAAACGTATTCATTGTATGCCTAAAACACCATACAGCCCCATAGCTTCATTTATTTACAACAGAATCATAGTTGTTATGCATTAAAGTATATGACATTTTGTCCCCTCACTATTCACACTATATCACCACAGCAACCCACTCCCCAATGCCTTTTCCCAGTGCTCACCACCTTATACACTACAGTACTCACCATATTAAAATAGTTTAATCAAAAGAAACTTCTTTTATAATTTGTAATTTTCACACAAATGGTTTTGTTCCTCCAGTTTTGTATATATGTGATCCTGGACAACAAAACCAGTCGTAAGGGTCAATTTTTTAAATTTGATACATCTGAAAGCTGAATAAATAAGCTTTTCATTGGTGTATGGTTTGTTGTAATAGGATAATATTTGTTCGAGATACAACTATTTGAATATCTGGAATCTGAAGGTGCAAAAAAATAAATATATTGACAAAATCGCCTTTAAAGTTGCAAATGAAGTTCTTAGCAATGCATATTACTTTTCAAAAATTAAGTGTTGCTATATTTACAGTAGGAAATATACAAAATAACTTCATGGAACATGATATTTTCTTAATATCCTAATGATTTTGGGCATTAAGTAGATCTAAAAAT
Organism: Cirrhinus molitorella; assembly: GCA_033026305.1. Lineage (NCBI taxonomy): Eukaryota > Metazoa > Chordata > Actinopteri > Cypriniformes > Cyprinidae > Cirrhinus > Cirrhinus molitorella. The sequence goes on along the minus strand of CM065117.1, from coordinate 19,397,432 downwards.
ATTTTTTACTTTTCTGTGTTGAAGTTTTATTTCTATAAGTGATTGTGATTTCTCTTTGTCATTTGTTTTTGCAATTCAGCAAAAAACAGAACAAACTCAAGCCACGTAGCATCTTCCCAGCATCATCACAGGTCTCAGTAGTAAACCAGAGCCAATGACCTTTCAGCTCACCCGAGTCTTCATGAGCTTCATGAGCATATGCAAAAATCACATCCTTTCAAACCAATAGCTATCAGAAATGATCTGCATGGATTAGCTAATGAGGAGGGAGGTGTTTTGTGGCCTCCTTGGGTTTAAGGGCACGGGTTTCACGCTCTCTCTGCACTTTAGGTCCCACAGCTGCAGGAGAGGGTCTCAGTTTCTTCATTGTTCCTGAGGATACACCTGAAGAGGAGCACACATCACTTCCACAGCGCGTATAGGTTAGTACCTGCTTCTTAACATATACTCCACTCTTAAAAAAATAAGGTTCTTTATTGGCATTAGCGGTTCCATGAAGAACCTTGAACATCTATGGAACCTTTGAAATGCAGAAAAGGTTCTTTAGGTTTTTTAAGTGTTCTTCAAAATGGTTCTTTTAAGAACTGTTTACTGAAAGGTTCTTTGGGGAACCAAAAATGATCTTTCTATAGCATCACTGGAACCTTTATTTTTTTAGAGTGTATACTGCTAAAATGACGTTGTTTTCTCAATTTTCTCAATGAGGTTAGCAGCATTTTTCTTTAATGTTTATACTGGTGTATTGGTAAAGATTTCACAGGTATGATACAACTTTGAGCTGATGCATATACCTGATCTAGCATTTTATTGGCTCTCTAATTGCAATTTGTATTTGTAGTTCTTACTGGGTTTTGAAGGAACATGGCTCTCGCAGGACACCTGAAGCAGGATGACATTGCAACAGCTGTGCAGGCTTGTCAAGGTGTGATACACACACATACACTCACACTCATCAGCACTTGCTACTGATATTTATGCTCATCTACAAGAGCACATATTCATATGTGCTTACACAAGTTAAACAGCTTTGTTATTCTCACTAACAGCAGCAACATAAAGAGCTGCTTCAGTTACAGCTGAACACTCACACACACACACACACACACACACACACACACATGGTCACAGGGAGACTCCCATAGGCCATTGAGTCTGGGGCATTGGGGATGGGTAGATCCAGGTATCCAGGCAGCCAGAGACTGGGGAGCAGCTGCCACCAGGATACCAGTGTGTTTGTGCCGAGCATCCAAGAAGACACACGCTCACCAGTCATGCAGATATCAGAATCATACTTACTGTTATTATTCATCGCAAATGACACAAAAAACTGTTGCCCAAACCAGTGTAATATATCTAATATGTCTATTTTTGAATTACATGTACATGTAAGTTACAGTCTTAGAAAACACACACACAAAGCTGTCACTGGAATGGTGTCATTCGTTAACACGAGTTAATGTGTTAACTAACATGAACGAACAATTAACAATACATTAATTGTAGCAACTGTAATTAATAATCTTTGTTAATATTAGTTAATACAAATACAGTTCATTGTTTGTTCATGTTAGTTCACAGTGCATTAACTAATGTTAATAAACACAACTTGTGATTTTAATAATGCATTAGTAAATGCAGAAAGGAATATTAACTGAGATTATTAAATGCTGTAGAAGTATGTTAACTAAAGTTGTTAACAAATAAACCTTATTGTAAAGTGTTACCAATAAAAGAAAAAAATAATAATAAAGAAATAAATAATGTAAATAAATAAAATACTTTTTTTAAAATAAAAAATAAAAACATTAAATAAACTATATAATTAAATAAACATTTAAAAATGTGTATATTTTTAAAATAAATAAAAAAACATAATACATAGTAAATAAATACATAAGTAAAATGTATAATAATAATAATAATTATTATTATTATTATACATAATAAAATAAATATTTTAAAATACATTTATATTTTTAAAATAAATAAAAACATAATAAATACATTCATACATTAAATGTATAATAATTATATATAATAAATAAATATTAAAAGAAAAAAATATATTTTTAAAATAAATAAAACAAAACATAAACATAATAAATAGTAAATAATATAAATAATAAATATTTTTAAAATACTTTTTTTATTTTTTATATAAATAAAATAAAATAAATACATACATAAATACAAAATAAATACATGAATAAATAAAATGTATAATAATGAATAATGAATATAAATATTCTATTGTTAAAATAAATAAAATAGGTCCAAATTTAAGAATTATTTATCTGAGTTGCATATCAAATTTCCATACAGTTTTAATATAAACTAATACACTGTATGTGATGCATATTGATCAGTCATACATACATTAAACAAGTAAGAATTTGTACGATTTCAGAATCGTAAAAAATCTATATATAAGATTTTATTTAAATAATCATGCATTTAAAACGCATTTATTCAATTAATTCAGTTAAAATGTATGAACATTGTTAAAATATCACTGACAAAATGTGGTTTAGAAACAATTTTCACTAAGAAATTGATAGCAAATTTCACAATCAATCCTAAAGAAATGGAAGTATAAATGAAATAGTATTTATTTATTTATTTACAGTGATGGCTAACATTTGCTAATGATAAATATATAAACCTGATTATTTCATGCATGCATGACTGAAAAATATCCATCACATTCAAATGGATGGTAATTTTGTATATAAAATGCAAATACATAAATCAGTAAAACTTTATAGTTAACATTAGTTAACTACATTAGTTAACATTAAGTCTAACAGCATTTATTAATTTTAGTTAATGTTAATTTCAGCATTTACCTATGCATTATTAAAATCACAAGTTGTGTTTGTTAACATTAGTTAATACGAACTTGCTTGAACAAATACTAAATGACTGTACTGTTATGAACTAATCTCAACAATTTCTATAGAGTAGTACCGCATCCTTCATATATCCAAAAAGTCAGAAACGATTCTCTCAGAAAACAGCTGAGCTCTTGGAGGCAGGATGTGGGCGGAGCTAATGACTGATGAGCACTGGCGCAGCGATTGCCAATAAAAACACATACATTTGATGCCATTTAACCTACCATGTGCAGTTCTGAATCATGACCGGGATCTTTAATAGCCAGGACCGCTCTATCTTTCAGTATCAAACGATGTGTGAATCCAGCGTCAAACTGGGCCTCGTTTGTAAAACGTTCGTCAACAAACTTGCAAATATTCTGTTTCGACCCCGGAAAAACAAACTACATCCACTGTTCCTGTAACGCTGGGTTCTTCGGGAAGCTGAGCAAGGATATCTTTGCCTTACAACCAAAACCAAACTTCTTTTGAGACATTCTCTCCGAGTGAGACCCACCCAGCACTGCAACGCAGCCGAACTAAACGCGTTGATGCGCTTGTGCGCTCGCTCTAGTCCACATGTGCGCGGGCGCGCTCTTCCGGGAGAAATGCCCATATAAGGGAGATTGATTAAAGAGCCATGTTCGGAAAAAAAAAAACTTAAGAAACCAGGAAGTGTGCATTTGGCATAGAAATACTCTGTTATACATCCCAAGCGTTTTTTGAAACTTTGGCCATGCTTAGCATGAGAATCCAACTCTTTAACGGTGTAAATAACTTGCATGAAACAGCATTGGACCACCCTTTAACAATCTTAATAAATAATGTAATATATTGATCATAGTTTGTTCATGTTGGTTAACGCATTAACTAATGTTAACAAATGACACATTGAAAAGTGTTACCCACTCAGGCCTAAATATTCAGTATTTTTGTCTTTCAGCCCCAGGGTCTTTCAACTACAAGACCTTCTTTGAACAAGTGGGGCTGATGGGTAAAGCTGCTTCAGATGGGGAGAAGGTCTTCAAGGCCCTGGACCAGGACAAGAGCGGATATATTGAAAAAGAGGAGCTGAAGTAAAGCATTCTTCATATCTTGTTTATTTGTGAATTGTATTATTAGTATTAGCACAACCTGCATAGCACAGCCCTCTCTGATTGTTGCATACTGTTCTTTGACTGTGTCTCCAGACGCTTCCTCCAGAACTTCTGCTCAAAGGCCAGAGAGCTCACAGAGGCCGAGACCAACACTCTGTTGGCAGCTGGGGACAGCGACGGAGACGGCAAAATTGGCATGGAAGGTAAAGCCAAATCAGCACTTAGGCCCCTGGGAGCCGCACTCCTATAGAAACAAGGGCTCCTCCTTCACTGTCTGGCTCCTCTTTCAGCCTCAGGGACTAATCAGCTGTGCAAATGAGAATTAGACCTATTGTACTTCCTTTTAAAACGAACAGACGTACTGATTGTCTTGAAAGACTGGGAATTCACTGATGGGAATTCACTCGCTCCCCAGTCAAATTAACATGTCGCTCCAGCGGGATGTTTGACTCTGACAGTGAAGAAAATAACTTCGATTTGAAGCACTTTCGTATTTACAGGATTTTTCTGAGACGTGTTTTGGTAGATTATATTATATTACACCTAACGTTTGGGGAGTTTGGAAACACGAACTGAAGATTTCAGTTTGAATTGGTCAAATTAGTTTTGTAGAAGTTCAGTTTCTTCCCAAAACAACAATAAAAGATACTAAAATAATTAATGAATTGGACAATATTTGACTGAAAAGTGGGAACTCCTTTAATACTATGATAGTTTTGTTTGTGAAGTAATAACTCTGCATTAACTTTCATATTTACATGGTGTACAGAGATTTTCTGAAATGATTTTTGCTAACACTTTACAACAATGTTCATTAGTTAACATGAACTAAAAATGAACAATACTTCTATAGCATTTATTAATCTTAGTTACTATTAATTTCAGCATTTACTAATGCATTATCAGAATCACACGTTTGTTAGTTAACATTAGTTTGTAATTTAACATGAACAAACAATGAACGACTATTTTTATAATTAACATTAACAAAGATTAATAAACAGTGTAATAAATGTATTGCTCATTCGTGTTAGTTAATACATTAACTAATGTTAACAAATGACACAACAACTGATTTACCAGATTTTTAAATATATCTGAGTAGTATGAAATATTTAGGACAGAATTGGACGGCATTTCACTCGCTTTTCTCCTTTTTTTTTCCTCAGAATTCTGCTCCTTGCTGAAATGAAAATGTGGTGAATGTCTCGACTGACTTGAACTTCATTTCATCATTTTCTCTTATTTATTTGCATGCATGATCTTGCTAATTAAAATATGTTTAGTAAGTCTTTGTAGTAAATGTGCAAAGCATGTTTGGGAACAATTCAAAAATTGCTTCTGTAACTAGTGATCATAGAATACAAAACTGCTCAATAAAATGAAGTCTCCAAATACGGGAATTCTTGTATGCAGCTAGGCCTCATGTTGTCTTTTATACTTTTTAAGTGTATGAAACACATGAAAATAAAATGAAATATAAGCCAAAGAAAGCATTGCAAACATTACCTACATAACATAACATGGTCAGGTAAAATTTTTAATCCCAAATATTTTATAAATTTCATTGTATGAAAAACTTTTGGGTATAATATGTCAGAGTTTACTTTATTTTGTTATCCTCACTTACATAATTGAACTAGTGTCCTGCATCCACTAGTAAAAAAAAAATAAAATTTTACATGGTGTCTGAATACTTTTTGGTTTGACTGTACATAAACAAAAAGTAAAAAATAAAATAATAAAATACAATTAAGGAAAATACAAATATAATATAAAAAAATACAAATATAAAAACTAAATAAAATTAAAATCCATATCACTACAGGAAAAAGAAAGCATTGCAAACACTACATGCATACATTCATAAATACCTAAATTAATTAATAAATGAAAGAAAGAATGAATAAATGACAATATTAAAACACCATAAATCTAAAAAAAGATTCTTGTAAGTAAAGTTGTAAATAAAGCGAATATGATTATTGGAATATGTTTTACAAGTAAATTCTATTTCAGTGTTTCTACTTCAAAATATCATGTTTATTTCAATGTGTTACGTGCTATTTGTTTGTAATTGTTTATGAAATTTACTAGCAATTTCAGAGTGAAAATTGTTTCCACAATTCTAACGAATTTAAAAGATTAGCAATTATCAGCGATTTTTTTTCCAAAGTTGTAAATAAATCTTTTATTGGATTTTGCAGGAAATGCTATTTCAACTTTTATACTTCAAAATATCAGTGTCATTTGTAATCAGTGCTCGAATTTAATTCTTATGGGAGGTCCCTAATAAAACTTGCATAAATTCAATTTCACATTTGCAAACTCCCTTTAAAAACTATTACTCGTCTTAGTTTATCGCAATCTCACAAACTTCCATTTTAATTAATGAGGCTCCCTACACTGTTTACATCGTCTCTACACTTTGTTTGTTATAATGAATGACAAAACTGCAGGCTGCTTTCACGATCTGAGGCTCATTTCTATTGGCTGAAGTGAAGTCTCAGAGCAGTTGTGTGAAACGCCGTACCCCCTCAAAATTCAGTCCCCGGACTTTGTCCCTTAATCTCATTTACTATCCTAACTGCGTGACTTTTTTCCGATTTGTATTTGTTGTTGTTAATACTAATATAATATTTCTGGGGGGACCCCCCTAAATCAATTTTTTACTTCTTATGGGGGGTCCGCAATTATTTACAAGCAATTTCTGAGTGAAAATAGGTTCTACGTAATTTTTTCAGCATAAGAATGAAGAAATAAAAATATTCATAAAAGTGAATTGAAAACAATTCTAATGAATTGAAAAAATTTGTGAAATTATTTGTGAAATTTACTAGCAATTTCTGAGTGAAAACACCATTTTTTATTTATTTTCTTTTACCATTTTCTTTTACTATTTCAACCTTTCTACTTCAAAATGTCATGTTTATTTTAGTGTTATGAGTCATTTGTTTGTAATTATTTGGGAATTTTCTAGCAGTTTCTGAGTGAAAACAGATTCTACACCATTTTTTATTTATTTTCATTATTTATTTTATTACTTCACCATTTTTACTATTTCAAGCTTTCTACTTCAAAATGTTTATTTCAGTTTTAAAAAGTAATTTACTTCAATTTAAAAAGTAATGCAAAAGTAACCTAACATTTTTTTCTATAAAAAGTAACTAAGTAACATAATTAGTTACTTTTTAGGGAGTAACTCAATATTGTAATGCATTACTTTTCAAAGTAACTTTTCTCAACACTGTTTGTTAGTAATTATTTGTGAAATAATAATAAAAACAGTTTCTACACCATTTTTAAAATTTATTTTCTTTGACAATCTTTACTTTTCAACCTTTTTACTTCAAAATGTCATGTTTATTTTAGTGTTACGAGTCATTTGTTAGTAATTATTTGTGAAGTTTACTAGCAATTTCTGAGTTAAAATAGTTTCTACACCATTTTTCATTTATTTTCTTTTACTATTTTTACCATTTCAACCTTTCTACTTCATAATGTCATGTTTATTTCAGTGTTATGAGTCATTTGTCAGTAATTATTTGTGGAATTTACTAGTAATTTCTGAGTGAAAACACTTTCTACAACATTTTTTATTTTCTTTTACAATCTTTACTTTTTCAGCCTTTCTGCTTCAAAATTTCATGTTTGTTTCAGTGTTACGAGTCATTTGTTAGTAATTATTGGTGAAATTTACTAGCAATTTCTGAGTGAAAATACTTTCTATACTATTTTTAACTTTTCTTTTACTATTTTTACTACCTTTCTACTTCAAAATTTCATGTTTATTTCGCTGTTACAAGTCATTTGTTAGTAATTATTTGTGAATTAATGAGCAATTTGTATGTGAAAATAGTTTCTACACCATTTTTTATTTCTTTTTTTACTATTTCAGCCCTTCTTCTTCATAATGTCATGTTTATTTCAGTGTTATGAGTCATTTGTTAGTAATTATTTGTGAATTAATGAGCAATTTGTATGTGAAAATAGTTTCTACACCATTTTTTATTTCTTTTTTTACTATTTCAACCTTTCTACTTCAAAATGTCATGTTTATTTCAGTCTTACGAGTCATTTGTCAGTAATAATTTGTGAAATTTAGTAGTCATTTCTGAGTGAAAACACTTTCTACAACATTTTTTATTTTCTTTTACAATCTTTACTTTTTCAACCTTTCTACTTCAAAATTTCATGTTTATTTCAGTGTTACGAGTCATTTGTCAGTAATTATTTGTGAAGTTTACTAGCAATTTCTGAGTGAAAATAGTTTCTACACCATTTTTCATTTATTTTCTTACTATTTTTACCATTTCAGCCCTTCTACTTCAAAATGTCATGTTTATTTCAGTGTTACAAGTCATTTGTTAGTAATAATTTGTGAATTAATGAGCAATTTGTAAGTGAAAATAGTTTCTACACCATTTTTTATTTCTTTTTTTACTAATTCAACCTTTCTACTTCAAAATGTCATGTTTATTTTAGTGTTACAAGTCATTTGTTAGTAATAATTTGTGAATTAATGAGCAATTTGTAAGCGAAAATAGTTTCTACACCATTTTTTATTTCTTTTTTTACTAATTCAACCTTTCTACTTCAAAATGTCATGTTTATTTTAGTGTTACAAGTCATTTGTTAGTAATTATTTGTGAAGTTTACTAGCAATTTCTCAGTGAAAATAGTTTCTACACCATTTTTCATTTATTTTCTTTTACTATTTTTACCATTTCAGCCCTTCTACTTCAAAATGTCATGTTTATTTCAGTGTTACAAGTCATTTGTTAGTAATAATTTGTGAATTAATGAGCAATTTGTAAGTGAAAATAGTTTCTACACCATTTTTATTTCTTTTTTTACTATTTCAACCTTTCTACTTCAAAATGTCATGTTTATTTCAGTGTTACGAGTCATTTGTTAGTAATAATTTGTGAATTAATGAGCAATTTGTAAGTGAAAATAGTTTCTACACCATTTTTTATTTTCTTTTACTATTTCAGTGTTTCTACTTCATTTTTTTATTTTTATTTCAATGTGTACTTTGCTATTTCTTTATGAAATTTACCAGCAATTTCTGAACACATATTGTTTCCATTTTTCAGTGTACAATAAACATGAAGAGAGCTATGAAGGTTTCATCTTCAGAGTCCAGAATATTCTTCACGCAGGCCATATAAATTCAGTAATAATTCAACATGAACACAGAAACCAGTAACATCTCTAATCCAGCCTGTGACATGAACACATCCATCTGCTAAAGTTTCAGTATTGATCATAATAAGCCACTGCGTGTCGGTATGAATTATTCTTATCACGCAATGACATGATTTACAGCCTCAAGACGCCGTTTATTGCGCCACAGCTCTCCGTCCAGAGTTTCTTCTAACCTGGAAAAGACACCCGATCCGTCCCAATCAAACAAACGCACGCTTAGTGATATCTAACGTGTTTATCAACCCCTTTTGTCTGGAAATGTCAAATTAAAGAGCAAAGAAAGTAAACATCCTGCTAAAAATCTTGAAGAGGTGGGAACAGACATCTGCTTAACCCGAGCTGGCTGCGGGAGGAGGGCCTCATGATCTATAGGGTCCCACACATGGTTCTGAACATCGTTTGTGAGACTAAAAATAGCCCAACTTGACTACTGGACACATTTTTTCGACACTATTCCTAACGTAGACCCACACGCAGTATCCGTTACTGGGCTTCGAATTCCTCTAAATGGTGAGGCTGAGGGTATATAAGCTGGGACCCACAGAAGCACTGGTCACACCTCGACTAACTCCTTTGGTTTTTCACTCGCCTTAGACAAGCGCAAGGTGAGTCCATGCAGCGGATGCTCTCGTCTCGTCGACATACTAATACTTTAGGATCAGGCTTTTCAAAGAAACTCAGTGCGCACGGACAGGGCCTGTGGAATATGTTGTATTTGTAACGGAGAGCATCAGGAGGCGTCCGTGCTTCGCCTCACATCCGCTGTGGATGCAGAGGCTGAAACCTTGGACGCTAAATGGCTTGACACTGAGGATAAAGACCCATGCTTTGCAATATGTTGATATGTGCAAATGTTTATGTCCGAAAACCAGGCACTTCGGATCATTCGCAGCTGATGGAGTTACAATTTAGACTATGATGCTTGTGTAGTTAGACGTTTGAGTTCATTGGTGAATTTTATTGCATTCGTTTTGTTGAAATTCAGTCTCTTATTCAGTCTTTTGCTGTTTTGCAGCTTAATCAGAACCAGAAAAATGGCCGTTGCTGCTCTGCTCGCCGCTGCTGATGTGGATGCTGCTCTTGCTGCCTGCCAGGGTAAGACATCATGTGATAATCTCATATAACAGCTTATCACAACTGGGTAAATACTGTAAAATAGCTACCATGTTAAAGTCATTAACAACTACTTCACAGATCAGCAGTTTGTGTGCTTTCAAATATTAAGATGGATTAATCAAACTGTGACATTTCTGAGTATATGAACACATGAGCTGTGAAGAACTGCACAATGCAGTGGTGTTTGCTAATGGTTTCAAAGAGATTAATTAAATAATAACATAAAATGAATCTATCAAATTTGATACACTTAAGTAAACTGACCCATTTTAAGTCAACAGACAACACATTAAAATAAATAAATGCCTAAAATGTAAAATGACATGTTTAAATTATTGTTAGACTTAAGAAAGTAATTTTACAAATATTATATTATGTTTTATTTACAAAATTACTTTATTTAGTGCAAGACTGACAGAAAAAATGATGTGTAACCATGATAAATTATAATATAATATAATATACTATTTATAAAATTGCAAAATTAGCTTCTTTAGTGCAAGACTGACAGAAAAACTTGTGTGCAACCCTGATATAATATAATATAATATAATATAACATAATATAATATTTATACAATTGCAAAATTACTTTATTTATTGCAAGACTGACAGGAAAACTTATGTGCAACCCTGATAAATTATTATATTATATTATATTATAACAATTATTATAATTGCAAAATTAATTTATTCAGTGCCAGACCAACCAAAAATGTATGTGCAACCCTGATAAATAATATCATATTAAATAATGTTATTTTATATTATATTATATTATATTATATTATAATAATTGCAGTAATTACTTCCTATAGTGCTAGACTAACCAAAAAACTTATGTACAACCTTGAAAAATTGTTTTATTTATTTAATTATTAAAGGTATTTGTGAACACAATCTAAAGGTTTTTGCTTAAATTGTTCAAATTTAATTAAATGTCTTTCCGAACTTTCTTATTTTCTTATTAAATGAACTGGACAATATTGACAGGAAAACTGTCAACACATGGGAAGCATGGGAACTCATTTAATACTATTAGTTTTGTATATTATATTATATTATATTATATTTATATATATATTATTATATTATTTGGGGTATTTCTAAACATGATCTAAAGACTTTGCTTAAATGCTTTGGAATTTGTTTTGTAGTAATGGAATTTCTTTAAAAAAGTAAACTTTTTAATAAATGAATTGGAATAAATATTAAATTACATAGGAACTCCTTTAACATTATTTGAAACATTAATCAAAAAATGCTAACATCTAAACTAACTGGTTTTATCCAAGTCAAAAATATTATTTAATCAACCAGAATCAACCAAAAACATTTATACATGGATTTATATACTAATATTATGGATGAAATCAGATCATAAATAGCTCTTTAAGGTAAATTGCAAAAAAAACACATAGTAGTTTTGATTAGTTTATTTTGTTTGGTTAGTACACTTCTATATAACATTTCTGTACTCCTGATTGCTTTTATTCTAAAATAAATGAAAAATAAAAATATGTGTGTGCTGGACTTTCTCATTCTCATGAGCATCACAACATATTTTGATGAAATGCTGACATGTTTCTCATTTTGCCCCCCAAACCTCTCTCCACCTGCAGCTGCTGACTCCTTCGACTACAAGTCTTTCTTCGCCAAGGTTGGCCTGTCCGCCAAGTCCGCCGATGACGTCAAGAAGGCTTTCGCCATCATTGACCAGGACAACAGCGGCTTCATTGAGGAGGAGGAGCTGAAGTGAGACTCATAATAAATCACTCCCACCAAATCATGTCAAACAGTGGCAGGGGTAGGGTTAATAACAGGCCTGTGCTCTTCCTGTAGGCTGTTCCTGCAGAACTTCAAGGCCAATGCCAGGGCTCTGACCGACAAAGAGACCAAGGCTTTCCTGTCTGCTGGTGACAGTGATGGCGATGGCAAGATTGGAGCTGAAGGTATGTGAAAAACGGCATTTTCACACCATTTTACATCTCAGATGAGATATAGACAGGAAGTTCAAGAAAGGAAGTCTAGTGGAGCTTGCCTTTTTTGGTATATATACATGTAAAAAAAACTACATTTGTTGAGTCAACTTAAAATAATTTGTTACCCTGCTGCCTTTTAAATTTTAAGTTCAGTCAACTCAAATAAGTTCATTCAAGTTGAAATGTTAAGTTGTACTAAGTGACAACTTGAATATTCGAGTTAACTAAACGAAACATTTGTTTGTTAAACTTAACAGCTGTGTTTGTAACTCGGCTGCCTTAAAATTGTAAGTTGAATCAACTCAAATATCTAAAGTTGTCACTTAGTAAAACGTAACGTTTCAAGTTGACTGAACTTACCAGGTAACAAATTATTTGAAGTTGACTCCACTAATTATTTTTTACAGTGTAGGTTAAAGAAAGAAACTCCAGAAGTTGAGTAAAGCCTACTGTGTAGCACAGAGGAAACTGAAGGAAAATGGCCTTGTTTATGGTCATTTATTTATCATTTCTTCTGTAATATATCACAACATAACATCACTCAGGGCTCACTTGGTTGGGACAACATACTTCTACTCACTCTGCAGTCATAAGGGTCTATTTTTGGACAGTAGGACAATATTTGGCCGAGATACAACTATTTAAAAATCTGGAATCTGAGGGTTTAACAAAATCTAAACACTGAGAAAATGGCCTTTAAATTTGTCCAAATGAAGTTCTTAGCAATGCATATTATTAATCAAAAATTAAGTTTTGATGTATTTATGGTAGGAAATTTACAAAATATATTCATGGAACATCTTTACTTAATATCCTAATGTTTTTGGCATAAAAGAAAAATTGATAATTTTGACCTATATCATTTATTTTTCATAATATTTTAAGTTTTCTTCACAAAGAAAATTAGCAGTAAGAATTTCAAACCTTTCTTAGAAAGGGAAAATGTAATTGTGCATTACATTACAATTTCTAATTGTACATGTCATTTATACATATTTTAATATTTACTTAGCATACATTTATTCATGTGTAAATTAAAAAAAAAAAGTATTATTATGATATATAATATAATTAAATAAATATTATGTTTAGTAGTAAATATAACCATTTAAATAAAATAAATATAATAATAAATTGTATTTTTATAGTACATTATATTAAATATTATATTACATTACTATTTATTATTATTATTATACATTTTATTCCATTTTTATTCATCAAATTTTAAGTTTTCCACACACATTATTTAGTTTTATTTTTGTTTATTTAATTACATGTTAAGTTTTCTTTAAAAAGAAAACTAGCCATAATATTTACACCCCATTCTTAGGAATATGTTGGAACATTTTTAATTTCTAATTGTAGATGTCATTTTTACATCTATATTTTAATATTCACTTTATTATTATATTATATTCACAAAATTAAATTATTATATTATTATATTTTAAGGTATATTAAATATTATATTACCTTTAATTTTTTTCTATACATTTTCCACACATGTAAGTATATTTATTAATTTTTTTAGCCTGTTCTTTTGGTAACATTTTTTATCCCATTCTTTTTCATCAAAGTCTTCCACATGTATTATTATTTATTATTATTATTATTAATAATAATAATAATAATAATAATTTATATTTCATTACATTTCATTAAATCACCAAGGGAAATGTAAAAATAAAAATCTAGTTGTAGATGTCATTTTTACATATATATATTTTATAATATATAAATGTGCAAATTTTACAAATAATGTTCCTTATTATATTACAAATAAATAGTATTTTAATAGTAATATAATATATTAAACATTATTTTACTTTTCCCCCCACATATAAATGTATTTATTTAAATTTTATCATCCAATTTGAAGTTCTTTGCATGGAAAATTTGCAATAACTTATCTTCTATTTCTTACGGATATCACCACGTGATTATATATATGTAATTTTTTCATGTACATTTAATATGTATGCATATTTATTATTCATAAAATGTTAATTATTATAATTTTTTCCACACATATAATTATCTATATTATCATCAACAAGCTGACAAAAAGAATTCACGACCAAGTATCACAAAAAGAAAGAAAAAAACAATCAAACGTAACGTAGGGCAAGTGACAGTGCCATTAACTGAGGCGAAACTCTCTCACACTGGCCTCAGGCCAGCAGGCCATTCTTATTATTGAGCTCTGCAACCGTCGCTGTCTGTTTACTTGGCGGCATCCACCGAAGCTCCACCGTAGTGTAGGATGACGAGCAGTAGTGCAGTTTATCAACACTAACAGACCCTGACGATATGTGGAAATGAAACTGGTGATATCTGCAGAATTGTCTAACGGCTGTCTCATTTTTATCTCGTCTCACAGAGTTTGCTGCTCTTGTAAAGGCTTAAATTTTCATCCGACCAAGACCCTTCCAAAACCAAGGAACCAGAACTCACGACAGCTCACACCTTTCTCAGCTGAACCTTTTTTTATACGATCTTATTTATGACTGACTTTGGACAGTTGGCTCAGTTTTTGAGTACAGCGTCCGGATGAGGGTACTGTTTGTGTTAGTTGGATGTTGTATTTCAAGCCTATTGGCTTGTGCACATGTACAATCTTGAATGCACTTCTGGGGAAGAGTGAAAAACAAGGAATAAATATAGTTTTGGTGTAACGTGTCTTTGAAGCTGAATCTTTTCGGGGTTGTTGGCCTTGGCCCGTTGTCGGACGTCCTCCCGGGAAGCTCTCACGATAATGCACTCACAGTCAGGGATGTCCTGCAGGCCGCTCTTGGCACGAGGCTGGCCGAGGGAAGGCCCGGAGATTTGCTGAGATGCACTGGAAGGGATTTGCAGAGGATAGTTTTCACATGCCCAATTAGAGTCCATGGCAGCTTCCTGAATGCTCAGAATAGCTCATTGAACACTCAAACAAAGCGCCAGCCAAGCTCAGTCTTCCAAAACCCATTAAACACCCTGCAACGGGCACAGCTTTATTAGAGCAACTGGCAAGGCTCTTGTAATAACTAATAGTGCTACTAGTCATAATGGCGAATAAAACCTAATTAGACATTTAGATTGCTTAGCCTTTAGTCAATTATCCTTAATTATAATCTAGGGTAACTATATGTGCTTGTTCATCCTGGTCAGGATTTCTAAATCGTCTAAATAGCACGGAGTCTGCCTTTGTTTTCCTATTAACGATCTCTCTGCAGTATTTGCAGTAAGCGCCCTCTGTAGATCCCGCCTTCTCGCACACGATTGGTCGATTGCGTACAATACCTTCACGCTATTGGTCAAACTGCTTTTCAGTCATTTCCCTCAGGAAAGTATGAAAACAATAACAAAACAAAGCCGAAACGCGGCCATTTTAACTCACTTTGTTTTATATAAAGCAACTTTCAGTCAAGTATTAGTAAAAAGCTAAGCTTTCGACGGTGTAGAACAAGTAGAAGAGCTTTTGACTGTAAAACAAGTCAGGCAGGATGAACTCTGCTGCTCTCTGCTGTTTGAACGTCGTATGCAACTGTCCAGTGTGAATTAATAGTAACACACTTGCATTCACAAAACTAGCTTAAGAGAGACAAATCTGCTCGTTTAATAATAAAAGGTTCAAGCTAATACTGATTTAGCAACTATATATTAGTATAGTAAATTCAAGATCAACGTATTATAAACATAAGTCATGGAAAACTAGTAATAATGATACTAAACAGTTTCCCATAGAGAAAACAGCATTAAAACACCACCAGGACAGGTCCAACAACATTTTTAATTGGGCAAACTTTAACACAGCACAAATCTCATGCAAAATATAACACCAGTAATATAAGCAAACACAACCAGAGAGTCCATACCCAGAGCACAAACAGAAATGTCCATTTGAAAAGTGTGCCGAAAGGCTCCCTTCGTATAACCCGGGGAGCGAGTGTCCATAGGAATATGTCCATGCACTATCAGCAGCGTGTATTATTAGCATGCAAGTATATGATGGACTTTTTTTCAAACGCACCTTTTAAGCATCTTCATTTTTGAAGATAAATATAGTACAGTGTGTCTGCTGGGCGCATGTCAACTGGCCCCTCGTCCGGCGGGTGTCAATTACATTATGATTCATATTTGGAGTCGCTGACGGTATATAAGGGGGAGATCAGGGGCCCGGAGATCACTGCAGTTCACAGCTCGAGTCTTCTGAAACTACCTTCAGCACCAAAAGACAAAAGAGGTGAGTTTGCACGGGGGACCCCAGTCTATCTATGAAGGAAAAAAATAACAACTGGACTGGTACATCCTGAATTGGTTTCGGAGCATAAAGGAAATGAAAAGCTTGAATCTTAAATTTTCTCTTCATCCGAATCGGCTGTGGGATTGTTTTTTGCCTGCTGGTTTATTTTAAGAAGACCTCGTGGTCACACACCGGACTCTTTGGGATTTAACATCCTTGTAACTCATATCCACATGTGACACGCTTCGCTGTTTTTATGGGATTTGCATGGTTGACGGCATGAAACAAATGAAATGTTATTAAACATCATCAGATATTAAGTATAACTGTATGGGTGTTAAATATCCTCGTGGAGGAGACAAACCGGATGCATTTGGCATTTGACAAAATCAAATAATAAAAGTTAAGTGTGTAATATTTGCTGTTTTAATATCATTTAGCTAAAGATGGCATTCGCCGGAGTCCTGAGCGACGCTGACATCGCTGCAGCACTGGAGGCATGCAAGGGTGAGACACAGCGAGCAACCAGATCTTCAACACACCGTCTTCCATTAAAGCATGTTTTTATTAGTCTCCTCCTGTATTTCCCACACAGCTGCTGACTCCTTCAACCACAAGGCTTTCTTCGCCAAGGTCGGTCTGGCCGGCAAGTCTGCCGATGATGTGAAGAAGGCTTTCGCAATCATTGATCAGGACAAGAGTGGCTTCATTGAGGAGGATGAACTGAAGTAAGAGCAACATTTCTCACTAAAACTGAGCTTTTAAGCACCGCAAATGAAACGTCTGTTCTCATAAACTGGTGAATTGTGCGTTTGCAGACTGTTCCTGCAGAACTTCAAGGCTGACGCCAGGGCACTGACTGACGCCGAGACCAAGACTTTCCTGAAGGCTGGAGATTCTGATGGTGACGGCAAGATCGGAGTTGATGGTCAGTCACATTAGGTTATTAAGATGTGAGACCAGATTTGAACGAAAAACTGATTTTAACATGCTGTTTGTTTCTCTCCGACAGAGTTCGCTGCCTTGGTTAAGGCATAAATTGCTTCTGACCAACAACACCTCTTGCTCTGAAGGAACAACTTTGCCCAAGACCTCCCATTTTCATCTTACTATAAATAATTTTTATACTCATGATGCTTATGAGAAGTTTCCTCCCATGCAGCACACTGTCAAAACGATGACTGTGAATGTAGCGGTTGTGTCTCCTGTCTTAAATATGAATTTTGCTTACTGTAAAATCTGATGCACTTTCACGGGAACGGACGATCAGAAAAGAATAAATATTCTTTTTCAATATAGACTTCTCTTTCGTTTCTTCTTGCAAACCTGCTTTCCACTCCAGCTGTGTGCAGAACGTTTTTGAGCACATTTCCATTTCAATAAAATGAAATAAAACACCCTGCCAGTCAAAGGTTTTTTTTTCTTTTAATTTTGAGTCTCTTCTGCTCACCAAGCCTGCATTTATTTAATCCAAAGTACAGTAAAAATGTTTTTACTATTTAAAACGACTGTTTTCAATTTGAATATATT
Source organism: Cirrhinus molitorella (assembly GCA_033026305.1). Classification (NCBI taxonomy): domain Eukaryota; kingdom Metazoa; phylum Chordata; class Actinopteri; order Cypriniformes; family Cyprinidae; genus Cirrhinus; species Cirrhinus molitorella. The sequence continues at coordinate 19,379,396 of CM065117.1, read as the reverse complement.
TTATAAAGTCATTTATTCCTGTGATTTCGAAGCTGACTTTTTAGCATCATTACTTTACAACATTACAGTCACATGATCCTGATGCTCAGACATCTTCCTAAATAAAAAGATTCATATCTATAATTTCTTTCCCCCAAATAAATAAATGAAAAATATAAATAAATAATAAATATACTAACTCCAACCGTTTGAATGGTATAGTGTATAATGTTACAAAAGCTGTTTTTTTTTAAAATTCAGATAAATGCTGATCTTTGGATCTTTCTATTAAAAAAAGTATCCTGTAAATAAATGAACTCAACGGTTTTAAATAATAATAATAATAATAAAAAGTTTCTTGAACAGCAAATCAGCATATTAGAATGATTTCTGAAGGATCATGTGACACTAAAGACTGGAGTAATGATGCTAAAACTTCAGCTTTGAAATCACAGGAATAAATTATATTTTAAAATATATTCAAATAGAAAACAGTTATTTTAAATAGTAAAAATATTTCTAAATTTGACTGTTTTTCCTGTACTTCTGATCAAATAAATGTAAGCTTAGTGAGCAGAAGAGACTTTTTTAAAAAAACATTACAAATCTTACTGTTCAAAAACTTTTGACTGGTAATGAAGTGGGTTATTTTGGATTACTGCCATAAAATGCTAAATGTTTTATTATTAATAGCTTGTTTATTATAATAATGGTTTGCTAGCAGTTTTACTGCATATGTGAAATATTTATATTCACAAAAATTATAACTACCCACGTACAAGCCAAATCCGTCCATATAAAATAATTTAATCAATTTCAAATAGCTGTTTTCTTTTTTTCTTAAAGAAATGTATACTTTTATTCAGCAAGGATGCAATAAATTGATCAAAAATGACAGTGTGGGCATTTATAATAAACTTTTAAGAAACTATTACAAAGATTCTAAATACTTACCAGCAAGTCAATATTCAACTGTTTTTATAAATAAATAAAGACACAAACGCACTTCTCCGACGAGCATATGTTTCAGCTTAAATGTTCCACTAGATGGTGTTACTTCACAATGAGTAAATGGATAGTATAACGCATACATTGCTATGCAAACTCCTTTGCAAGCTTTAGAATATCATTGTGAATATTATATTGCACACATTTTAAAATGTAAAAATGGCTTTAGTAGCTACTTTGAGCCATATTTATCCCTAAAGGTGCATATGTGACCCAGGACCACAAAAGTAAAGTAGCACGGGTATATTTGTAGCAACAGGTCCAAATGATATATCTTTTTTTATTTTATGCCAAAAATCATTAGGATATTAAGTAAAGATCATGTTCCATGAAGATATTTTGTAAACTTCCCAACGTAAATACATAACTTATTTTTTTTATTAGTAATATGCATCGCTAAGTAGCTACATCATTTCGACATCTTTAAAGGCGATTTTCTCTCTCTTTTTTTGCACCCTCAGATTCCTGATGTTCAAATAGTTGTATCTCGGCCAAATATTGTCCTATCCTAACAAACCATACATCAATAAAAAACTTGTTTATTCAACTTTATTCATGTATAACATCAGTATAATATCAGTTAAAAAAACTGACCCTTATGACTGGTTTTGTGGTCCACGCGGTCACATATTACTACCTTAAATTAGTAATATGTATCTTTAAAGTACTACTAAAGCTTTAGAAGTACAAACATGCTGCTGTTTTGCCCCTAACGGTACAGTTCTTGCACTTTTTTCCGAGAATGTAGTGGCTACAAAGTAGCAGGCTAGGCTATTTATCCTCTGACACACTAAAATCAGCTGAGCGCTGCCAAAAGAGACACCTTAGAGGTCAATGTAGTGTAACTTAGTGCTTGCAGCGAATATAAGCAAACGTAAATGAATAAATGATTGCTCAGTAACCGTATAGGATGTGCGGTATCATCATTGCCCATGACATCAGTGTTGCAGGGTAAGTAGCACCTCTGTATCCGGTGTCCTTGTCAGCCTCAGGCTCTTGGGTTTCTCCTCTTGCAGCATCACGCTGGGTTATCCCACGCATGGACTGTCCCAAAGCATGTCACAGCAAACACCTCGTCCTAATGAATTTAAATGGGCCATGTGTGCCCTGCAACTCAATAGGCACGCTAGCATGCATTAATGCAGTCTTTTGTGATGCACTCAAACATGACTGTCAATGTAAATGCTTACCGGAGTTGACACAAGCAGGTGCGCCTTAATTGTGCCAAATTGACGTACTTGCTATTATAATCACAGATGCATTCATTTTTTTAGTAAAAGAATTAAAACGCCTCACGCAATTTCTATCCACCTCATTTTTAATAATAGGGAATAGGGATATAAATTAAAGAACAAAAACATGCAGTAAACTGTAAAACTGCACTACAAACCAGAATGCTCATAATTAAGATAATAGCTACATTAATATAACATGGTAAACACATCAATTTGCGAGCGATAAAATTTACTACGTACCTACTCTTACTGGAAGAAAAAGGTCTATCAAACTCGATTTGACAGCCTGATCAACATGATGTAAAAGGACAGTTTACATGAAATGCACTACCATTCAAAAATGTGTTTTCAGTACGGTTTTACGTTTTTAAAAAGAAATCAACTTTTGCATTAAAACGTGACATTATTAGAGTAAAGACATTTATTATAAGCTATTAAGAAACTGTTTTAAAGATTACTCATAAGTCATATTATTATAATATTTACCTGTTCTAATAAATAAATAAATATTAAAAAAAAAAAAAAATTATGCTCACCAAGGATGCATATATTGGATCAAAAACAGTAATATTGAGAAATATTTTTGTGATATAAAATAACTACTGTCTATTTAAATATATATTTTAAAATGTCATTTATTTCTGTGATGCAAAGCTGAATTTTCAGCATCATTACTCCAGTCTTTAGTGTCACATGATTCTTCAGAAATCATTCTGATACGCTGATTTGCTGGTCAAAAAACAATTAATATTATTATTAATGTTGAAAACAGATGTGCAGCTTTATATTTTGGATGAAATTGGTCATTTTTTTTAATTCTTTGATAAATAAAAAAGAAAAAAATGGATGTGATTAATTACGATTAATCGATTTGACAGCACTATTATATACTGATCAGCATGATGTAAAAGGATAGCTGACATGAAATACACTTTAAATCATTAAAAAGTTTGAAAAAAGAAATCAATACTTTTATATAGGAAGGATGCATTAAAATGATCAAAAAATGACATTAAATATTTATTATAAACTATTAAGAAATAGTTTCAAAGATTACTCACAACAAGCCAATATTTACCTGTTCAACTAAATAAATAAATATAAATAAACATTCAAATAAGCCTTTTATACTGACCAAGGATGCATTTATTTAATAAAAAAAAATACAGTACAAACAGTAATATTGTGAAATATTATTACAATGTAAAACAACAATTTTCTATTTGAATGCATTTTAAAATATAATTTAATTCAGTGATGCAAAGTTGAATTTTCAGCTTCATTACGCCAGTCTTCAATGTCACACGATCCTTCAGAAATCATTCTAATATGCTGATTTGCTGCTCAAAAACATTTTGTCTTATTATCAATGTTGGAAACAGTTGCACAGCTTAATATTTTTGTTGAGATTGGTACATTTTTACAAGATTCTTTGATGAACAAACATAAAAAGGAGCATTTTTATTCATTTAATGCATCACTGCTAAACAAAAATGAATCATTTATCAAAAAAAGCTAAATATTTAGCAATTTACAGTATTAATCAAAGAAACGGAATATTTCTTATGAAAAAAAATCTTGATTAAAAAAGTTGCAAGCTGTCATTAAACCTTTAAAGCATGTGATAATCGAACTAGAAAAGTCAAATCAATATCTGTGCCGACATATTAGACACTTAAACAGAAATTGGCAGTGTATCCGTTACACACGTATGAAGGATGCGCTGTCTGTAACCCCATCGCCCCGATGGAAACAACACCTCGAATTAATTGTAACATGGGCTTTGGTGACAAAAAGTTAGGCAGTGTTTGTTTTTTTTCTTTTCCCGCACTTGAAACCATAAAGCACTGACATATTGCACCCTCTTACATAATATATGCGTCTAGCAGGTGCATTTTAAACATTGATTACAGCGTGCTATTGGGCACCAGTCAAAAGGTGACCTTGTATCCCTGAATCAGCAAAGGAAAAATGACAGCTCGCTGTTTGTCTGCCTATGGAGGGTGAAATGAGAAGGATAAACTCTCTATAACAACAGACAATGTGTGTGTCCACAGCTATACCTATGAATTAGTTCGCATCTGGTGATCAGTGGATTACAGGGTCCCATCTGTTCATAAAGAGTCAAAAAATCAAAAATCCACTGGAGATTATGGGATTTATCAAATAATAGAAGCAAATCTGAAAGCGATAAATGAAGGCAAACACAAGGAGAGGTAGCTTTCAAGCTTTCCAGAATGTCCCCACCTCCCAATACAAATGCAAAAGAAAAGAGTTTATATAATATTCTAATGAGGAATTCAGAATGACCTCATGTAAAGCAGAAGGGAACGAGGGAGGGACGGACTGACCAACCTGAGAGGAGGATCGGATGTACATGAGAGAGGTGAACGAGTGTGAGGGCTTTTGTGATCTGTGTATTATGATATAGGATGGGAGGGACGTGATGAGGAGGTAGACAGCAAAGCATTTATTACTTAATTTGCCTTTTACAAGGGCGTCACAGATGTCTGAGGGCTGGCCCATACACACACACACACACACACACACACACACATACAACACACAAGTCAAACGGATATAAATAGTACAGGTTAATTAGTTAGGTAAGTAATTTGAGCCAGGGCCTGGCAGTTAGAATTTGATCCACAGACTGGTAACTCAAGAATTACCCATTGTCACTGCATTCAGACCTATATAAATCGCACCTGGACAGACTCGCAGTCACCACTCAGCCTTACTTCTGTTGACTCACCTGCCGGGAGAACTTCACTGAGGTAAGTGCCTGCACTTTTCCATCGAATCAGATGCGGACGCATCTTCTATTTAGTGTTTAGCAGCATATTGCATACTGCTCTAGAGGAAAATCATAAGTAAGGCTTATTTTGATAAGAATTATATTCACATTGCATGCATATAATAATGAACACTGCATCAAAGATGCATGCACAAGTATCCTTTTTTAAGAAAAGTGCATTAAAATACATGCAGGTACAAGGTTTTTGCTTTAAATATAAAGCTTGCACTGAAAATGCATGCATATAGTTGTTATATAATTGCATGGACATATTTGTTAAAAATACATGTATAAATGTATATATTTGATATTTTATAATTAGTAATGTCTTTTATTTTAGTTGTAAAATTTGATTTAGAATCTAGCCCAGTCTGATTTGTGTATTCAAATGCACTGTGTGTTTTCAGGTTGCTATGGCCAGGTATTACAGCTGCTTGTGAAAATGAGTTAATTATTTAAACCTGTTCTCATTCTTCAGGACCATGTCACTCTCATCTATCCTTTCCGCTGATGCCATCGACGGTGCGCTCAAGGACTGTCAAGGTAGGATACAGCAGTGTCTCCCCTGTTTCAGCATGTTTGTGCTTCCTCAGCAAATGAGGACGCTGTAAATGCAGTCATTTCTGAAGTTTGGGCTTGTTTAGTTTACCTCAATGCTGTGAACCTCTGAAATGCGGCGTCAGGCTTCCCAGTCACTTTTGTAATCGGTTGCTCCATGGTCTCCTTCCAGCTCCTGACTCCTTCAACCCCAAAAAGTTCTTCCAGCTGTGTGGTCTGACAAAGAAAAGCCCTCAGGAAGTCAAGAATGTCTTTAACATCTTGGACAACGATGCCAGCGGATTCATCGAGGAGGAAGAGCTCAAGTAGGAACTTTCACATACATTTAAAGCCACATTAAAAGAGCAGATAAACTAACAAGGTTCAGGTCTGTTTATAGCAAGGACGATAACTATAAAGATACAGATCTAAAAATCGTTTTCAATATCAAAAACTAGTCTATAACGATAAAGGGACAGAGAAACGATATCGTTGGAATCACAGAATCAGCTGAGGAATGATAAAAACATTGGCGGCCAATCAGAATCCTTCCTGCTATAACGAACTCTCTAATAGATGCTAATCTTTATAGTTATCGTTTTTGGTCTAAACGGGCCTTGAGAGTTCAAAAACAGACAGGGATTACCTGGTTTGACGACAGCCTGTTTCCCCGCACCCTTTTAATTAGGAAAGACGTTTTATACTCGCTTTAAGTACATCCTGTTTCTGTCTCGGTAGCAATACTTTGCTTACCGAAGTTTTGTATTACGCTCTTCCTGATGTCGTTCCAGGTTTTTCTTGCAGCGGTTCTCACCTGGTGCTCGTGTACTGACCGATAAAGAGACAAAGGCTTTCCTATCAGCAGCTGATGATGACAGCGATGGCAAGATTGGAGCAGATGGTAATTATGGCTTTTATATGATATTTCCGTCATTTATAATTAACAGAATAACAACGCAGTCGAGCCAGACAGTTTTGTGATTGTTTCCGTTTGATTTCTATTCATCTGAACACAAGGGCATGATTTAAATAGCTGTCACTTCACATCTGTGTAAACTTAGATGCAATTTAAATATCCAAATCATGTATAGAACACTTTAATGGAACTGCTGTATGTTTATTTTATATGAGTGAATTACAGCTCACCTGAATGAATTATTTCTGATCTCTTTCAGAATTCCAGGCGATGGTTCTGTCCTGAATGAACAGTACTCATCTTTCCCCTCTCTTGTACTCAGATTTCATTTCAATTCAGCAGTCTGGCCACTCCATACACAGGTCTTTTTGCTCCCGGGGACCCCCTGGTCAATAGAGTCCACACAAGGCAGACGCATAGTGTACACACTCCAGTTTTATTTGATTTTTGAATATGTAGAGGGGCGCACATGGGCATCGACCAAATGTAAAACTACCTGAAAATTATTGAAGTGAATAAATAAATGGCTCAAAATATTTCAAATGTCGTCTGTGTTGTTTTTGATTACTGTCATGAGGTGAACAGGACCTGAAATGGAATGTCTTCAGAAAATACAACTGGTAAAGTGTACTAAAGTCACTTAGGACAAAAGTTCCAGCTAAATGATAGAAAACGAAATGAAAAAATGACAAACGTGCCATAAAATAATATGCAAAACTGCTCATTCACAGAAAATCACTGACATTTCTGTTTGTAGGGTCCAAATGTGTATAGATGTAAGATTACAATGTATGAATGAAATTATACAATAATAAAACTATAAATTATTAATCAAGAACAAACAAGACTTATATATATTATTATATATTATATATATTACTAATAAATAAATATACTAAAATGTATTTAAAATACATTTATTTCATGCTATTTATACTACATATAATACATTTACATATTATGTACTTAATAGAAATACCCTGCAATTGTACTTTTAGTATACTAAACTGGTATACTTAACATCCGCTAAACTGGAACAACTATTTTATACTTAACACACTTTAATTGTTTAAATAATTAATTTATTTTAAAGATCATATCAAGCAACATTAAAACAGGCTTAATTTTAAGAAATGTAGTACAGCAATTGAAGTTTAATTCAAATTTTAATATCAGTAAGTTTCAAGCGATATGTCAGTAAATATGTTAATAGACTTGAACTACGCTTACATTTATACTTGGATTTTAAATCTATTACTTTTTTACTTATGAACTAAAACAATGAATTAATCAGTGCTGAGGTCAGAAATACACTTTGTAGTAAAATGATATGCCCACAAAATGAATCCCATTGTACAAGCTTGGAGCTTTACGTTGATAATGTCGGGGTTTACCTTTGCTGGAATATATAAAGTGCGTCATTCAATATTAACAAACAATGCACAAACAATGCATGAGCAAATATTATTAGGAGAACTATGGCTGCTGTCAATCATAGGTTAACATGCATAGTTTTGCATTTACTTAATACGCATTACAATACGTATTAAGTAAATATCTACAGCGATATTGGTTTGTGCTGCGTCATAGAAAATATGATAAAACAAACTGGCATTTCACCTTGAAGTGGCATAGTGGTTAAACCTTCAAAGAACTGACCCTTAATTGCTGTAAGTTGGTAGTTTAAAAGTGTTGACCGCTTAACAATTGTTGGCCTCTAACCCATGTTTTGTTATGGTTTTCTTTCCCGTTGCTATCAATCAGGATGTTGATGGAGAGTTCTGTTCTGGCACCACATACAGCATACTGTTATTCGGCTTCTCTATGAATGCATTTTCTACACAAATGCATGTTTTCTAAACAGTCAGCTTACTGTAGACTTTAATAGGTGAGAATTACACAACAGGACCTAGAATTAGAGCGAGCATGTTGACCACTAGACACCACACCCTGACATTAGCAGCCTGTGGATAAGCGCAATTCTGCTTCATGTACATGCACTGTGAAATATCGACAGGATTTTAACGGACACTTTTGTTGTACGCTTGGACGTTTTCTGGTTTAGCTTAACTAAGTTGTGTTTAAGACATGGGCTCTATCGATTTCACAGTGAAATCCAGGTGTTTTAGGGTTGAAGCAAATGGAAAATGATACTGGTAATTTTCTGCCAGGACATTATTTGTATTTCTGTTGATTTGTGTGACTAATGCAAATAAGTTAATTAATAGTGGAGAAAAAATATTCACAATCAATCAGTCAATAGTTAATCAATAGAAGGAATATTCTCAAAAAAGAAAATTATAATAATAATAAAAAATAATAAAACACCCTTGAAACAGAAAACAGCTTACAGTGGCCTAAATGAACATGTAGTGCTGCTGTGATATACAGTATAGGGCTGGGAAAGTCATAGATACCACTATTCAGGGATACAATAGATCATGACCCCTAAATGGTCAGAAACCATGACTTGTAAACAGGAAGGGAATCTGAGACATCTGGTCCAAGCTGACTCTTTAGACAGTAGAGTGGGATCATGTGACAAGGGCGGGTGAGCGGGACAGCTGTGACAGTGCAGTATTATTAGGCCTACTGTACAGTGAAGAGGGTGAAAAAAAAAATGAAAAAACACAATCAAGGCATAAAGCTATTTTTTTTGGGCGTAAAAGGGCTAATTATTTTTTGGCAGCAACAGATAAGCCAGATATGGTCTTATTATCGGGAGATGCCAGGTTTTTTGTCTCTAACATTGGAGAAAGTAACAACCAATATGGTTAATGTGTGTTCATAACCAATCACATTATAGCCTTTACGCCAAGGGTTGGCAGTAAGTTTGGCATCGGGCTAACAACAAAAAAAAATTGAACATAAGACACTTTTCCAGAACATAGTCAAAGGAAAATTTAAGAAATTAATTGATGAAAAATGCAACTAATTGCCTGTGACAGACTATTACAGTGTCTTTTGTAACTGGTAGTGAGCTGTTACTCCAGGGTATATACAGGAATCATGAATTAAATTTAATACCTTTTTAAGACTCTTTCCATAGATTTCAAGACCTCATTGCCACTTCAGGTTTTAACTGGTACATAGGCAACACTTTAACTTACATTTACTAAATATTGATTGTAAGATAGCACAACTAAACAGTCTTAGTTTGTGAACTCTTTATTAGTTAACTCCTTATCAATGTAACATAATTTAGAAGGGTGGCAATGAAGCACAAGAGAATTGAGTGACTAACCCAATGTAAGGTTAATTAGAAAGAGGAACCCAAAACAAGAATTAGACCAATAAACAAAACAACTGACAAAACTTAGTGAAGAGGGAAAATTGTCATGGGAAACGCTAGCTGGTTCGCAGTTTTAACATATGTTTGCTTAAATTTATTTTTTTTTGGCATTTTTCTTTTTAGTTTTTTTTCTTGACAGGACAGTGGAGATGAGACAGGAAGTGAGTGGAAGAGAGAGAGGTAGAGTGGGATTGGGAAAGGTCCACAAGGCGGGATTCGATCTCAGGACACCCGAGGCACAACTAAACTATCTGTTTGCCAGAAATAGAAACCGTTTCTAAAACTAAAATTTCGTGTCGCTGTCACGGCTAGTTAGGACAAAAACTCCTTTTATCATGTGTCCCACCATCGCGTAGTAGGACACAGTGTTATATCGTAAGATGTGCTCCCTTTACACAGACTGCGCGTGATCAAAAGTACGAATTCACTCATAACTCCTAAATAGTTTGTCGCAGGCTCAAGTATGTTGGCAAAATTTTTCAGGTGTTTTGGATTTTTTGAAAAATCTACTTTGCAAACTAGTCCTAGGTTTTTCACCCGATCTGAACCAAACCAGTGTAGAAAGATTCTCTGGAGAGTGAAAATTAATAATTATCAAAAAAAGCTGAACTTTTTACACACTGTTGCAAAGGGAGGCCGAAACGTTTAAAAGGGCTAGGGACACTTTTAGCAAAATGCCTATAACTCCTGAATAGAATGAGATATCTTCTCCAAAATATTGCATTTTTCAAACGATTGTATAATGCGCTGTTTTCCACACATATGCATTCATATCATACGATAAATTTACCCTTACTCTTTGTGAAGCTATAACTGGGCCATTTATAAAAGGGGCCTGTCCAACCTATGAATCCTAAACAAAAGCTCAAAACTTCACTAAACCTGGTGAGCACATGCAACAGGTGATTCTAAACGAGCATGCAAAGTTTTAGGGAGAACAACTGGTACTATAACAGTCATAAATGTAAAAAAAAACAACAACAAACAAACATATTTCTATGAAAAATAATCTGGGTTTGCCGAAAATGCTTTTTCTTATCATAGACTTAGGTTGTTACAGGCTTGCTAAATAATATGTAATGTCTTTTTTCATATAGTCTTAAAACGCTCGAACCCTGGTTTTTAATTTATTTTATTTTTTTAAGTTGCCACTATGAGATATGCAGGTCAACTTCAACTGCAAACATCGTAATCATGATAACAATTTTGCACACACATTCTACAACACATCAGAGTGTCCTAACTTTGCATGCATCTTTATAATCATAAATAAGAAAAAGTCACAAAAAATCAAGAAAAAAAATTATACGTAAATTATACGTTCACCAGTATTTCCGACACCTCAAAAAATGGTTTGGGTCAAATTTGACCCACAATGTAATACAAGGCTTAAAATAAATTTGTTGACATTTTTTGAGATTTGTCTTTAGATAACATATTTATTCAAATATAATCTTTTATAAACATATTTTATACAAAACACTACAGTTTTGGGTTTTCTCATGACTATAAATGTGTCACTTATTCCTTCATTTTCATTCTAAATTAAATATATTAATTAAATAATACCCTTAATAAAGGTCTGCGGTAGAAATAAATGTCAAGTCTGCATTTTAAAGAGTCATGCAACTTTGCGTGTCCATTTTTGCACAGTCTAATGCATAATTAACGGGTGCACCTATGTCACCTCAGTTCAGTGCGACTATAATGCACATTTAATGATAATCCCATGTAATTAACTTAAGCTACGGTAAACAGTATCAAATGCATTTTATCAATAGATGTGCCCCGAGCACTTGACATTTCAGTCATGCATGGGGCCACGAAGAAACCTCAAGAAAGGGGTGAGATCGGATGCCCTGGATTCGAGTCGGCGGCGTACCCTGGGTGGGATTATCATCTGAAACTCGACCAGGGCTTCCCAGCAGGATTTGATGAGCGCGTCTAATCAAGGCAGCAAAAGAATGATGTAAATAAATAATGCTGGCCAAATTTCTTTTGTCCTGCCGTGGCAATTAACTGGTCTGGTGGGGTGACGGCCGTAGATAGACGCGCTGGTTCCAGCGTCTTGTGCCTGCTGTCTCTCAGCCGGTCAATAATTGATGCGCCTCGCTTCATTGTCACCAAAAACTCATAGCAAGGAAGAAGTGTCAGGGTCGTCTTACTTATTAAAGGTCTTTAAATCTTTAATGGGCACCTCATCCTCCGTGATAACACACCGTTCGCGGCTAGTTCGCAGCTCCAGGGTGTTTGTTTTCGGCTAGATGGCGTATGAAGTATGAAAAACAATAATTACAGATTCGGATAAAGGGGATTACCTGCTGCAGGCCCTATTATTATTCAGATCTGATTCGATTGGGAGTCCTGAAAAAGCACGAGCGTCGTAAAAGTTTTAAGTGTTGTGGAAGATAAAGGTTGGGTGGATTCTGCATGCCGGCGGCTCATGCATTATGCAGCGTGGGCTTCTGGCCAGCGAGTCAGCTGCTATTGTTTAATGTCTGCGTAGGGTTACATACTGACACTTATGCATTATGAGAAATCTCAGCCAAGGTACAGAATGACATCAGCTCTGATACGGGTCAGTCCCCTTACGCAGGACATTATGTGTGTCTTATTTTAAAATAGGGAAATCATAAGAGATTTCTTTTATGCTTAGGTAAACACAAGTCATTTTACTACTTCAACTTGAACAGATGTTACCAACATGAAACATGACAAACTGGCAGTTTATTTTTCCTTTCTCTAAATGTTTCAAACAAAATATGTTTTGTTTTAATATTGTTTTAAATATTTTTCAGTTTCGATTTTCCTGTCCTTAATTTCACTTTTCATTTTGCTAGTCTTCTGTAAAATCCCTTTAATTATTAAAAAGCACACAATTCCTTATGACATCATTCTCTAGAAAGTGGCCTCATTTTAATACGAAAATAACAGCGAGTTCGTTAGTAAGTATTGGTTTTGATGAATTCTGTGATGTTTTGTAGTAAGCTGGTTTGTGTAAAACGTTCAATCGTTTAGGCTACTTATTTAGATCTTTAAGGGATAGTTCACCCAAAAAATGAAAATTCTGTCATTAATTACTCACCCTCATGTCGTTCTAAACCTGTAATATCTTTGTTCATCTTCAGAACACAAATTAAGAAATTTTTTTATTGAAATCCGAGAGCTTTCTGACCCTCCACAGACAACAAGGGCCTTACCACAGTCATGGCAAAGAAACGTAAAATGGTCCACATGACATCAGTGATTCAACTGTAATTTTACCGTTCCGGACAGTTCCTGTCTACCTTTGTTTAATTTTTCCCGCTTGTCATTTGATCAGTTCTTTGGTTCAGCCAAAGAGTCATTAATTAACCTTATTTGTTTACAAGTGTGTTTTGGATTTAAAACTTTGTGTAAAAGTCTCTCAGCATCGTAACACTGAATTTTATAGAAATACTGGAATACAAAAACACTTCATTAAACCACAACACAAGTATAACCTTAAAAGTTACTACACAATAAAAAATAAAGATTCCAAAAGAAGGTTTTTGAAGAACTTTGGGTTTCCCAAAGAACCTTTTAGTGAACAGTTCTTAAAAAACAGTTCTTTGTCATGTTTCTTGTGAGGAAACTTTATAGAATCTAAAGAACAATTATTTGCTTTAAGGGGGGGGGGGGGGGGGGGGTTAATGGTGGCTTTAATGGTGTAGACGATGGTGGAACTCCTTATATGAGCATTTCTCCCGGAAAAGCATGTAGACTAGAGAGAGTGCGCTTCATTCGGCTGCACTGCTGCAAGGGATTCACTCGGGAAGAATGTCTCTAAAGAAGTGTGGTTTTGGTTGTAAGGCAAAGATAACTTTGCTCAGCTCCCCGAAGAACCCAGCGTTTAGATTTAGATTTGCAAGTGTGTTTGTTGAAAACGTTTCATATACAAGGCCCAGTTCGACGCTGGATTTGCACATTGTTTGATACTGAAAGATGGAGTGGTCCCAGCTATAAAAGATCCCGGTCATGATTCAGAACTGCAGATAGTAAGTGAAACAGCATCAAATGTCTATTTTAGTGATGGGTCGCTCTTGAACGATTTGTTCATTTTGAATTAATCTTTTATGTGACTCGGGAAGAACGAGTCATCTCAGGGAGTGCTTTGTTCAGTCACGCATGCACAGCATCCTATAGGTTCTGTTAGTTCACCTGTTAGTTAGGGTTTTTCGAGTCGTTCGTTCATCTTATGGTGCTGTCACGTGATGAACGAACGACTCGAGAGATGAACTAATCAATTCTCTCTTCGGCTCAGAACAAACGACTCAAACCCGAACTCGAGAGATGAACCAATCAATTCCGAGCTGTCACGTGATGAACAAACGACTCAAAACTGAAAACACGTAACATTTTAGTTACATTTTGCTAAAAAGAATGAAATGACTCGAAAAAAAGATTTGTTCATTTTGCTAAAACGAGACTCAAAGGTCCGAGTCGTTCAAATGATCCGAACTTCCCATCACTACTGTGTTTTATTGGCAATCCGAGTGCGGATTGCCAATTTCCAGAGAGAATCGGAAAACTTTATTTTTCTTTTATAAATATGATAAAACCAAAGACTTTTGGAGATATTAAGGATGCAGTACTACTCTATAGGTACTCAAAATTAACATGAGATTAGGTGAAACTGTGTATGTTATGTACCCTTTAAAGAATCTTTTTAATGTAAAAGTTCTATGGATGTTAAAGATTCTTCATGGCAATAAAGAACCTTTATTTTTGAGAGTGTATGTAACAGAAATGACTCATGCTCAAGGGTTTTGGCTTTACACACTGATCCTTACATCAAAGAAATGCGGATATCCAATTCATTCAAAATGATATCTCCATATTACAGGGCTAGGTCAACTGCAAATCACCAGTGCAACACTTTTGTTTGGATTTTACATGCAAAGCGGCCTATTGTCTGAGGAAGGTTTTCAAAAACATGTCAAACATCTGAAGTTCTGTCAATCTTCTCTTGGGAAAAATGTACTTATTACAGAAATAATATACTTTAAAGTGTAAACTGATTGTAATGGTTTTGAACATTTAACTGCATGTTATTTACCATTAAATTAAAATGCATTATGGTTAAATTCTACCAAATTCTGAGTAATTTAAAATACATTTATATAATATATATGATGTATTATATATACATATATAATATACTGAAATATATACTGAAATTTTCACAAGGGTTTGATGAAGGGTTGTTTTAAAGGATTTGATTGGTTCATTTGTCCTTTGGTTTTATTCACATTGCACATGGAACTAATTTGTTTTTCAGATTTTTGGACTGTCTTCATTGACATTTTGCAAATGATAAAATTGCATCTGTTAATTCAAACAGTGTCAATGTGTCAGCATGTTGTATTTTTTTTTGTTTGCATTTGTGCAAACAACTAAACAATAAGTCTTTCTTTTTATATCATCTGAACTTCTCTTGCTTGCCCTGTTGGTTGCGGCAGTAGGTCTCCCATTCAGGTTCTTAAGGCATTCAAATATTGAGGAATGCCTTATTTGACAATAAAAGACCATTCAAATGTTGAGGAATACCTCATTTGATAATAAAAAAGCTTGTGTTGGCAATATAGTCATCCACAGATGACGTATGCCATGAAGATTCAGTGAAGGCCAGAAGACTGGCAAAGCAGCTGCGACTAAATGGTCCATTCAGTGCTGGTCAATATTAAACAGTATGCCACACTGTTAAACTGCTAAACTTTGCATTAAACCCGATACATGTGATTGGTCCTTGCTCCAGGAGCAGTTGTGTTTATCAGAGATGCTCCACTAGCCGGTGGAGTTCAGGCCTTGTCAAACCACAACACAGAACCTCGCTGAGCTCCGTTTCCCATCTCCGCTCCAGTTTCTGCATAATTGCAGAAGTCGCTGTTGGGTTTCGGCCGTGGCTCAATTTCGACTCTGCGGCTACCAGATCTTCTCATTACCTAACAGGGTTCTACACAACATGGCCGTCACATCTACCTCAGCGGACAGTGAATTATTAAAGCGTAACAAGCTGTTGGGACACCGAACTCAATTGTGCGTTTTAATTAAATGTCTCTCTCGCTCCGTCTGCCTTCTTTCTGCTGACAGCGAGGCGTTGGTGTTTGAGATGCTCCAGTGTTTCCCCTTGAACAGACGGGGAACATGGGAACTGGAGCGTTTTTATTTGCTTAGGCAGCGTGTTGCAGTTTTAGTCTATGGTTTTGCGAGTTTCTCATTTAATTATTCATTTATTAGTCCATACTTCTGCAAAATGAAAGCTTTCTGACCCTGCATAGACAGCAACACAACTAACACAATCAATAAAATATGAAAATATTGAAAATATATATAGATTTTTGATTACTTTGCACACAAAAAGTATTCTCATAGGTTTACAACATTATGGTTGAACCTGATGTCACATGGACTATTTTATCAATGTCATTGCTATCTTTCTGGACCTTGAATGTGTCAGTTGCGTTGCGGTCTATGCAGGGTCAGAAAGCTCTCCGATTTCATCAAAAATATCTTAATTTGTATTCTGAAGATGAACAAAGGTCTTACGGGTTTGGAATAACATGAGGGTGAGTAATTAAGGACAGAATTTCGCTATCGCTTTAGTGCACACTTGTAGTGTTCAAATCTAAAAGTATAAAACTTCACTTGCAGATAATATTACTAAAACTAAAGGCCACTTAAGTGAAGATGACACACTTTGCAATAGTGTCAAATTAAATGAGTTTGTTAAAATTAAAACAAATTAAATCAGATTCCAAAAATGAAGTACTTGTAATCAGAGTAAGTTACATTTTAAAGTACTCATAATCAGACTACAGTTACTTTTTCATGGATTACATGATTACATATTATTCACACAATAGCAAAAAATGATTCATAATTCATTGATTTCCCCTAAATTCTCTTTTTCATCTTTTAAATGTTAAAAGTTAGAGAATGTTAGAGAATTGTACTGTCGCAGTTTTTTTTTTCCAGATTGTGTGAAAAACCTAGGACTAGTTCACTAAAGTAGTTTTTTTTTTTTTTGAATCATTTAACAGTTTGATTGACAGCACTGGTTTTAGAAGCAAAGTTGTCCAGAATGAGGGGTTCTGTCATATGATACAAATATTGTGTGTGTATGTGCGAATAAACGTGCAATGTACAATCATTTACGCCCTTGAAAAAAGTGGTATAGCCCCCCCCAGTGGCCGATTTCATTCAAATTTCTCACAGGCCTTTGGGACCCACCAAGTTTCATCGGCCAATGGCAGCCATATTTTTTTGAGATATGCAAATGTCCTTTCAGACATTTGTGGAACTTTGGACCAAGACCATGCACAGTGATTTTCATGTCGATAGGACAATCAGTTGCGTAGATATAGTCATTTTTATGTTTTTTCCCCTCTTATAGCGCCACCAAGTGGTCAGGCTCCACGATTTTTGTCATGCAACCTCAGATTTAGCTTCTACTTAAGTGTTCTGAGTTTGGCGAAGATATCTCATTCTGTTTAGGAGTTGTAGGCATTATACTAAAAGTTTTTTTTTTTTTTGGATAATTTTTGATATTCGCTCTCCAGAGAATCTTTCTGCACTAGGACTAGGATTCCAAAGACACAAGACACTTGAACCTGCGACTGACGGTTTAGGAGTTATGAGCAATTATGTATTTTTGGTTCCTGTAGCGCCCCTGTCAGGCTAATTTGGGGCAATCCTTAGTGACGTTGTCCTTGGTTTGAGTACCTCCATCATCCCTCCAAGTTTCAAGTCTCTACGACTTATGGTTTGGTCTGCATGCTCAGTTTTACGTGGAGATGGCTGATCTGTGACCATTCTAACAATTACACTAGGGTTTCAGCGCTATGCACTTGAACCCCTAATTTTAATTAAAGTACATTTAGATTGTTTTAATATTCTGTTGTCTAGGGCTGTCACGATTTAATTTGAGTACTCATTTGGAGTACTAATATACTGCCAAAAAGTTATAACAAATCAAGGAAAAGAGTGCAAAAAACAAAAGGTGTTTGTGGTTGGCCAAACTTCCAGGGTAACATTTGTGTTTGTTCTTATCATTTCCAGTCAGGTGAAATATTAGGCTTTAGACTTTAGTTTGTCAAAATATTGCTCCCTTTCCTGCTTACTAAATCCTTCTCTATATGATTTAGCAGCTTCAGCATGTTTTTAATGTGGTTTAGACAGCATAAATTAGCAGAACAACGTATTCAGTAGTATATTATGCATGCAATGCTGTTGTGTACATCTGATTATCTCCAATATGGCCAGAGTGAGAACATAAATAAATATTTTTCAATCTCTGGAGCTGTGGTGTGCCTACTTTGATTTTTCAGTTTATACAAAGATAGCACACGTACGTCTGCAAGATGTCTATTAAAGATCTCTTGATCTGGAAAGCATCTGCTGTGTGCAAACGTCTGACAGGCATCTGCAAGATGTCAGTTTTACATACATTCTAAATCATAAACATCTTAAAGACATCTAATAGATGTCTATTTGACATCTAATAGGAAACGTCCAATAGACGTATTGCAGATAAGCAAACTACATCTTGCAGATGTAAATGCAGACGTCCAATAGACGTCTCTGAGATGTATGTGTGCTATCAGGGTATTTAGTTATATTAAGAAAGTTTCAATTTAGTAGATCATTTTTTACCCATTTTAACATGGATTTCTATGCATTTCTATGGTTTATTTACCGGAACACAAAGCACCCAAATGGAAGTTAGAATCCATCATAGTGCCACCCATCAGTTACTCAGAAAAAAGGTGGAAATCTTCCTTAATATTTCGTCGCAATTTCAAAATAAAAGCTCAAACCCTCGCTCCGAATTTACACATTTCGATGTCCACATATTCAAATAAAAGTACATTGGCTGTAGCATTTTTGTCTCAAAGAAATGGCCAAATATTAAAGATTAAGTGGACATTTGACTTCACTGTTGTTTAGTCAATATTAAACAAGGATTAAATCGCGCAGAAAAGTGTAAAAACTATCGTCAGGCTGTTAGCGCCCTCTGCAGTCATTTGTTATAATGTGTAATGTAGGCTACATTAGCTCTATTGTTTATAATATATTATGCATGTTAACAGTTTTGTTAAGTAAAACCATATGATTACATGCTTTTGATAAACTAATTATTATCGCCTCATTGCTATTATGTATTTTAAGTGCATTTTAAAGGCTACTGTTGACTAACATATTAAAGCACATGCAAAGTATCATTTCATTATAATTTTAAATATTATCTGATATTTAAAGTCCATATATTTTAAATGTACTAAACTGCATTACCACCCACAGCATCCTAAATATCACACATTAGCATTGTGGTGAGTCTTCTTTCGAAAATGTAACTGTTTTATAGCTACTTGGCTGGATGGCTTCTTACGCACATGGTATATCGTAGGGCTATATATACCATAGTATATGAGTCCTTTCTAAACGCTTGAAATGTTTTAAAACACATCTGTGGGTTTACTATGTCCTGACCCTATTGAGGTTAACCTCAACAACTCACAAACACATAAACACAGTTCGTCTTATCACACGCGGCGCACACACAGCGGGGCAGATCACCGGCTCAGCAGTAAATGAGCAAACGCAGGGCTTGGGTGGCAGAACAGATCACAGGTGTGCTGACAGAACACAGCCACTGTCCCAGAGCTGATGAGTGCTGAAACGACACACACACACACACACACACACACACACACACACACACACACACACACACACACACACACACACACACACACAGATTTACGGCACAATAACATGCACAGCAGGTTGCATGCTAAGTCTCCGGGAACTAGTCCCGCACATGACTGAACACATCCCAGGCACACTATTTCTGTTTATGACTGTGAATCACAGGTAGTTGTTTGTCATTACTGGATATAAAGTCCCTCACAACTTATAAACAAATCAGTTTCAAAGTCAATGAAATATTTTAGAACTGATTATAACTACAATTTCATAACACGTTTATATTCCAGGTCTTTGAATTTGATCAAATATGGCGTACTAAATAATATGTATATAGTATGTATATA
This sequence comes from Cirrhinus molitorella, assembly GCA_033026305.1. NCBI lineage: Eukaryota > Metazoa > Chordata > Actinopteri > Cypriniformes > Cyprinidae > Cirrhinus > Cirrhinus molitorella. Next base: position 19,359,559 of record CM065117.1, on the reverse strand, counting down.
ATATGTATAAGGTGTGCTCCTTGTTTTCATTTAGTTGTACAGTATCTGATATAAAAATGTAAAGCTGTAAAGTGTATCACGAAGGGGTATGTATGATATAAAAGTTTAGAAGTGTGTTACACAGTAGATCAAACATGTTTCAGAATCCATCCACTGAAGTGAGTCAGATTGTACTGGATCACAAGTCTTGCTCTGCCATATGTGGAAGCATGGTTCCCTCTGCTGGACATGAGCAATAAACTGCTCAGTGGAGAGAAAGATTGTACAAAAGCGTAGTTTGGGTTGGATGAAAAGAAAAGAAAAAATAAAATAACGATAAAATAAAATAAAAGAAATCACTTGTATTAAACTTTTTTTAATGTATTATTTTATGCCAGTGCAATATAAAAATATCAACTATGCAGAAAAGGCAAATAGTCCAAAATTCACCAATAAAATAAAATAAAATAAAAACTTTTATTTTACATATAATTATGTACAAATGTGTAATGAAAAGCAGCTTCACAAAATATTTAAATATTAATATTTAATACCCTATATATTGTGATTAATCCAAATATATAAATGTATATGATATAATAATAATGTATATTTTACTTATAAATATGTACAAGTGTGTAATTACAAGCAGCTTCGCAAAATATTTAAATATTACACACAGTAATATTTAATACCCAATATACTGTGATAAATCCAAATGTGTATAAATATAATATAATATAATATAATAAAAACAAATATTTTACATATAAATATGCACAAGTGTGTAATTACAAGTATCGTTGCAAAATATTTAACTATTACACATATAGTAATATTTAATACTGTAATATTTAATATGGTAATAAATAAAATAGAATAATACAAATAAAAAATCAAATAAAATAAATCCCTCTGATTAAAAGTTCATTTAATGTATTATTTCAATAAAATACAATAATAATAAAAATCTAAATAAAATAAATCAATCTGATTAAATGTTTATTTAATTTATTATGTTATGCCAGTGCACAATAAGAAATATCTTTTTTTTTTTTTTTTTTTTTTTTTTAACTGTGCAGAAAAGGCATCTAGGCCTATATTTACCAATCAAATCAAATCAAATAAATAATATAAATTATATTTTGGACAAACTTTTATTTTACATATAATTATGTACAAGTGTGTAATTAAAAGCAGTTTTAACAAAATATATATTTTTATTTATTGTGATAAATCCATATGTAATATAATATAATATAATAAAAATATGTACAAGTGTGTAATTACAAGTAGCTTTGCAAAATATTTAACTACTACACATATAGTAATATTTAATTTTATAATAAATAAAATAGAATAAAACTAAATAATTCTCTCTGATTAAAAGTTAATTTAATGTATTATTTCAATAAAATAAAATAATAATGAAAACAAAATACATAATCACTCTGATTAAATGCTAATAAGCTTTAAGCCTATATTCACCAATAAAATCAAATAAAATAAATAATAAAAATTATATTTTGGACATAAAAACTTTTATTGTACATATAATTATGTACAAGTGTATAATTAAAAGCAGCTTCACAAAATAATAATATTTAATGTAATATAATATAATATAATATAATGTAATATAATATAATATAATATAATATAATATAATAATAAAACATATTTTACATATAAATATGTACAAGTGTGTAATTATTAAATTATAATAATTAAATATTACACATAATTAAATTATTACAAAATAATTAAATATTACACATAGTAATATTTAATACCCCAATGTTATGATAAATCCAAGTATAAAATATTATGTAATTATTATTATTATTATTATTATTGTTATATATTATTATAATAATATAAATGTATACAAGACAATGCACACACAATTATATATATAATTTCCCAAAATATTATATTAATTATATTAACTATGTGTAATATTTAAATATTTTGTGAAGCTGCTTTTAATTACACACTTTTACACAATTATATGTAAAATGAAAGATAATATTTCCAAAATACGCTTTATTATTTATTTTATTTTATTGCTGAAAATATGCCCTGGTTGCCTTTTCTGCACAGTTAAAAAAGCACATCAATATTTTTATATTGCATTGGTATAAGACAATAAGTAAAATCAACTATTTATCAGATTTTAATTTATTTATTTTATTGAAGTGTTGGATACATTTGGATACAATTTCATCCTTTACGTTTTCATATTTTGCTACAAATCTACACAATATCAAAATAAACTGAGCCAGTACTGAATTTGCTAAATCACCAAAAGCTTCTGCTATCTCTCAAATTGTAAGCAATCCTAAAAATGCTCTTTATCTCAAAACAGATTCCCTCCTCTGGCGTCACTGTGCGCGACCCAAGTGCTTTCATTCTCAGCGGAAGTGACGTACCACGGCCTCTTCTCTACTCAGCTACTGTTAGCTGGCTGCTAGACGGACTGTCGAGAAATCGGCAAATCCCGTCAAAAACAAACATATCTGGATTCCGTGCTTTTAGTTTGGCACCGGAGTGCGTTTGTCACCCGTCGTCATGCCCCTGTACAAGGTAAAGCCCGTCAGTCCCGGTGACATAAAGATTGATTTGCCAACGTGCATGTACAAGTTACCGAATGTCCACGCGCAGGGAACGAACTGCGACGAGCACGCGCTTCAGGTAATCACACTACTAATATTACTGACACAGAAACACATCCGTTCATCATTCATATCACACACATGAGCATTAAATGATAAAAATGCGTAAAAGCGGAAGCACTTTAACAGTGCCAGTCTGTCTGATGCAATGGGCACATGCATGTCGAGTATGATTGACAGCTGCAGTGCTTTGTGCTCAGGAATGAGAGGTTGGTCCTCCAGTGAGATGTTTGAGTTCCTGGAATCACACTTTCAGTTTAATACACTGCAGAAACTAACAACAACGACTCTCTGAGATACTTAGGAAGGAGATGGATCTTACTAAAAAGGATGATGATATGGTACATTTATATGCCTAGTATTTATAGCAGGGCCTTCTTGCACAGTTATAGTCAGTTTGATGCAATCAAATGGCAATGCAGCGTGTTTGGAAAGGTAGCGATGTGAAATTGCATCTTATTACTATGTATCTTTTGTTGGTTTCAGAACGGGGAGGTGGATCCTGCTCTAAGGGCGCTGGAGGAGCGACAGGATGAAGTCTTGAGAAGACTGTATGAGCTAAGGGCAACAGTCGACGGACTCGCGAAGACAGTGACCACTCCTGATGCAGATCTGGATGCCACCACACTCTCACGCGGACCTGCTGAATCTGTGTTCAGAGGAACAGCAGATCTAGACTCTCTATTAGGCAAGGTGAGCACTTCCATGCGCCATTAGGCATTTTATATGTATCTTCTTGTAATATTAGGATGTTTCAACCCTCAGGTTATGTTATGCCAGCGTTCTGCTTTTACTTCTAAACCAGGGTAAACGTGTCAATCCGGTTAACCTAGTCGGCTGTTCACTGATTGCTTGATGATTGCTTTCTGGTTTTGCAGCTCTAGTTAGTGTATGTACTAAACAATAACATTGTAATGCCTATTTATGGATAATCTTTTGAGTTCAATACTGGTTTTTATTGCTTTATTGGATGTCTTTCTTCTTTCAGTTGTAAAGAAATTGTTTTTTGAGGAAAACATTTCAGGATTTCTCTCTATATAAAGGATTTCTATGGTACCCCCAAGTTTGAACTTCCAAAATGCAGTTTAAATCCAGCTTCAAAAGTCTCTAAACAATCCCTTCTCTGAACTCTGAAGACGGGTCTTATCTAGCGAAACGATTAGTTATTTTCGAAACAAAAATACAGTCAATACAGTTAGGGTATGTTGAAAAACTCCCATCTTGTTTTCATCTTCAACTTCAAAATCGCCCTACATCGCTGTTTTACCTTTTTTGTAAAGGGTCACCTTTGTATGTTCACTTTGTAAACACTGGGTTGGTACTTCTGCAGTGATGTAGGACTATAAAAGTCCATTACATGGAGAGAAATCCTGAAATGTTTTCCTCAAAATACATAATTTCTTTACAACTGAAGAAAGAAAGACATGAACATCTTGGATGACAAGGTCTAAGACTCCTAAATAGATATTTTACTTTTTTGTGTTACAAATTATGTAGGAAAAGTAATAGATTAATTTATGACAAGAGTGCACCTCAAAAATGTATACCTTTGTCACAAAAAGACTCTCTTTGGGCCTTTAGAAATTATAAGAAATTATATCACTTGAAAACTTTTTGAAACCTTTTTATAAATCAGACATTGCATTACCATGAAAAATGTACATCAAAATCATATTACAAAATGTTTTCGTTCATGAATTATAAAAAAATTAAGCTTATACTGCATTTTCACGTCTGTGTTTAAAAATGGGAGTGACAGTTAAAGGGTTAATAATAGTAATATTTTATTACTTTCATTGTTTTTTTGTTTTTTATTTAATTTCCTCAGCTGTATTCCACATTAATGCAAAAAGTTGCTATGTTTGCTCATCCTTTGGTAAACAACTTGATGTACTTACTCATCTTGCTGATTTGTTTCTGGTTGTCTTCCAGGACCTGGGTGCACTGAGAGACATTGTGATCAACGCCAACCCTGCCTGTCCTCCTCTGTCCCTGCTGGTTCTTCATAGTCTGCTGTGCCAGCGGTACCAGGTGCTCTCCAGTGTGCATGTGCACTCCTCTGTGAGCGCTGTGCCCCCTCCGCTGCTGTCCTGCCTGGGCCCACGACACATAGACAGCTACGCCCGCCAGCGCTTTCAGCTTGGCTTTACTCTCATATGGAAAGATGGTAAGAGGGTAAAAGAGAGCACCACTGAAATTTCAGAGTGTTTTTTCCTGGAGGGCCACAGCTGTATCTTGTGCATTCAAGGAAACATAGCTCTCCTGATCTGCTTAACACTCCTCTAGCGTATGTGTGAAGATGTCACGCTCAACTTGTATGACTCAACTAGGAAAGAGGCCAAACGAATAGACTGAAAAGCTTTTGTGGAGGTGTCATTTGAAATGCAACACTTTAGAATGCGTAAAGACTAACGGTGTTTTAACTGTGCAGTGGAGTCTGATTTACTCTTCAAAATGAACGTTTAAAAGGGCTGGTTTTGTGGAGCATCTTAAAGACAACATCCTATACATTACATTGTAGTGAGATCTTGGGTTTCCGCTGTAAATTAGTTTGATTTGGAATCCAACTGAATCCTATGACAGTGTTTTAGTGCCGCATAAAAAAAAATTGCGAGAATAAATTTGGAATGTTTTGAGAGTAAAGTCGGAGTGTTTTGAGAATAAAGTCGGAATCAAGTCGGAATGTTTTGAGAATAAAGTCGGAATGTTTTGAAAATAAAGTCGGAGTTTTTTGAGAATAAAGTCGGAATCAAGTCGGAGTGTTTTGAGAATAAAGTCGGAATGTTTCAAGAATAAAGTCAGAGTGTTTTGAGAATAAAGTCGGAATCAAGTCGGAATGTTTTGAGAATCAAGTCGGAATGTTTTGAGAATAAAGTCAGAGTGTTTTGAGAATAAAGTCGGAATGTTTTGAGAATAAAGTCCGAATAAAGTCAGAATATTTCAAGAATAAAGTCGGAGTGTGTTGAGAATAAAGTCAGAGTGTTTTGAGAATAAAGTCGGAATGTTTTGAGAATAAAGTCAGAGTGTTTTGAGAATAAAGTCGGAATGTTTTGAGAATAAAGTCCGAATAAAGTCAGAATGTTTCAAGAATAAAGTCAGAGTGTTTTGAGAATAAAGTCGGAATGTTTTGAGAATAAAGTCCGAATAAAGTCAGAATATTTCAAGAATAAAGTCGGAGTGTTTTGAGAATAAAGTCGGAATGTTTTGAGAATAAAGTCCGAATAAAGTCAGAATGTTTCAAGAATAAAGTCAGAGTGTTTTGAGAATAAAGTCGGAATCAAGTCGGAATGTTTTGAGAATCAAGTCGGAATGTTTTGAGAATCAAGTCGGAATGTTTTGAGAATCAAGTCGGAATGTTTTGAGAATAAAGTCGGAGTGTTTTGAGAATAAAGTCCGAATAAAGTCAGAATATTTCAAGAATAAAGTCGGAGTGTTTTGAGAATAAAGTCAGAATAAAGTGGGAGTGTTTTGAGAATAAAGTCGGAGTGTTTTGAGAATAAAGTCAGAATAAAGTCGGAGTGTTTTGAGAATAAAGTCGGAGTGTTTTGAGAATAAAGTCGGAATGTTTTGAGAATAAAGTCCGAATAAAGTTGGAATATTTCAAGAATAAAATCAGAGTGTTTTGAGAATAAAGTCAGAATAAAGTCAGAGTGTTTTGAGAATAAAGTCGGAGTGTTTTGAGAATAAAGTCGGAGTGTTTTGAGAATAAAGTCGGAGTGTTTTGAGAATAAAGTCGGAGTGTTTTGAGAATAAAGTCGGAGTGTTTTGAGAATAAAGTCGGAATGTTTTGAGAATAAAGTCTGAATAAAGTCGGAGTGTTTTGAGAATAAAGTCGGAGTGTTTTGAGAATAAAGTCGGAGTGTTTTGAGAATAAAGTCGGAGTGTTTTGAGAATAAAGTCGGAATGTTTTGAGAATAAAGTCCGAATAAAGTTGGAATATTTCAAGAATAAAATCAGAGTGTTTTGAGAATAAAGTCAGAATAAAGTCGGAGTGTTTTGAGAATAAAGTCAGAATAAAGTCGGAGTGTTTTGAGAATAAAGTCAGAATAAAGTCGGAGTGTTTTGAGAATAAAGTCCGAATAAAGTCGGAATGTTTCGAGAATAAAGTCGGAATGTTTCGAGAATTAAATTGTTGCAATTATATTAAGTTATATAGTTGTAATGTTCTCTAAATATTTGACTTTATTCTCAAAACATTTAGACTTTATTCATGTAATTTTGACTTTATTCTCAAAACATTTAAACTTTTCTCATAATTTTGACTTTATTGTTGAAATATTTCGGCTTTATTCTTGTAACATTTTGACTTTATTCTTGTAATTTTGCCTTTATTCTCAAAACATTTAGACTTTATCATAATTTTGACTTTTCTCTTAACATTTTGACTTTATTCTCATAATTTTTACTTCATTGTTGAAATATTTCGACTTTATTCTCGTAACATTTTGACTTTACTCTCGTAATATTTCGACTTTATTCTCAAAATATTATGACTTTAATTTCATAATCTTAGGTTGTTGTTGTTGTTGTTGTTGTTTTTTTAATGTCCCATTCATTTTCTTTGTAGAAATGATTTATGTAAGTAATATTTTTTAAAATGTATTTTTAAAAAAGAAACCAAGACTGAATTTATTTGATCAATAATACAGTAAAAACAGCAATACTATCAAATGTTATTATAATATTTAACATTTTAAAATGTATTTATTCTTGTGGTGCAAAGCTGATTTTTCAGCAGTAATTCCAGTCTTCAGTATCCTTCAGAAATTATGAAAATATGCTAATTTGCTGCTCAATAAATATTTCTTATTAACAATTTTGAAAACAGTTGTTCTGTTTCATATTTGTGTTGAAACATGCTATATTCTTTCAGGATTCTTTGATAATTAGAAAGTTAACAGCATTTATTTGAATTATTATTATTATTATTATTATTATTATTATTATTATTATTATTATTTTGAAGTCTTTATTGTCACTTTTAAGCATTTAATGTATTTGTTGATTTATTTAGTTGTTAATTTATTTTAAAAAATCTTACTCGCCGTAGGGTTTTGTTATAACAGTGTAATTAATAGGGAATTTTTTTGTTGCTTTGTTGGAAACTTTGGTGGTGCAGTGTATAGTTAGCAGCATAAAAATAAAAGTACAATGTGCGAATAGATTATATACAAAAAGCAAGTAAAGAACACTCCAGTTTCATTTCAACGCAAGTTCTACACTCAATTATCAAAAAAAAAAAAAAAAACTCTACAGTGTACAAAAAATCTCTTATCCTATGTTTATATTTTGTTGGTTTTCATAACGGGATACACAAGTGTGTTGAACTCAGTCAGTGAGCTTGCGATACACACAAAGTAATTTTTGCTTTAGAGCAGTGTTAAGCAGATTCTGACTTATAAATGTATACATTTTTAAATATGGATATTTTTCTTACACAAACTCATTGGTTCAACTTCAGGAGGCCTTTTTATTAACCCCCAGAGCTGTGTGGAGTACTTTTTATGATGGATGGATGCACTTTATTGGACTTAAAACATTTGATGATTTGCTATAATGCTCAACACTGCAAAAACACATTGCATATAAAAAACCCTCACAGATCGCTTGAACAAATGTCAGTACTTTGTACTGTTGGTACTGCAGAATGACTGGTGGTGTTAAATTTTTAAAATGCCAGTATCAATGCAGTACAGAAGTACATGTGCTTTTGGCAGCAACAGACTGAATTTGAATAGTGGGTGTTTATACCAGCCAGACCTGTTGATTGTGTTGGACTACTCCTCCTGAAACTATTTGCCTACCAGTCAACAACAACAAAGCTGAAAAGAAGGTGCATTGATTAATAGGTGGAGCAGGTTATTACATTTTGACAAACAATTACAAAGTCAAACTTTTTCATTTTTGTAATTATGTGCAGTGATGAATTGTGCACAATTTGGGTTTCGCCTTCTGGACAAAATGGAGAACTCAATTCGCAACAACAAAGTCTGAATTCACTATGTATTTTAAAGGATTAGTTCACTTCCAGAATATAATATTCCTGATAATTTACTTAGCCCCATGTCATCCAAAATGTTCATGTCTTTCTTTCTTCAGTTGAAAAGAAATTAAGGTTTGTGTGGAAAACATTTTAAGATGTTCTCCGTATAGTGGACTTCAATGGGAATCAACGGGTTGAAGGTCCAAATAGCAGTTTCAATAAAGCTTCAAAGGGCTCTACACAATCCCAGCTGAGGAATAAGGGTCTTGTCTAGTAAAAAATACAAATTTTTATACTTTTTTTTGAAAATGACCATTTGTTTCGCTAGATAAGACCCTTATACCTCAGATGGGATCGTGTAGAGCCCTTTGAAGCGTCAGTGAAACTGCAATTTCGACCTTCAACCTGTTAATCCCCATTGAAATCCACTATATGGAATTTTTTTTCTCAACCTCTTTTCAACATGGGGGTGAGAAAATGATTAGGAAATTTGTGTTCTGGTAGTGAACTAATCACTTAAAGGAATACTTAAAAGAACCTCTTTTTTTTTTTTTTTTTTGAAAATAGGCTCGTTTTCCAACTCCCCTAGAGTTAAACAGATGAGTTTTACTGTTTTTGAATCCATTCAGCCGATATCCAGGTCTGCCGTTTGCACTTTTAGCATAGCTTAGCATAAATCATTGAATCAGATTAGACCGTTAGCATCTTGTGATGCTATGATTAAAGCTTATGCTAAGCTATCCAAAAAGTGCTACCGGCAGACCCCGGAGATCGGCTGAATGGATTCGAAAACGGTAAAACTCATCCGTTTAACTCTAGGGAAGTTGAAAAATGAGCCTATTTTCAAAAATTTTCCTTTAGTGTTCCTTTAAGAAATGTATATTACTGTATATTGCATTATATTAACTGTAGTCTTACCTTTCAGTGTCAAAGCTGGAGATGAAGTTCAACACACAGAGCATGTGCCCGATCCAGGGGGAGGCCAATGTCGCTCGCTTTCTCTTCCGTCTTTTGGGTGCCGAACCTCAGGATCCGGTCGCTGCCACGCAGATGGACTGCTGGATCGACACTGCAGTTTTCCAGCTGGCCGAAGGGGGCAGTAAAGAACGAGCGACTGTGCTGAGGTCACTAAACGCGGCTCTGGGACGTTCGCCATGGCTTCTGGGTGAGGAGTTCTCTCTCGCCGACATCGTGAGTGCCTGCTGTGTCCTGCGGGCCGGCCAGAGCACCTCCGCACCGGCTAACGTACAGCGCTGGCTCAAGTCCTGCCAGAACCTCGGCCACTTCGACTGCGTGTACTCATTACTACAGTGACGAGAGCTGGGAAATCAGTGCAGGTCGTGCTCTAGCTGTAAAGAGGAAACTGACACACCACAGTAAATTATATAATGAAAGGGAAATGCAATGTGACATCAGCCAAATGTAACCTGTTCTGCCAACAAATGCAATTACTGTACATCCCAGAATTCGGTGTTAACTGAGCTCAGGTCTGTAATGTGAAATGTTTAGAAATGATGTCACTGGTGATGTTTTAACTGGAGGCGATCTGAAACTGATCCCAGGCCAGGGTCGTAGATGCAAACACTCAGAGAGAGGGCATTTGGGATAATGATACTGTAAACACGACTCCCTCCCGCCTTGTGCCTAATAAAACGTTGTACTAGAAGATGTTGTGTGTTGCTGTGACATAATCTATCGCGTGTTAAATGAATCGGTTGAAATGTGAACCCAAGGACCTACTGGTATGTGACGTATATGAGAGGTGATGCATTGTAGCGTCTTTTTCTTAAAACCTATTAAACATTTTCACTTGGGTTAGACGTTTACAGATTGATTTGATTTTATTTATTTATTTTTTTTACCCTTAATACATATATAAATTATAGAATGATTGCTAAGACACTTCTGTTATGGGTTTTCTTTTAAAAAGTGAAACGGGAATGTTAAAAATTAAGGTTTAATTTTTTTTTTTTAAGAATTAATACATTTATTATGCAAGAGAACGCATTAAACTGATCAGAAGTGATGGTATTAGAACATTAATCAGAGTAATAAAAGTATCACTGTTTCTACAGATATATTTGGGAGCGCAACACTTTTTCACAATTTTCAACACTGATGAGCATCAAGTCGGCATATTAGAATGATTCTGAAGGATCGTGTGACAAAGACTGGAGTAATGATGCTGAAAATTCAGCTTTGCATCACAGGAATAAATTACTTTTTTAAATGTATTACAATGTAAAACAGCTATTTTAAATTGTAATATTTTTCAGTTTTTTATACTGCGTTTTTGATTAATAAATGTGGTCTTTGTGAGCGTTGGAGACCTTTCAAAAACATTTTAAACTACCAGCCCATAAACTTTTGAATAGTAGTGTAGCTTTCAGAGGTCGTAACTTGGGACTAAGCAAAACCTTTGTAGTAGAAAACTTGCTTTAAGTTTACATACCCCTTGCAGAATCTGCAAAATGTTAATTCTTTTAGCAAAATGAGAGGTGTCATACACAATGCATGTTATTTTTTATTTAGTACTGACCTGAATAAGATATTTTACATAAAAGACATTTACATATAGTCCACAAGAGAAAACAATAGTTGAATTTATAAAAATGACCCTGTTGAAAAGTTTACATACCCTTGATTCCTAATACTGTGTTGTTACATGAATGACCCACAGCTGTGTTTTTTTGTTTAGTGATAGTTGTTCATGAGTCCCTTGTTTGTCCTGAACAGTTAAACTGTCTTCTGTTCATCAGAAAAATCCTTCAGCTCCCACAAATTCTTAGGTTTTCCAGCATTTTTGTGTATTTGAACCCTTTCCAACAATGACTATGATTTTGAGATCCATCTTTTCACACTGAGGACAACTAAGGGACTCTTATTAAGAGCCGGGGGTGAAAGACAAAAGTTTAACTAATTTTGTCTTCTTGGAAACATGGAAGTAGCTTTTGAAAGGCAGTACTAAATGAAAAAATTTGGCTCTTAATGCATGTTTTTTCCTTCTGGAGCATCAGTGAGTGTTTGAACCTTCTGTAATAGTTGCATATGAGTCCCTCAGTTGTCCTCAGTGTGAAAAGATGGATCTCAAAATCATACAGTCATTGTTGGAAAGGGTTCAAATACGCAAAAGTGCTGGAAAACCTAAGAATTTGTGGGAGCTGAAGGATTTTTCTGATGAACAGCAGATAGTTTAACTCTTCAGGACAAACAAGGGACTCATGAACAACTATCACTAAACAAACAAACAAACAAAAACACGTGGGTCATTCAGGTAACAACACAGTATTATGTAAACTTTTGAACAGGGTCATTTTTATAAATTCAACTATTGTTTTCTCTTGTGTACTATATGTAAATGTCTTTTATGTAAATCTTATTCAGGTCAGTACTAAATAAAATAAAAACATGCATTTTGTATGATCCCTCTTATTTTGCTAAAATAATTAACATTTTGCAGATTCTGCTAGGGGTATGTCAACTTTTGAGCACAACTGTATATTTAAAGTGAACACTAGACAAATTGGTTCTATTTATTAGAATCAAAATGACTTATTCAAAGAGACTGTAATGCATGGTGTAACCTGTGGATGGCGGCGTCATCCTCAACAACTCAAAGCGCCGAGTTAAATTTCAGTTTATTTCCCCTCAGGCAAAATACTTTTAATTTCACAGCTCTCAGATCTTTCCTCACTCACACAGGAAAGAATTCACACGCTATACAGATCAAATAACACTTTATCAAAGTGAGAGGTTTAAAAATAAGGTTTAAGCAATGTTTGAGATCCTAAATCAAAATTTAACCACATTGTCAGTTAAAATCGGAGTGAAGTTATGTATTGAATAACTACGCAATATACGCACACTACACAGATTTAGGTTGACAAGAATGTAAAACAAGGGTTTTTGATCCTGGAGCTTATAGCCTCCTCACTGACAGCTAAACAAACCTTAGCACATTATATTGTTTACAGTAACATGACACCCACCTGTACGTCAGATAATGATAGCCTATAGGCCAGTTATTGCATTTTAGTTGTACAATCATATTGCTCGTTTCCCCCTTAATAGAAGAATATTTGTTTTTGTTTTTCACTGAAGTGCACGATTCCAAGCTTAAGAGGTTGAAGAATCGAGGATGATATTATCAGCCCGGCGTCGATAAAGCTGAATATCAATTTTCTCTCTCATGTTAATAAGAAAATTCCCTGTAACGCCGTTAGGGACGCATCACAATACTCAAGCCGTCTGTAAGGGTATGTTGTGTTTTTAGTTGAGTTATTACGCCTAGAGGTCTTGACAGCTGCGCCCAAGACGCTTTTATTTACATGATAGCTGTTGTGGAATATAATGGGATTCATATCTGCAGGCAAGGGTTAAAAAACAAACAAACATGATGCTTTGATTTCACTAGCCGTACTCTACTCATCTGTTGTGACTTGAGGGCTTAAAACTAGATCATTTAAGTCATGTATTATTTCAAATGGTTTGAGATATAACTGATTTATGGGTTTGGGAAACGCATAGGAATTTCTGGCGTCAATGCAGTGTTCCAGCTAAAACAAACAAACAAAAAACCCCCCACACCTGTTAATGTCTAAATAACATTTTTTTGGTTGTCAGATTATTCTGTTGGAGGATCATGTGACACTGAAGACTGGAATAATGATGCTAAACATTTAGCTTTAATCACAGGAATAAGTTTAATTTTAACAGGTATTAAAATAGAAAACAGTTATGTTTAAAATTCTTATTCTATTCTATTCTATTCTATTCTATTCTATTCTACATTTTTCAAACTTCTTGTCCTATGCAGATTGCCTTGCCCTATTCTATTCTATTCTATTCTATTCTATTCTATTCTATTCTATTCTATTCTTTTTTTACTGTGTGTCCTAAGATTTCTGGGATTCTGAAGCCTTTTCTATTCTATTCTACTCTCCATTTTCCAAACTGCTTGCCCTGAGTAGGTTTTCCAGGATGCTGGAGCCTATTCTAGTCTATTCTATTCTATTCCACATTTTTAAAACTGCTTGTCCTGTTTAGCTTTGCAGAGGAATTAGAGCCTATTCTATTCTATTCTACATTTTCAAACTGCTTGTCCTGTGTAACTTTGCAGAGAAGTTAAAGCCTGTTCTGTTCTATTCTATTCTATTCTATTCCACATTTTTTTAAACTGCTTGTCCTGTTTAGCTTTGCAGAGGAATTAGAGCCTATTCTATTCTGCTGAGCCTATTCTATTCTATTCTATTCTATTCTATTCTATTCCATATTTTTTTCAAACTGCTTTCCAGGAAAGCCTATTCTATTCTATTCTATTCTATTCTATTCTACATCAAACTGCTTGTTCTGTACAGCTTTGCAGGGAAGTAAGAGCTTGCCCTATGTAGGTTGTCTTTTCCAATTCTATTCTATTCTATTCTACAAACTGCTTGTCCTAAGCAGGTTTTCTGGGATGCTGGAGCCTATTCTATTCTATTCTATTCTATTCTACATTTTCAAACTGCTTGCCTTGTGTAGCTTTGCAGGGAAGTTAAAGCCTATCCTATTCTATTCTATTCGATTCTATTTGACATTTTTTCAATTTGCTTGTCCTATGTAGGTTTTGTCCATTCTGTTTATCCTAGTCTAGTCTATAATTAATTTTAATAACTCTTCATCCTATGTAGGTTGTCTTGACCTGTTCTTTTATATTCCATTCTAATGTTTTTGTTTTTTTTTTCAAACTGCTTGTCCTAAGATTTCTGGAATGCTGGAGCCTATTATATTCTATTCCACATTTTTTAAAACCGCTTGTCCTGTGTAGCTTTGCAGAGAAGTTGGAGCCTATTCTATTCTATTCTGTTCTATTCTACATTGTTTTGAACTGCTTGTCCTATTTAGGTTGTCTTTTCCAATTAATTTCTATTCTATTCTATTCTATTCTATTCTATTCTATTCTATTCTATTCTATTCTATTCTATTTTGCCCTAAGTATATTTTCTGGGATGCTGGAGACTATTCTATTCTATTCTATTCTATTCTATTCTATTCTATTCTATTCTATTCTACATCAAACTGCTTGTTCTGTACAGCTTTGCAGGGAAGAGCTTGCCCTATGTAGGTTGTCTTTTCCAATTCTATTTTATTCTATTCTATTCTATTCTACAAACTGCTTGTCATAAGCAGGTTTTCTGGGATGCTGGAGCCTATTCTATTCTATTCTATTCTACATTTTCAAACTGCTTGCCTTGTGTAGCTTTGCAGGGAAATTAAATCATATTCTATTCTATTCTTTTTTTAACTGCTTGTCCTAAGTATATTTTCTGGGATGCTGGAGACTATTCTATTCTATTCTATTCTATTCTATTCTATTCTATTCTATTCTATTCTATTCTATTCTATTCTCCATTTTCCAAACTGCTTGCCCTAAGTAGGGTTTCCAGGATGCTTGAACCTATTCTATTCTATTCTATTCCATATTTTTTTTCAAACTGCTTGTCCTGTGTAGATTTCCAGGGAAGCCTATTCTGTTCTATTCTATTCTATTCTACATCAAACTGCTTGTTTTGTACAGCTTTGCTGGGAAGTAAGAGCCTGCCCTATGTAGGTTGTCTTTTCCAATTCTATTCTATTCCATTCTATTCTATTCTGTTCCACATTTTTTCAAACTGCTTGTCCTATGTAGGTTGTCTTGCCCTTTTCTATTCTGTTCTATTCTATTGCATTCTATTCTAGTCTATTCTATAGATTATTCTGTTGAATAATCAGTTTATAAGCTATATCTTTTCTGATCCTTAGTCATAATCATTAAAATAACTATAGATGATTAGATAAATATGTACATATATGTACATAAATATTTAGTTCCCATTGTACCAAAATGTTGTGTAATCTAGTTTTTACATTTCTTTTACTGACCAGCACCCATTATGAATCATTATTAGATTAGACTCAAATTCATTGTCATTGTGCAGAGCACAGTACAAAGCCAATGAAACACATTTTTTGTTGCATAGCAACCATCTGTTATGCCAGGGACTATAACTTCTGGCGGAAGGATATACACTTATGATTATGCTTGATAAAAAAGTATTAAGATGAAATTTTAAAATATAATACAGTAGCCCCAAAATGTATTCAATTAGCATGATTTCTGAAGGATCTTGTAACACTGAAGACTGGAGTAATGATGCTGCTTTGATCACAGGAATACGTTATAGGAAACAATTATGTTTATAATTGTAATCACAATTTATAATTCACAATATTTTGTAATGGCATTTTTTGCAGCCTTGGTGAGCATATGACACTTAATAAAATCCTCCTGACCCAAACATCTGAACAGTCATGTGTCTAAGTATTTGTGACAGCAAATATAACGCAAAACCCATATGCAGACGGGCTGTCAGTTCTGTCCTTCATACATAGGTCAAGGTGAAATATGCACAGAACTTTTTTTCAACGAATGCTTTCTAAAAATAATGCAGTATAAAGGTCAGCATGTTGACCTTTGTAGTGTTTGGTCCACTTGTCAGACAATGCGGCTTCTCCTCGAAGAGCATCACGCTCAACCTGCAGCTTTAATTGGTGTTAACATCATGTTTTCAGGCTTATTTCACACCTACCACTCTTCGGTTACCACAGATGCATCCTGGCCACATAATCTCAAAGGTTTTAATTTACACGGCATACATCAATATACAGCTGTGAAGACACATGGGATTTGTCTGTGGCTATGTTGTTCAAAAGATGAAATAACATATCATGTAAGGCAATAACATATCAGAAGATTTTGTGTTGTCACTCATCTATTTATTTAAATTATTATTACTATTGCTTATACTTGGGTTAGGTTTTTTATTACTTTCCAAGCTAGGTGTATCTCATCCCACACGGTTTCTAATAAAGACATGAATGATACCTCAAATCCTGTTAAGGAGAAGTGTGCTATTGCTTGTATATACAAGCAAACGACCAAAAACTTCACTTGTGTCATATCTAGACAATGTAAATTGGCACTAGAGACTTCAGAGTGGGCTCTTTTGATTGGGCCAGTGAGCTACCACTTAGCAACCATCAGAACACCCTAACAATACCCTAGCAACTGTATAACAACACGCTAAAAACCTTGCACAACATCTTAGCAGCTCCGTGGCTGCCACCCAGATTGTCACCCAGAACTGCAAAACATCATGCTACATCACCAAGATCACTCTGCATGTCAGGTTTGCACTGGCTCACACAATGTACATTTTTTTATAGTTTAGATTTATATAAAATTAATTCTATTCTGTTTTAGAATAGAATACATTTTTTATTCTATTCTATTTTATTTTATTCTGTTCTATTTCACACTTTTCAAACTGCCTGTCCTATGTAGCTTTGCAGGAAAGCTAGAGCCTATTCTATTCTATTCTATTTTCCCCCAAACTTCTTGTCATGTGTAGCTTTGCAGAGAAGCTGGAGCCATTTCTATTCTATTCTTTTTTATTCTATTCTATTCTATTTTCCCCCAAACTTCTTGTCATGTGTAGCTTTGCAGAGAAGCTGGAGCCATTTCTATTCTATTCTTTTTTATTCTATTCTATTCTATTTTCCCCCAAACTTCGTCATGTGTAGCTTTGCAGGGAAGCTGGAGCCTATTCTATTCTATTCTATTCTATTCTATTCTATTCTATTCTATTCTATTCTATTCTATTTCCCCCAAAACTTTGCAGGGAAGCTGGAACCTATTCTATTGTTTTCTATTCTATTCTGTTCTATTCTATTTTTCCCCTCAAACTTCTTGTCATGTGTAGCTTTGCAGGGAAGCTAGAGCCTATTCTATTCTATTCTATTCTATTCTATTCTATTCTATTCTATTCTATGATATTTCACACTTTTCAAACTGCTTGTCCTGTGTAGCTTTGCAGGGAAGCTAGAGCCTATCCTATCCTGTTCTATTCTATTCTATTCTATTCTATTCTATTCTATTCTATTCTATTTCCCTGAAAAACCTCTTGTCATGTGTAACTTTGCAGAGAAGCTAGAGCCGTTTCTATTCTATTCTTTTTTATTCTATTCCATTCTATTCTATTTTCCCCCAAACTTCTTGTCATGTGTAGCTTTGCAGAGAAGCTGGAGCCATTTCTATTCTATTCTTTTTTATTCTATTTTTTTTTATATTCCCCCCAAAACTTCTTGTCATGTGTAGCTTTGCAGAGAAGCTGGAGCCTTTTCTATTCTATTCTATTCTATTCTATTCTATTCTATTCTATTCTATTTCACACTTTTCAAACTGCTTGTCATGTGTAGCTTTGCAGGGAAGCTGGAGCCTTTTCTATTCTATTGTATTCTATTCTATTCTATTTCACACTTTTCAAACTGCTTGTCCTGTGTAGCTTTGCAAGGAAGCTGGAGCCTTTTCTATTCTATTCTATTCTATTCTATTCTATTCTATTCTATTCTATTCTATTCTATTCTATTTCACACTTTTCAAACTGCTTGTCCTGTGTAGCTTTGCAGTGAAGCTGGAGTCTACTCTTTTCTGTTCTATTCTGTGTTGCAAAGATGATGGATTCTATTCTGTTGTGGAATTTATACAGATCGTATTTTATAGATTTAGATACATCCTGTTGATTAAAACAATATTTTTTTGTCATACAAAATATGGCTACTAAATCAAAAACATCAAGTAAACCTAGTTTTTCTTTTTCTTTTTTTAAGTGGAGTGTAGAGGAGCAGCTAGCTGTGAATAGATCCTTTCCATTTGCTTCCTATTGATGAAGTCCTGTGTTCATCGCGATCAGCCCAATCAGTGTGTCTGCAGTCAGCTCGCTCTGAGTGCTCCAGCCTGATTCCAGCCACACATTCTCCATCGATCCACTGGACTGATCACACACTCATCTGGGGGTCTGGCTCATTTTCTTAGGTACTCCACCTTCACCACACTTATTACACTATAAATATCAAAAACAGTCTCCAGTCTCATATAGTAACAGCACACCCGCACCTCTATTTCTATATTTTGATGTGTTCCCTGAGAAACATTCATATTGCTAATGGATTTAGTGGCTTCCATGTTCAATAATGCAATTTTTGTGTAAAACGTGTTGAGCTAACAAACAACCGGTTGCTGTCGTAATGTCTGTTTCCCAGGAGAGACTGATTAATCGTTTTGCTCTAAGGGTCTGGCTGGACTAGATTGAAGGAGAACAGATTTATCAGGTACTTGACGCAAACTCAGTAAACAATCGCTTTTTAATGTCTCCCAATAAGGATCTATTTGATTGTCCTTCTGAGATTTCAGAAGATTTGAGAACTGTTTCATCAGCAAATGTTGCTTTAACTGCTGGTCAGATGATTGCTGGTTTATTTCTCCGATGTTATGCTTCTAATCAAATAGGTAACATGGTACTTCCATGCTATTTTAAAGATGCACTACGGAATGCTTAGAAGGTCCTTGGAGAACCATGCAAATGGCTTGAATCATAAATAGACTAAACATTCAGTACCATTAGTATATATGAAAGTACCATATTCCAGTATTTGTTTTCCTGGTTATGGTTTACATAAACAATAAAGATGAACCTTTGAATTAAATAAAAGTGTGTGGATGTCTGGGACAGAATATTTTAAATATTAACCATAAAATGTCATTTTGTTTCAAGTGGCCATCTGATAACAGTGTGAAAACATCCCATTTCTTATTAATACACAGACAATCATTGTCAATCATTGTTCTTCTTAACTCATGTAAATGAATGATTACAGTGGTGTAATCCATAATCAGAAGCACGTTTTATAATTAATCTTCCCAATACTAAAAGCTGATTTTTTTAATAGCACAAGTTATTACTTCTGATGACGAAATCATCAATCCATCGGTCCAACTATTTTCCAAACCTCTTGTACTGTTGAGTCACAGGTGATGAAATAATTTCTGGTAGCCTATAAAACCAAATAAATACATAAGTTCATATTGTATTCTATTTTATTCTGTTCTCAGTTTTTAAAAAAAACTGCTTGTCCTGTGTAGGTTGCAGGTAAGCTGGAGCGTATTCTATTCTATTCTATTCTATTCTATTCTATTCTATTCTATTCTATTCTATTCTATTCTCTCATTTTTTAAATGTTTGTCCTGTGTAGGTTTGCAGGGGAACTGGAGTATATTCTATTCTAGTCTAGTCTAGCATAGTCTATCCTGGTCTATTATTAATTTTTCAAACCCTTCATCCTATGTAGGTTGCCTTGTTCTGTTCTGTTCTACTCTATACTATTCTATAAACTACTTGTCCTAAGTAGGTTCCTATGGATACTGAATTTATTCTATTCTATTCTGTTCTAGCCTAGTCTATTATTCATTTTTTTTTTTTAATTCTTCATCCCATGCAGGTTGTCTTGCTCTGTTATATTCTATTATTTTTATTTTCTATTTTATTCTTTATTTTCCAAACTGCTTGTCCAAAGTAGGCTCTCCAGGATACGGAAGCCTATTCTATTCTATTCTATTCTATTCTATTCTATTCTATTCTATTCTATTCTACTCTACTGCTTGTCCTTATTTAGTTTGCTAGAGGCTAGAGCCTATTTTATTCTATTCTAATCTATTCTTCAAACTGCTGGCCCTAAGTAGGTTCTCAGGGATGCAGAATTCTATTCTATTCTATTCTAGCCTAGCCTAGCCTAGCTTAATCTATCCTAGTCTATTATTCATTTTTCAAACTCTTTATCCTATGTAGGTTTGTCCTGTGTAGGTTTGCAGGGGAACTGGGGCATATTCTATTCTATTCTATTCTATTCTATTCTATTCTATTCTATTCTATTCTATTCTATTCTAAAATTTTCAAACTGCTTGCCCCAAGTAAGTTGTTTCAAGTATGCTGAATTCTATTCTATTCTAATCTAATCTATTCTACAGTTTTCAAACTGCTTGCCCCAAGTGAGTTGTTTCAAGTATGCTGAATTCTATTCTATTCTATTCTATTCTATTCTATTCTATTCTATTCTATTCTATTCTACAATTTTCAAACTGCTTGCCCCAAGTAAGTTGTTTCAAGTATGCTGAATTCTATTCTATTCTATTCTATTCTATTCTATTCTATTCTATTCTAGCGTAGGTTATCCTATCTTAATCTATCCTAGTCTATTATTCATTTTACAAACCCTTCATCCTATGCAGGTTGGCCTATGCTATTCTATGCTATTCTATTCTATGCTATTCTATTCTATTCTATTCTATTCTATTCTATTCTATTCTATTGTCCAATTCTATTTTATTCTATTCTCTAAACCGCTTGTCCTATGTAGGTTCCTTTGGATACTGAATTTATTATATTCTATTCTGTATTGTATTGTTTTTTTTCAAACTCTTCATCCTATGTAGGTTTGAAAAAAATAGTTTTATAGAATATTTCATAGAAACAATTTTAAGTGGATTTTAGCTTGACTGGAACGCTTTATTGGCCAATCAGAGTCCAGAACCAGAACTTTCTGTTTTATCCTAACTTTAATTTTGTTACTGGCCAAAGTTTTCAAACTTCAGCTCTTTATCCAATATTTGTAAAGAAAATAATCTCATAACACACAATAAAACACAAAGCCGTAAAAACACTGGGTATTGATTCATTTTAGTCTCTTGATTAAATCACACAATCATCAAACCTACACTTTATCTATTTGATTTTTGTCTTCAAAGTGTTTTTACCCTTTTCTTGTGTTTTTTAAAATTTAAAAAATTTTTATGCTAATACCGTGCATTTTTTCCTTTATCATCATCACGATGAAGAGATGTGAGAGCATCATCTTATTCTTCAGGCCATGTGTGTCTCTCATTGGTTAGTGCGACTGAAGGTGGGGTTTGAAGATCACAATCCCAAATCAAAGCCATCTGAGTTTGGAAAAGAGGGATGTGATTATAGGAAATGGACAAGGTGATGATCAAAACTCCTCATAAAAGCATAGAAAGCAAACCCGATGTGTGAGCTCACACAGCCGCTCGCTCACTATATAAACAGCAACATGTGGAGGAGACGCGCTCAAGTTTCCTGATCACACCGACTGTCAGAACAAAGCGGCGCCCGTGTTTGAACGATGTGTGGATTATTACCGTGCTTATCATCATCATTATTATTATTATGAGTGGCCATGGCGTGGTGTGAACGTGGGATTCAGATGCTGCTGGCCACCGTTGGCGCGTTCGTGGCGTTTAGTCTGATGAGCATCGCCATCGGGACCGACTACTGGCTTTATTCTCGGGCATATATCTGTAACGCCACCAACATCAGCACGGACGAGACGCAACCCAAGAAGGTCCGCGGAGATCTCACGCACTCCGGGCTCTGGAGGATCTGCTGTATAGAGGGTACCATGTGCTTCACATCCTTTCTTAGTCTTCTTGAGTTTTAAAAGCGACAAAACTAAGTTCATTGTTCAGCCTTTTGTTCTTTGTTCTCTTCAGGAGGCTTTTGTTCAGGTGAACTCGAAACAAACGCTTAGCCCGTATTTAACGATGTCGTTTAGTTGAAGCTTGTGTGCTGTCAGTACCTACCCAGAGACATTGAAGTGAACCAAAATCACTTTTTTTTTTCTTCATAAACGGGCCTTTAGGAAAGAAACATCACAAGTGTGAGATCTTTAATATCTTCTAGACAGCAGAAGAATAGAGTTTCAGAAGAGCAAGCCAGATCTTAATGTAAACGTTTCTCATCAAAGAAATCCAAAACCAAACACAGTATGTGCGTCATTTGACATGAATGTAATGAAATTTAAGGAGAAACATCTAGCCAGCAACACAGTTGTTATCTAAAAGAGAGCTCCTTTATACAACGAAAAAGCAGTAAAAGGGTCCTCTGGGTGGCCTTTCCACCCGCAGGATCTGTCAACAACTCATCCAAACTCATTCATCGGGCTTGGATCTCTCTCAAGTTAACATAACTTGACGTTCACTTGGAAGGGAATGAAAATGCTCCCCCGTTTCTCTCGGTTGACACCAGCGGGTTTCTTGAATGGACAGAAAGGCGTAATCAGTCCAGAGATTCTCCTCATAAAACCTCTTCCTTCATTCATGTCTTTCTTGCATTTGATGCTGTTGCTTGGAAACAATATGTCTGAAATCACTATGGTAACGTGGCCAATGTTTAAAAATAGATGAATCTGTTGCTTCTTCTGATTGTCCGTAGAAAAGAGAACGACAGACAGACACCAGAGACAGACAGACAGATGTTTAACAGCATATACATTCATATAGCTCTGAGAGATGGACAGTTTTTCCACAACATATGCAATTTTGGCAGAGCTTTGACTCAGACAGTCAGACGGATTACATCATACATGTGTTCATAGGCTAAACAAGGACATCATAGCTGATCAACAGTGCTAACTTATTACTTATCTTTTTCTAAAAGTCAAATGATCATATCTCCAGGCTTCATAGTAAGAGCAGAACTCATACTGACAAAGGAAAATGAGTTTGTTTCTCAGAAACTTTTTCTATTTCTGCCCAAATCCAAAGTCAACAGGGCATAGGTCATGGTTTTTGTTTATTTATTTGCTTATTTTATTCAAACTCATCAAAACACGTGTAGGCCTTTCTAGAATAATACAGTTTTGACTCCATTTCTTACTCATCGTACATGTTTATAATGTACACTCTTAAAATAAAGGTGCTTTAAAAGGTTCTTCACAGCGATGCCACAGAAGAACCATTTTTGGTTCCACAAAGAACCATTCAGTCAACGTTTATTTAAAGAACCATCTCTTTCTTACCTTTTTATAATCTGAAGAACCTTCTTTCACCACAAAGAACCTTTTGTGAAACAGAAAGGTTCTTTATGGGACCATTTAGACAAAAAAGGTTCTTCTATGGCATCATGAATCACCTTTATTTCTTAGAGTGTACTGTAAATTAATTCATATTTTCAAAAATGAGTAATAAATGACATTAAAATAATCTTTTTCATATTTTAAAACAACTTAAGAAATAAAATATATATTTTAAAAAAATGTTTATTTTTTATTAAGGTTTTATTAAATTAAAGTTTATTTAGGTTTAAATAAAGCTGTGCCATAAAATAAAATAAAATAAAATAAAATAAAATAAAATAAAATAAAATAAAACAAAACAATCCATGCCTTGAGTCCTGAGTGTCGTTAATTGACTATGGTTATTATTCTTTTGATTAGGGGGTATTGGAAGGGAAGAGCTGTCACTTTTGCCATTCCCAGTGTGTGCAACAGATCTGTAATTAAATGCAGTGGCTGAAAGGCCACAGAGTCTCTAATTAGCCACCGGGTTTGACTTCCGCCACCGATCCACACTGAATAACACAGTCATAACGAGCTTTGAGCATGTGCCAGGTGCCGTACCGCCATTCTCGCCATTCACCTTTCCTGCATAAACCTCAAATGAACGCTGTTTGTCAGGAGATGTGTTATGCAAATACAACAGCTGGAAAAATGCTGCTTTGTATTTAGTCATGCCTTCTGTCATTAATAACAATATATTTTAAGAAAAAGCTAAATCTATTTTCATTTTTTGGAATGTTCATTTTCATTTAAATTAATTTTTTATTGTCATTTTATTCTATTTTAAATATACAGAACAAAGTAGACAACCAAACAACAGTGAGTAGTACACAAAACAACAGCCAAAAATTTATTTGCAATTATTTGTAATTATTTTAATTATATGAAAAATAGATAGATAGATAGATAGATAGAAAGATAGACCATATATATATATATATATATATATATATATATATGCAGCACAGTTATGCATGCAAAATAGAGAGAGCTTTAAAAGATTTGTCAGTGTCTGCTTCCTTTTACCAATGGACAAGATTACTGTAGTATTATTTATACTATTATGGTATTTATTCAGTATTTTATTAATTATTTAAATATTATTTTTTGAATTATTTATTTATTTATTTGTTTGTTTGTTTAGGATTTAGTCATTTTGTTATGTAATGTTAACATTATTATTATTATTATTATTATTTATTATTATTATTATCACATCTTATTTAGCTGTACATTTAAGATTTTTTAAAGCTTTTTCAATCTGTCTGTCTGTTGCTTTATTAGTTGTTTATTGTTTTGTATTTATTTATTTATTTTAGTTTTTATTTTAGTTTTTTAAAACCTTTTCCATCTTTTATTTATTATTTAGTTAGTTATTTAGTTAGTATATTTCCGTCAATTTTGTTATGTATTTTTGACATTATTATTATTATTTATTTTGTTGCACACACACACACACACACACATAACATAGTTGTTTTATTATAAAAGTTGTTTCCATTTATTTATTTTAGTATTTTATTTTAGTTTATTCAGTCAGTAATTTGACATTTTTATTATTATTATTTTTTATATATTTTTAATATTTACATGTGACTTTTATTTTTATTTCAGATTTAGTTTTAGTAATATTAATAATTTTTAGTTTTCATTTTAAAAAGCTTTTTCCATTTATTTATTTATTAAATTTAGTTTTGTTTTTATTTGATTTATTTTAAGTTTTTTTCATTTTTCATTTATTTCTTTATTTAGTTATCTAGTATTTTTCAGTCAAATTTGTTATGTAATTTTGACATTATTATTATTATTTTTATAATAAGTTAAGTTGTTTTTAGTTTTCATTTTTAAAAAGCTTTTTCCTTTATTTATTTAGTTTTGTTTTTATTTATTTATTTTATTTTTCATTTTTCATTTATTTAGTTATTTATTGATTTATCAGTCAAATTTGTTATGTAATTTTGACATTATTATTATTTTTATAATATATTTTTAATATTTACATTTGACTTTTATTTTATTTCAGATTTAGTTTTAGTAACATTTTTAATCTATCTATCTATCTATCTATCTATCTATCTATCTATCTATCTATCAAAGTTGTTTTTAGTTTTCATTTTTAAAAAGTTTTTTCCATTTATTTATTTATTTAGTTTTGTTTTTATTTATTTATTTTATTTTTCATTTATTTAGTTATTTATTGATTTATCAGTCAATTTTGTTATGTAATTTTGACATTATTATTATTATTTATTAATTTATATTTTTTTTAGAATTCCATTTAGCTGTCATTTTTATTTCCAATTTAGTTTTGGTCATTTTAGTTAGTGGCCAATTAAATATTTCTAATTTTCATTGAATTATTATTTTATTTTATTTTTTTCAAATATTTTATTTTATTTTATTTGTAACACTTTAAAATAAGTTTCATTTGTTAACTAAATTAGTTGACATGAACTAAGAATGAACAATACTTTATTCATTTTAGTTAATGGTAATTTCAGCATTTACGAATGCATTATTAAAATCACAAGTTGTATTTGTTAACATTAGTTAATGCACTGCGAACTAACATGAACAAACAATGAACAACTGTATTTTTATTAACATTAACAAAAATGAACAAACAATGTTGGTTCATGTTAGTTAACCCATGACACCTTATTTTCTTTTTTAATTGTTAAATGTTAGAAAAACTAGTTAGTTTTCATTTTAGTTTTACATGGCTAATAAGAAGACTTTTTTAGGTGTATGAATAAAAAGCATCAATGATTTATTCAACATTTTAAAATGACATCTTTTTTTCATGACCCTGCAATGTAAGCGTGTGGCTATAAAGCTACTAAAATGTTGTTATACAGTTGCTAGGGTGTTCAGGGTTGTTGCTAGGCCATCGCTAAGTGGTGTTCTTGGAGTGCTTGTTAAAATAAACACGTTTTGAGATATGATGTCCACAGCACAAATATCAAAGTCTAATACTCGTTTGTAATCTCGTTTGTTGAACTCCCTAATGGTAAGTATGAGCAATAACAAAACTGATAGTAGACACAGTATATCACCAAGGCAGTCTTCATATTGATCGATTTGAGATGACAAACAAAAGCACACTTGCCCAGCACGCAAACCACTGATTGGTTTAACTCCTCGACAAGGCGAGCGATTGGCCGCCCTGTCCCGATTCACAATTATGACAAAATGCTGGAGGCGGCAGAAGGCGGGGAATGTGGCAGCTGTTTCTTCGCTGCGCTGGATGTGCCCGATGGGGATGTGGGTCTGCGAGGCAGGAGGGGGGCTTTTGGCATGGGGGAGAGGAGCGTGTTGCTGTCTGCTGTATTAAACCACAATGAAGATGTCAAAGGCATCCTTGGAGACATTATGGAAATCAGATTGTTGGATCAGACCTGAGGTTGCCATGGAGAAGACATGCTCAGAGATGAGCATTGTTACCTCCAGGCAGGCCACAGGGACCCAGCGCTCGTTTTCTCCTCTCTCGCGCTCCCTCTCTGATGTGCCTCCGTGTCAGTCAAGCGAGGTTCCTTATTTTGTCTTTATGAGGCTTGGTACACTTCAGTCACTGGGCCAATAACCAGCTCCTATAAATCAACAGCCTGAGCGGAGCTTTACATAAGATCCTATGGCTCATCACCCTCACTGTACAGACTTACAGAAGTTATGAGTTTGTGTGGATGTACAGTGGGGTCTGAAACTTTCCAGGCTTTGTTAAGCCTGGAAATAAACAGTGTATAAACAGCATTTGAACTGTACAAAGGGTCCAATTTTCTTGCTTTCTTTCAGCACCTGATGCTCTTTGGATCACTTTCAAATTTCAAATGAGTTTTTTAAATTAAATAATGTTACATTTTTTAATTACACCACAGAAAATGATGGTTTAAGATGTCCACAAGGCCTTGCAACCAAATTGGAAACAATACAACAGACCATTTTGAGGGATTTAAACAATCTAATGCAACAGTCCTAACGCATTTTCGGTTTTACATTTTGAATTTCAACAACTTCTAAGAATCAAAAAAGGTTCACATTTTGATCAAAACTTGTTATAACAGCCGTCTTAATGTTAGTCTCTTAAAGGTTTAGCATGGTAATGGATATGACAATGTTAATTTATTTGGTCTTGGCGGAATAGATGCTGCTTCTGCTGTTGGTTATTTCTGTAGTTGTAGATTATTGCTGCTGCGGCTGCAAGCAAGTACAGGAACTTGATACTGCCAAAGCATATGACGATACAGTGCACAAATTGCATATAAAATAACCTGTAGCAGATCTATACAGGTGGAGCTGGGGAAGGTGGAGTGTTTCAGAGGAATTCTGAAAGCACACTGCCAAATGTCCAAGTGAATGCTACCAGCCATTTAAATGTGAAGCCGCGAGCTCATTTGTTGCGTACGCAACATTAACCAATCAGCTTGTGCCAAGTTGTCAGTTTCGTTAGCACCCTGCGTCATCTTTTTATTAATATATATATATATATATATATATATAAACAAAGAAAGAAAAAGAAAGAAAGAAAAAGAGATTTCGAGTGAATCCCTCATTTATATGTGGATATAGCGACACTCCTGAAACTTGCAGCAAGTATGCCACTTTGGTCCTCTGAGCAGCATCAAAAACATCTTGTATTCAAATTCTGAATGGACTATATATAGACAGTAAAGTGCGCAAAGATACACATACACACATACATACATATAGGCTATACAATTTCCTCAAAATATCCTGGCGTCCCATTTTTTAAGTCTCCAGCCCTGGGTTTGAAAACCACTGATCTTGAGTTTCATGGCAGAACTTGTTATGTATGACTGAATTGCCTGCTATTAATGTTTTAAGATAGTTTGACGACAAGCAGGATGTTCATGGGTCAGCGGCATTACCGCTTTGAAAGATCTATTAATAAAGATGTACAATATTTCTAGCATTCATTTTAGTATAGAGAAATACAGATTCTACAGAACAACAGTTCTTTTCTGGTCCTCGAATCTGATTGGCTGAGAGGAGAGTGATATTCTACTGATATCGGAACTCCAACCCTTTCAACCTGTGTCACATTTGCGGTATTTCTCACGGCGAGTGTCATGGTGGATGGCCAAATCCAGCATCATTTTATAAATAATACTGTTTTTGTGTTACGGAATGTAGTTGAAAGAACCAGATCTTCTGGTATTTGGCACTGACTCTGATCCCTCTATAGTAGTTAAACATGAGATATAATTATTTTCAGGTAAATCTAATGGGCAGTCTTTGTTCTCATTAATCTATAGTTTGTTCCAGAGCAAATAGTTTTGGCTGAGGCAAAATTGCATCACGTTATATTTTATGTCACTTCAATGCTGTATATCAAAGCACAGCTTTTGGAATTTTGACTGAATTGACTAGTGACTTTTATGATTGCTGTTGTTGTTTATTAAATATTACTATCAAACAAATAATATTTCATATAAAAAATAGTAGTGTTTAATATTGGGAAATGGTGCATGCTCGTAATGGTTCCATTATCAGATGGCGACAAGAGACCGTTTTATTGAGTGAGTCAGCAGTAAAGACTTTTATATTGAAAGAGACTGAAACAGGGTTGTAAACAAGGAAGTTATTTTTACTTTCAACAACACCTTGTACGACACAGCCAACAAATGCACTGAGCAGCGCTGTCATCAGAAATCACCCTTAACAGATGAAAGGATAGTACGACAAAGATACCGCTTTCCTGAACTGACGTTCAAACTAATTTTTTATTGTGAATATGAGATTGAGCTGAAGAATGAATGCTGTATCAGATGAAGGTAATTGCACTCGCTCAGTCCATCTCTCTCTCGTAATATTTTACATAATACAGCTTTCAATACAGTAATATAATACGCTTTCAATGAAGC
Organism: Cirrhinus molitorella; assembly: GCA_033026305.1. NCBI lineage: Eukaryota > Metazoa > Chordata > Actinopteri > Cypriniformes > Cyprinidae > Cirrhinus > Cirrhinus molitorella. Next base: position 19,330,274 of record CM065117.1, on the reverse strand, counting down.
AACTTGATGAAGTTCTAAAGTGACATTTTGGAATTAGTAACAGAGGCTTGGGTTCAGCTGTCAACTTGAGATTTGAATCCATAGCAGAAAGAAGTAGTTTTGCACAAAAGAGGGTTTTTAAAGACACTCAGCCGATTCACAGCTGTGCCGATATACAGCCATATCTCGCATCTATTCATGTGATTTTGCTCTTATATATAGATATGGAGACATAGATAAATAGAAATATTGTTTTTTGTATTGTATTGTATTGTTTAAATATTTGTAATGGTCATATTTATAGAATAGAATACAATACAATAGAATAGAATCTTCATCGTCATTATACACAGGTACAGTTGAACTCTCTTTTGTTTCTGGCTTGTAAATGAATAAGAGAATTAAATCAGAATAATATTAATAACCAATAGATGAATAAATAACAATAAAAGAGGTAGAAGCATTTAGTTTTTTGTTTCAACAGACAAAGAACTATAGATTAATAGCATATCACATCCATTATCTGTCATAATATTACTAATTATTGGCCATAACAAAACTAAAGTGCACACTGGGAAAGAGGATCTTTGTTTCTCCTCAGATTCAGGTATTGAACAGCATCCCATTGTTGATGGATATTATTACACAGTTTAAGGTTTATTATGATATTCTCACTGTGTAACTTTTATACATACTGTTATAAAGACCTATTTTGATTGATTTAAAAGTTATTTATTCAGATTCAGCATGAAATGGTGTTGGCATCCCATTTTACATTAGTAATGTGACATACTTCAGTGTGAAACAGGATATTTCATGAGAAGGCCGCGTAGGCTGTAACTTCACACTTTGGTAGCTGATTAGATGATGAAAAGTGCTCCCTAAATGAGAGGTTAATAATGTATTAAAACATGAATTTGGATCTCATAAATTAAATATATATATACTAAACAATATTAAACAATAAACCAAATCAGAAGGTAAAACCACAGTAATCTGATAGACACAATGGCACTAGATGATATTCATAAACATATTTGTGTACCAAAGTATTTACATGTTACTTCAAGATGCTTTAAAGAATACTATGTTTTTTTTTTTTTGCAAGTGTTTCTAAACTAAATCTGTGACATAATATTTCAAGTTTAAAAAATATATTGCTTTATAAAGATTTTTTTTTTTTTTTTTACAATGACTAGACTAGAAAACACATGCCCCACTTTCTCAGACCTATTTAATACTAATTAATTTGCTCCTTTTTTAACACTAGACCCAATTAATGGCATGCTGGGCCACACAAAAGCTGTGTCACAGGGAGTAGACTCCACCTGGAGACAGACAGAGGGAGGGAGGTTTGCAATGTGACACTTTATGATGTATGTTAAGACCTGCTGAACACATATCTCCTCAAATCAAAAATGAACCTAGTAACTTTCTTAATACACATTTTTGGTCTTTCTAGAGATCATAAAGAAAATAAATCATAAAGCTTGCTATGCCACTGAAACAACTTTACAATTCTGTTTACATCAGCTTGGTCATGTGGGCTATTGGTAAAGAATAAAATAATATAAAATAATATCCAAAACTAACACTACGTGTGTCTAGACCTTGTACATACTCATACTGGTAATATTATGCTTTCTTCACACATAGCATCAAAAATGTAATTTACTGATAATTTTCCACAAAGGACTGGATGTGTGAAAGCCTCTGTGGACTTTAAAGTCTGTCACTGAACAATTCTAAAGCTTAAAATATTCATATGCATCCTCTACTGCTTCAAAACAGAACAAATTCCTACCATATGCAGGATTTGTTTGTTCTGCTGCCCAGCATTCTCAACTGTGCTTGATGATTAGCATTGTTTCCAGGTCCTCACGACTCTAATCTTGACTGGTTTTATTTTTTTTAGGTCTCAACAAAGGAAGTTGTTACCGAATCAATCATTTCCCAGATGACAATGATTATGACACAGACAGCTCTGAATATCTCTTACGTGAGTGAATCATTACAGTGAAATATTACAGTGTTACTGTCTATACCTCAGTGTTCTTATCATGCTAAAGTAAAAGCTGTGTTTATATGTGTGTGTGAACAGGTATTGTGCGTGCCTCCAGTGTGTTCCCCATCCTCAGTACCATTTTGCTCATGCTGGGGGGGCTGTGTGTTGGTGTAGGACGCATCTACAGCAAGAGGAACAACATATTACTCAGCGCCGGGATACTATTTGTGGCAGCAGGTAACCTTGCTAAGACCACCTGCTAACATGCACACAGGGTTTTTTAATTCACTTAAAAGACACTTTTAGCACCGTTACCAAATACAGCTTGTTAACTGAATTGTAATATAATATAGGAGAATTTCCACGCTCTGATAGCACAGCTTATCCCTGCTGTTACTGGCCGGTGCACTGGAACTGAGGGGGCGACAACTCCCTTACTTTTTTTTAAGCTGTTATTCAACTGAATTTAGTGGGTTGATATTGCTTGTTCTAAAGGTGCATTCCTTGTATCGACAGTTTAATCACTCTGTACATATAAAGATGATGGAAAAACTCTTTAGCAAAACAGTAAAAGAATGTGTGAAGCACTTGAGTTCTAGGCTAGATGGCTTGGTGTGTTGGCAGGTCATGCATTCCCTAGATCAGGGGTCACCAATCTTAATCCTGGAGGGCCGGTAACTGTGCAGAAATTAGCTCCAACTTGCCTCAACACACCTGCCTGGAAGTTTCAAGTGTACCTATTAAGACTTTGATTAGCTGGTTCAGGTGTGTTTGATTAAGGTTGGAGCTAAAATCTGTAGGGCACCGGCCCTCCAGGACAGAGTGTGGTGACCCCTGCCCTAGATACGTAACCCAAGTGGTTTATAATACCTGGAAAGTTATCCGTTAGCATTCCCATTCATCTCAGTAGCAGTTTTTCAACTAGATGATGATGTTACAACATCTACAGGCAGGTGCTAATTGAACCATGCTAGTGTAATGGAGGCCAGCTACAAAGAATTGTGCAGGTAAACCTCACTTCACTGGCTTTAAGGCTAGAGGCTATGCTCTTTATCATCCTTGTTAGCATTTCTGCCATGCATAACAGTTGGCATTGGTTCAAATCCCTCTAGGAATTGTGCCAGCAGGACCACTTGGTACCTTGACCCCAACAGAAGTGAGGTTTAAGGGGTTGAGTGGCAGAGGCAAGCTAGTGAGAGCTGTGCACATAGACCTCACTCCCTTGGCCTCAAGAGACACACTAGCAACTAATGTTAGAGGCTGTGGTTGTTGTTAGCGGATGGCCTCCTATGCTTTGATGCTGTGACCAGGATAAGAGTGTGCTTTAGAGTGGAGAGTACAATAGAGGCAAGCTGTGCAGGTGTACCTTACTCCTCTGGCCTCAAGGCTGGAGGCTATGTTCTTTAGCGTCCTTGTTAGCATTCCCAGCATGCATGAGAGTTCACACTGAATCAAATCTCTCTATTAGTTGCACAAGTAGGACCAGTTGCATTAATACCTTGACCCGAATAGGAGTGAGGCTTAGGGGGTTCAGTGGCAGAGGCATGCTAGTAAGAGCTGTGCAGGTAGACCTCACTTCCTTGGCTTCAAGAAGCACACTAGCAGCTGATGTTAACGGCTGTGGTCTTTAGCATCCTTGTTAGAGGATGGCCTCTCTTGCTGGTTTATGCTGATTCAAATCTTGGTGCCATGACCCAAAATGGGAGTGAGCTTTAGGGTGGAGATTGTAACAGAGGCAAGCTAGAGGCTAGAGGCTATGTTCTTTAGCGTCCTTGTTAGGACTCCTGCCATGCATGACAGTTGACAATACCTCTCAGAGAGGCACGAGTAGGACCAGTTACACTAATGCCTTCACCTGAATAGGAGTGAAGTTTAGGAGATTGAATGACAGAGGCAAGCTATTTAGAGCTGTGTGAATAGACCTCACTCCCTTGGATTCAAGAGGCACACTAGCAACTTAGGTTAAAGGCTGTGGTCTTTAGCATCCTTGTTATTGTTTGGCCTCCCATGTTGGTTGACGCTGGTGAAAATCTTGGTGCCGTGACCCGGATGGGAGTGAGCTTTATAATGGTGAGTGTAACAGAGGCAATCTGTGCAGGTAAACTTCACTTCCCTGGCCTCAAGACTAGAGTTAGACTAGACAAGACTAGAGAGGCTATGTTCTTTAGCGTCCTTGTTAGCATTCCAGCCACACATGACAGTTGACACTGGTTCAAATCCCTCTCTCATAGTGGCACAAGTAGGACCAGTTACACTGGTGCATTGACCCAAATAGAAGTGAGGTTTAGGGGTTTGAGTGACAGAGCCAAGCTAGTAAGAGATGTGCATGTAGACCTCACTCCCTTGGGTGGAGAGTGTAGTATAGGCAAGCTGTGCAGGTAAACTTCGCTAGGAACTTATGTCAGAGGATGTGGTCTTTAGCATCCTTGTTAACGGATGGCCTTCCAATGCTGGTTGAGGCTGGTTCAAATTCTGGCTGCTGTGACCTGGATGGGAGTAAGCTTTTTAGGGTTGTAGTGTAAACTTTGTGCCCTTGGCCTCTAGAGGCACACCAGCAACTTATGCTAGAGGCTGCAGTCTTTACTATCCTTGTAAGAGTGCCCACCTCTCAAGCTGGTGGTTGATGGTGGTTTGAATCCTGTTTATTGTGGTGCAAGTAGAACCAGACCACCAAGGGTAGCCAGCCCTGCTCCTGGAAAGCTACTGTAGAGTTTCAGTCCATGTCTTTAAAATATACACCTAACCCATCCGATCATGGTGTTCAGGATTACCTGAAAATTACAGACTTGTGTGTTGGAGCAGATTTGGCTAACCCCAAGTTACACTTACCAGCCAAACCTTGGTCCCTTGGCATAAACACATGCTGCTTAGAAGATATTTGCAGCCTGTACCATATTAACCCCTGAGAAATCTATTCCATTTTGTCTTAGTCTGATGTCGGTTCTAAAGGCTGCACAATGTTGAGGCATTTTTGTCTGTAATAGGCTAGTAATGACTTCTGATTAGCTCAACCTACAGTGTTAAACTTTCCAAGATGGAGGTGTTGTTGACATATCAGCCAGATGTAACCCCTTGGCATTGGAATCTACATTTATCCATATATTTATCCTTTTATGAATAAATTCTGTTATATTACTTATCAAGGCATTTCTCTTATGTTTTCCTGGCTCTGTTTTGTGTCTGGCAGGTTTGAGCAACATCATCGGTATAATTGTCTACATCTCCAGCAATGCCGGTGACCCCAGTGACAAACGAGATGAAGACAAGAAGAACCAGTATAACTATGGTTGGTCATTCTACTTCGGAGCGCTCTCTTTCATTGTGGCCGAGGCGGTGGCCGTTCTGGCAGTCAATATCTACATTGAGAAGAACAAAGAAGTACGGTTCAAAGCGCGCCGTGAGTTCATCAAGTCTACCTCGTCGTCTTCACCGTATTCTCGAATGCCCAGTTTTCGCTACCGTCGACGGCACTCGCGTTCCAGCTCCCGGTCAACAGAAGCATCCCGGGAGGCGTCACCCGTGGGCATGAAGATGATGAGCTCAGTGCCTGTAGGAGAGATCAACATGTACACGTTGACAAGAGACCCCCTCAAATCAGGGACGGACAGCTCCTACAGCCCAGACCACGATTCGGGATTCCTCCAAGTGCACAACTGCTTTCCCAAAGACCTTAATGATGGTATCAACAGGAGGACAACACCTGTATGAGGGTACACACTGGAACGGAAGAGATAATCTTAAGGCCACACTGAATGGATAGCCATCAGGGTTCAGTGGCCTGTGGCAGATGCCAATGGAAGGGATACTCATTGGTGAAGCCAGTCCAATGACGTCTCTCATCTGTGAAGGAGAAACACTGTGTTAAGAAGGAAAGATTTCATCTTAATATTCAAGAACCATTCCGAACATGCTAATTTGTTCTTCTTCTTGTGTTGCTCTTCACATATAAACAGGAACTCTCAGAGAGACCCATCTCTCATCAAAGGGCAAGACACGCAAATGTACAACAGAGGGTCTTTGGGAGATTTTAAGAACTTTGAGGAAGCCAGTCCATTTCCTTGGTTGATAAATATCTTTTTGTTTGTCAGTACAGTGCCATACTCTTAATGTATACCAATGTGATAATGACTCTCACAGTATGAGATGGTGCTAATGTAGACTCACAGCTGAAGCCTTCCCATTATTGTGTGTTCAGTACAGACTCGAGTTGAATACTGAACATCCTTGTTTGTGTCATATGTTGTCTAACCCTATTCAGTGTGCCTATCATATCTTGGCAGTGTCAACTGCTCAGACTTACTCTGGAGCCACTTTGCAACAGTGCAAAACTGTATTCCTCTGTTTTTGTTGTTGTACAACTAGGAAAATTGGTTAAATTATGAAATAATCACTGGTACAATTTAGTTTAGGAGATTTATGACTACTAATTGTGTATAAACACCCTGCTGAAAAGACCAGCTTGGATTTTAATAATGTTCTCACTGGTTTGTTCTGGTTTGGTGCTTTCCTGTCTGGCGAACCTGCTTAGATATGCCGTTCTTGAACAAAACTTGACCATGGAAGTCTTGCTGGTTAAAGTCATTTGCAACCCATTTTATTTTGGTCATATACTTGATTGGACCTGATTGGACAACTGATTGGATTCTGAAGATAAATAATGTCCATAATCATATGGTTCTTGAGTTCAGTGAACTGACACTATGATACCAGTTACAATCACCAGACTGGAAAGTAAGATTATTAGGGAATAATAACTTGGATTACTAATGGGCTACTATTATGATGCTTTTATGTCAAGTTGTCCTTACGACTCATACACTATATTTCAATTGACTGAACCACTGAGTCACCTTAAACTAAATCAGTCTAATGAATGAATCATTCCAACTGCTTGTGAAAATATGACTGTCCAAAATACAGAAAAGTTCCAACTCAAAAAAACAAATATATATATATATATGTTCACATTTTGAATCTTGTTGGCCCCAGTTGTCAATCGCTTTGATTATATGGAAAAGGGTGGCCAGGATAAGGGTGAAACTTACATTGCTTTGGGGACATCAACCAAAAGGAAAGATTACAAAGACATTTTGTCAAATGTTTGTTAAGAAAGTAAATAGGGTCAGTTTTGATTTCATCTTGTATTCAAGCTAGTTTCAAAGTCTTGTTTAGACTCCGGTGTTCCTTGCTCAGCACCAGCATCCAAAACACATCATATGATGGTGACCAGCTCTAATGGTCTTTTCAGCAGGGAAGCATAGCAGTATTCAACAGGCCTCAAGTTTTATACTCTCACAACTCTCACAGTTCTGACTGCCATTGATAGTAGGTCAACAAGTGTCAGTAGTTAACCAGCCAGTGTCGTTGCTTTCCATTGTGAACCAGTCAAAGAGTGATGTAATTCCTTAGCCTTCATCTCCATCGAGGGGTTTCACCTCTACTAAAGCTCGGTCTTTGCCTGAATGTGGGTTAAATATTAAAAAAGCCACTCCTTCTGGTGAGTTTGAGTGATGGCTGTGCAACGTCTGAATGGGGCACCTTTGGGGATCTGACATTGTTTGAGTCCGCTGATAAAAGGAGTGCTGAGAAATGTCAGACATCCGGAAATGAAAGACAAGTTTTGAGCCGGTCAGCCCTGAGAAGCATTAGATAAGTATCTAGGGCAGAGGAGTATGAAAGACATCAGTGTGGCCAATCCAGCCCTTTAGAAGACCATTCAAAGTGTCTTAGCCTCACCAGAGCCTTATGCCTGGATTTCTCTTTGACTCGACAATATAACCTCGTCTCTTCTTTGTTACTGCTGGTTTTCCTCTCCCATCTCGCTTCCCCTCAACAGATCCTCAGTGAAGAATCTATCACTTTTTCCTCGCTAAGTTCCCAGAAGACTGCTTCATCCGTGTGAGCGGTCAAATCTGTGTCGCTAAAAGTGTTTCCTCACAAAAGGAGAGGTCGCAAGTAGATGTAAATATCTGGTAGATGTTTCACTAAATTGAAGCATTTACAGCTACCTTTTCTTAGTAAAGCCATTTTGACACAAGCTTTTGAGCCTTGGCTCTTTGTAGAACGGTGTGTGGTGGGTAGATGTAAATGTTTGCATGTTTTTCTCTAACCCATTGACTTTGTGTGCTTTTAACAGTATTATTAACAGGATGACTCCAGGATGCCTCACTGCCAAGCATCACTCACTATAAATACCTGTAATGTTTTCTTTCTGTTCATCATTGGAAGGCATTTCGTCCTTCTGGTTTTCTTGATTTGCTAATGTTGTTCTCAGTATTTCTCTGTATCACGGGCAAAGTCGACATATCGTTGCTCACATAAATAAATTTAATCGAGGTACGGTGTCTCGCTTATGCATATGTGCTTTGTTATGTGACTTTTGTGTTTTGTAACAGGACTAGGAATAATCTTACAAATAAAACAGCCTAGCAGCTGTCTATATTTGCAAAATAAAGAACATAATTAGAAAGACAATTTGTTTTTTGTTTTTTAGAAAGGCATTTGTTGTTTTAAAGCGCAGCTGAAGGCTGGTTTGAAAGCTAGACAGATGCGATGTTAATGGGAGATTCAGTCCTGCCATAACCTACACATGCGGGTTAAAATGATCACCCAAAAATGTACATTCTGCCATTGCTTGCTCTCATTTCATTTCAAGATAGAAAGGAGAAATGTCCAACCCAACTGGGAAGTAAGATTATCAGTGAATAATAACTTGGATTACTAATGGACTACTGTTATCATGCTTTTATTGTCCTTATGACTCATAAACTATAGCCTATTGCAACTGACTGAATCATAGATTCACTTGAGAACTGAATCAGTCCAGTGAATGAATCATTCTAACTTGAATGTACAGTATTCACTGAAATAATTAAATCATTCACTTTCATTATAGGAATAGGGCAACCAGGGTATTTTTTAATTCACATTTTGAGGTCCATAGGTTTGAATAATACTGAAATAACATGAGAATGAACAAGCTGACCGAATGTACCTCTTGTAAAGTACACGTGCTGTTCTTTCTCTGTGAATAATGCTGAGAAAGAAAAAGAGAAGTGTCATATAAAGCAGGCCAAAATGTCAGCATTTTGAACATTTTCTGATACAATCCAGTGACACTAGCTTCCTGTCTCCGAACTGTTTTGACACCTAAAATAAATGAAGATTTTCTTGCACTTTGTATAAAAAGTGAGTCTGGCCTTCCAGTGACATGTATGAATGGTCTCAGTCATGGAGAATCGTACTTTTCTCCTACCTCTCCAGGGCTAAAGAGTCATTTATTTAAAGCGAGTTGTTCATTTATCTTCAAAGTAAGGACATCAGAACTAATTTTTGTCACTTTAACAGAAGGCGAAAAACATAAAGTAGTCATACTACACTGACAAATAGTAGTGTTTTGCTTGGACACACAGTCGCTTAATATTTAGAATTATGGACTTAAATAACCTCCTTACCACAAGTATTAAAGGGATACTTCACCCAAAAATAAAAATCATGATTTACTCACCCTCAAGCCATCCTAGGTGTATATGACTTTCTTTTTTCAGACAAATGTAATCCGTCAACCTGGCTCTTTCATGCTTTATATGGCTGTTGTGATTTTAAAACCCAAAAAAGTGTATCCATCTATCATAAAAAGTGTTCCACATAGCCCTGGGGAGTTAATAAAGACCTTCTAAAGTGAATCAATGCATTTGTGTAAGAAAAATATACATATTTAAGACTTCATAAACAGGTGAGAATATGCTAGTCTCATGAGAACCAAGTTTTGTTTACATCAAATGAAAAAGTCTCCTCTTGGCATATATATTTTTGAAATCCTACCTTTTAGATTTGTTTTTACACAATTGTATATCTCAAAATTCTGATTTTTGTCCTCACAAGACTGAAAATCGTGAAACAGAGAAATTCTTAATGCAAAGAAGCCATTTTCTGACTTTCACAAGTTTATATCTCACAATTCTGAGAACACAAATCTTAACTGAGAACTTCTGAGAAGAAAATCTTATGGCAAGTTTATAAGTCTGACTTATTTTGCTCAGTTCTGAGAAAAAGATCCAAATTGTGAGATATAAAAGTCAGAATTGTGGCATAAAAAGGTGCAATTACTTTTCAGTTATTTAATTTTTTATTCTGTGGCAGAAACAAGCTTCCACACTGCAAAAAACGCTTTTCTTACTTAGATTTTTTGTCTTGTTTCCAGCCAAAATATCTAAAAATTCTTAAATCAATTTTCTAGACAAGTAAATGTTATTGTATATTATAAGTTTTTACTTAGAACAAGCAAAATAATCTTATTTCAAGCAGAAAACAAGATTATTATGCTTTTTTCAAGCAAAAACTCACTTAAGTTTGACAAGAAAATATATTTTCCTAGAAAATTCTTCTTGATTTAGGAATATTTAGATATTTTGTCTGGAAACAAGAAATATATATATATATATATATATATATATATATATTATATCATGATATAATATATATATATATATATACATTGAAACCAGACTTAATATTTTTTGCTTGTAAATCAATAAAATGTGAGCCTGGACCATAAAACCAGTCATAAGGGTACATTTTCTCAAAAATTTAGATTTATACTGAATAAATAAGCTTTCCAAAATCTCTAATCTGAAGGTGCAAAAAAATCGAAATACTGCGAAAATCACCTTTAAAGTTGTCTAAATTAAGTTCTTAGCAATGTCTATTATTAAGTATTATGAAGTTTTTATATATTTATGGTATGAAATTTACAAAATATCTTCATGGAACATTATTTTTACTTTATATCCTAATTATTTTTTTGGCATAAAAATCAATAAATCTGACCCATACGATGTATTTTTGGCTATTGCTGCAAACATACCTGTGCTACTTAAGACTGGTTTTATGGTCCAGGGTCACAAATGGCATATCTTTTGACCAAAATATTAATATGGTGGGCTATTTTAGACACCCACCTGGCAACCCAACAGCGACAACCTGGTCACGTTTTCTTTAGAAATATAAAAATATCAAATAACATCACTTTGCATACAAGGTTGTGTCTTTTTAAATAACGAAACAACACAAACATTGCTAGAAGGCAAATATCCTTCACCATGACGTTCTTATTTTGTAACGGTACAATCTTTGACCTTGCCAATGAGTGTTTGTCTCCATGCTCTCTAATGGTCTTCATTAACGGCCGTTTACTCAGTATTAAGAAATTAGTCCATCTGAATGGCCCTGATCAGCCATGTTCTGCCGCATTACTGCCCGTCGTGTCTGAGGCACAGATTAAAGCTGATGGAGAATGGTACAAACCGATTTGGTATGCGACAGTTCTATTTTCAGTGACCTTTATGGAGATGGCCCTGAGGGTTTGGGTAATCTAATTTAGCTTGAATAATATTGCCTGTCATTAGGAAATGCATACAGTCTATTCACCTCCTCCTTCAGCCTTGCATATAATCTGAAACCAATCACCACTGTCTTTCCATTTGGAAGCTAACGCATTTAAAGGAATCAAATTGATAACCATTTATTCGAATTCAAAAGAGCCTAATGAAACGTTCGCGACAAGATGAGATTGATTTCGCATCGTGGCCGTCATGTACTTGCGACACGCTCGGCAAAGTGAACTTTGGACCGCGTTTGGAGATCGTTTTTTTCCCCCAGCTGTGCGGTGCGACGGTGTCATACAGAGGTGAAGATGCCGCTGCGTTGACGTTGATTGTGACAGATTGGGCGAGATGTTTTTCATCTGTTGCTTAAGCTGTTGCTTGTGACCCTCAAACATCAGGGTCTGTGCGATAAAAGTGGAGCACAAAAGAGCGTTGATCCTGTATTCACAAACAGCACTCAAAAATCTGTTGATTTACCATAGGGGTCGAGGTTTTGCAGCGTGGCCGCATTAGCACTTGCTAGCAGATGCTAAAACTAAAAAGCATATTTCTCATTCGACAGCTTACATTAAAAAAGCTATGTAATTTTTGTTATTTTGAGTGCCATTGAGTCACCATGAGCAAAGATTTGAAATCGTGTACCTCCCCTTGTGAAAAAAAAGTGCACTTGAAAAAATATCAAAGACTATTTCTTAAGACACCTAAAAAGTGCACTTTGTTGTATGTCAGATCAACAGTTTTACTCTAAAGTGCATTTTAAATCATCATGATTTAATAAGAAATCCTTTGATATGTTTTATAGAAATGCACTTATTTTGAGGTGTAGCGTAATATCCCTGCTGAAAAAAACAGCTAAAGCTAGCCTTGGCTGGTTGGCTTGATTTAGCCGGTCGTCAACAGGCTGATTTTAGAGGGGTTTTGGCCACTTTCCCAGCCTGGCCAGGCTGGTATTAGCTGGTCAGGCTGGGATACCACCAGCTAAAACCAGCCCAGGGAGACCAGCTTAAACCAGCTAAGACCAGCCAAGGTTTTAGCTGTTTTAGCTGGTTTTAGCTGTTTTTTTTTTTCCAGCAGGGATACTAAAGCATAAAGTTAAAAACTAAAATACTAAAGTTAAATATAACTACAGCACATATAAGTGTACTAAATTGCAACTTTACATTACAGATTTGTATTTAGAAAATATACTTAAATACATGACAAAAGTTTCAAAAGAAATATAAAGTTGTTTGTATATAGATAAGACCCTCATAATTTCTTATTAAGATCCTGAGCCAGCCAAGCAACTACCGTTGACATTAATGGGAATGCTAAGTAATATGGATCTTGGATTTAGCATTAAAAACATACTCATCATTCACTTTATGTGGAAATGTGCAGCTCAGATATTCTACTAAACATCATTTGTGTTTCACACATGAAATAAAGTGAGTTTAAGATAGTGAAAAACTGCAATTTAGCCCTGTGTTTTTGGTTAGACTATCAATCTGAATTCCCATTTACAACTCATTGACATTCATAATTGGCATTTCAGTGTAAAACAGCTATTCAGTAGTAAGAAATATAGGGTTGGATTTGATTTTATCCATCCAGAATTGTTTGAAACAAAGTGGGTCAAACGTTTACATAGCCCTTGCAGAACCTGTAAAATGTTAATTATCTGACCAAAATAACACATATAAAATATGTGTTATTTTTTATTGAGTACTGACCTGAATAAGATATTTCACATAAAATATGTTTACATATAGTCCACAAGAGAAAATAATAGTTGAATTTATGTTCTTCAGTTTTGTTTATGTTCTGTTCCTCCAGGTCCCATAAATTCTTTGGTTTTTCCATCATTTTTGTGTATTCAAACCCTTTCCAACAATGACTGTATGATTTTGAGATTCATCCTTTCATACTGAGGACAACTGAGGGACTTATATGCAACTATTACAAAAGGTTCAAACGCTCACTGATGCTTTAAGAGCATTACATTTAGATTTGAAGGTCAGGGTAAATTTAACTTATTTTGTCTTCTGGGAAACATGTCGGTATCTTCTCCTTTTTTGTTAAAATAATTAACATTTTGCAGATTTTGCAAGGTATATGTAAACCTTTGACCTCAAGCTGTTTTGGAGGAAGAGCAAGACAAACCATTTTTAGAAAACATGCAGTGATGAGACTTTCACCATATGTATTAAGACATGCCTTTTAGTCATGATTTACACGTTTTGTGACCGAACCATAAAAAGAATCAAATCACAGTGTCACTTGTCAAAACACCTGCTTCTCATTTTTTTAAATGTCACCCACAGATAGTACTAAATCATCATTTAGCAACCCATTTTTAACACAGCCTATTCCATTTGTCGCTCACAGGTAGGACAGAAATGACTTTCTAATTAGAATGAGTACATAACCCATTTTCACTGCTTAACACTTTAGACTGAGAAACAACTGGCATAAATGTGGTCCTCAGTATATTTTAGACATAATAAGTGGAGGTGAATGAATAGAAAACAGCATCAATATGGTAAAAACGTCAGAGTCTATTTATAAGAGATCAGAACTGATAGGAGTTATTTTCAGAATCACTGTAAAATGTCTATTCAAGACCAGCATACAGTCATGCAAGCATGACCTTTACATGGAAAACAACTATAAATGGACTGAATTCCATCCCCCATCAGAACAAAAGCATTGAATAAGCTGGGATAGATATAGCTGTATAGATGTAAATGCTCACTGTTGTTATGAATTAAGTGGTGCTTCTCATTTAAAAATTCCTGAAAGACTGAAACATGAGTGGCGTGTTTGGAAACACAGCGGTGTTCAACCTCTACCCAGCATCTAAACCCCTATCGTATCCTAGCTACCACGCAGAGCCAGCGGATAAAAAATACATTCAAGAGAGCTCTCCATCTCAATGAATGTACATCAACATACATCAGGCCCAGGGTGTGTAGTTCCTCAACAGTAACGCCTCACTTCAGGATAGCTGCTCTTTATTGGCTCTAAGCAGTCCAATTTTGCCATGTGCCATTTTTGACACGTGGTTCGTGTAAAAATGGAAAGCGGCGAAAGACTTGTCACCAAAGAAAATGGGCCAGAGTCTTGATAAGTGGGCCACAGCGCTTTATAAAAAGCTCAGACTTAGATGTCGGTTTATGTTACGCTACATTATTAACACGTAAAGGGTAACTCAAGTGCTAGGGACACTGCAGCTGTTTACGTTCTCTGCTCTGTCTTCTTCAGTGAGTGGCAAAGAAAGTGATGCAATAAATGGGCAGCTGTGTGAAGACACTAACAGTTATCATGGGGAATGTTCTAGTATGTTTATCCACACGGATGACTATGGGAATAATGATCTGAAACCACAGAACCACAGTACTAACTGTATTCTTTACAAGAATCTTTCAGTACAATGATATATATCAAGTAGAATCAGAGTTACTTTTAAAAGTAATGCTGCGTTACATTTTGAAATAGTAACTAATTACAGTACTTAGTTACTTTTTATGGAAAGTAATGTGTTACATTACTTTTTTGTTACTTTTTAAATCTGGGCAGGGCTTGCTGGTTTGTTTTTAACATAAAAAGTTAGATTTTTAGCAAAAGTAAAAGCCCTTTCACACCAAAAAGTGAAATGAATAAACCTAAGGCTGAAGAAAAAGTAAAAGTCTGTACAGTAGAACTGTAGGAAAAGGAAGTCCAACACTCTTCAGCAATGAGAAAAATGAAGCACAAATGTTGTAGTATGGTTGAATTGGATCAACAAAGGTCAGCAGCAAAGACATTGGTTAATAAAATGGGATTAAATATATGAAGGAAGCAAAAAGTAACTAGCTTTACTTTTTTTTTTGAAAAAGCAACTCAGTTTCTTGTAAATGAAAAAGTAATGTGTTACTTTCTAGTTACTTAAACTAGACACTTTGGCTTCAAGAGAGTTAACATATGAACATATACATATGTGACTCTGGACCACAAAGGTAAGTAGCCAAAAATACATAGCATGGGTCAAAATTATAGTTTTTTTTCTTATATATTAAGTAAAGATCCATGTTCCATGAAGATATATTGTAAATTAAAAAATGATTTTTGATTAGTAATATGCATTGCTAGGAGCTTCATTTGGACAAGTCTAAAGGCGATTTTCTCAGTGTTTAGATTTTTTCCACCCTCAGATTCCAG
The DNA here is from genome assembly GCA_033026305.1 of Cirrhinus molitorella. Taxonomy (NCBI): domain Eukaryota; kingdom Metazoa; phylum Chordata; class Actinopteri; order Cypriniformes; family Cyprinidae; genus Cirrhinus; species Cirrhinus molitorella. Next base: position 19,314,725 of record CM065117.1, on the reverse strand, counting down.
ATTTTCAAATAGTTGTATAGTAATGATATATAAATCTCAGTTTCAAAAAATGTACCCTTATGACTGGTTTTGTGGTCCAGGGTCACATGCGTTGAACTTAATTTGTGCTACTTTATACCTTTATATCAAAACACATTTGGAATATATTAGTATACAGTAGCAACATTGTTTACATTACATTCAACTTCTGGCCCTGAGAGAAAAAACCCTGGTCATCTTTATCCTTCACTATTAACATTTAAAACGACTGCTAAATATATTGTCAATATTAGTGTTGGGAGTAACGAGTAACGAGTTTAATTACTAAATAAAAGTAACTGTGATCTGTTACAGTTATTGAAAAAAAATGTGTAATTAAATTAGTTACTTTTGATTACAAAGGGGGTTACATCTGAATACTTTCACACACATACAGATTTGATTGATTTCTTTTCCAAATCGCACTGACTGCTCTAAAAACACAGAATAGGACATGTTTATTTCATAACAGTTTTTTTTCATGCTTTATTTTTACAATTTTTTTTTTTCCCCAAGGCATTGTTGGATGCCACAGTTTCCTGTCGTAGCAAAGATTTAATTTCAAAAACAGAATCATGGCTATATTAAACAACATCTTGTAATGATTTTAAATCAGTTTTAAACCTTAGAACAATCTCAAAGTAAAAGAGCTTCTAAAGTCTGATTTTGCGGTGGCTGTGCTTTAAAATTAAATTATTTTAATCTTAATTCAAGTGATGAATGATTTTGAAAATCTGACAGTCTAATCACTGTTGAGTGCAATTGTAGGGTTAACTCTGTTTTAAATGAAAACATTTGTTAGAAATGTAAAAAAGTATTAAAAAGTAATAAAATGTAAACAGTTACATTACTTTAATAAAGCAATTGAATAGTTACACTACTTATTACATTTTAAACAGGGTAACTTGTAATCTGTAACCTATTACATTTCCAAAGTAACTTTCCACTGGTCAATATTGTACAATAATGATTAATACTAATACTAAACTCACTTAACATATTTACGATTTGTAAACAACACTTTTTCTGAACAAAATATGAGTTGTGCTTGACAAAGCTCAAAACTGTGCAAAATTATGAAAATTAACCATAGTTTTATTACAGTAAAAATGTTGTAACCATGGTTTTTGGAGGGTTGATTACCATTTGTGTAACCACAGTTTTACTATGAATACCATGGGTAAACTATCGTTAGTGTAACAAAATCATGGTTAACCTGTGGCTACCATGGTTTAACTAAAATAACCATGTTTTGGTTTTATCTGTAGTAAAACCATGCATAAGAGGTGGTGTTAAGCTATTGGCTGCTGTAGTTTACAGAAATAGTTCACCCTAAACCTCTAATATTCTTATCTCATTATAGTCCCTACTTCAACATAAATTGATGTACAGTATATTGGAAGAGTTATGAATTTGTTGATATCCCTAACCTTAAATATTAGCAAAAGCAACAGTGACGCTTGCCATTGCCATTATATAGGAAACCCAGATAACAGTAACATTTGAAAACATGTTTTTCTTAATAAAAGCAGTAACACTTTACAATAAGGTTCACTGGTTAACTACATAAGTTAACATGAACTGTGAATGACCAATACTTCTACAGCAGTTATTAATCTTAGTTCTGTCATGACAACTCTCGGAGGAATTGGCATGGTAATGTACATGACAATGTTAACAGATCTGCTACGCTGCTGCTGCGGCAGAGCAAGTACAGAGACTTGCTACAGCCAATACATCCACAACATGCTGTAAGCATGTAAATACTGCTGCTGCACATATAACATATATAATTAACCCCCATAGCATATATGAATCACCTCGTAGCAGATCTATACAGGTGGAGCTGGGGAAGGTGGAGGGTTTCTGAAGATAACTGCAAACTGCTACATCTAGCACTAGTCATATATTTGAATGTTAAGCGGTGTGCTCAATGGCTACTGATACAGGAGAGAACCAATCGGCTGTGCCATGTAATTATGATTGAGTTAGACCCATAGGACTGCATTCTAGAGTTTCATGCCAGAACTCTGTATTTAATGTTAATTTCAGCATTTACTAATGCATTATTAAAATCAAAAGTTGTGTTAGTTAACATTAGTTAATGCACTGTGAACCAATATGAAATAACTAACGACTGTATTTACAAAGATTAACATTAACAAAGATTAATAAATACTGTAATAAATCTATTGTTCATTGTTGGTTTCATGTTAGTTAATAAATTAACTAACATTAAATAATGGAATTTTACTGTAAAGTGTTACCATAAAAGCTAACAATGAGAGACTGATCTTATTCTCCTCCTGAAACTGAAATCTGTTTTGATACCCAGGTATAGATACAGCCTCTCTCACTCACTGATGGAGGAAAGTAGATCATCTACTAATAAAAGGAAATTTCCCATGAGCCTCTCAGATTCAGCGGGCAACAGTAGCACAGGAAATAATTAAACTGCTTTGGAAAAGCAAGGCACAAGGCAAATGAACACAACAAGCCATATCACACATCAAATCATGCAAGATGAAAATGATATTCAGTACATGTAAAATCTTAAATGTCTTGCCCAGTGACACATCACAACACATTGAGTCATCTTGGATGTTCATAAATCAATCAGCTGTGAGCTTGAGGCTACTCTTCAGCAACAGGAAGATGACAATAAAATCTGATTTTACTTTCAACTGAAATCCATAGGTAAACAAACTGACTTTGGATGGGTTTAAGAACATTTTTACAAATAATGTTAGAATTGATAGAAACAAAGTTGACATTGATGTAATGGTTAAAATATTTAAATACGTCCTGAATGAAAAATTCCATCATGAAAGTTTAGACAGAGAAACTCAACTACAAACATGGCGCCATTATTTGTCTGATTTTCATGCAAGACATTAGCCACTATACAAACTCAGACATGAGCCCTCTGGCTTGTCAAACCTGTTGTTAAATGCTAATTTCTGCATTTCCTCCATGCCAGCTGCAGGTTTTACAATATAAGTTAATAAACTTTCCCAGCCTACATCATGAAGGCAGGTCTAAAGGCACAGCCCACCATACCAAACGACTGTCTTACAGGAAGGGAGAGAGAGAGAGAGAAAACTAGGGCACTATTATCTGGCCTCTTTTTCCAAGCAGAAGCAGAGATTTGTGGACAGCGAGCTGGAGTGAAGAGATAGCGTGTTTCCGTGTGACTTTTACATCTCCCCTTAGTGCCTGAGAAGTAAACTAAACCAAAGGCGTCAATTCAAGGGCAGAGGCACTTTCGCAGACGTATCTTCGGAGGCCACCATGCTGGAGGACAAGAAGACCAAGGTGAAGATCACCTTCCTGGTTATCCTGGTGGGCATCTCGTCCATGTTAGCGGCGGTGGTGACGGACCATTGGGCTGTGCTGAGTCCCAGGGTGGAGCGGCTCAACACCACCTGCGAAGCGGCCCACTTCGGACTCTGGAGGCTGTGCAAAAAGAGCATCTTCATTGTGGAGGAAGACCCTCAAGGCAAAGGCTGCGGCCCTATCAGCCTGCCAGGAGGTAAGGAAGTTCATGTCCAAGTTATTTCTCATGACCGTCATTAGCAACTGTCCAATCGTTTCGTCCGACGCAGCCCAGAGGCATGGATCCGTCATCCGTGTGAAGTTTTTGGAGGAGAACCTCATTCATCTTACGTTTTGTAAATGGAAATCATAGAGCGGAAAAAGCCAAGCCAGGCATACTATCATACTCTTACACAGTGCAAAAAAGTTCAAGGTGGAAAGTTTTCTTGTCTGGAGCATTGCAGTTTCTCCTTTTGGGTGAGAGTGTGTTTCTCAAATTGCATTAAGGGTTTGTTTTAATCACGGGTGTTTTTTAATTGTTTAGCGGGGTCACAGTGCTAATGAATTGAACAGCTGTCGATTTGCTGTTTCTGATGTCATCGGGTTGTTTAGGACTGTAACAGATAGGATAAGATGATTTACGGGCAGATCTGTGGAGATGGATTAATGGAAAAGCAGATGAGCTGAATCTATCTGCGGGAGAGAGAAAATAACTCGACTGTTCATGTGCTGCTCTAGGGACGGATCAGCCTCATTTCATTCCTGCACCCAAGCTCGTGAGGGCAAACTGATTGAGGAGAAGGCAAAAAGAGTGCGAAAAAGTAAATGCAATTCACTTGTATGAAAGTAAGGACAGTAACGAACATTGCTTATCTACCTTCTGTCAACTGTTCTGCAAATATACTTACATATAAGACTTGAGAAATACAGATGGTGGATGAACAAAGGGCTCAGAAACCACAAAAACAACTAGGGTGAAAAAAGGTAATTGGATCCGTACTGTCACCTGTGTAATCCAGGTCGCAGATCAGCATCCTCAGGAAGAACTGTGGGGATAAACAGAGGCATTCATCCCACCATGTGTTCTTGTGAATGTCTGGGGAGGATCTTCTCCTTAAGGCCCCAAGATTTACCATCAACTATGGATGTTGAAGGCAAAATGACAACAGCCTACATTTCCAATTAGGTGAAACCTTAATTCACCAGCAAAGTTACTCACTGAGAAATTCTCGTCTGAAATACAACCTCGCATTGTGTCAATAACATTTACATCTGGCCTCCGAAACTTTCGCCCATCCAATTTTCTGTTTTTTGCATCTTTAGCAAGGTGCTTTGACAAGTCAGAGCCACCGTACAAGCGAACGCCAACATCCAGAATGGCATCTGTTCAGGATCAATCGGTTCATGAAAATTGGTGGTCTTCTTTTTAAGAAATGGCTCCAGTATTGATAGCAAAGCATCAACGTGAATCACTGACAATCTGAAGTAAACTTTGAATCACCCTGGATAATCCCGCAGCTCCTTGATAAGGAAGTGGAACTCTTCTTGCTCTCTACACAATCTCAGGATTGGATGGACCCAATTTTTCTCCTTTAAAAAGAGAGAGAACAACAAAATCATCCTCACTGCTTGAAGCAGTGTATTGTCTTGCACATTTTTTCATGAAGTATTAATTAATACGTATCGGACACAGTGTGCAAGGTTTCTGTGCGCGACAAATTTTTAGAATGACGAATACGAAAAAAAAAGGAAATTTCTCAGGATCTTTTAGACTTGTTGACAGCCTCAGTATGTAGCCAAAGCCTCAGTTGCCATGGGACCATATTGACGACTATTTATCTGAGGCATATTTACACAAAATGGCAAGAACTTTCCTAAAGTAGCAAGCTCAATTCTGGTTGGCTTTTTGCAATTTCCAGGAATCAAAATTTTCCAAAATGGTACACTGGTTTTTGGCGGCCTTCCAGTAAACAAGCCTGCTACAATAAGAACTTCTAAAGAGGAGCCAAAAGTTTGCTTGCTTAACTAGTTGTTTTAAGCCGTAGTTTTTGAAAAGATTATTTCACTGATAATTTACTCACCCCCATGCCATGACGTTCAAAAAAAATTAAGGTTTTTGAGGAAAACGTTCCAGGATTTTTCTCCATATAGTGGACTTTAATGGGGGTCAATGGGTTGAAGGTCCAAATTGTAGATTAAATGCAGCTCTACACAATCCCAGTGGAAGAATGAGGGTCTTATCTAGTGAAACGATCAATCATGTTCTGAAAAAAAATAAAAAATAAATAATAATAATAATTGATATACTTTTTCACCACAAATGCTCATCTTGCACTAGTTCAACTTTACGTATTACATAGTCACGTTGGAAAGGCCATGCATGATGTAGGCGGAAGTACCAACCCAGTGTTTACAAAGCAAACAAGCAAAGAAAGTTACAAAATGCAATGTCAGACAATTTTAAGTTAGAGGAGAAAATGAGATTTTTTCACCCTAGTCTACTATTTTAAACTGGAGTACAAAGATGAAAAACTAACTGTGTGTGACCTTTCCAGTGTGATTATGCAATGCGTGACATCATAGAAGACAAGCATTTGTTGTTAATTTTTTTATAGAAAATGCCTGGATCATTTAGCTAGATAAGACCCTTATTCCTAGGCTGTGACCATGTGGAGCCCTTTGAAGCTGCATTGAAATTGCAATTTGGACCTTCAACCTGTTGGCTCCAACTCAAATCCACTATATAGAGAAAAATCCTTGAAAGATTTTCTTCAAGTTAATTATCAGGATTTTTTTATTCTGGAAGTGAATGTCATTATTCCCTCAAATCTAAAATACAATTCCAGAGGTCAGATTATTAGTCAAAGTCAAGAAAATCTGTGCTTCGTCAAACATTTCCTGTATGACACTGCACAGTACCAGCACTATTTACCAGTGTGCAGCATGAGTTTTCTCCAACCGAACCCCGCAGCTCTCACTTTAGACCATTAGGAGATAAGCAGTTCAATCAGGTGGTGGATTGCAGTCTTGGCGGACACCTACTGATATTCCTGCCCCAGTGGGAGAATTTGTGCTGGCAAGGGTTAGGAAGCACCTAACCCTGAGGCTCCATGGACACCTTGCAGAGTACAGCCATTCAAAGCCATGTCCTGCGAGACAAGGTGTGGCCCAGTTCACACTAGCGTAGTACTGCAAACACCACTGCCTGGGGAGTGGTTAGATTTGGATAGCCTCTTGAATTGCACAGAAGAAGCCATGAGCCAAAACATTAGCATTTAAGCAGTTATATTCCTGCTTGCTCAATGATTCTTGGCTTCAATCCCAGACCTGCTTCTCACAGAGGGAAAAGAAGAGCTATGAGTGTTGGCGAGACTCATCAAGTTCTTCGAGGGAATCTAGCATTTCACACTCATTCAACACTCAGGTCTGTTAAAATGTCTCTCGATCTTCCCAGTGGACTTAATTATGGTAAAATAGCCATTTTAAGTGGCTTGAAACAACTTGAAAATGGAACCGAGTGGATTCTGATACGGTACTGTAGGATATAATTGTTTAAAGAAATAGTTAAAGGGATAGCTCATGCCAGAAATGAAAATTCTGTCATATTTACTCAACCACCCCTGTTGTTCAAAACCTATATGACTTTCCTTCTTCTGCGGAAGACAAAAGAAGATATTTTGAAGAATGTTTGTTGCATCAAGATGTGTCATGGCAGAACAGCAGACGACATTGTCTCCTGTTCTTGTTACCAAAAGCATTGTACCAAGATTTTTAATAAACAACAAGTTGTTCCTCACAGAATGTTATCTTATGACTTCAAAAGATTACACCACACAAGTTAAATGGACTACCATTAGGGGCTGTTCACACAGAGCGTGTTTTTCCATTCCAGTGCGCAACTTTTCCATTGTTTTTCTATGTAAACATGCGCTAGACAACCAAATATGACCGTTGCGTTCACACGTTGCATCTTTTGCAGATTCTTGCTTATGAGTGCCACATTTTTAAGACGTGTCAGGCGGGGTTGCCAGGTTTTCACAACAAAACCCACCCAACTGCTACTCAAAACTAGCCCAAAAATCACACTCTGAGGGGGGTCCTAAAAATTGCGTTCCTAGGGGTATAATACATGTTTTTTGGCGGGGTTCCCCCTGGTAAAATTAGCATTCCAGGGGCTAAATATTACGTTATTGGGGTCGCTTCAACCTGCAGACATGAAAAACAACCCGCGGCAACAGTGGTAAAGTGGCAACACTGGTGTCAAGTTAAAAGAATCACAGTGCTGCTCATCAATGTCAGTTCAAAAACAGTAGACCAATCAGATGACCCAAGAGGCGGGGCAAGCATTGCGAGCTTTGTTTACAGTAACAAGTTGGCATGGCAACTGTTTTAATTGAAAGCAACATGGCTGAGGATTCATTCTGCACTGTGCTTTTTAAAAACCACTCCTTAGCACTGTGTCTTGCGTTTTTAGATGTGTTCTGTATGAACGGCCCATTACAGTCTTTTAATGGTGCTCTTTTGTCATTTGTGGAGCTTGATAATCCCTAGTCTCAGCATCAGACATCACCCCCATGGACTGTTAGCTAAACGTTTGATGGCCATATGGCACACAAAACTGGAAATACTTCGCCATTGGATTGGTTGAATTCTACATTATTTCCGGGAGACGTGTGTGTAGCGTTCTTTAAGATTCTGCCTGGAAACACAGTAACGCCAAACCCCCTTATGGAAGAAAAGTGTTTACAACTGTGACAATAGGTGTGTTTCCATTACAGATTTTTGCAAACATTTTGTGCTAATATTATAAATGTTGATAGAAAACTGTTGCGAAATGACGGCGTTTCCATTAACCAATGTTATGTGAGTAAAATGTAAGTTTCTCCTCTTGCAATAAGTCATGGGGATGGATGTTGGTAGGTTTACGTATGTCACAGCCACTGCACTAGCCACTAGCGCTATGCCTGGTATAAACACAAGCATTGACTAAATAATGGGTTATCCAAGCTCGAATGGCAAGGAAAGCCCCTTATTTAAGCATTGTATAGTTTTTTCAGGTTATAGTAAAAAAAACACCTCATGCGAGCGTAGAAACTTTTTTGCGATATATGTGAATTTTTGTGAAATTTACGTGTTTCTATTAGGCATATTTTCGATTTGCACTTTCAATTTGCAAAAGGGTTTTGGAAATGCAGCATCAAGATCACTAAATACTGTATTTTCGAAAGTATGTGAAATATGTAAAGTTTTTTCTTTTCATTACCTTTCACATTGCGAAAATTAAAATTGTGAATTGAAAATACGCTTAATTGAAACACGTCAATTTCGCAAAAACTCCTGTATGTCGCAAAAAAGTTTTTACGCATGCATGAGGTGGTTTTTCAGGCAATTTGAAAAAGGAATTATTTTGTTGTTGTTTTTTTCCACATTTACAGGTCACATGGCAGATGTAAAAGTTATATGATCAGTCTTCAATGTACTATAACCTCCAAGAAACACTTCATGCCATTTTTTATTGACATATAAAATATCCCCAAAGTTTTACACAAAACTGTAATGGAAACATGCCTATAGACACTTTAAAATATGTACAAGAGTTTTACACACCACCCTGTTATTATGGGGACAGTTCCATGCCCCTAAACACGAAAATGTTTTTGGTTGCTTTACCTGACAGTCATATGCCAGCCAATCCTTGGTCATTCAAAGCCATAGATATATATATATACGTAGATGCCTCATTAGTGACTGTTTCTATGGGCCACAATATGTAAGCCATCCTCCATTTTTGGAACGGTCTGCGAACCTTTGACCACATTGACTGTATGCATCTACAACAGCAAGTTATACGCTTGTATGTCTTTGAATGTTTATTGATTATTATGGAGAATGACGTCAATTTGACCGTTACAAAATGGCAGACGTGTCAACGTATCTGGAGCGGTCGAATAGGGAATCTATACATATCTATGATTCAAAGCGGCCATGGTTCCCAGACCCTCTGCCGTCAGTCTGAAGGGGCCTTGTGTGAGCGGCCCCTTCCAGTACTTTAATGCTCTTTTGTTATTTTTGGAGCTTGATGGTCACTAGTCTTAGCCTAAGATGTCACACACAATGTGGCACACAAAAATTGTAAATACTTTACGAGTTTCAAAGTCATCATCTGATTGTTTGAATTCTACAGTATTTCTGGGTGTGTCGTGTTCTTTAATGTTCCGCCTGGAAACAAAGATACCGTGACTCCAATCCCCCTCATGGAAGAATAAATCAAACTGTGACAATAGCTATGTTTCCATCCAAAGATGTGAATTTAACTTGTGCGCAAAATTGTAATATCGCATAAATCATTTGCGACTGTTTCCATCCAATGAGCCAAAGAGAATAAAAACGTCACTTCGATAAACTGGCACTAAATATCATTAAGAAAAGTAGGAGAAGCCACTGAATATAATAATTTTCATATTGCTTCCAGAGGCAGATGCCTGCTGTTTGGGAACATGCTGTGTAAGACAATTATACAGAAATACAGACAGACTTTGCTCAGGCATTTCAGAATGACCAAAACAACATTTCTGATGCTGTGCAATGAGATCGGTCCACTGGTTAGTCACGTTATCCCATCTTGGAGTTTCCATCCAGTGTTTTTTAATGTGATATTCCAAAATGCGGATTCAAATAAGTGGATGGAAACACAGTTAATGAACGCTTATCAGGATCAACTAAACACTGGATTTTCAAAGTGTGTGAAATAGGTCAAGTTCGTAGCATAGACTCTTTAAAATATGCACGAGAGTTTTACACACGGTCTGTTATTGTGGGGACATTTCAACACCCCTAAACATGACGCAGCGTAAAACGAAACGTGATTGGTTGCATTCAAAGTGGCCAAGATTCCCAGATCTTCTGCCATCAGTTTTCATGAGAAAAGCGTAATAGATGCAAATGTGCATTTTTGGTGAACAGCCCCTTACAGTACTTTAATGGAGCTCTTTTGTCATTGGTGGAGCTTGATGGTCTATGTGCTGTGTGAAGATCCAGTGTGCTCTGCTGAAGAAAGAAAGTCATTTGTTTTAAACAACATTAGTGTAATGATGACTCTAATGACAGAACTGTTATTTTAGGATGAGCTATTCCTTCAGTACCTTTATGTTGCAGGGGCTTTATCTCAGTTTGTCAGCCAAACTTCGGCAAAGGCACAGAGGCCCCGGAGGAAGTCACTTCCCTTGTGTGACCCAGATATAATCACCCTTGGTGGGTTAGCTGCTTTAAATGTGTCCTCCTCCTCTCACATTGACCCAGAATCTAACGGTCACTCTGCAAGTGGACAAAAGAGGACACCTCTGTTTTCTTGAGCTACTGCTCCATATTTACCAGAATAAAATCAGCACAGCCACCTCACGACGTTCGAAAAACCTCAGTGGCCCAGTGGTCTGTTTGCATGGGCCACGAAAGGGAGGGAGCTTTAATCAAGATGTAAAAACTAATATGACAGCCGCTGCAACCCAGCAATCGACCTCCTCCCTGAAATAAGTGCTTCCATTAACAAACCTGCGAGGTCAATGATACGCCCCAAATCGCTATTTTCGGCTCCTCGTTTTGCGCGGCGGCGCCGCTGAACTGAAAAGACTCACGCTGTTCCTTTTGAGCTTTAGGTACAATCATGCTGAAAAACAGATCTGCCTACATGCAGAGCAAGGCGCGTGGCACAGGTCTCACATTAGATTCGTGCCAGGGGAAAAAAAAATGACAGATTTGTCAAGAGCAGGCCTTTTATCTCGGACCGATTCGTGATCGCTCTGTCCTTGTATGTCTCCGTCAGATGGATGAAGGACGCTGACAGGCCTACCGAAGCAAGACAGGTGAAGAGGACATGAAAAGACAGCCAGTGGCTTGGAAAACATGGAGGCATGTCAATGAATCTGCACAAAACACACTCGACAACTCTCTAGTGCCGCAAAGGGCTCGAAACACAATTAAATCAAGTCTCGCGTCGTGGGCCGAGGGTATTGAAATGCTAACGCAGGGCTATTTACGCCCAGACAACTGACCACGACCCAACACATGTATTAGCCCACACATGGCACCAAACAAGGCTCTCAGAGGCCAATCGTGAGATGAACTCATCCGCAACAGCTTGCACTAAGGGCCTGTGATGGGAATAGTCAAATAAGCTGAGTAAATCACGGTCTAAAGCAGCACAGCGCGAGCATCCCAACCCCTCGCCTCTGTCAGTCTGCCTTTACTAATAAAGCTAAGACCAGCCTGTTGCTAGGTAACCTATACATAGGCCTCCCCCAACCCCCCACTTGTGCTGGAGATTCTTGGTCCAGCGTAACAAACAGCTCCTCTGTCAGTCTTTCTGCTGGCACAGGGGACGCTGAGGTTGCTTTATGAGTTTAATCTAAAGACGAGGTTCCTATGTGTGAACTCTTATATAACGTGACTTTTCCCATTGTCCTGAGAGATTTTGTGGACGTGTAACCTGATGAACACATGGGCATGAAAAGCCCAATTTTGTTAATTAGCACTCGGGGGGTGGGGATATTACTGTGGAACACAAAGTGTTGTTTTGTTTAGTTATGGAGGGATAAATAACGGTAGGCAACTTCAGCTAATTTGCCTCCCTGTCCAAAAAGCTCATACATAATATGCACACTTACAGAATCCTGTCACGACTATGAGCGAGAAAGCTTGCGCAATGTAATCACATGCCTGCTGCACATAATTCGGAATTCATGATCCATTCGATGGACACACACGAATGCATGGCTTGTTTTTCGAGCACCCGTCCACGGAGAAAATGTCAGGCGGGCTCATTGGTAGTTTGTCTGCATCGTAAAGACAGGCTACGGCAGCACCTGCAACCCTCAGCTACAATCACTGTTTTCATCTTGTTTTGCAGTCAAGAACTGCTCCTACTTCAAACACTTCACATCAGGGGAAGAGGCTGAAGTTTTTGAAGTAAAGACTCAGAAAGGTAAGCTTCCCCCCTTTGAAATCACGTGAGGACAGTGCGAAGGTTTCCACTTAAAACCAAGCAGAAATGAGAAGAAGATTAGGAAATGTTCTTAAATTGAATGTGTAACCCGTCCTCAGTGCTGGGTAGATTACTTGCAAACTGTAGTCTGTTACCAGTGAATAATCAGATTACTTTGTTTAAAAGTAACTCGTAAAATAACGCACTTTTTAATTTACAAGAAAATATCAGGGTTACTTTTTTTATATTAGTAACCAGTGTTGGGGGTAATGCATTACAAGTAATGCAAGTTGCGTAATAATATTACTTTTTTCAAGTAACTAGTAAAGTAACACATTACTTTTTAATTTTCAAGAAAATATCTAAGTTACTTTTTGTGTTCTTTATGTATTTAATACCATTTTATTAACCAATGACTTTGCTGCTGACCTTTGTTGATCCAGTTCAACCACATGCAAAAATACTTTTCCTATTTAGATCTTTTGTCTTGTTTCCAGCCAAAATATAAAAAAAAAAATCTTAAATCAAAAAGGATTTTCTAGACAAGTAAACATTATTTTCCTGACGAGTAAAAAAAACGAGTATTTTGCTTACCCCATTGGCAGATTATTTTGCTTGTTTCAAGCAAAAGCACACAGAATTTTGACTTGTTTTCAGAAAAAAAAAAGACAATAATTTTTACTTGTCTAGAAACTTCTTCTTGATGTAATATTTTGGCTGGAAACAAGACAAAAAAAAAAAAACTAAGAAAGTAAGTTTTTTGCAGTGTACTAATAAACAAAACTTACTTTAGATTAACATTTGTGCTTTTTTTCTCATTGCTGAAGAGTGTTGAACTTCCTTTTCCTACAGTTCTACTGTACAGATGTGAATTTACTTCAGCCTTAGGCCTATTCACTTAATTTCTTTTTGGTGTGAAAGTGCTTTTACATTTGCAAAGAATCAAACATTTTTATTTAAAAAACAGACAAGCAAGCCCTGCCCAAGTGTTGAGAGAAATCGTAAGTACAGCGGCATTGTGTGCGCTGTGTAAACATGATGTTACTGTAGTTCTAGACTAAATGTGAACATGCACTCGCAAAAAAGATTGTGTAGTCATTAAAATTAATTAAAACAGTGAAATGCAAACTCATTACAAACTCACTAAATATGATGCAAGCCTGCAATAATTAAATATGTTAAATAACACAGATATCCTTTATGCATTTAACCCACTTTTATTAATCAATGTCTTTGCTGCTGACCTTTGATGATCCAGTTTAACCAAACTAATAAGTAAAAATAACTTTAGATTAGAGTTGGGCCGATAGATGATGCCATCATCCATCACTGATGGCTGACAGACATCACTATGTTGATATGGCTTCATGACCCCCTCTCCCCCCATGTTAACGCAGGCGATTAATGTTTCTGAATACATTAAAAATATTTAACGTAATTAATGCATGGGCAGGACTAGGCTTGGCCACCCCACTCACAACTGCTAAAGAAATGCTAAAGATAACTTTAGGCTATATTTTCTTGTTGAAGGGCACAGGTAGCTAGCCTATATGGCATTTATTATAATAGGTTCATGTGAAGATTGTTTACTTGAATTAGAAGTTATTTAAGTCTAATAAATGGGATAGCTCTCAATTATACTGTAATGCTGAATGGTTATATTCATTGGTTAAATATTAGGAAAAAAATTCATTAGAGACATTAGTTGGAATCAGTGATACTTGCCTTAAGTCATAAAAAAAGTCGGTATTTAACAAATATTACAAATATACGTTCTTTCTACATTAATTTAAAGCATGAATGTGAAATTATTACAATATAAAAGTATAATTAAAAACTTTAATGGCAGGTAAGATTAATTTCTCGATAAATTTTAGGAAAAATGTGCGATTTTTGATTTTAGGCTATTTAGCAAACACCCTATAGCAACACCCAAGAAAAAACTAGCAATGCATAGCAAAACACTAGCATTGTGGCAATTTTTGCATATGCAAGTACTGCTCCCAATATATAATGATACAACATATTTGAGAGCATTCTGGAAAGTTCTATAAGTAACTTGTTTTTCTTAAAGGGATAGTTCACATTAAACCCGTAAGTTCATCTTCAGAACACAAATGAAGATATTTTTGATGAAATCCAAGAGCTTTCTGACCCTTCATAGGCAGCAATGCAACTGACACGTTCAAGACCCAGAAAGGTAGTAATGTGTGGCAAGACTGAGAGAAAAGAGAAGAAATTGTTGAATAAAATCATTATGTATGTTTTCTTTGTGCACAAAAAGTATTCTCATAGCTTCATAAAATTAAGGTTGAATCACTAACGTTACATGGACTATTTTAACAATGTCCTTACTAGGCATTGAACGTGTCAGATGCGTCTATGCAGGAACAAAAAGCTCTTGGATTATATAAAAATATCTTAATTTGAGTTCCAAAGATGTTACGTGTTTGAAATGGCATGAGGGTGAGTAATTAATGACAGAATTTTAATTTTTGTGTGAACTATCCCTTTAAGACTGGAACTTTGTCACTTTCAGTTAGGCGTAATGTCCACCGATCATAGGTAGTGCAATCTGGCAACCAAATATGGCCACTGGCATTAAATTTTCTGCCTACTTGAGCAGAGCACATCTTAGCTATTTCACGCTCTAGCTCGGCCATTGAGTTAAAGAGGAATAAAGCCTTAACCGAGTTTGATAAAGTGCTGAATGCAGCGAGACGTAAAGCAAAGCACAAATGCTTCATCGCCACGCACTTCCCGAGCCGCATCCTAAAATGTCAATACTCATTCATGCTATTGATCTGTCTGTATTACTAATTAATGACTCGTTAAATGCAACATTAGTCTAGAGGTCAGACTGATTAGCCAGATCATCTGAATTAGCAGGGTAGATGAAGTCATCCTTCAATGATCTGCTTGTGAATACAAGGTGCCTGCAGAGTTGCACGGTGAATGCAAGTTCTTTTTGTGCAGTTGCATTAAAAACACTGATATTACTAACAAAGAATGTAATTGGATGAACAAATATAAACCTAGCAAGAACATTAGGGCTGGGTTTTGACACAAGTTTCACAATTAGATTTAATTAGATACTGATTCACAACTTGCAATTTGATTTGATTTTGATTATTTTCCATGATAGCACACATACATCACGGAGACATCTATTTGACATCTGCATTTACATCTGGAAGACATATGTCTTTAATCATAGTGTTTGCTCATCTGGGTTCCCAGATAGACATGGTGTCTGTTATAGATCACTTGGTCTGGAAAGCATCTGCTGTGTACAAACTTATGTAAGATGTAGTTTTACATACATTCTAAATCATAAACATTGTAAAGATATCTAATAGACGTCTTTTTGACATCTGATAGGAAACGTCCTATAGACGTATTGCAGATGAGCAAACACTAAAAATACATCTTGCAGATGTAAATGCAGAAGTCAAATAGACGTCTCCATGATGATTGTGTGATCAGGGTTGGGTATATATCAGGTACAAGGTTAAAATGAACTTATTTGTATACCAACACTAAAATTACACTCCATTTTATAACAAACTTACAAATACATAATTATATTTCTACTCCAATTCGTTGTTTGAAATATAAACATTTAAATGGTGGCTGTTATAAAAACTTGACAGATTTATTTCAACAAAACACTGAAGAACAGTAAAAATTGTAACAAATATGTTATATGGTTCAGAAATTTCGCAAAATGCTCCTCTCTGGAGTTAATTTTTTTCTGAATAACTCTGAGGTAAAGGTTACCTGACTTTGTTTACAAGCTGTTAAATTTACTTCGTTCCGCGGTTGAAACACCCGCAATTAAATGAGACAGGGCACGGATTTCGATAAATTGTGCTTTCTTTTAACATACAGTACTTTCGGATGTTCATGTTTATTTCCTTAGGTCTGAAACCGGCATTGAAGCAGAGGACGCTCCGTTGACGTGCGTTTCGCGCTACAGCGATCTGTCACTCAACATCAAACAACGCCAAAACGCCATTTATTGTTTGAATATTGTAATACAATTGACGAGAATTTAAAATCTGAGACTTTGTTTCATTTTGTTTAATTTCTGGTGATTTATTTGGATGCGATTAACTAAAAGCAGGCTAGAATAATCGATTCTTGGGATTTAAGAATCAGTATCATTTCATAACAATGAGAAACAATGAAATTCGAGAAATATCTCATTAAGAATCCAACAGTCTTTACAATTAAAGAAAAATAAATAATTTCTATTTTAATTACTTATCACTACCTACCAGTTATTCTGTCTATTTGTTTTCGGTTAGCATGCTAGAAGATTAGCCTGCTTTGCACAAAGCACAGTACAAATTTTCTACATATGATTATATTACATACTTTTACATCAGGGTTACACCTGTGAGCATAGTTAAAGCCATGTTTTAAAAGAACAATTTAGTACTTTGCCGTAAGATCTCACAAGACTGGAGACCTGTTCTTCCTTTGATCCACTCTCGGACTCACCTTTGTGGTTTTCTTCTGTCAGAGTACAACATCTCAGCTGCTGCCATAGCCATCTTCAGTTTGGCCTTCATGACCCTGGGCAGTCTCTGCCTCCTGGGGGCTTTTGGGAAGGGCAGAGACTACCTGCTGAGACCAGCTGGCATGTTCTTTGCTTTTGCAGGTAAGGATGATGTTAAACTGAGCATATCTACTTGAATTGTTTACTGGTACAGTTTAGGGTATCATGCTTCTCTCATCTACCCTGAATATTCATAGTTCAAACAATACTGAGCTATCTGTCCACGAAACCATGTTAGCCTTTATACAACAGTTCTTTCTGGTCCTTGAATATGATTGGCTGAGAGGCGCGTGATATTCTAGCGATATCAGGACTCCAACAGTTTCACCATTTGTATCACTCTGCTTGCGGTAAGCGAGTGTCATGGCAGATGCCCAAATCCATGATTTTATAAATAATGCTGTTTTTGGAATGTAGTTTTAAGAGTTTTTAGGCAAGAATGTACTTGTTTAGACCAATAGTTATATGAGATTAAGCTGAAGAATGAATGCCGTATCAGATGCAGGTAATCACACTCGCTCAGTCCATCTGTCTCTCATAATACTCTACATAACACAGTGAGCTTTTAATTCAGTAATACAATAAGCTTTCAATGAAGCAACTCAACGTTCCTCCGTTACTATTTCTAAAGTGACATTATCGAATTATTAATGGAGGCTTGGGCTCAGCTGTTAAACTGTTAAGCTGTTTAACCTTGAATCCATAGCGGAAGGAAGTAGTTCATACAAAAGACATTTTTAAAGACACTCGGTTGTTGTTTCTTATGTATTTACACACTTGTGCAGTCAAACTGTTGTATAAACACAATATCACACGAGTAGCCATGCAATATGGCATATATCGGCACGCTGCGATTACTAAGTGTGATACTGCTCATTTATATTAGTTTTTGTTGTTGTTTGTATTCTTCTGCGATACCCTTGTGTAAAAGAAGTACACTACAGCAGTGGTTTTCAATCCTGGTCCTGGGGACCCACTGCTCTGCACATTTTGTATGTCTACCTTTTCTGACACGCTCAGTTCAATTCATGGATCTCTCTCCTAATGAGCTGATGATCTGAATCAGGTGTGTTAAATAAAGGAGACACACAAAATGTGCAGAGCAGTGGGTCCCCAGGACCAGGATTGAAAATCACTGCACTACAGCATACTTTTATAAAAAAAAAAGCATTTATGGATTACTTATTATAAACATATTATGTAATGTTTTCAGACACTTTTTGCATAAAAATTGCATTTTTATTGCAGTTAATAAAAAATATTATAGTTTAAATATATAATAAAATAATTTAGCAGAACTTCAGTGTTTTTTGACCCAATTAAAGTAACAGTTCACCCAAAATTAAAGGGTGTAATGTTGTTCCAAACCTGTCTTCAGAACATAAATTAATAATTAATAATTAATAAATTATGAATTAACAAAATAATGACTTTATTCAACAAATTTATTTTCTTCTGTGTTTTTCTTCGACAAATGTGCAACAGAGACGGACACAGAAGAGAAGAAATTGTTGAATAAAGTCATTATTATTGTTTTCTTTGTGCACAAAAGTATTCTTGTAGCTTCATAAAATTAAGATTGAACCACTGATGTCACATGGACTATTTAAACAATGTTCTTGCTACCTTTCTGGGCCTTGAACGTGTCGTTTGTGTTGCTCTCTATGCAGGGTCAGAAAGCTCTTGGATTTAATCAAAAATATCTTAATTTGAGTTCTGAATACGGGTTTGTAACGACATGAGGGTGAGTAATTAATGACAGAATTTCCATTTTCTGTGAACTGTCTCTTTAACCCTTTGAGCAGTACGGTCCCACATGTAGGATACTTATTTCTGTGCCCCTGGGAGTACGGTCCCACATATGGGATTTAGAACGTTCGGTGATGTCACGCAATTGAAAAATTCAAACTGCGCTTTGGCTCGTTGGCTGGCGCTGAGCCAGAGAGAGACTTGTCATATTATCGCAATTATGCAGAGTTTTTAACTACCTAATGCTTATTTTATGTTTTAGACATGTAAATACACGCAAGTACTAATAAAACAATACATTTAGAGTTTGTAAAACACACAGGACAGTCTATGGAAGCAGCAATAACAATCCATGTGATTTATTCATATCAGATACACAGTGAAAGTAACTATAAAGTTCACTATATTCTTCTCCCAGTTCACCAGCCACTTACTTGCATGTATTTCGGGAGTAACGGATGAATTTACGTGCTGAATCCTGCATGTTCCGCGTCTCTCTGTTTTTTATGAATGAGGCAGACGCGCGGCCGCGAGTAAACATGGCGACGCCCATCTCACGTTACAGATCACGATCAAGATCATTTATACCGCTTTTTTAAACAACAAAATACACTCAAACTCGCGTTTTTGTGAATCGGAATATCAGATAGTTGATGACATGGTGAGCAAGTGTGTGAAAATTTTGAATTAAAACAGAAAATCGAAATAAAACCGATACATCTGTCATACAGCGCTATTGTGGCTGCGGTGTGTCACGTGACAAACATGATGCGTCGCCATGGAAACATTAAGGGTGAACGTTCTAAAATAACTGTCGCCTAAAAAAAACTCACTCCCTGGGGCCCGATAGAATATTTTAAACTCACCACTGAAAGGGTTAAGCACAAGGTGATTTTATCTATCATGATTACAACTTGCTACATTCATTCAGTAGCAACTGGTCAAGTGTCTTCCAGGCTGAAAGCAGCTGTGAGCATTTACACATACTCAAGGACTTGCAGGACGATGTAATTTAACGCTGGTAAATCAATAGTCTAGAAACACCAGACACCAACCACAAAACCACCACCTTTATTCTCCATTTAACCTCTTTGACCTTCTTCACCCTCACAGGCTTGTGCATCGTCATCTCGGTGGAGATCATGAGGCAGTCGGTCAAACGAATGATTGACAGCGACGAGACCATATGGATCGAGTACTACTATTCGTGGTCCTTTGCTTGCGCCTGCGCCGCCTTCACCCTCCTCTTCCTCAGCGGCATCAGCCTCCTCATCATCTCCATGCCACATATGCCCAGAAACCCCTGGGAGACCTGCATGGACGCCGACCCAGAGCCCATAGACTAGTGTAGCGTCGACCACAGAGTAAGAGCGCAAAGCAACTGCAGAGAGAACGATAATGATGCATTGCATTTATAGATGATAGTGATGCATTGATATTTTTAACTAAGCATTGACAGAGACGTCTAATCATTTAAAGGGATAGATTAAGCTTGAAAACAATTCGATGGTGAGTGAATGATAACAGAATCTACGTTTTCTGGGTAAGCCATCCCATTAAGGTCTACTTAACATGAATTTTGTATGTTTTATGGTATATGAAAACATTTTTATGTGCATTCACGCTTATATATGCAATAGATGACAGCTTAGAATGTATATTTAGGGAATTGTTTCTAATACGTAAAGTTTACAATCTGATATTTGTGAAACCAAGGCATTGAATGTGTTAATGATGATAACTATAAAAGTATAAGCGTTAGATATTTGTTGTACGGCCTGTTTCGGCAAATACAGATTGCATTTTAAAGTGAGGTGAATCTCACAACTTTACTAGTACAGGTTTATACTTTATACCAGGTAATATAAGCTGTTATATTCTTTATGCACATACCACTTGGGCTTTCTGCTTCTAAACAAATGAATCTCAGAGATCTCAAAAAAGACTGTTAAAACCCCACAGACATTTTCTGTCGTAAGTCCGTCATTAATTACTCATCCTCATGTTGTTTCAAACCCGTAAGACCTTCGTTCATCTTCAGAACACAAATTAAGATATTTTTGATTTCTGATCCTCTATAGACAGAAACACAACTGACACATTCAAGGCATTGCTAAAATAGTCCGTGTGACATCAGTAGATCAACTTTGCCGTTACGTTGCTGTCTATGCAGGGTCAGAAAGCTCTCAGATTTCATCAAAAATATCTTCATTTGTGTTCTGAAGATGAACAAAGGTCTTATGGGTTTGGAACGACACAAGGGTGAGTAATTACTGACAGAATTTTGATTTCTGGGTAACCTCTTAAATAGCCAATAGCATTACTACTTCCTATTGTTGGTTTGAGGCATAATTTAGAGGGAAGGACATTCTTGTTCTCATTTGATTGTATGTTTGGCCCATTTTCCAGAAAGCAAAGGATTTAAAATGTGTATATAAAATGAGTATTCTCCTATAGAAAGAGTTCAGACTAATAGACATGGAGTGAAATCCACAACACATTCATACATATATTCATAAACATGCATATTTGATGAGCGTATTCTGTTATTCATACAGCTTTATTATTCTGCTTTGTACTCCACTATATTGGACTTGTAGAAACACAGTAAACCAGAGTTTTAAAATGTGCACTGCCACCTGACAACTAGACATTTAAAAGAATTGTTCACCCAAAAAATACAATTCCATCATTAATTACTCACACTCATGTCGTTCCAAACCTGTAAGACATTTGTTCATCTTCCAACACAAATGAGGATATTTCTGACCCTGCAAAGCAACTGACACGTTCAAGGCCCAGAAAGGTAGGAAGAACATTGTTAAAATAATCAGTGGTTCAACTGTAATGTTTTAAAGCTATGAAAATACTTTTTGTGAGCAAAGAAAACAAAAATAACATCTTTATTTGAATATAGCTGCAAGCAGCAATTATCTGGTTCAAGCGCTTTAAAGCATTTAAGCACATATATAAAAATTACATTACATATTGTTTAGCAAGCCTGTAACCACCTAAAATCAATTATATAAAAAAAGCATTTTTCACAAATCCAGGTAATTTACCACAGAAATATGTTTTTTAACGTTTATGACTGTTAAAGCGCCAGCTATTGTCAGATCTCCTTAAAACTTTCCATGCTTGTTTAGAATGTCGCATATGCTCAAGTTTTGAGTTTTCATTTAGGCTTTTGCTTATATTTGGACAAGCCCTTTTTCTAAACGACCCCGTTATAGCTTCCCAAAGGGTAGATTTCAACATTTTTTAATAATTATTGACCTAGAGTCCACAGAATTGTACTGCAGTGTTTTTTTCCAGATTGAAAAACCTAGGACTAGTACGCAAAAGTAGGTATTTTTACATTTTCTCAATCATTTAACAAACCGTTCGATTGACAACAGTGGTTCTAGAGGCAAAGTTGTCCGGAACGAGGAGGTCTATCATGATACAAATATTGACCTACTGGCTCTTTGTGGAACCAAACCTTTTGAAGCACCTTTATTTTTTAGAGTGCAGACTCGTAGACTTCTTAGGCCCACAGTGTTTTGCTCCAATCAGCCTCTGTTAACATTGTCTACTAGGGGCTCAAACTTCATCAGCCAATGACGAACATGATTTTTTGAGATATGCAGATGTCCTTATAGACACTTGTGGCACTTTGGCTAAAGACTTTCATGTTGATAGGACAATCGGTTGTGTAGGTATAGTTATTTTTTTTCCTTATAGCATCACCAAGTTTTGTCCTCTGTCCTCAGAATGAGCGCTTACATAAAGTGTTGTGAATTTGACAAAGATATCTCATTCCGTTATAGAGTTATAGCCATTTTACTAAAAGTGGCACTTACCCTTTCATGTGTTTTGGTGAGTCGAAAGTTAAACTTTTTATCATGATGATTTCTTCTCTTCTGTGTCAGTCTCTGTTGCACATAAATAAGAGTACCAAGACACATGTGACATTGTTTTTGTTTTCTTTGTGCACAAAAAGTGTTTTTGTAGCTCCATAACATTATGGTTGAACCACTGATGTCACATGGACTATTTTATTGATGTCCTTATTACCTATTTGGGCCTTCAAACGGTCAGTTGCATTTCTGTCTATGCAGGGTCAGAAAGCTTTCAGATTTCATCAAAAATATCTCAGTTTGTGTTCTGAAGTTGAATGAAGGTCTCACGGGTTTGGAACGACATGAGGGTTAGTAATTAATGACACAATTTTCATTTCTGCCCTTTAAGATGTAAAGATGGTTATAGATTATGTGTTTTGAACATAGTTAAAGGGCTTTTGGATCTGGAATTAGAAATAAGAGGTCAATATGCAAACCAATTAAAATTTCTAAGCCAAATACAATGGAAAAACTGATGACGAAAAGTATGTCAGTTACCAAGACACATGTGACATAATTTGTTTTCTTTGCATGCGTGTTCTATTCTAAACAAGCAGCTATTAAACAGGTGTTTAAGGGATAGTTTACCCAAAAATGAAAATGTGATGTTTATCCGCTTACCCCCAGGACATGCAAGATATAGATGACTTTGTTTCTTCAGTAGAACACAAGCAAAGACTTTTAACTCAAACCTCTGCAGTCTATCAGTCATATAATGGCAGTCAATGGGCACAAGGTTTGAGAGTAAAAACATGCACAGACAAATCCAAATAGGGTATATGCAAACAGCAACCTTTGCAGTTCATCGGCTGGCCGCTTGAGACTGGCTCCAAAAGGGAGCAAATCCCCATAGACTCTCGTGTTAAAATTTTACATTTTATAACAGATTTTTACAGTTTAACAGTTTTTACAGCTAGTTTTGCCCTTCATGACAACTCTGAGGGGGGTGAATTTTTTTCTAACTCACCCGTTTAAATTATATTAAGCATTAAAATTCTGCATAATTAAGGGCGTGGCCACTTGAGTGACAGGTGTCAGGCAGCCGTCACATTACCTCAGCTTATTCCAGCAGTTGAACTTGGCATCTCAGCCGTGATATTGCGTTTTTTTTCTTCTTAGGGTGTTACTTTATCAGGATTATTTTTTCTGGTTTCAGCAACCAGACATCTTAGCTCCACCCACATCCCACCTCTTTGTCCATTTTCTATTTTCCTGGAGTGACGCGCTTCCAAAATGGCGACGACAGGCCCCGCCCAACTTTTGCTTCAGAAACGCTCTTCAGAAACCTACGGGTGACGTCACTGACGCTACGTCCATGTTTTTTACAGTCTGTGGTTCTACTGAAGAAACAAACTGACATACATCTTGGATGCCCTGGGGGTAAGCAGATAAATATCAAGCTTTCATTTTTGGGTGAACTATATAACTTTCGAAAGGCTATCAACTACAATATGAAGCTGTATTATATACTTTAGACAAAATGATACCTAAACAGCTTTTTTGAAAAAGTCTCACCCTGAGTGTGTTTCTGTAAGCCGTGGCCAAATAATGAACAAAAGTCTGAATGCTCATTTTTCTGTATATTTGCTAATTTATCAAAGCTAATGTAGTTCCATAATACAAAGATATCGGTTTGCTTTATTGCTGATAGCTTCATGAAAATGACCAGTTTCTGTTTTTGCTTGCTTCGTGCCTTCTGCCAGCACTAATAACCATTTCCTGAGCCTAAGTTAATACATTACAGCTCTCATAATGGTTCATTTTTTTATATCCTGATCAGGTGAGCACAAACAAAACCTCTTTGTTGCTTATTAAAATCGAGCATTTTGATATCCAATAACAAGCAGACCTTCTGCTCATTTGGCAGCTTTGCATTTTTCCCCATGTATTGGCAAACATAATAAAAAACAAAAAATGTTCTGATGTGGCATTTCATTGATAATAAAAAGGTTTGATATTTTATGTGAATTTTCTTCTTATATTCTCCATGCGTATGTGGTAGTGGAAGAATAAAGCACACAACTGTCATCTCATGTATTTCATTTATTCATATGTACAGGTTTGAGAAAAGTCTGTCTACATCTATACAACTTTTTATAATATTTTTTATCCGAGTCAGTTCACCACTCAGCAGCAAGCACAAGAAAACACACCAAGAAACTGAACATCATAAAAAAATGCCAGCTGGGGAAAATCACTTCAACAAGTTTTACTTCTGGGGGTTGGATGCAAAGAGAGCGGACATAATTACAGGAAAGACGGGCAGCTGAGTGGTCAACCGATTCATGGTGTTTTTAAAAATCTTTTTTTTTTCTTCCATAAATCTTTTTTTTTGTTATTGATTTTTTAAATGTTTTTTCCCCAAATGTTTTGGTGTTTCATGATATATATATGCTGATTCGGTTTG